>OU862872.1:5625000-6250000 GCA_917880715.2 Matsumyia berberina
GGCCGCATTACTTAACCGTAAGTCGAATTCGCTTCTCAGTGCCTGGCTGTATGAGCATTTATGGAAATAAGGTTTCACTTTAGCTAATACAGGATCAACCACATTTTTGATGAAAGACCTACCAGCACACAAAATTTCAAGATTCTTGGTCCCCTTCTGATCATCCATCTATACAATTCTGTCTCCTGCTGTTCGAAGTAGTTATGAAATGGCAGAAATGAAGATCTATAAATGACTTGATCCGTCTCTTCTTTTAGATTAGTTGGGAGGTAGTTTTTGGGCAAAGCTATTTCATATGTGATGTACAAAAAATAAAATAAAAACATAGGACTTCAAAGCAATTTTCGCATCTCAGCAAAAACATAAGTCTTTTTGCAGCATCACCTTTCGGTAGGGAGCTATTATACAAACGTATGTCGTGCCTTATATTTAGTTTTTTATTAATAACTTTGTAGCAAAGGTTAACATTGTTGGAGTTCCGGTATTCCGTATTTTATATTAGAGGCCTTAAATACGCACTGCGACCTATGAGGTCTATGTATTGTGCTGGCCCATATGGTTTATACTGAGGCTTGTGTATAGCCTTAGGTTCGCTTTTCCGAATTTCCTCTGGATTGACCGAGGCCCGCGTCAAGTGGAATAATCTTTTCCTTGCGGCTCCTGGACATACACACAGAATATGTTCAGCGGTTTCTTTCTGTTCTCCACAGAGCCGGCAAATATCGGTATCTGATACTTTTATTTTATACAGATGGTATCTGAGTGGACAATGTCCCGTTAAATATCCCGTTATGGTTCTTAACTCGTCTTTGGTAAGATCAAGTAAAGTCTTGGCCTTGTATAGGTTGGAGTTGATGAACTTTTTCGCTTGTCTAAGGCCCTGGAGGTTGGCATTGTAGTCGGCATGTTTGTTGATCTCCCAGTGTGTTATCTTGGAGTAGGCAGTTGGGTGGTACCCTAAAACAGGGTTCGGGACCAACGAGTGGGCGGCAAGCGCCTTTTCTCGACAGACAGTCAGTCTGTTCGTCACCTTTGAAACCTTCATGTCCTTTGATCCAGGTTAAGGTAACATTATTTACCGATGCAAGGCTTTCGAGGAACTTGAGACAATCCCAGACAAGCTTGGACCCTACCATATGGGATTTGAGGGCTAATAGTGCTACCTGGAAAGATGTTTCATTTCATTTTTCATTTCATTTATTTGTTTATCGCTGTACAATGAGAATGAATTCTTAAAGGTAGTACAGGTAATGTATTATTAATAATAAAATAATGTAGATGCGGGCTCCTTGGGTTCTTCGCCGCATGCTTTCTCTTGCACACGGTTAAATAACGTGGACTTTCACTTGAGATACTGCTGATGACTCTCCAAGTGCTATCGCCCGTTGGAGATTGGAACCATAAACCCCAGGAATTGGCAATTTACTTGTGTAATGGGGCCTTCATTTCTTCATTCGCTGTGGTCGCCTATAACAACTTCGAAACTTCCGTAGAATCGAAATCGGTCCTCTGTCTCAAGATATGGTTGGGTTGGTCAGAACCAATGAATTATGACATCTAATGTGCTCCGTAGGGGTTTTTGACAAGTAATTGGAGATCCGATAGAGACGGAACAATGTGTATAATGAAACAGATGTATGTAGGAATGTACTTATTTTTCTCGATTTTTAGCAAAAAAAAATACATTATTAACATTTATGCCGCCCACTCCGTTTATTTGTTTGCTTCTAACTTAAGGAACTCTAAATCAATTTTGGTCTGGTCTTTGTCCATTTCAAGCTAACTTATACTAGGCTGTTACAGGTTTTTACTTCCCACCTTGGTAGGGGAAGTATTGTAATCGGTCCGATCAAAATGTTTCAGGGCTTGACATTACTATAAACTAGAAATCGTTTACATCCATTTTCGAAATGCTGTCTGTGTGTGCGTGATCATATTTTCCGCCTTAGATATCTGGAGAACGAAACAACGTAGGACCATGCGGTTTTTTCCTTTTATTTGTCAGCTTGAAATTTAGAGCTGTTTAGATTTTGAGCATAATCGATTTACCGGATGCTGAGGAAATTGAAGAAATGTTTCTTATCAAGTTCGCACAACAACTCTTTGTCGAAAAATTGCTGGGGAAATTGAAGAAATATTTTCTTGATTCTTAATTATCCAATTATTTTATGCAAAAAAAAAATAATAAAAATAAATAATATTAATTCAATTCGATTGTTATGTGTGCGGTGGGAAGTATATGACTGGCTCCCCAGTCGAATTTTTTTTTTTAATTCATCCAACTTTCTTACTTTAACTCATTTTATCCAAAAATCCGCAATGGGCTTTTTTTGCGAAACATATGTACATACCTATTAATGTACATACGCAGTTCAATGGACACATCAGCAAATGAGGGAGGAGCTACAGTCTACTTGAACTGACTGACATATGAATCTTCGTAATCCCTTGAATATTCAAGATTATATCATCTAGAACACAGATCTTATAAATAAAATAAACAATACATAGAAACGAGTTTGTCTAGACAATAAGATCCATCACCATTTATTTTATTCAAAAAAACTATCTCCGAATTAGAAAGCCTTACTCACTTTCCATTGATCGCAAGAACTGAAAAGCGTTTAAAATGCTGACATTGCCAACTGTCATGACATGTTTGGCACAAAAAATGAAAAACGCTGCAGTTTAACTACAAATAAATTTTTTTTGTTTTGTTTATTACAACCAGTGAGTAAACAATAACTTCCTTTCATTTATCGTGATTATAAAACAAAAATCCCACTCTGATTGATGTCGAGTGGGGCCCCTGTCATAATCAAATGATTTCACCACCGAGTGACGGAATAATAAAGTTTTATTCATAATCAGTGATTTATCACTTTTCTTATCGTTTGCCCTTATAGATGATTATAGGCTGTTGTTCTAGAAGTATCTTAAAGACACACTGTGCGTGCACAAAATTACCAGCAACCAGAATGTAATTACAGATACAATCGCCATTTTCAACTCTAATAAAAATCTGTTCCAATTCACTTTATAGGAAGTGATACGTTCAATTTAGCAGCGATAAAACTCGGTCGGATATTCAATGGTGCGATGTAGGTGGGTAGATACAGATACTCACACGTTCCTAGTACAACCAAATGCAATTGAAACAGGTTTTACTCTGGCGAATGCGGGTTCGGAATTTTAAATTAAAATACTTTTCTGGTTAATGGTTTATACTCGAGTTTTTTTCTTTTTTTTTTTTTGTATCGACAGTCGTGCATTGTGTTCTCTGTTAGAACAAATTACTTTTATTTACTTTTTCGTTTGCAGTTCAGCTAGGTACTGGGTTTGAAATTTTAATGTATTGAAAAATTAAACGTGCCGAATCGATGCAATGTGTTTTGGTGGAGGTTATTGGAATTGGAATTGGGAATCTATAACAAATGTTCCATCTTTTGTTGGCACTGCCATTCCCATTGTAACTAGCAGATGATGGATTGTCGTCATGGGATTGTGTTATTCAACAACAGTGATGAATGCAAATTTTGTTGAATAAAATTGTAATTAGAAGCCACATTAGGCCGGCATTTGTGTCACGATGTTGTGATATAATGTCGGGTCATATGTAATTCACAACTCGTATTTATTAACCCATAAGGCTTGGTATACACATGAGTGCGGCAAATGTGTTGAACTTGTAGCACGGGGAATATCAATGAATTTATTGAGTGCTTTTGCGAACTTTAGGGGTTCATGAAAGGCATTAGATATTGTTGAGGATATTGTTAAACCCTTTTAGAGAATTCGAGTATGTACCATACTTTCTTTTTTTACAAAACCGAAGGTGTTAGAAGTTGAAATAAACTGAAAATGATTTTTTTTTGGCTGTAGCCTGTAAGTGTAAGTTGTTTGACATTAGAGGAAGGCATTCGTGAATTGCTTTGAATTAAGAACAAAAGTTTGAGGTTAAAGTATTTACGGAGTGAGTGGGGAATTTAAAAAAAAGAAGAAGTGAATGAAATTGTTTGCGGTTTTATAATGATAATTCATTTATTTCATGAAGGATTTGTCAATATGTTTGGACCTCCATAATGAAATCAAGTCAGCCTAAGCTAGTGCCCTCAAGGAAAACATTTCGTGTGAAAATTATCAAGCCGGCAGCTGCCCTGTGCTCTCTCGAACGACTAAAGTGATCCTGTATAAGACCTCAATTGTCCCAGTCCTGCTCTACGACACAGAGTCCATCTTTCAAAAGCGGATGAGGATGCTCTGCTGCTGTTTCGAGAGAAAAATTCTTCGAGTGATTTTCGGTCCCGTCTGCATATACGGTGAATGGAGGAGGAGATACAATGACGAACTGTACGGGCTGCACAGTGACATCGACTTAGCCAGAAGAGTGAAGGTCCAACGACTTAGGTGGCTGGGTCATGTAGAGCGAACGGACACCAATGTTTCGGCCTGGAAAATCTTCGAATCCACCGCCGAGAAACGCATTAGAAAAAGACCGCGACTCAGATGGTGCACGCAAGTGAAAGAGGACCTCAACCAACCCGGCGCGTGAAATTGGAGGCAGCTTGGTAAGGATCGAGCTAGCTGGAGACGCTTGTTGGTTGAGGCCCAAGTCCACCCCAAATTGTAGCACCACCTTAAGTAAGTAGGTAAGCTGCCCTGTGTTTAATACTATGGCAAGGCCCAGCTTCTACAAATCGTGTTTCTGTGCACGAATGGAGGGTATTTACAGATTTTATTGTCAACTCCCAACACCGAGTTAAGAAGCGTTTGGTCCCGTGGATCAGTTCGTATCCAAAAAAAATCAGTTCGCGGCAGGCTATGACAAGTCTTCGGCAACATAACTCGTTCTTGTGCGTCGTCAAATAGCAATAGCACTCCCAAGGACTGATTGTCGCTCATGGAGATCGTTTTTAGGGTAATGAACTCGCCAGATATGGAAAATACCTATCCTATTACAAGAAACCCGACGCCAACCTCCAAGAGTAGAAATTGCCATAAAAAAGCTTCTCAATTCGCCTTTCAGAATCGGGAATAAACTGTAGGTCTCTTCCATTCATGAGAAAAATGTAACACGCATAACATGAATGGTTGCGTGGCCTTGGGTCATACCGAGCTGTAACGATCTAACCGTTCTGATAATTGCTTCTTACGATTCAGCAGAAGTTTTCACTGGTTCAAGCAAAAGCTATAAAAGATTTTTCCAAGACTCCTATTGTATCCCGACTGTAATCTGTCATCTCTCAGGAAGAAGTTTGTCCAGAATGTCCAGAAATTCATATGTGGAGCTCAGAATGAGTTGACGCTAGAAACGAGAAGGCGAACCTCTTAGCAAAGTAGGGGCCAACCTTGAAATTTTGGGAGTCCAAACCGTCTTCTGCCAGAGGTAGAATATTGCGAAGGGACATAATTCAAGGGATCATAAATGAACATTTAAAAAGGTGGACAAATGAGATATAGAGCAGTCAAAATTTTGATAAAATTGTCTGCTTTCTGCTTTAAGAAAGAAACTCTAAGCCTCAAGCGAGGAATTTACAAATGAATTGCTACACTTTGAATTGTAACACTTTTCACTCGGAAGGCTATTTGAGGTTTGGTATGATATACCGATGGATCAAAAATGGCTTCCGGAGTAGGTGGTAGCGTGTTTGGACCCAACACTAAAGTCTTGGTAGCAATGGGGGTGTGCCCCAACGTGTTTCAAGCTGAAATCCGTGTTATTGAGATCTGCGGCGGGAAAAACCTTGATAAAGGTATTAGGGGCGCAAAAATACATACATATCTATTCAGATAGGCAGGCAGCTCTTAAAGCATTGACATCTATGTCAGTCCAGTCCTGCTACGACACCCTACAATCACTGACAAAAAGATTAATCACAGACACTCACGGTTGCCCGGCCACCGTGCCATTGTAGGCAATGAAACTGCGGATGAGCTGGCTAAGGCCGATTCGACTTCCACGCTCTTGGGACCGAAACCCTTCTGTGGCATTAATTGGGCTGCTGCCACAGCTTTGTTAAACAACTGGGAACAACAACTTCGCCTAGCCTTTTGGGAAAATGTCCCCGGGCTTAGGCAATCCAAGAGACTTATGAAGCCTTTTTCTTACAAGGAAATTCTAAACCTTGACAGGAACAACATGAGGCAATAAGGAAGCTACCTTACCGGCCATTGTGGCCTAAGATATCATCTAAATAAACTAAACCTTTGTTCAGATACAGAGTGTCGACTCTGTTTGACAGAGGAGAAAACCTCTGAGCACGTTCTCTGTGTATATGGTAATGTACTGGCTGCGTAGACCGATCTTTCATAGGGAATTCTGTTCGTTCGTGGAGTTTAGAAACTCAGCTACTAATGACATGCTCACCTTCATTAGAAAGGTAGCGGACCTATGAGGCTAAGTAGACCGGAGACACAATAGATCCTGTAAGGTCGTAGTGGTAGTCATAAGGGCAGGTTAAAAAAAAAACACTTTTCACTGAGCAGAGGTCACATAAGAAAAACTTCAGTCTTTGCTTTCAGGACGTAGAGACATTGGGCTGTGCCAATGATCAACTTTGGCTGGCAGAAAGTCTAAGATTTTGGGCTTCGCCTTTAAAACAATTAACTTCTCCTCCTCTCTTCCTCCTTCTCAAAAGGAAAATTGTCTAAATTTTTAGAAACACATCTACTTTCTAACAGGGAGTTCCTACGAATGTTAAGAACAACATTCTTGTAAAACTGAGATGGCGTCTTCGTTTCTTTGTCACCATGTCGTCTGTAGGCTTATTGCATGCTATAAACATGCTTTATAACGAGAATACCTTGCGCTGTCATATTCATGTCAAATACGCTGCGAATCAATGTTAAAATAGACAACACTTCACAAATGAATCAAAATAAATTTCAACCTATTTTAAACTTTCAGAGAACGTTGACACTTTGCGATAACCAAGCCGGTACTTACGATAAGCTATTCATTTTATTTTTGGTAAATAACAGAACAACAAGCAAACATTGATAACAACAGTACCCCCACGCAAGAAAGATAGCTTTCGAAAACAATTTAATTATTAAAAAAAAGCAAAACAAGCTACGATAACATTATCAAGTTTATAAAAAGGGTTCTTAAAGATTCTTGTTGTTGAGTGGAAATATGTATGAGCATCTGTATTATGTTATCAATTTTATTTAATAAACTTTCAACTTTTGTTAAGGAAAAGTTAGGTTATACCGATGCTGTACATCGTCATAAAATATAAATTATTTGTAACACACTTTTTTCCCGGCACCGAGGCGAGCGGGTATAACTTTCCCAAGCTACCAACATCCATTATGTTTAACATTAATTTCATATAATTACCTAATTAGGTGGTGGAAGTATAATTTGTGAGTCATCGGCTGTTAATTGTCGCGTTATGCCCATTTTCGTTGGCTGAAAACTTTTTGGAGATTCTTTTTTGTCTCTATCTCGAGCTTAACTATTTAAAGGCAAAAGTGAAAAATACTGCCAGTCACGCTAAACTTACACAACAAGATGAAAGAATTAACCACGTTGGGAACTATTGTAATTTTTTTTTTAATCGACTTTGTCGTAAGAGTTTAAGTGATTTTTAGAAAAAAATTGTCGCATCTATGACTAAGAAAATCTTAAATATCAGGGTATGTCATCTAAATCTCCACCATAATAGGGTGACTTCAGTAATGATGGTTAAATGCTTTGATGAAGATAAAATTGATACATATGTACATGCATCTATACATAAATACCAGGTCCGGCAATTGAAGTGATGGGTTTTTGAAATGAAAAAATTGGTAATTTTTGAAAATTTTTTATTTTAGTTTTTTTTTTTTTTTCCATAAAAGTTATAAAGTTTATTTTTTGTTTATTCATCTGGAATATATCCGCCCTTGGCTTAACAGACTTAAGACGCTTTTCGAACGACTGACATGATGGCGGATATTCTTCCATTCTCGGCTCAAGTCCCTCTTCAGTGGTTCCAAACAAGTGTGTTGTTTAGCACATGTCTTGGCCTGCAAAATACCCCAGACGCAGTAATCAAGCGAGTTCAAACAAGGAGCGGAGTACGGCAAAAGTTCGTGCAGGATAAACTTTGGAACGTTTATTTCTAAATTACGCGTGTTGAATGCCTTCTGACTGACAACAAAATGATTTTGCGTTTGCACAGACAATAAGTCAAAGAGTATTCGGGGTGAATTCGAATGTAATCCGAAAAACGGTTTGAAAATGATAGCTGCGTAAACATAACCTATCACTTCAATTGCCGGACCCGGTATGCAGATCAATTAGAAAAACTGTAAAACCTTTATGGAAGCATTCGACTATTACCTGAATCATTGCCACTTTGAACTACGTGAGATCTGCAAATATCGTAATATCTGGCGTTCCGGTACATGGATCTTGCGATCCGATTCAAGGATATAGGGAAGACTTTTTATAGTTCAATCCGTAGGGAGAACTCAAATGTACATGGCGAAGTCGAAAGATGTAATAAGAATTCTACAAAAACGAAAAAGGGATTTATGTTCGAGTATTCACAGTATGCCGGACCTTAGCAGACTACAAAAATTAGTCCCTTAGGAATCCGTTTCTAAAATTGACCTCGTCCTTGATAAGATTGGTCAAATGGCAGGGTTGAAACACTACTTTCTTGGAAGTTATAAGCCCAATCAGCACTGGACCTCTTTGAGACAAGGTAACAACAGGGTGGATAGGGTTGAAAACTATTAAGGCGCAATAGTTACTTTCTTCCTTTAAAACGTGGGTCTAAAAGCCATTGGACCGATACTTACTTACTTAAGGTGTTGCCGCAGTTCGGATTGGACCTGGGCCTCAACCAACAAGCGTCTTCAGCCAGCTCGATCTTTAGCCAGCTGCCTCCAGTTTGCATAGCACCAATGCCTAAAAAAATATATGTACGTACAGCAACAGGGTATAATTAAAAACATTTTTATTGGAGGGTCTTTGATGTTGTATTCCTTCCAAACCCTGGGAGGAATGACTATTTGAAAACTAAGTTCATCAGACAAGTCAGCCGGACATCTTTGAAGAATACGTAGACAACGTGTCTACAGAGACAGCGCTACTTCAATTAGTATGCCTTGCTTAGTATGCCCATACCTTGGACGTTACGCCAACTGGTTCATACCCGGCTCGAAGGACCAAAATGTTTATGATGAAAAATGCACCGAAATGAATGAGTTGTGAGCCTTACCTCTGGTAAGAGGTCTCACAATAAACAAAAATCTTGCGTTATGCTTTTTCAACGAATCACCTATTACTTTATTTTGAAGCTATTTTTGAAGCGATTGTTACATTCTTTTTCTCGCAATATAGAGCACAAACCAGACACCTTTACTATCTGGTCATACAGGTGTCGGATGATCACAGCTCAGGCGGTGATATGACACCTTTTGATGTTTAGTGAATGACAATGCTGCTAGGTTAGGTTAGGTGGCTGTCCCCGCTAAGGCAGGGACCCACTTAGACCAGATTGGCCCATTGTGATACCACAGCGAAGAAAACCCGCTTACCGGCACTAGGGAAACAGAATATGCTGCTAACTGAGTGAGAAATCATTCTGTTATTCACAACAGTTGATATCGAAAATCTACACAATCGGGTATGCCGACGATGTGGCAAGGGATAAGTTTATGAACATTACCGCAGACATTATAAGGAACTCTCTTAAACATTTGTTTAGAAGCGGTGGTATATTCCCAAGCCCTTTCCATTAGTGCGAATAACTGATCTGATCATTTTTACCAAACAGTAGATAAATCTGGAATTTGTTGACGCTTTTTGAGGCCGAGGTGTTCAAAAGTTATGCAGGCGAATCGGTTTTGCTTCACTGTCACCCCTAAACTGTAGCCTAACCCAAGCCTGACTAAAAGGGATCGAAGAAATCCAAAGCTGAGCACCCTAGCAAAGCAGCAGTAAGCCTCGAAGTTTTCCTGACACCAATGAGAGAGCAGTGGTCGCCGTAGCTCAGTGGATAGTCAGTTGGACTGCTGTGTAAGCGGCGTGGGTTCAAGCCCCAGCCATGTCCACCGAACATTTATCGCGCCACCACCTCTCGTCGGGGAGTATAATTTGTCGTGAAAAGACTCCTCAATTCACCGTTCGGAATCGGCAATAAATTGTAAGTTCCTTCAATTTGTGCAAACAATAGAACACGCCCAACATAAATGGATGCGAGAAGATAGGCCTTGGCTTATCCCGAGTTATCGCGCTAGCTATTATATTTATAGTGAGAGAAGTCATGGCCCTTTCTTTGGACATTCTACGCTCTGAACATCCACTTTTTGTTTTCGAATTTCTCAAAAGAATGATATTCGAGAGCATGAATAAGCCTTAACCTTTGCCAGAAGTTCTTGGTTCATTTGCCAGCTTAATCCTTGGAGTGGTCTTACTGATACCTGGTCACATTTAATCTACACTTCAATGTTACTCTATTGGTTCTTCACAGTGCACTTCAAGATAATTCTACGCGCATTTCCTTCCGGCATCCCTAGGTTGTTTTGTCTTTTAACTTGAGTGTAGATGCCATCTTTGTCAGGAGCTTTTTGGCAGTTGGCATTGAACTATGTAGGTCCTAGAAGTTTGGTTATGTTCAGAACCTCACATACATAAATGACATGAAAATAACTTTTAACTTAACTTAACCTTTAACTTTAACTTTTGCTCGATGAATCCTTTCTTTGGTGTTTTCGTCCCTTTTTGCTCGAAAGACAAATGAGTTCCTGATTAACAATTTTTCCATTGCCTTTTAGAAGAAGGAAGGAAGACTACACCACAAAGGAAAAAAAAAAACAAACAAATTTTCCTCAAGTCAATTTATTTTGATTTGAAATCTATGGTGCCGTTTATGTAATGTGCTCTGAGACAGGTTACAAACAAATTTAATAAAATTTCAAATTAATTAACAAGGTTACGCCTTAGTTGCTCTGTAATTTTGAACGATACAATCCGGCCAGTATATCAGCTCCAGATTGATTTATTTCCTAAAAAATCATAAAATATTTATAAGTAGTCATAAGAAAACATTTTCCTTACCTGATAACCGTAGGGTTCCAGATGCTCTTTACATTTCTTAAGCCACGATAGAATTCGATGATAGCGACCCAATTCGAAACCGAAAGCCTCGATCTGTGACACAGTTACAGTGATCGCTAGATCTGCAATCGTAAAATGATCGGCTGCTACGAACTCGTTTCCTTTGAGTACGGTTTCAAACCATCCTAAGGCTTCCACCAATTTTGCCTTTTTTGTTTCGTCCAATGGCGCGCCCATAAGCATTGTCGGGTACTGAAGGTATAAACAAATAAATACATATGTACATACAATTTATCAATAAAAAATGCTGGGGTAACTCGTCGAGATCGAGTTAGGACCACCAGAGTACGCGAGGCACTCAAGTCGAGCTGCTACTTCTTTGAACGGAGAGATCCATACTTTCATGGATTGGACACGTTAAACGCATGTCCTCAACGCGGCTACCATGACGTGCCATGGAATCCGTGCTATCAGGTAGACATCCGCTAGGTAGGCCCAGTATGAGATGGTTGGACCAAGTCCGGAATCTCACCTCTACCCGTAGGGGATAGCCCCGGATGACTTAGGGTCTATGTCGGAAGGTCGGGAGATGTGCAGAGTCTATTTAAGCACCCTAAACCCGTGACCCTCATAAATGATGAACTATATCGCTGCGAGAAGTATACTCAACGAGAGATATTAAAGCGAAAATGGTGTGAATGCGGTGCAGAAATACCCCGAAAGGCTCTTCGAGAGTGGCTTAGATGGATAAAGACGGCTTGAACAATGACTCGAAGCAGTTATTAAGCAACTGACGTAACAAGTGAAGTAAAGTTTCCCGGAATAAACCCAAGTGGACTTGGCACTAGAAAACAGTTTATATCGATTTCCAGTCCTATGAGTCCTATTAAAATGGTGGAAAAGACACTAGGGAGCGGAAGGAAGTCATCAAGACAGAGTGGCCTGATTGCTTGCCTTAGGTTTATGGTTTATGAAATACAAACTTGGAACTTCTGCACTTATAAATGACAGAAGACCCGAAACCAGATTTAAGTCAAAGAAAGCAAAGTCATTAGCAAAAGAAAACGAAATGTACTTTAGAGGACAAACCTTACATTGCTGCTGCTTCGACTTGAAACATGGGGTACCTTCACATCCACTATAATTCTAAAGAAAGAGAATGACTTATTTACGCCTTATTTTAGTTTTTTTGAAATGACGTTTTGCACATTAAATTTAAAAGCGGCATTGTGTTTCGTTTAGAACTTTTCCATTCTCCACATTCTCAATTCAAGTTCTTCTTTCATAATCCTGAACTACCGCGTCACCCTGTATATTCCTTTCCTATACTTTGAATACTTCAGGGGTACTTATTTCACTCGAATGGGTGTGTACTCTTAATGGTAGCAGTGGGATGTGCATATTTTGTCGTCTAAAGGACAAAGGCATTTTAGAGCCATGTTCGATTTATTGATTTTTGAATAACTTACTTTCCTTAAGGCAGAACGGAGTAGGAAATTACTCTAATGGAGTGCTTAAGGGTACAACAAGGTTAAGGAATAGGCAAGCCCAATTGTATGTATAGGAAAAAATATATAAACGCATTGCTTTTAAGTGGTGTATTGAATAGAATGAAGGGAAAGGAAATCAACTTGACATATGGAGACAGTCTATTAATAGTTGCGTGTGAGAAGGTGGATTTTTTGAATTAAAACCGGGTCAGTGGGAAGGAATTAGTAAAAATGAGTGAAAATAAATAATTTAATAACATTCTTCCATTTTTCTGTACATAGCTCCTTAATTCTCACAATTATTTTCTTTCCCAGATAATTTAATCAAAATAGTTTCTTTGACTCTCTTCTATACTCTCCCTTCCACAAAGTTTCTCCAAAGTAGACTCGCTAAACTGCCAAAAGGAAGGAAGAAAAGCATTCCACAACCTAGCTAAATCGACAGAGTCAAATTTGGACAAGAAACGCCAGTCCGATATTAAAGAAGAAAAAGGTATCGACAACTTAGGGCAACTCTGATTAAAGCTTGACTGAGTGTGCCGACAACAGAATATATTCACTATGGAATGGTTAATGTCTTAGAAACCTTCTCGTCGGTGTCCAACCCAAATATGCTATGAACGCTCCTAAGTATCCCACAATGGCGATTTTTTTTGATATAGAGGCAGTCTGGTATCTAAATGTGGTTAACATGTGTTATGAAGGTGAGCGTGCCCTTAGAAGCGGAGTATTCTTCCGAGCTGGCTGAAGACGCTTGTTGGTTAAGGCTCAGATCCATCCCGGGCTTTAGCGTCTAATAAGAGGAAAAGAATAGGTGAAGCTAGTAATTCAGCGGCACAGAATGGTTGAAGTCCTTCCAGGCTCTTGCTAGTTCGTCCGCAGGTTCGTTGTCTACAATTCCTTGGTGATCAGACTACCAACCAAGTCTGATCTTGTAGTGCTTAGCAAGATATTATAGGACAACGTAGCAGAACTTAACTGACTTGAGTTGGACGTCATTGTTGAAAGCGCTGGTTGACTGTCTCAGGAAATGTGTATCCTATCGCCATTTCTACCTCTTTCCAGCTCCAACACCAGCTGTAAATAAATATGTAAATCACAATATGCACATCACATACATATGTACACAGCCTTTCGTTTAAACGCTACTGACTAAAAAGCTGGTAACTCCTTTCACGGATTTTTGGAAATAGAAATCTGTCTTATTCCTTCTGTTAAATCCAACTCCAGACGAAATAGTACTGAAAATAGTAGTAAAATGGGCATAGGCGTATGAAGGTCTAGTTATGTATCATCAAGGACTCTCGCTGAATTAGACAACTGCTTCAATGTCTGTTTCGCAAGTTCTACCAGAAACTACCAGCTTTCAACTTACAAAACCTTTTGAAATCACCAGCTGGCAAACACATTCCTGAGTCCCTCTTGGAGCACTGGATTTGAGAAAGAATAAAAAAAAGCTGTGTCCAGAATCACAAGCAATAGAAGATTCATGAAAATTTAAAATAAAAATTAACTCGTGTTTTCATCTTTCTGTGATGGGCAGCGATATTTTCAATTATTCTGTTCGCCCAAAAGTATGCTTTCAATTTTAAGAGTGTGAGAGATGCCACTCGTGTACTACATTTAACCGCAATGAATAATCATCCGTCGAATCGTGGCAGAAGTAGCATTCGGGAAGGAATTTTTTTTGCAAATAAACATAATAAAATACACGACTCAACACTTGGAGTCTGAATCGAATGGAGTCGAATAAATGAAGTAGCAAGACAGAGAAGGCCAATAAAATGTGCAAACAAGGCTAAGTTAGGTTAAGTAAGGTATCTCTTCTGGCAAAGGCAGAAAACACTTAGCCCAGATGCTTCGAAAGCTTGGTTTCCTTCCGAGTCACAACACTTGGAAAATCAATTAAACAACCATGCCGTTAACGTAGACTTGTTGGTTAAGACCATGGTTCATCTCTGTAGCTTGGTATGGGACTGCCTTGAGTAAATCAATAAATTGGGGCACAGTAATAAACTTACCCTCAAGTGGTTTGCAACCGAACGTAACGAGAGAACAGATGAACAGTACAAAAGGGCCAGAACCTTTATGTTGGCTAGATCCCTCCAGCATAAGGGAAAAGTTGGAAGAAGGACAAGAGCAAGAAAGAGCAAGGTCATGGATTAAACTCATTTCCGCCAGGCTAAGAAACTCTTCGGGAACTAACCCAGAGAGATGCACCACCTGCAACAACAAAACCAAGGAGAAACTGCGTATATTCACAGAATCCCTACCGGACTATATAAGCACTAGCTGAATAATAGCCGGCGTTGCTCAAACAATTTATGAAAGACTTATCCTGATAATATAAAATATCACAATCTCATCTTAAATCTGAATCGGAATTTTATATTCAACCCAATCGACTGTATTGTATGTATGAAAAACTACCCTTATAAAACTGGGCAAAACAAAAACAACACACACGATCATCAACCGATGTGTCTCAACATCGAGAAAATATCTTTTCGTGTGCGGCAAGGAATTTTTTGTGACTTGATCCACGTTTTTGTTAACTGCTCAGCTCTTGGATAATATAGCGTAACAATACATAGCCTATTATATAACTAGAGGTACAACCATTCAGTATGCACAATTTGAGGTTGATTGGTTCAGTAGTTTTCGCGTGGCAAAAATCCAAACAAACAAACAAACGGACAACGTTTCACTTTTATAATATTAGTAGTGATATAAACAGACTGGGTTTGGAAGATAGTGGAAACGAGGATGGAGAAACTCCAATACATCTGTCTGGGTCTAAATCATACCAGAAGAACTCGTCTACATAGGGACAAATATGTATACAATCTGAAAAAGATTTAGCCTCGGTAAGTCTACTAAAGATACTTCAGTTTGTCAGATCGATTGGACAAGCACCCATTGCCCAGAATGTGGACAACGCAGTGCTACCGAAACCCTTTTAAACCAACCTACAACCTACAAAGTAGACATTTCTACGGCCCCGGTGAAATAAACGAGGAGATCAAGCTGCAATAAAAACCTGTAGTATGGTGATAGTTGAGAGGAGTGCTAAATCTAAATGCACTGAAGGAATAACAACAAAATGAGATCGGCTCCTGAAAATGTATTCACAAACTAATTTAGATTTACATCACGCCTTAACCGGAGAATATAAAAACTTCTTGGCCACGACAGTTTAAAATTTAATTTCATTTTGTTCTTTTTAGAAGTCGTCCCTACGGCCCCTAAATTCAATTAGGCGTTGGGAAAATTACCAATTACCTTTGATATCATTCCTTAAAGATACTTACAAAATAATCTATCATTCGAGCATAGAACGTTCCCAGGTCAAACTGTAGACGCTGATCCACTAAAGCCCTCACACGTAGATCCGCCGGATACAACATATCATCCTTCGCATACGCCCCCACCAGATACGCCATTATAGCTCGACTATTGTGTTGCAAAATTAATTATCTTCCAGAGAAATAATCAAATCAACGTAAGGCTTACCTCTCCCACAGGACCAACCCATCATCATCAACCGTCGGCAGGCAATGCTGAGGATTCAGTTGCACGAATTCCGGCTTCATTTGCTCACCCTCCGTAATGTTTACCACCTTCATATCGAATTCCATGTCCAGCATTTTGCTCAGCATCAGAATCGCTCGGCATGGTGGGCTCGGGGCCACATAGTACAGAATAGGTGGCATCTTGCCTCCCCTTAGAAGGCAATAAACGAATTCCTTAACAATCTCACGTGTCTCGTTGACCATAGGCTCTACACAAAAGTGAACTCATCGGCTCACCACCAGACACCGGGACACACTTCAAACTGAAATATGATTAGATCCACCGGACTTCCGATGCGAGAAAGTGACAAAGACCCAATTACTTTGGACAATTTCCCACTAATGACCGACAATGGTGGAGGCCTTGAACTCCTACCACCCATTCGACAGGGTCAGGAAATCAATCAATCAATTTCGGGGAAAATAACTTATTTACACTCGAATCAGCTTTCTGGTCGAGTTACAATCAAAATCTGATATCTACTCGGGAGGGATACCCACGGGTGGTCGACGAGTACACTTGTGCGAAGAACCATCAGGACAGTCGGAGAAATCGCGTCACACTCTGAGGGACTCACTTGGTACTCACTTGGCTCGGACGATTAATTTATGCTGCACCACAGCGATGGTATCTATGCAGTTACCCAGTTTGATTGGGATATGCCCCGGCTGACCGAACTCAATTGATTGACGACCGAAGACCGTTTTTACAGAACGGACCACACTCGGGTGAAATCTCGGTCAAGTGCAGGAAGGAGCGTTCTTCCTTCTAAATAAATAATTTTTTGCCTGGAACTGGAACTCGCCTTCATGTGGAATCGAACATGACATGTGTTTGGTGCTTTAAATAGGCTCACTAGGGTTGCTAGGATACAGTCCGGGGACACAACACAACAACATGGCTGCGACGTGAGAAAGTAAAAAAAGTTCTTGAACCCTCCAGGGGCTGATGGCTTGTGATTGTGATTGTGATTGTGATTGGGAATCGTGTGTGAAAGTGTTTGTCACTTAATGGGTGGCACTAGTAAATCTGTGAACTTGTGTGAGATTAATATTTAAAAAAGGGAAAACTTTCGACCCATGGTCAGTGTAACGGAGCGGAGCCATCAGCGTTCTCCTTGTTCAATGTTTAATGCGAAATGGTTTTTGCTTAAGAAAAAAACAGAAGAGAAAACGCGTGAGTGCGCGTTGAAAACATACTGGCGGACTTGATTACTGGTCGCTGCAGATGCAATGTACCTAGCAATTGCGGTATGGCTCTGAAAGGTAGGCGTTCAGGTGGGTTTGTGACGATGTCGGTGAATTTGAAGGAATGCTAAGTAGTGTGGTTTAATATGCAAGGGTGGTCTTGGACATGAACACGTCAACTTGACCAAAGACACGAATGGCTTAGTTTGTAAGAAGTATGTATACAGAGTAATTAAATGCGCGGGACTCTGTCCAGTCTGTTAAATGGTAAAAAGTTCACACATTTGCATATGTGGCTTGTGTCATGTAAATGGAAATGTGTCAAACATTTAGACCATGGAAACGTGTTAATCAATTGACATTTAGCTTTAAGTGTTTTTTGGTGAATATTCTACAAAAGTTAATGATCCAATGAATTGGGGAACACTTAACGAAAACAGTCTGAAACTCGCTACAGTGCTGAGTTTATTTGTAGGCGGTTTTACTGCAGAGATAGAGTCATACATGCTCCCTGGCTCATTGTTATGCACTTCCTGTTTGGTTTTCTATTGGTGATATGGTTTTCCGTTCTCGTTCTATTCCCTTCATAGTCATTTTCAGAGACGGTGGGCATAGGTTCTGATTAACTAGATTTCAACACCGTACAACGGAGGAGAACACATTTCAAATTTTAAGAAATTGGCACCCTCGGTTGCTTAGCTGTCTCACAAAGTGTAAGAAAGTTCCTCTGAGATAAGTGAAATCATGTAGGCTGCTCAAGACAAGGATAACACCTGTAGCCTCGGTGTAATCTCGAGTAGAACTGAACTGAAAATACCTGACTCCAACCTTCGCCATCTTAATGGTCAACAACTCACACTATCCTTCACAGCCGGGCATGGTTAACCCAAAATCAAGTGGAAGCAAATTAAAGATCAGGAAGGCATGTGTAGCCTTCTATGTCTGTAGCAAAACCTTTGGAAAAAAGTGGTTACTACCAAAGATGACCTCGTGAATGTACACAACCTTACGAAACTCAAAAGGCTTCAAAGAACAGTGAGTCTAGGAATCACGGGTGCATTGAGGTCGAGCCCAACTCTGCTCTTGCATCTCCAGCTTCCCGACTTAAAGGGTCTTTCATTAAGCGCTTCCTATCTTTAAGTTTAAATAAAACAAAGTGTGTGTGAGATATCATTTTTTATTCCTTTGAAAGGCCTGTCAATGCCATTATGTATGGAATATAACATCGTTCAAATGTCCGCGGCGGCTTCACCGGGTGGCGCGCATCCATAATGTCCAATTTTCCATGACACTGGCGCATAAATCAGGCTGAATTTGACCGATGGCATGCGTTATGTTGGCTTTGAGGGCCGCTGTGGTTTTTGGCCTTTTCGCATAAACCTGCGACTTCAGAGAACCCCACAAGAAAAAGTCTAACGGGGTCAAATCGCACAATCTCGGTGGCCAGTTCATATCACCTCAACGTGAGATGACCATGCCCTCGAATCGCTCGTGCAGAATTTCCAATGTGACGTGAGCTGTGTGGCACGTAGCGCCGTCCTGCAGTTGAAACCACATGTCGTTGGTGTCTATATCATCCAATTCAGGCCAAAAGAAGTTGGTAATCATCGACCTATAGCGCTCGCCGTTGACGGTGATGGCCTGGCCAACGTAGTTCTCAAAGGAATATGGACCGATGACGCCGCCAGCCCAATATCCACACCAAACAGTGACTTTTTTCAGGATGCATTGGACGCTCTTGGATCTCATGTGGATTGGTATCGTCCAAAATTCGACAATTTTGTTTGTTGACGTACCCATTCATCCAGAAATGGGCCTCATCGCTGAAGATGGTTTTTCGATGAAAATTAGGGTCAGTTTCCAGAGCTCCAGAGCCCATTCAGCGAACACAGTTCGTTGTCTATGGTCGTTTACCTTCAGCTTCTGGGTCAGTTGAATTTTGTACGGGTGCAGGCCCAAGTCACGACGCAAAACCGACTTCCTTGGATTCTCCTGCACACTCTCACGGACAGCGGTGATGTGTTCGGCAGATCTTGCGTTTCGTCGACGAACCGGTGTTGATTGATCGTTTACGGAACCAGTGGACTCAAATTTATCCACCACACTGCGGATAGTCCTCTCGGAAGGACGATTATGGCGACCGTAAAATGGGTGAAGCGCGCGGAACGTTGCCCGAACAGAACACCCATTTTGATAAAACAGTTTTATTATTTTCACGTGTTGTTGAACGCTATATCCATCCATGGTGATTTGGCAAAATAGACCGAATAAATGACAGCCAATTTGACAGACAACAATATGGCCGCTATCAACTGTCAAAGTTCGGAAGTCCCTATTGGAAGACCTTTTACAAACAAGAAATCTGGGTGTTCGACTGCATGGTAAAGTCACAAACCGACTACATCACCCCCATACTAAACTTCAGGAAAAACATTCAAGTGGGATTCCCCACCAGAGCACAGTGGAAGAAAGACGAAGTAGTGAAGCACTTGGATACGGTGATCTACACCGACCGATCAAAGCTCAACTACGAAGTGAGTGCCGGTGGAATCTCTGAAAATATCAAGATCATACCGCCTGCCGGATTTTACCAGCGTCATCCAGGCGAAACTACTGGAAATCCGAGGGATTTGCATGTAACTCGGGCGAGACACACCCTCCAAGCCACTATCAAAGCAATTGACTCGGCTACCATATACTCCAAACTAGTGCAAGAGTGCTGGAATTATCCTGCGCGCATGGGCGATCGGTTCAGGGTCACAATACTCTGGGTTCTAGGGCACAGTGACATAAAAATAAACTGGAGACTATGTGACCAAACTAGGTATTCCATATAACCCCCACAGTCCCCACTCTCTCCCATTTTCTCTGTAAATATCCGGTATTAGCAAGAGCTAGACTACGTGCACTAAACCACCACTTTGACGAAATGATTTCAACGAAATCTCGGGTAAAGGGATACGAGATCTAATCCATTTCCTTAACTCCACAGGCTCGATCTAGGTACTCCTGACTGTCTCACCCACCTTCAATACGAGTCATGATAACAAAAAGACACATTCTAGTCCTACCTCACAAAGAAGCCTAAATGATTCTTAGATGTTACTTTAAGTACTCTTTCTTCCAAAAGAGTCTGAATAGGAACATCGTCTTCAAATATCGAATGTGTCATCTCCCACCTACATTCAGGCCATTTGCTAGAGTATCTTGGAGTCTCTCGTTCTTTCTCATCTCTGAAACTCTAAAAGAGCCGTAATGGGGTAATTACAACCATCTGTCCGTCGTAGCAGGGGTGCATTGTCGCCTCAGTACCTCTAAGCAGTTTTTCGATCTCAAGGAACTTCAGATGTAGCCCAATTTCCACCTACAATTGGTCCGTTTCTCAATACTTTGTGATTGCCAATTTCCCGTGTAGACGGACTTGTATACCAGATAGAAACAGCTCCTGCATCCTACATATCTGAGCCTAGTATTTTATTCCTATGAGACCGACTTTAGTGTATTACATTGGAACCAAACCACTATCACTAGAGCGTGTACAATTGTTTTGTAAAGAAGGCGTAGTACTAACAACGCTGTCAGATCCTAAGTGAAATAGAAGAGGAATCGGAATGTGTCTTTTCAGATTGTAACATGAACTAATAATTTCGCAGTCAAACTGCTTCTAGACCTGAAAAAAAAAAAACAACTTGGTCATACTACACTGGATCCTTGCTCACAAAGACCACACCGGCAATGAAACAGCGGATTCACTGGCCAAGATAGGTGCAACTACCCCCCTCACTGGTCCTGAGCCAGCCTGTGGAGTAGACAAAGCCATTTTTAACAACATCATGGGGGAGCAATCCCTGCTCAAATCCAATACGATTTGGATGGAAAGTGTAGGACAGAAATGTATCAAACACTTCTTTCCCAATATATCGCATAAGAAGTCCAAGTTCCTTTCAAATCTGAGCAGGAACCGACTTAGAATTCTAACCGACATCCTAAGTAGCCACTGCCGACTAAAACGGCATCTCCGTTGGCCTTTCACCGGACCCTACCTGCAGACTGTGCTTGGAAAGTGATGAAAGCTCTCTTCACATCTTCACAGAATGTCCCGCACGTCTCTAGCTTTGAAGGGATGGATTATTGAGTGTAAACTAAACTCCTGTACAATGACACTATCAAACTCATTTTTTCAACAAAATATGCGACTGATAGTGCGACTGGGAAGATCTGTTACATTTAAGATACAATCAGCCTAAAACCTCTCCCTGATTTGTCGGTGCGGTATCGTTGACTGACTGTCTAAGAACATCGCTGCTAGGGACTACCTAGGCTTTGCTATCAATTCTGCCAACGACTTAAGCAAATAATTGCACTCGCAAAACGCTGTCATTATGACCTTCGAAAACAATTGTATAGGAAGGTCGTGGTAAGAGTTGCTATTTACGATTCTTATTATCCTTGCCCTGGAAGCATGAATTTGTCAAAATTGGTTGTCTAAGGATCGTGCTGGCTGGAGAAAATTGTTGGTTGAAGGCGTGTTTCACCCCGAAATTGTAACGCCATCATAAGTAAGAATATGAAGATGAGCAACGAACTCCTTTTTACAGGACACTGCATTTCAAACCCTTGACTAAGACAGCATCAAACATCTCCGAAGACAATAACTCTCATTGCGTCCCAATTGAGCATGTCCTTTTGCTCCACATCTACAGCACTTAAATTGATTCAACAACCACCCATTGTCTGTATCTCATCCGATTAAGATGACAATCACCCTTAAATTGATTGAAAAGCAATTCTGATCCCCTTAATGCCCCCGGCCAATTCCGTTGTTGTCATTGTCAGTCGGATGAGAGTCACAATGGCTGCCAATTTGATTTAAGAGGACAATTTAAGGATTCCCGTTGTTCTTTAAATTTTCAAAGCCATCGAAACTATTCGTCGAAACGCCGGTACACGTACTCCCACTATCAAATCTCGTTAGCAAGTGTATACAAAAGTATTACCGAAACGTGCACCCTTTGCTGTGGAATAAACCGAATCCAGCGAATTCCGGGTAACCGATACTTGCTGTCGGCATTGCATCTACGTGCAACCATGACAATTTCCATTTTCTGCGTTGCAAATGGGAAAACGACACACCACTTGCCCTCGCCATAGATACCCCGAAACCTGTCCATTAAGATTATAATTATTTACTTTTTGCCATCGGCCTTCAGAAGTATTGGATAGCAATTAACAGGAAATAGATAAATGCAAATTGCAGACACTGATACTCTATGGATCTGCCCCGATCCGACACGGATGGTAAAAGTAATTCTTTTGTGAACCTCTCACCATGCAGCACTGTCTCGTCAATGGTTTGTATACCTGTCAACAGTCTCGGTTGCATGGTCGCCGGTGCACCTTACCTAGCTATCTACTTTTGTTTTTTTCTGATAATGTGTCATTTTGCTAAAGTGCGTACCTTCCGCTTTGACTGAACAATTTTCGAAAATCCTCTCAAGAGGTTTAGTGCAGTGCAATTTCCTGGAATAGTATCAGGACCTTTTGCGATGTCGGATAATGGATAAGTAGATTTAGTGAAGAGGGTACGGATAAATCGTGTACCTTTCCCAGTTGGAGGGGAAAGTGGTATATAAATAAAGAAGGTTGCACAAGAGTCGAAGACATTCTTTGAAGGGACGCTGTGGGGAAAGGTCGAATCCTTGAGATATGAATTTTGTGTGTTATACGATTGGTGTGGTGTTGATCGCGGCCACCAGTGTTCTAGCTGTACCTGTGTCAGAAGATGTTGATCAACTGCCACCTCTGCCAGCTCAAGCCATCAGCAAGGATGATGGATCTAGTGATTTGAAGCCTCCGCCGCCTCCACCGCCAATGAATGACAATCACTACTCTGGAAGCTCGGTAAGTGTGAAACTTTAACACACATTGACCTTATTTCACAAAAAGAAAAAACCTCCTTCGATAGATATCTGCAGAAGCATCCGGCTATGACCCCAGCGTATACCCAGGCCTTCTGCCGGGCGGCATTCCACCTTACCCTGATCCATACCCCGGAGCATATCCCCCGCCGTACCCACCGCCAATTGGTTATGCCCCACCTCCAGGATACCCAACACCATATGTCGTCCAAACTGGCTACGAAGGATATCTTGTCCCAGCACCAGCACCGGTACAAGCCGTTGCAGTTTCGGATCCATTTTCCTTTCTACGCGGTCTCGTTCCGAGGGCGATGATTAGTTGGATTACGCGATCTATGGCAGTCATCATGGGGACCATCACCATTGTGTTTATGGGCGGTGCCATAACAACCGCTTTGTGCTCACTGACTCCCTTCTGTTCTATATCCTTCAAGTCGCTGTCATTCTTCAATTGGAATGACACCGCAAAGAGCGTGGGCAAGATGCTGGGCAATGAGATCACTCCGGAACGTGTCAGACGAGCAGCGGATTTTGTGCGAACTGCAATTAAAAAGTACAGTGAGTTGCAAAGGGCTCTAACTGATGAAGGTCCGGAAGAGGAAACTTAAAGTGAAAGGAAGTTGGTTAATCGAATTTTTTTCTATTTATAAGTGTCTTTACCGTGCTAGGAAGAGTTTTTAAGAATATACAATAATTTTAAAATTAAAAAGAGGAAGTGACATGTTTTTTTGGCATTGAAAATGTGTCGGGGACGATTTAAGAAGGCAAGACTGAGATTTTCTAGAGATTATCCAGTGGAGCAAGTCCATCTAAACCTATTTAGGGATACATACGGAAAAATGTGGAATGTTTTGTTAAAGGAGCTTTCCATTCCTCTATAGCGCCATTGCTCAACGAAATGAGGCCCCAGGAAATAAGGCTCCAGACAGAAATGTAAATAAAGCCCCAAAAATGTGCATAGAGTCCAACAATAATAAAAATTGTCTAAATTTGGGGTGCAATTTCATTTTTTGGGCCTTATTTCGTTTTTTGAATTGGGGCCTAATTTCATTTTTATTGAAAAAAAAACGTTGGAATAGCATTTGTATAACAAACAGTGGAATAGGTATGGGGGAGCATGGAACGCCCCTGCTGGGGATCATTGTAGGATTTGCAGTAAGTGCGAAGTTAGGACTTAATTTCATTGATTTTTGGGGTATAATTTCATGATGAAAAATTACCCCAAATTTTGGGCCTTATTTTTACTTTTGGGGCCTAATTTCGCGTAGCCAATATAAGGTCTCCTCCTAAATATACAGTATATGATCTTCTTCTTAGTCTGAATCTGTTCAAGAAGTCTAAAAGCTGGTTAGCACCTTAGGAGTGTGTATGGTATCGGTCGATAGCGACACCGAATAAGAAGCTTTGAGAATATTATTGCAATCGGTCTTAATCCCAAGCAACAACTGTTCTGGTCAAATGCGGAATCAGTACTATTATATATGTGTGGTACCTAGAAAGTGACCCCTAGTGTCATAGAAAACCTGTAAACTTCACGTATAGTCTAATTCCAATAATGAACATGATACGTTTCGTCAAGAGCTCAGGTTGGTTCGAGAACAGGCTAACCAATAGTTGAAAAGAATTAGTAACCGCACCACGAGTTTAAAAATCGGGAACACAATGGAGCAAATGGCCCCCGTGCAACCACTTATAATGTGCACTTCCCCCCTGATCTAGCCTATCCTAAGTACATAAATTCTGGCCAAATCGTGTCTCAAAAGAGCAGAAGTATGAGAACAGGACAAGATCATATAATAGCAATGGATTGATCACGCACTCTGGGAGGACGACGCTTGCATAATCTGTCAAAGAATGCAATGGAATCCGCTAACCCAAAATGCAAGAATAGTGGGTCACCCAAGAAAAACGTAGCGCAGAACTGTCGAAGAGAATTCGAGGCAATTTGGAAACGCCGTAGATACTTGAGGTAGACGAATACGAATTCTGGTAGGCGTTTCACATGGTATAGGAAGTAGATACTGGACTTATGTTAGGTTAGGTAGGGTCGCTGTACTGGCTAGGCCAGGACACATTTAGACCAAACTCGGCCCATTGTGATACCACTATGTAAATCCGGAGGGACGGGAGGGCTGACTGTTTATCGATGCGAGTATAAACTTGGTGATCTATGAGTGTACAAAGAAGGTTTTTGATACAATTAAACCTTGACTGCATTCAGGCTGGTGGAGTGTCAGGAGTAAGGGAAGGGTGACTGATTCAATCCAATCATTGCTACGGCTGAGAAGTTTGTCTTGCTTGTGGGTCTAAAAATAGCTGTTACCGGGACTCTAAATTGGATGGGGGCGAGGTTTGCTGTTGTTGGTAAGAGTTTGAGCTCCTTGGGTAGTTACAATGATCTTCTTACGTTTTAGTTGAACCATTTTGATATTCAGATAAATTTGATGATGCATTTGCTTAGAATGTTGAGCCTTACTGTAGCTAGTCCTGGACAAGAGTGCCTAGGAAGTGTAGGTTGGTTTTCTTTTCCGCTTTGTCCCTGCAGCTTCAGCAAAAGTCCTTGGAAGTGACTTCCATTCGGATGACATGTCTGCTTTTCAGGCAGTGTCCGGTGATGACTCCTATGAGTCTTTCCGACTTCTTGGAGTCTGGCACTGGCCAGATTTGCGTTATGGATATGAAGGTGCTTATATCTTACCATCTTATATTCCTGATTTGCTGTATTTTATGGTATAGGAGCTGCCGATACATCCCTGCTATCGGTAAGGTATAGCTTAGTGCCTTGTTTTGCCATTACAGAGTAATATGACATCTGACCGTACTTCAGAAATTCTCGGCATTGTTTTACCAACGTGCTTCTAGTGCAGAACGATAGCTTTCCATCTTTCGAATAGAAATAGATTCTGCTCGCTGCTTGCCAAAACTTCCGCTTAAAATATATTATAGTGGTTCGCCAGACAGAGTGAGACTTTGAGGAGAAATGTATTTGAGAAGATTCCCAGTCCCGTGTTTTCTGTTGAGTTGGATCCACCTGAGAACCATTAAATAGTGGATTCTGTGACAGTAATATATTAGTGTTTCCCATTGAGACCTGTCTGGAATGATGGTACTGTATTTGATGCTGAAGTCATCATAGGGGACTAGATAGTTCTTTTTACAGTCCGATTTGGGAGTTCGAGCATTGCCGAGATTCCCTGAGTATAAGAGCTGCTTCGGACATTCCTTACTTACCAAAGATGTGTAGCAGTGGTTTCAAGGCAACTGTAGGGGTAGACCTGAAAGCGCCTGTAATGCTAATGCAACTTTCTACGGGTTCAATGACACCAGCGTTGCACTTCTTATTCAGCGTCCAGCGCCGACCACTAGACCACGAGCCCGTTCAACAAGGACAAAAAACTTAAAAATAAAATAAATAAATAACAGGCGCGATAGCTCGGGATGAGCCAAGGCCTAGCTTCTCGCAACCATTTATGTTGTGCGAGTTACATATTTCGCACAAATGGAAGGGACCTACAGTTTATTGCCGACTCCGAACGGCGAAGTGAGAAGCTCTTTCATGACAGATTATACTCCCGGAGGCTTGTCATTCCCCGACAAGAGGTGGTGCCGCGAAAAATGTTCGGTGTTCCTGGCTGGGGATTGAACTTGATGTGACTCGAGTGATTTGTTGATTTGTTTTCACTCGAGTCACTTGTGTCAATTACGAAAATAATCGAGTTCTACTAGATTATCCTGTATGTGTAAAAAATTTTATTCGTTTTTTCATCTAATAATCGTGGGCGTTTATCTGAAGGCGAAGGGATATAGCAAGTAAATTTGGATTCCCTTGAGAAATAATAATCCGGCAGTAGTTGGTTTATGAGGCCGAAGCTTTAAGGACAAATCAATTATAAATATAATACAACCTAGACCTACGCCCTTTGCTGTAATTGAGGATTGAATTTCTGGATAATACTCGTACAAAAACTACGGGGTCGTCAAATTCGTGGTCCGGATTTAACGTCTCTGTTTCAATTACACACGTCAAACTGAACTGTCACCTGAGACTGTATATGTTTAGTTTAAGGTTTGCCATTTTACAATATGGATCGTTTAACAATTGCAGAACGTGTTAAAATTGTAAAAACTTACAACAAAAATAGTGATTCTATAGTAGCTACGTTTCGTGCATTCCGAGCAGATTATAGTCGACATAACCATCCATCTGAGCGTACTATAGACAGGATTGTTACAGATTTCTTAAGGCCTATCCATCGCCGAAATGCACGGTCTACAAAAAATTTGGCTGCCGTTAGTCAAAGTGTTGAAAACGAATATTCGTCAAGTTATGGTGGAGTTATTCCCCGATATGTGTCGAAAAGTAATGGAAAATTACTTTGCCACAATCGATTCCTGCAAAAAGTCCCCTGGAGGTCGTTTGAATGACAGTATATTTCATTCATAATGGCAGGATTCAAACAATATATTAAAATATATGTGTTTTATTTAAATTTACTTTCGGCCCTTTACAGTCTTTAATTTCTGCCTTCCTTTCGGCTACACCCAACTTTCTGTTTGCTCTGGATTTAGGTTGGTAGTCCTAAAATTAAGATGCGATCAATGACAACCTCTGTCAGAGTCCAGCTGTTGCAAAACTTATGTCACTTTCTTGCGATAAAGTAAAATATACAATATGTTCAGAGAACCATGGTATTTGAATTTTATTATTATTGTCTTTGGCTAAGATTGCTTGCCCAGTTAAAAGCAAGTGGAGTTTAAAACAAATACGTACATATACCTACATTAATTTAAACAAAAATCCCAGCCAGCACACGTGAGACTAAGGAAAAACCATAGTTCAACTTGGTTTGCATCGGCTTTCAAACTGAGGACGTCGTCGGGGCAGTCCATTGTTTCCTGTGTGCTTGTGAACCAAATAATATCCTGATACCGAGTCAAATTTATCCGACGATTTTGACCGTAAAAATGATTGAGGAAAACACGCCCACCCAGCTGAAATTGATTAAAATCTTAAAGCCAAGCATATTTTGCTCATAAAACCCGACCGAAGTATTCTTCACACAAATTGAGGATGTTCTGCTCCCACACATGGCTCCAATCTAAATATAAAATCACACATCTCGCCTCAAATTCAACCACCATCGACTCAGCCAAAATAATCTTCAAATCCACAAACTATCCCACTGTGACTGCTGAACAACCGGCAAAATCCTTTCAGCCGTCCTTCCGCCGCACTCTAAAAACAATCAATCCTCTGACCCGAAAGCTCTCACATATGCTTTCTCCTTGAGAGGCAGAGGCATTCATTTACATATATTTCCAGGCCGAGCCGCGCGATGTATGCTAATGTGTCATCATCACACATAGATAGATCTGCACATCCGCCGCACAAATTGGGTCGAGCTATTTTTACTATATGAGTCCACTTCCTTTGAGGCACACAAGCTAACGTTAGCTCGCCAGCAGCACGTCGACCAGGTCGATTTTCGTTATCCTTATAAAAATATCCTAAACACCATGTCGGCGAGCACTTTTAAATTAAGTGTTCTCATTAGTCCCGCGTCGTCGTCCTGTTGGTGAGTGAGGATGCTGTTGCAGGAGCAGGGCTGCTTATAGTAGTTTCACTTACGCCATGGCTCAGCGAAGTGCGTTTGTAGTTTTCAATTTAATTTGTGTCCTCCTCGGGGACTGCATGCCATCTGTGTTAACCGCGACAAGGAATTTATGGCTTGGTAATTGGTGAAACGGTCGATTTGTTTCGAATTTGAACGTCTGACGCGGGTGACTTCTCTTTTTGCAGATTGTCCTTGCATCTATGCAACCGAAGTGGATGCGGATAACCGCGGGGTGTTTTCGGTTAATTCGAGCAATGCCCGCTTCAGTCGAAGTGATTGTGTTCTGATTTTTGTGATGGGAACTGCCAGCAACATCGTGCAGCTAGGGTTGAAGGATGTGCAACTGCAGCCCAAGTGAGTGCCATCGTCCCATAAAATATGTGTTTCAATGTTGTGATTGAATTCAGCGAATCCTCCTTCATATCGGTTCGGTGGAAGTGTCTCTGTCGGTTAATTTATTTACGTATGATGTGCACAATTTATGGAAGAAAATCATTTACTATAATGTTGGTCAGAAAATAAATTTGATTTAAAATAGATGTCACGAGACCGACAGCAACCAATGCATCGGTCCGACGGATTCCACCCCACTTAATATAGACATCAATCTGGGAATTGAAAGCGAAGACCTATTAGACTTTGACATACATATGAGAGTGCACCTTGACAATGCCAGTGGCGTGCGGCAAATCGATTCGGTTGGTGTTGGTCAACTTTGTACACGGTTTACACTGAAAATTCTGGGCAGAGAGTTGCTGTTCAAAATGGTTAAATGGTCATCGATTAACTGCTTTATGGAGCTCAACTTAAAATTTTATTTGGAATATGAAATTGCTCTTCATTTAGATTGCTGATATTACCAAGTTCTATGAAAATCCTTGAAATTTATTCCGCCAGTGAACAACTTGTCTGAATATTCACTAAGGATACCTTTTCTTAAACATGTGGGAATATGGATGTCCTTAATGGCTTGTACTATCATAGGATTGGTTGTTGTCGCTCTGTATCTCGGGCCTTAACCGACTCAACTACTCTTTTTTCAAGGCATCGGTCCACCTCGGAACCGCTCTTTAAATTAAGACTGGCTGCTGTTACTGTTGAGCTGTTAAATCATCCAACCTGATTCAACCAACTGTGGCTCTTAAAGTAGTTTTCGTCGTATTTCGGGGACTAACCACAGTAGCAAGCTGTGGCATCTTTTTCCCCATTTTGTGAAAATATGCATCGAATCAGCAGTGTGCCCTATGGGACTGAATAAGGTACCAGGTAACTTGTCAATGTCATTGCTCTAGGTTAGGTTAGGTAAGGTTAGGTGGCTGTCCCCGCTTAGGCAGGGAAACACTTAGGCCAGAATGGCCCATTGAGAAACCAAAACGAAGTAAACCGGCTTATCGGCACCAGGGAACCAGAAAATGTGGCATAACTACAACAAAAGTGGGCAACCGTAGTGGTGTTAATCCTAAGATTTGAACCATTTCGTCCCAGAGATGAAGTTGCTTATCTTCTGGATGTCGAGTTCAGCAAGATCGTTAAGATCATCATAGAAGTATTCCCCGAGGGTTCGTATTCTAAGCATCGCAAGAGCAGGACATGTACAAAGTAAGTGGGTCGTGCTTTCCTCTTCCTCCTCGTCCCTACAGCTTCTGCAGAAATCGTTGGAGGGGACTCCCAATCTAAGTGAACCTAGATTTTTCCGATTAGTAGATAAAAGTCTCTCCGTTTTCTTTAAATCCAGCTTGGGCCAGATTTGTTTTGACAGGAGACAAGTGCTGATGTTGTTCCACCTGCGGTTTGCCAGTTTCTCGCCCCAGGTTTTCGGGGAGAAGCCGTGCTGCACCCTCTTTTGCCAGCACGTCCGCTCTGCAGTTGCCTGGAACGTCCCTGTGTCCTGGGACCCAGCACAGGTATACGTCGCACCTATCTGCAATCTCGTTAAGAGATCTGCGGCATTGCTTTACCAACCTTGATCGTATTGTCGGCGATTCCAAGGCTTTAATAGCTGCCTGACTATGTATCAATAGCGCTACAATCTATCGCATTCATTGAAAGCCAAGCCGCAGCTTCTCAGACTGCCGTAATTTCCGCTTGAAACACACTACAGTGATCCGGCAGTCGCGTGGTGATGGCTAATCCAGGTGCATTTGAGAAGACTCCAGCCCCCGTACCACCCGCTGTCTTGGATCCATCCGTAAATATTTCTAATGCGGAATCGTTTACAACTGTACCAGATTCCCAAGAGCTTCTGCTAGGAATCCGAGTCTTGTACCTGACGTTGAAGTCAATATAGGGCAGAACGTAGTCCGTTCTGCTAGGAACGCTCATCGCTCATCGTTTCAATAGGAATCGACACATATCTCTGTACTCCAACGTTTTTGCAAGCATTGCCTTCTGAATTCCTTGGCTTCCGCTGTTATTTTCTCACTACGGCATTCCTTTCGTGGAATGCTCTTCTTTCCTCTCTGCTGCCAGAAGGTCGCTTGAAGTTACGGCCCTGTTTAGTAAGATCTCATTACCTGAGTAACACTGCTTCCCTCACTTGTCTTGCTTTGAGTGCGTTGTCCTGGAGATCACAACCATACAACGAAAAGGAATTGCTACATCTGCCCAAAGCTTGTATGTAGATACACTTCACCACAAGGCCTCACAGTAGACACTTGCACCTTATTGAATGTCCGTATCTATCCTTTGTGCAGTGAGTGGACGCAAACGCCCCTGTCCACTGAGTCTTTGAATCTAAAATGGAGGAACAATGGAGTGTAGGGAGACCAAGCCTACGGTAGCCCGAAAATGTGGAGAGGCTTTTGGATAAAGGCCCGAGCTGTTGCGGCAAAAAAGAAGATCTGAAACTTAGCTCTCGATATGCGTTTTTTTTAAGGATTTGAATTGGATTCGAGAGAGCTTTTCTTTTAGCTCTTCTGTGGCAGTCAGTCGCCGTGGTTTAGTCGTTATTCAGTGGACCGCTGAGCAAGCTGCGTGGGTTCAAAACCCATCCGTGTCAACCAGGAAATGACAAAAATCCGAGAGTATAATTTGTCATGAAAGAGCTTCTCAATTCGGCGTTCGGAGTCGGCAATAGATTGTAGATCCCTTCCATTCGTTCAAAAAACATAACACGCACTGGATGACTGGTTATGAGAAGCTAGGACCTAGTTCATCCCGAGCTGTCGCGCCAGCCATTTCTTTTTTTTTCTGTGGCAGTTTCATTTGAATCGTACTGTGCTATTGGGCAAGTGAACTAAGACAGTGTTTTTTGGTAATAAGAATTTACCGTTAATCCGCTTAGGGCTTTTGACGGTTTACGCATATTCAAGGACAGTCTTCATATTCCAAGAAACGTGTAATGAAACCTTCTCAGAAGCATGGTATTCCGGACACATAAAAAGACTGTCGTCGTGTCAATTCGTCTTTGTATTCCAACAGTCTCTTGGGTTCCTTTTTTCTGTACAAAGCCAACAAAACTCGAAAACCGTTCAGGTATATTTCGCGTTCGATGATACTGACGCAAGGACCCTCCATAATCTCACCTTTCGCCGCCCCTGTGCATAACGTAACCGAAAAAACTAAAAACGGAAATCAGGAAATTCATATTTTAAGAAACCTTATAGAAAACATATAAAACTTAAAAATAAAATAATATTTTCTAAAAATACATATCGAACGCGACAAATTATGCAAACCCACATTTGTGTGTACGTAGCGAATTGAAAAACACTGATCGATTGCGTTTTCCAATAAAATGGGCGACTTTTGTAAAGCCTGCCCCCAGTTAACGTGTCGAGCAGTCTCGCGAAAGTCATCGTGTGAAGTGTTCAATTCGCAAAAAAGAGAAATTCATCAAAATGTCTATGGAGAATGTCATTTCGTACGAGGAACTCGATAGGGTGAATATATAAGGATACGTACGTCCTCCTACAATTTAATTGTTTCTCGCATCTTCCTTTTGAAGAAACGAAAGAAATCGAATGCCAAGCGACTCAAGGAAAAGGAGCGCAACGCTCTCGACGCGGAAGTCGATGAATCATCCGCAATGGCAGTGATCAATGAGATTTTGAATCCTAAACTAAAGATTCCGGAGACTGTCGGTCACTACACAGTGCCAGACGAAGTGCGCTCTGGTGATGTCGAGGCACTCAAGGATCTGGATGAGAAAAAACTCGTCGAATTGAAAGAGGTACAAAGTATACGCATCGTGTTACACACAAAATCCACCCTCAAACATCTAAACGATGAACTGCATGCAGGTTTTTCTTCTCTTCGATACGGACGCGGATGGACTTATTTCCCGTGAGGATCTGAGGATAACATTCATGGCACTGGGGAACGAGGCACCAGAGGAGCTTCTGGACGAGATGATAAAAGAGGTAAACTGCTTGTTTGACACGCTTTTTGAGATTTATTCACATAAACGAGTTCATGTTCTTGGCTGCAGGCCAAGGAGCCATTGGACTACGATGCATTTGTTGAACTCATGGGCTTCCGGACGATTGAACTGGATCCAGAGGATGTGCTCTTGGAAGCGTGGAGCAAATGGGACGATCACGGAACTGGGTTAATTGAGGAAAAAAAGTAAAAGCGAAACATTTCGCGCACGTAAATGGGTCAAAGTATTAAATTTGTGTGTCCTATTCCAGAATGTACGAGGAACTTACCAACTACGGAGATAAACTCTCAAAATCCGAGGCCAGGGAGGCACTGTCCAGGGCACCGCTGGCCAAACCAAAGACCCTTGAAGAGCCACCGATGATTGACTATCCAGCGTTCTGCCGAATGCTCTGTGGTCTGCGAAAGCGAAAACCCTAATACTTAGTTAAAAAAAAATAAAAAAAATAAAAATTAATTTAAATTAAGCGTTTTGTGTTTTTTTTTTTTTTGTTTTATTAGAGCGGCTCTTCGCTCGATTTGGGCCCTAAGGGTGCCTGTTAAATCGAGCGACACCGTGACAAGCTCCACTTGAAAAAATGAACATTTTTCTTTGGCGAATTTAATCAAATTAATTAAATTTATGATTTGCAGTTGCGTCGAGTACGTAGAACTATTTCCGTATCTGAAGGAGCCCGTCATTGAGAACACCACGGTACCCGAGTACACCATGTGTCACAGTCACTTTAAACGGAATGTTTCACTTAATTATGCGCCAGAGGAACTGAATGAAATTATTTCGCAGTTGAACGTTGAAGAGAGGGAGGGGAGGGCGGAGCAGATGTTGGGGGATGTGAGTGGGGTTGGCCGACAACAGCAGCAGCTTTTCAGTGGTGGAAGGATTTATGGATTGCGGGTGATATTTAAATCATTCTCGGTGAGGGACGACTCCAATCCTTTGTACATCCGCGGAGAATACGCCTTTCTGGACCGAGGTAGGGTTTTTGAATCGGTAGACAATGGAATTTTAACTCACGGCTTTTACTTCAAGCTAATTTCCAGAACGATGGCCGCCTGATACAGGGAACCTATTGCGATTATTACTTCTTCGCCGAGGAGCGGCCCGCTAACGAGACAAATGACGTGTGGAAGTACTTTCACTCGCCCAGGTATCCTGCGAATTATGCAGCTCACATCCAGTGCACGTATAAATTCATCGGGAGGTATGACTTTAATGTACAATTGTTTTCGTATTTGCATTCGTTCGTTGTTGGCTTTTTTTTTTTTTGATGTGAATGTGTGGGCACACATGGTAGGAGTGTGCATGAATGGTTAAGGACTTTATATAATTATCTAGGAGAGGCAGAGTGTGAAATAAATGATTGTAAGCGCTTAAGTAGGTCACAGACGGCCATTGCTTTACAATTTGAATTTAGTTCTCGCAAATTGCGGTGAACTCTGTCGTGAACTTTTAGGGTTTCCTTTTTTCGTTTTACTGAATTGCAGGTGAGAGATTTTTTGCTGTGAGATTAGTGAAACTCGACGGGTTGTTCACATTTCATTTAAAAAATTAAATTAAAATTTTTACAAACTGATATGAGCAGGAAGAGAGGATGGCATGGTATACATTTTGATGGCTGTTTTCAGTGGAAACAGAAAAAATAGGAAAAGTTGCAACGACAATGGCAGTGGTGTACTTTTACGGAAAAAAATATATAGAAACGCTATTAGATTTCAACTTCACTTTGTGATGGGATCGTGAATCCATACTTCCATACTAATATTATAAATGGGAAAGTGTCTCTGTCTGTTACGTTTTCACGGCTAAACCGCTGAACCGATTTCGATAAAATTTGGTACAGAGATAGCTTAAGCTTAGGGAATGAACATAGGCTAAACATTTTCAAAATTATCCCGCTGCCACGCCCTTTTTCTAAAAAACGCACGTTTTTTAGTAATTTTACAAGAAACTCGAAAAAACTTGTTTAAACAAACGTGTAGATATTCATTTACTCTACATACAATCCTTACATTATGTATAGTCACGGCTACTTTCTACGGGCTCTTTCCTTAAAATAACTATTTGTTTGTCGATTTCTTTGGAATATCAGTTCTTACAAACACTGACTCAAAAACCCTTGGACCTATGATGTATACAAGGAATAATGAAGGACATTTCGAAACTCGGCTTCTAAAGGGTGTTCAAGTTTGCATGAAAAAAAAAATTTAAATTGGATTTTGGAATTGAAATTTGATGGATATATTCTAAAACAGAAATAATTAAACACGTGTTTTTCAAGTCATCCATTTGATAGCCTTATGTCAAAGTCCTGTCCTTGAGAGTTAACATACATACATTCATGACCATCTTCATCGTGACTTGAGGTCAGAGGAGTTTTCTAACTTATTTCTTGATATTGGTGATGGAAAGAGTAGGGAAGAATAAATATACCAAGTAACCCGTGCGATGTTATGGGAGATATGATTAGATTATGGCAGAAAATAATGTACCTAATCGTTCATCAGTTTGGGGTTCATGCCTGAGCTATTTCACTCAAATAAACGTCCCAACCAACTGCGTCAACAATATTCTGCTGAAGAAGTTGTCAACTGAGAACATAAAGTATGAATCTCTGGACTCGCAGAAAAAACGTCTTCATCTCCCGCATTTCTCAGATACCATCAGACTACCACTTTGAGTTCGAACGTCTCCCATTATCCGTTGAGGTTTGATACGCCATGAACAACAATAAGGTACATGGACTGGGTTTGGAAATGGATCTAAGGAGTCACTGTTTCTCCCATAGCGCGCTCAGATCCAATTCCCCTGACAGCCTGGTTATCCTCGAGCCAGAAAGAAAAAACAGGAATGATGTTTACAGGGACGCCTTAAAGAATTAATATGAGGAATTGAAAGTATATACTTACTTACCAATGTCTTGAAACCTGGAGAAGAATATAAGGTATAATGAGAAATTTTCCACGCGGACGTAGTCGCGGGTATCAGCTAGTATAAATATAAATATTAAAAATAGTTTGTGTCTTCATTAACACATCGTAACGCTGTTTGGGCCGGAAGGTTCTACTTCACATATTGTTTTCTGGACAGCAAAATTCAGTGTCTAATTACAGTGAACGGAAATGATTACTCGTTTTTGATCCAAGGCATCATTTACTTTACTTCTTCGAAAATTTTATTAAAATTTTTAGAAGTCTGCCAAAAAGCATTTTTGAAGATGTTGAGACTGTCACGTTTTGCTATTTTAGCTTTCGATTATGTCATTTGTGCGTCCGAGTGATAGTATTCGGTTGTCGTTTAAGAAATTTCGAGATAAAATGATAAAATGATGATTAGTTGACTTATTCGTCCATTCTTGGCCCGATATAGAACTGAATTTTCCTGCGTGTTAACAAGAAACATATCCAAACGTGGGTAGCGCGCTGGTGCCAATACAGACACCATACTGCGAGTGGCGGCAGCTTGTCAATACGCAATATATTGTGGGTCCTTACTCTGACTTGGCGTCCAAATATGGTGTGGCATGGTGTGAAAGTGTATCAATTGATATTGAGGAGATTAGGATTCGTAAGATTGCGTTCCTGTGAGGCTTGCCGTGGGAGGGTACGTTGTAGGGACTTTTCAATGCACGGTTTGGTTATTTCAGAGGAGATCTTGGGAATGAGTTAAGCTAGCAATGTTGAATTGTAAATCATTTATCTTAAATATCCCATCACTTTGAGTAGAGGGAAAAAAGTGATTTCAAACTTTTTTTATACTAATTTCACGGGAATAGCGAATGTATAAGCCTACCTTAGGACCCCGAGATTGAAAACATTTCGTGTTTGTTGAATCGGATTGAAAATTGAGATGCTACCTTAATGCACAGAAAAGAGTTAAGAAAGCCTATGACGTACTTTTCATACCCAAGAAAGTGGAAGGGGAAAAGTAATGACTAGAGACCGCAATGATGCACTGACTAGTAACTATACATAATTGCAGTCAGATTCCGTGCTTAAGATCGAGTTGGGAACCTACCTATCCGTCCTACCAAAACTCCCAAATAATTCAACGCCGTTCTACAATTCCACGACTTACATGACCTGCTTGTTGAATTGTTTGTTTTTAAGACTATTTCAGATCCTTAGATCCAGGCAGTGGAATACAGAAATTTCATAGAAAATGGATTTTCTGCTCAATTCCGTCACAGCAGTGTATGCTGGAATTTTACCGCATGGGTCGGTAAAGGCATCTGCGATATTTGATTACAAACACAATGAGATGCTTATTAAGCGCATGTTTTCCATTTATACATTTTTACTTCAATAATTATTTTAAGGGCTGAGGGCTGTCTACTACAGCTCACACTAGTAACGATTGATAACTTGGTCTTACAAACACGATATTTACTCAGCAATGGCCCATATTTGCAGGAAAGTGTTATGCATAGGTTAGGTTAGGAAGGCAATTTCCAGTAGGTACAATTCTACTCAGACACCAAGTCCAGACTATTAAAAAATCTAACCCAATATACATAGGTTACTCTTCGACCTGGGCAGAGATGTTCTACAGAATATGTATATCTTAATCTTCTTCCTTCCTTCAACTTCCGGAGAGCTCGATTGTCAATAATTATTAGCTTATTCCACTGACATACTTGCTATGTTCGCTTTCAAAATGTTGTCAGTTTCTCTTTATAGTTCCACGTCAAAGACAGTTGCACATCCTAGTATGTAAAAGCTTCGTAGTTATTGGAATCACTCCGCAACTCTCTTTCTTTGTTCCGATGAACACTTCGTTATATTCACTTCGTTCCTCGTTAAAAAAAACACATTTTTTCCCGTCTAAGGAAGAAGTCTTTTCTGTCCTTTTTTTTTAACTTGAATCTCTGTAGTTTGGCTTTACTTTTGAGTGTTTGCATTTATAAGGGTTAAGTTCCTTTTTGGCTTTGATAATCGGTAAATCAGACCACGGTTTTTGGTTTTCTTGAAGTCCCCGTTCGTTGATCCACCTATTGTCTTGTAAGGCTATCGTGGCTATTGTTAAGGTTAATTTTTCTTCTTCTTTCGGGTCAATATCAAGTACCCCAGGGTATTATAATTTCATCGACTCTATATTGGTTTTAAAAAAAGCTGCGTAATCAAAGCCCTTAGTCCTTAGTAGTCTAAGTTTGAACACCCGAGAATGGGAAAACTTGGACTGATGGCATGCTAAGGTGTTTCGTTATGTCGTTATGTGAATTTTAGCATCTCTATAGATTGTCTTCCACAGGATGTACTGTTTCACTCTAAGACAGCCTTTTACAGCAGGTGACTTGATGGTTGTGGGTAAAAGTTATAAAAAATGTTATTAATGTATATTTTTTAACTTATTTTTATTTTTAGATATAAAAATCATGAAATTTTATTTTTAACTTTCAGACCCGAAATGAGAGTAGAAGTCGTATTTGATGAACTTATTATGCCAAAATTTCAAGAAATGTAAGGAAAATATTACATGTAAATTATCATTATTACCATCATCATCAACCCTTGTAAATTTAAATCAAAAATATTGTAGTTTAAGAAGATTGCCATATGAAAAAGTCACGTGAAAGAGTTTAATTTTGAACGTTTCCTTAAATGTTGTCTGCGACACACTGCTCCTTTAGAGATCTATTGTGTTAGTCGATAAGATTTAAACTATATCCAGTACGCTTTTTCCAATCCAATTATTTCCAGGAATCAGAGTAGCTGGATGTGGTTCGACGATAGAAGTTCGCTTTCTAATATTAAGGATCAGATCAGTTGCTTTGATTTTTCCTCAACTTATCCTCCTTAAAAGCTCCTCAGGGTCACCCACTCAATACATAGCATATTAACCGACAGAATTTTATTCGTGCCGTAGGTGAGTATAACCCTCGTCTATTTGTAATACCAATGGGTTCCTAGTCCATTCGCGCATATGCCAATTGTTTGAGATGCGGTTAAGTTAGAAAAACCAAAGAATATCTTGAGGACATATGTTGGCGAAAGACTGTAGCTTCCTAGTGAGGCAAGTTCTGTGGTATTAGGTTTCAGTGTCGTCCTAACTGAAGACCGTTTTAGTGTGGTTGTCGTTACTTATGATTTGCAGTATTTTTTCCAACGTACTGATGACATCATTAGTTCGATCATCTTTTCAAGCCATATGAGTGGTACAGTGCTTATGACTACATTTTAAGTAGAGAAGGGAAGTTTCCATAATTACAGTACTGAGTAACTGCTGTTAGCTAAGATATACAAGTTTTCTAAGTAACACAGTGATATTTGTTGCTCCATATCCCCTAATTGATCTACTGATGACCATAAGCTGTGGTGATTGTGTTTTATATCATCCAAACTTTGAGTCAGTGGTAAAAATGGTTCCAGTCCTGAATGATCGCCAAATGGCTTATCTGGTTGAATTCTTGCTTTTGAGACCCAACTATCTCATGTCCAAAAGAATGCCTTCAATGAAAAGACGCTTGGTATTTTTGAAGTTTACGTATCGTTCTACGGTGTTAAGGTCATCGACGATGTGACATTATATTCTCCCATTAGGGTGAAGATGCATTCTTTGGAGTTAAATTCTTAGTGAACCTCATTTATTATTTAATCAATTTATTGTCAGTCGCAGGTTTACAGCCATAGCATTGTATTTTCTTATCCACGATATGGTTCTTTTGTGTGCCGCCACAGTCAGCGACTGTGCCTCGCCTGACTCACAAATGCGTTCGATTTGATTTTCAGAGTAAGGCTACCCAGCTCTCAACTTCAATTTGGTGTAAAGTCGAAAAAACCTGCCTTGACTGGAGTCTTTTTGCCATGTATTGGAAGAACGTTCAGTGCTTAAGAATTATACCGTAGTCCTTACCTGATAGTCAAGGCCCCCTTTTCTTTGATGCAAGTTATGGCAATTGAACTTGATCCATTACTAGTGAAGAGTGTATAAGTGAAGTGGCCCTATTCGCGATAGGTACTACACTACTGCTTACGAGGATATTACAAAACAAAAGCTGATATAAGAGCCTAATATGTTAGGTTAGGTAAATGGGTGCCTTGTTACATTTGTCACAGCTTACTTAGACCAGCAATAGGGTCCATTGTGCCCATCCTCTAAATTTACTCCGGGAAACTTTAAAAAAATTCAAAACTACCCAGATAAGGATATGAATCTCAGGAGGTATCTTAGCTCGATGTCACGCAAGTTCTCCAATTCCGTGAAGACCAAGAGTCCTCATTTGTTTACTGGCGAGGGCAGGACATTCACACAGCAGGTGACGGACAGATTTGATTTCTTCCTTGTCCCTACAACTTCTGCAAAAGTCGTTGTGATGTATACCGAGGAGCTCCGCATGAATACCAATGGCGCAGTGCCGAATAATGATGCCGGAGACTTTCCTTGCTTTGCGACGACTAAGTTTGACCAGAGACAGAAATCTCTTCTCATTATAACCCGTTCATAGGTTTCTAGACGTTGCACAAGTTTCTGGCTGAAACCAACGTGTATTGGCTCGACTGATGGCATCGTCTTCATTATACCTTCTTAACGAGCTTTTTTTCGAATCCTCACAGACATGAGAGACATGCAAGGCTACCCCTCTTCGTGCAAGCTCAGCAGCCCTTTCGTTACCTGGGATATCCATATGGCCTGGTACCTAACATAGGGTCACCGTTTTGGTTCTCGATATCTAATCTAAATGCTTTTTACAGATTCCTGCAAGCCCTGATCTAGTCATCGTGGATTCGAGGGCCTTAACGACTGCCTGGCTGTCGATATAGACCGTGATTGTTCTTGCTGTGTTTTCAGCCTGAAAGACACTGCAGTCGTCATTTATTCTAAAGGAGTGGTTTATTCCTTGCAGTAGACCCGGCACCTGTACCATGTCTATCTTAGAACCATCAGTGTAGAAAGCCAATTCCTTTTCATTGATAACGTTGTGGTTCTTCCAGTCATTTCTGTCCGGAATTCTGATACTGAATCTCCTGTCAAATGCCAGAGTATGGATCATGTGATCTGTCGGTATTCTCCCATCGAGACTGTTCGAAGGCGTGACCTTCGCAAGCTGGTGTCCACTTAATACCCCTAATACAATATTCAGTATACCATGTGTGGATCATAGATCTTAAAGTTATTTTCAACGATGTTTTGAACATTGGCAACTCGTACACACTGACCTAACCAAATTCCCTGAATCTTGCATTTGCATGGACATGCATACGAGTGTATACATATTTCCCTCTAAAAAAAAGGCTAATATTCACATTTGTATGTAAATAAACCTCGTCTTACGTTCAGTATCGCAAGCATCCTCAAAAGAAATACATAATACCAATATGGGTCACTGAAGAATTTTTTGAAAGGCTCAAACGTACCGTAAACTGCATGCACCCACATGAAGACGTTTACAAGAAAACATCAGGAACCACCTTGAGAAAAAAGAAAAATTCAATGGCCTTTGAATGGCCATCCTTGTTTAGTTTGTACAGCATAAAAGATCCCTAGCACCACACAAAGTCTATCAGAAATTACATACGATCCCAGCCACCCCAGACAACTTCCTTATTATCATCCCTCGCATCCAATTTTATTTCTTTGCAATTTGTAAAAAAAAATTTCTTTGATTCCTGCTTCAGCTGCAACTTGGACAAAGTAACCATCTACGATGCGGAGTCGCCCAACGTATCCTCCATCATCGATGTAATCTGCGAAACAGTACACAACAAAAGAGTATTCAGCAACGGTCCGGATCTTCTCATCGAATTCAATGCGAGCTCCAACCAAACCGCCAAAGGATTTCGTGGTAAATTTAAGTTTGTCGAAGCGATTAAGTCGAAAAGGGACAAACGTGAGTGTGCATCGTTCACATTCTCTGTGCGTTTGAGTTACAAAAATACCTTTCACATTGCAGTGGTAATTGAGAATCCGCAACTAAATGAAGTCCTCTTTCACGAGTCACTGGCTATGGCCAGCACACCCACCGGAAGTGGTTCAAGTTCACCTCTACTCACTACTGCGGGTAAGTCAACAAATAGAAATAGAAAACTGTGCTGGTAATCGCACAGATACCAAACAGGAATCAAACCGAGTCCTTGTCCTTGTCAGAACTTTCTCCTTTAATTCCGTTTTTATCCCCGGCGAATTGCATAAGTTCAAAATTGAATTATGAAAAGAAGAAAAAAATAAAAAAAAATTGAAAATTCAATAAAATATCTCAGCATCCTGGCGGCGGAAAGAAAGAACGGAGAAAAATCATTGGAAATTGAACCGATTGAAACTAAAGGGTGTCCTTATTCAATTACCCTGGTGTCCTGGTAGGTGCTGGATACGACCATCCGACGCGAATCGGCGCACAGGAAAAAGTTTCCGTTGAAAGGAAATTATGAACTACGTAATGGATTTAACAATTTCACCTTCCTTGTGAATAGAATTGACATTTTTCTTTTCTCCTATCCTTATGAGGGCTGGACTGGTGTCCTACGGACACATTCTAGGAGTAATTTATGAACTCTGTTGACTTGCAAATTTTTAAGCTTATAACAAAATGGTCACAACTGTTTGGAAATTACTTTGCTGTGCCAAAAATGAGGCTTTTCTGCGGGTGATATTGGGAATGTCTTAGTTGTACTTTTGAGGTTATTAGATGTCAGAACTTTTGAACTGCTATAGGACTGTGTTTTTTTTTTAAGAAGCTTATTGTGTCATTCGTTGGTGTCCTTACCGAGGAACTTTTTCATACTCGTGATAGTTATTGTGGAAGTTTTCCCTTGAGATACTTACCTACTAATCAGTCACACTTATCTGAGTTGTTCCTTCGAAAGACAATTGACGAGATTCAGCCATTGCGATCAAGGTTAACTGACGACAATGGTATCGGTATGATCATCCGCAGATTCGAACTAAATTCTTTGCATCTTAAGCTGTGATAAATGCCCAACATTTGGAAGAGAGTGAACCTCGTTTTCGTTCGAAGGCCTGCATGCGATCAGCCTGACGTCCACCATGAATAAAACATAAGAATACTTGACAGACACCTGTGTCAGAAATGTGATAGGCTATATTTTCTAAATCTGACACTCTGCCAGAGGTCAAGCTGGGTAGCATATCATTTCTATCACGCCACTCATGAGTGTCATTAGCCAGTCCAAAAGTGGGAGAGTATTAACGCTAGAGACGATCCCTCCCCTGTAGCGTTTTTTAGGCGGAAATCATGGCAATCAACGAAGCCTTATCCTGGTTTAGGCATAATGTGATATCCTTCAAGGACATTGCAATCTTTACTGATAGTCAGACTGCTATAAAATCTCTGGAATCAGTACGTAAATGTATATCAAGAGCTGCTTCAGATTGTCGCTCATCTCTCATGGAGATGGCAAAACATTTTAACATTCACCTATGGTGGGTATCCCGTCATAGGAATATTCCAGGGAACTGTAAGGCCGATAAACTCACCAAACGTGGTACTATTGTGGACATCCTGTCGGAGCGGAAGAGTCTGGGTATTCCACTCGCTACATGTCAACTACTCTTAGAGTACGACGCGACCAGCAAGACAAACCAAAGATCGAGGAATGGTAAAAAGTGCCGTACGTCCAGGGAGATCTGGCCTATGCTAAATCTCACTCGATCTAAAAACTTGATCTTGCTCAAAAGATCGCTGGTTAGCATTGTAATTGATATTCTTACCGGTCATTGCCACATTGGCCTTCTGCAGGAGCTGCAGGGACAAAGATATGGAAGAAATGATCTTCTATTTCCTCTGCCACTTGTCCTGCCCTATCCACGAAGGAAGCTCTATCTAGGAGCCTATCACTTCGACAACTTGGGCGAACTTTCACATACTGACGTCAAAAGTATCCTCAGCTTCATTAAGAGCTCCAAATGGTTTCAATAAAGTGAGTGGCGTTCCTGGCCTACGTGTATCAGAGAACTACCCTACCTACCCACCAAATGCGAATCAAACCTCTGAAAACGAAACTCGTGCATTTTATCAAAAAAAGGTAAATCCTTGTACTCGAACAAAAGAGATCTGAGTATAGTTCTCTAGTCGAAATTGGACTGAAAAGAGAAAGTGAAACTCAACTTAAGCCAACTCAACATTAGGTGGTCAAGGTCCAGCGCGAAATCTAATGACTGTGCGTCCACGGTGGCCTACTGGTCCATTGTGTTCTCCTTTGTGTTGTGGTTCATGTTCCAACCGTGGGTTCTAGATGGGTGGTCTATCGCAAAACCAACCCTTACTCTTAATAAAGTGGAGTATGTTCGTTATTGGTACTTCAGTTAGGTTTCCCAGTTCTCCAAAGAGCCTGTTTCGCATGTGACGGAGTCGGCGGTTTTGGAGATTGGGACACTCACAGAGTAAGTGCTTGACGGCCTCCATCTCTTTCGCATCCTGACAGGTGCTGCAATAGTCTGGTGAGTTGATGCCGAGTCGGCCATGGTGCCTATGGCACAGCAGCATACAGAGTCACTTGTTTCTAGAGTAACCTCACAGAACATTTCGACATAAATTGGTATCTTGGTTATGATTCAGAAAATATCCTAAATGAACATCTTAAGTGATCGCTTCCAGCCCAGCGGTTGAGTAAATGAGAAGAATACTGACAAGAAATAGCTATGGTGGCTTGTGGTAACCTAGGAGATAAGGAGAATGAAGTCAGGTTCACAGACAGAAAAGGTTTCAAGTTCACACATCTACAGTGGCCTTTGAGGCGACATGTCACACAACGAAGGTGAAGCCCTGACTAATAAAAAAAAGAAAATCTCCACGAAATCCTGTTTTTCGCTAAAAAGGATTTAATTTACTACTTTTAAGTTGATTGAACAGTAATTCATACCGCATTTTCGTTACACAACAAAAAAAAATAAAAGAGAAGGGACTTATGTAACATCTGTCGTCATTGTTCAATTGCATTCGAATTTCCCACAGTGGGAATTTTCACAGAATTATTACTGCAAACCATAATTCCGTCAAAAGCACCCCTTTGCAGGCAGACATCCATAAAGATGAATGAAATGACAATTTCGTGGTAGTTGGTGAGCGAAAAAAAAAACTGTGAAGGGATCCATATCGCATCCAATGATTCTGAGAATGGTTCTCGAATCCTTAACCAAATAAAAAATGTGATTTTCATTTAAATTTTTAAATGCACCGACGACCAAATGATGTTAAGTTTGGCTTTACTTTCAACGGATTTTATTTATGTAGACCTGTGGTTCTTAATGACAACGTCGACATGACCAACGAAAAAAAAAAAAGATTTTGGGAAAAGTTCTTGCGCCAAAATGTCAATCGATGCGTCTAAAGTGGAAGCCCATGCTTTGCAAGGAACTGATTTAAAAAAAAAGATTTAACCTACTGAGCCTGAAAGGTGGGTGAATAAAGCGAGAAGAAGTTTATCTCCCCAGAGAGATTTGCTATAGCTGTTGCATCTTCAGTTGTGAATATAGCCTGTTGGACAATCACTTAGGACGAATGAGAATCGCTAATGACGCAGACGCTGTAAAGAGCCTTTTCTGCATGTTAAAGCCTAAAATTCAAAGATAAGCCTGCGTGAAAAAATACCTTCTTCGGGGTGGACAACGAACATTAACAAGAATTTTAAAGGCTCAAAATAAAATGAAGCCGCTAGCTGTAGCGAACTGAGTTTTTCAAATGACGGCTTATGGCATTGACTCAAATTTTGAACTCGGCTCCCCTCTATTACGGTTAGCGGTGATTTATACAATTCAATCGAGAGTTAAAGTGAAAGGTAAGGTTTGGCGTGATTATCCTCATGCCGCAGTTTCTCTATGTGATAAGTTAAGTCGTGGATTATGGACTAAGTGTCCTCGCGCTCAAGGGGCTTTGAATTTAAAGCTTAGCTCCTATAAACTTTCAGTGGCGTCCGAAAGTCGCATCTAGATTAAGGGCGCAGCATTTCTGGTGTTTTTGCTTATTATAAAATGCAACGTCTGTCGGGGTGTTTATCCATACTTCCCTACTAATATTATAAATGCGAAAATGTCTCTGTCTGCTATGTTTTCACGGCTAAACCGCCTTACGGATTTCGATGAAATTCGGTACAGAGATAAAAGAAGCCTAGGGAATGAACATAGGCTAAACTACGCCACGCCCATTTTTCGAAAAACGAATTTTTTTGAGTAATTTTACAAGGAACTCGAAAAAACTTACTTAAACAAACGCGTAGGTATTCATTTACACTAAAAAATAATCCTGACATTATGTATAGCCCCGCCTACTTTCTAGGGGCACTTTCCTTAAAATAACTGTTTTTTTGTCGATTTTCTTAAAATATCAATTATGGCGAACAGTAATTGTTGAAACTCTGATGTAAAACTCGAGGATGCTGTACATTTATTTACCTGTAGAGTTATTGCACACTTTCCATCCACCAGGAAACCCACCTCACATCCTCAACCTTAAAGTTGTTGCCCAATCTAAACCCTCCGAAACAGTGCAGGTGAAGACCTTGTACCAACATGCAATCGAAGCCAGGATTTTCACAAATGCCAATCAGGGAAAAACTGCCTTTATCCCCCGCATTCTTCTGATCCCATCAGTCTACCACTTTGAGTTCAAACGGCTGCAATTTTCCATTGAGTTTTGATACGCCATGAACATCAATAAGTTACAGGGAAAGAGCTTGAACGCCGACAATGTGGATCTGAAGAGTGACTGTTTCTCCCATAGTGCGCTCAGAGCCAGAAAGAAAATACAGAAAAGTTGTTTACTGCGACGCCTTAAAGAATTAATATGAGGAATTGAAAGTCTGTACCTACGCATCAATGACTTGAAGCCCGGAGAAGGATATAGGGTATAACGCGACGTGTTTCCACGCGGACGTAGTCGCGGGTATAAGCTTTCTGGCTCATAACTCGAGAACCACTGATCCGATTTACATGCTTTTGGTTTAATTTTATAAATATGTTCTCTGGCCAGGTTGTATATTTTGAAATTCGAGATCTAAGTGGCAGAAAGGGTGCGAGAAAAGCCAGGAGGGTCATCTTGTAACTTGTAAATCTCGAAAATGAACTGTAGGATTGACGCAGGTATCTTCTCAGACGAGCTCAATATATAGAAATCTTTTCGCCTACAGAACTTTGCCAGTATTTTCCAAGCAGAGCTCTTTGCTATCTACAGAGTCTGCAACGCGCTGAAAAATTATACAACACTGCTATCTTTCTCGACAACTAAACTGCCATCAAAGCTCTTGATTCGGTCACTTGATGCTCAAAAATGCTAGAACCAATTGGGTTTTGGAACTAGATTTACTTCAATTCCAGAACTCAGTACTATTGAATGTTAAGAACGAGCTGATGAACTATCCATCCCGTGATCAGCCCTAATGACTCACATGCAGAAAGAGTCAAAAGAGTTCGCTAGAAGCTATAGAGGGCGAAATTCGCCATCACTTTTTAAAGTTGACCAAGCAAGGGTAGAATAGGCGTTGTAACTGTATCCTGGCCCGGTTATAAAAAACAGAAAACAAGATTGCAAAAATCATATTAACAAGCACAGGTCATTTGGGCAAGAGTATAACAAGTAGCCAAGCTTGCAAGTATAATAGCGAAAATGAACCTCTGTTCCACGTCCTTCGAAATGACCAACCCTAACGAGGACCAGACATCGCACTCTTCTTCGACGACTTTCAAGAAATATCCAAGAAAATTAGAAAACTAATACTTTTCCTTAACAAAAAAATTAAAAACTTAAAAAATTTTAAATCTGCAAACAACCAGGTAACATGAGTTGTGGTGGTCAAAACGTCAAATTGGGTTCCTACTGGACCGTCACTTCTATCTACCAACTCCCACTAGTCCCCGGCTTGGAGTATCTGAATTCGTTTTCAACACCTAGCTCTTCGCAAGACCATTACAAAGGTAGTTGACATCCAATGGGTACTGTACATGGTAAAACTGTCTCACGATTTTTACCTGGCTATTCTATCACTAGGCTAAAGTACTCGAACTTCTAAACACGACTCGGAGATTTATCGGCAGGGTTTTGGTGACATGCATGGGTTCACTAGCAAGCATGGCTGAACCATTCATTTCCTGCAAAATACCGAACCGAAGTTGAAATCATGAGAAAAGGCGGGAAATCCCTTTATTTAGTCAAACTCTTCATCGACAAGCCAAAGAAAATCCCATAAAAACAAGTTTCAGAACTTATCTGCTTCCTGAGTTGCATCTAAGCATCTAGTACAACAGTATTCAAACATATGTACATGTCGACAACCAAGTCATGTGAGTCGTGGTGCTATAAAACTGAGCTCAAGCACTAATTCAGTTTTTGGTTAGGTATGTCCCCATGATTCACCACTTCAGGGTGGTGATCTCCCTCAATCCCTTTGGCTCTTCAATCTCTTTGCAGTCCTTACTTTTCGACGAATAGATTTTACTAAAAGGTATAAAAATGTACGCAAACACAAAATATTGCATACATTCAGACGCAAGATATTCCGCTGCGACCATTTCTACATCTAAAGATGAGTATACTTTTAGGGTGAAGATAAAAATATTTTAAATTTCAAAATATTTCATACTTCCCAGCGTTAAATAACATTTCAACTTTCTTTCTTTTACCTCATCATCTTTTCTCCAAAGATGATGGTGTCCCCGGATCTTACTACTAAAACCGCTAACCTTCTTCCTAACAATTGTGTCAACTATGAATATAAACTAACACAGGAAACTTTGCCGAGCAAATTTTCAAATATTTGCAAATACCTTTAACACTTAGTACCTGAAGTAGTACCTCGGCCATCTCCCGAATCGACCATCCATCGGCAACACTCTCTGAAGCTTTTTGGAGAATCCAAAGCTTTCTAATGGAATTTGTTTTACGTTTTTCTTCCTTTTTTACTTGTCTTCTGTTTTGGTACTCACTCACGCTGTTATTCCAGGCAGCAGAGTGAATTACTTTCACACGAAAGTACAAACACACATTCAGTACTCCGTCGTCCTTGTGACACATATACCTCAACACTCTCTTGCAGGGCTTAGGTTGATTCTGCCGCGCTGCATGCCTTCGAAGAAATATGAAACCAAACCCCCACTTAATGCCCGAGCGGGAAAATGCCTAGATAAGACACAACCCCATCATCCCCATCGTAATCATCATCATCATCGTCATCACCATCAGCAGCAGCTTCAGTTCAGTAAAAGCAGCAGTAATACCATCAGTACCAGTGCCAGTAGCACATCCCGATGAGACGAGAAGAAAAATGAAGTTATAAAGGATTCCCATTCGCATCCTTTCGCTGGTAGTCTTCGTCGAGCAGCTCCCCAGAGCGGAGCAAAAGTTTTCGCCGCCGCGTGTCGTGTGCATTCGTGAATACATTCCCCATAGTCAGGCGTAATGTTCTCGCTTTCGTCCTGTTCGTTGTTCTCGTACAGTGCAAATCCGCGAAGTTTCAAATGAGTTTCGTAATTTTTAACTGGTACGGCATGGTGTACCGACCCCAGAGGGGGCACTTCCACACAGCACTGTCCCTGTTCGTTGTGCTCTTCGTTTGTGATATTTGCGTGCCGCGCCAAGGCCGCCGCGCGCCGGAAACCATAACAATGGCACATGTGGTGACAGAAACTAATATCCTTCTGATTCGGAGCTCCGGTAAACGTCCTGCAATTACCTTGCCTACTTCCTTAATGGACCGTTTGTATTGCATGCGCACACACATATTAACTTTTATTTATTTTCTGTGATAACAACAATGCAAATAATGGTTCTACAGCTTAAGCTTAACTCATAAATATCCATTCGACGTGTGATGATATGGACGTGGGCGCGTCTCGGGAGGGGGCCTGATGTCTCGGGGTGATTCGGTGCGGGGGGCGTTTGATGACGTTTTAAATTTTATAGACTACTCTAGGCTGGTTGGCACTAAATTCCTGCTGGAAATTCCATCCATCTCGGTTATTTCTCGAAGAATGCTTTGAACACGAACATCAGCAGAAGGCAAATTCCGGATCCGTAGACCGTCAGCAGCATGGCCGAGTGCAGTATCCTCAACCTGTGTGTGTGGGGGAGGCGGACGATGAACAAGACATTCCGATTAGCGTGTCGTCCTGCATCCTAATGAAAAATGACTCTTACCTTCTTAGCAGCTTGATTCCCTTGGGTATCGTCTTGGGCTCCTCCTTGCCCAAGTAGCGCCGTACACCGCACATGCTGTGGTAGAATTGACGTCTCCATTCGATTTGCTTCATGTCGAACGGATACATTTCGTGATCCGTTTCCGGTAGTTTGGCCAAAATCTTCTTGATGTTGTCGTTCGTGAAGGTCCAGTCGTTCTCGGCAAAGTAATTCAGCAGCGAACAGGATTTGTGAATTTTCTTGTACATCTTGAGCATTCTGCGGAGGGAAATAATCGTAGGAAATCCTTTGTTCGTGGAACTCATTGTCACTTACCTTCGCTTGCGTCCCATTAGGATGAGACAAAAGTCAAAGATCACTGCCGGGATTATGTGATAGAAAAAGCAGAGAATTGTATACCAAGTCTTGGATTGCGTCACTGTGAGGCACGGGTACCACAACATACGAGAGAATGGCATCTTGACACCATCTGTGAGGGCGGATGTCCTGTAGGCCTCCCATTGCACAAGATTCTCTGCGTCCGGAACGAAGTTGTAAATGGGTGGATTTGTAGCGCTACGAATGGATAAAATGAATGATTTAGTTCCCCTGTGTGTGTGTGTGTGTGGGGGCGGAGTACATTTAATTTTGGAAGGACTAAGTGAGTGCTGGTGTCGCTGTAACATATTAAGACATATCTACTGACAAATGGTCTACTAATATAGTGCTCGGCGTTCACTGAGAATTTGAGATGTGCAGCTTACAATTTCAGTTCGGCAGGTATTGTTGCGGTGGGGGGAGGGAGGGGGGTTGTTGTGTGTTCTCGCAGGATGCTGCAGGAGGACAAACATTGACTCTTGCGTCTATCGTCACGCCGAATGGATATTACTCTCTTTTTATCTGTGTTACATGGCGAGCATGCTGAATAGGGGGTAGAGTTTGAATTTTCAAAAAGCTCCCTTAAAAAATGTGAACTGGGGGAGTGGTGTTGCTATTTGGTTTGGAGTCACACAGTGTGTCTCTCGTAACTTGGGTTCATTTAACGGTCAATGAAACATTTTGTGTACGTGTGACTTGGGCTAATGGTATGATGTAGACATAGGCTTGTTTCGAATTCAAATTTATCTATATAAATGGGTTGTTAGTTATCCTTGAGGTAGGTACTACTACTCTTTGAAGGATTTCATCTTCCGTGCGGATGTTTATTGTTTGCTTAATTGCTTTGCGTTCTCTGTGATAATAGTGCAAATTACTATAAATTGTTGGTTCGGTTAAATGTTTTAAACAAATGCACTTCCTCATGGCTAGCACGAGGGCGGGTAATGACAGTAAACCACTAATTATGAGCAATTATTCATTATCTTATTGATTCTCAAATTGTGGGAGAAGACGTGTGCAGTGTTTTGCGGTCATTATGTTGTTTCTGTCTGTGAAATTGGCTGTGTATAAGTTGTTATAATGCGTGATAATTGGGTATGAGTTTCATTTCAAGTGAGCCAAGGATAGGAGTGTGGGCACAAAGAAGTAAATTAATTAATGTAGTCTCGGCGTACAAGTATCATTTTAGATATAAAATCAACGCTAATTCCAACGAAAAGTAAAGAATACCCCAAGCTTAGGCCTTGGCAATTTGGGATAGTTAAGCAATTACGACGAGCTACTGCAGTTATTTCTTAAACAACTATTAAGAGCCATGATTGTTCTTCGAATTGCACGCCTAATGGAATACAGACAGAAGTTGTAAGACGGAAAACTGCCAGCCAATATGTTTCTTGTCGATTTGTCTCAACAGTCTTATTTCAATAGTACCTTGAAAATTGCAAATGGGAGAACTGCAATTGAACGCTTCAGTTAGGGTTGTGAACAACGAGCTTCGTCCTAACAACCCTGAATGTGGTGTATCCTGTTGCAGTGCACCGTAACATAAGAAAAGTCTTCAACAAAAGATATTCCATGGACGATAAATTTGCAATATTAAACTTTAACGCTACCGCTAAATTACAGACCACATAAAGAGATCTATTTGCATGTTGTCTGCAGATTGTGTAATATAAGAGCGTCAGAGGATATATTGCCCAGTTGGGGAATGCAAGCGCAAACTGTTTGAGGATAGAATCAAATGGAAGAATAAAAGATGGGGTGAATTTAAAACGGAGAAAACTAGTTTTAACTTTCAACTTATTTATGTAGGGTAGGGCATTTGTGGAAACAAACTATTTGGGGGAAATTTTTGATTTGGTTTTGGTTTTTTTTTTAACCCTCAAAGCAAATGAATGTCTTTTATTCCTTTTTTACGTTTATGAGGCCTTGAAATAGCCTATGTCCAACGCGAAAGAATGATTTATCCTGCAGTGAGGATTTCGCTCAAATTAATTAATTCGTTTTCAAGTTCATCGTGAACAAATATGAGACTAGATGTTTAAAGTGTTTGGTTAGTACACTGGGTAGCTAACCCAACCGGTTCGAATCTCAGGATATTTATCCAAACATGCCCATGTCAAACAACAACAAAAACATCAGAAGGTAAATTTCTCATGAAAGGGCTTAACAATCCTTCGTTCCACACCACTAGATTGTCCCTTAAATGCTGTGTTTGGGAGGTGTGAAAGATCGCAATAATGAAATTGAAAATTGCAAACACGAAATGTGATAAGGAAAAAAGGCTTAAAAGTCTATCAATGTCAACTAAAGTTCACTTTTCCACGAAAATCTGATCTACAGGAGATTTATCGAGCTGAGAGCTACTCTGGTGTGTTGGATGAGGTCCTTGGGCAAAGACCCGGCTTGGTAGTCCTCATGAAACATTAGGTGGTCCTTTTTTAAATAGAACTAACATTTAGTCCAGCCATTCAGCGTGCTTTGATCCATCAATAGATGGCGCTGCGTTGATAATTACTAATCGGAGGATTTTCTAAGTCATTCAAAATAAACAAATATGTAGCTTGCGCTACAGCTTGAGGTGGACCAAAGTCTACTAGCTTCACGCAACCATTCATTCTGTTACTGTTACATTTTTGATCGAATGGATGGGATATAGGGACCTATGAATTATTGCCGACTCCAAATGCCGGCAAGTTTTTTTATAACATATTATTCTCCCAGTGGCTTGTCATTTTCTGACGAGAGGTAGTGCTCCAAAAAATGTTCGGTGAAACCTAAAGGGAACCATCTATTATATGGTATGGAAACCTAAAACTTTGACTTTTTTCTAGAATGCCAATCCTGCATAATGTCCACAAAATGATATCTTTGTTTTCGCTCTCGAAAATCTCGACTAATCGTTCTATAACGAGCTGCAAGTCAATTTGTCGTTAATGCTCGAAATCTCAAGTGAATGGCTGCTTGTTCGACAACAAGTGTTGAATCTATGTCCGTTGATTTTATCCAAAATTATCGCAGCTAAAAGTTTGGCGTCTGCGAAGACCAACGAAGACCCTTCTTGGCAGGGTTATGGTAATTCCGTTTTTCCACTCCATTGGGAAGCACTTGGTTTGACGTGAAATTTGTATGAGGGATGAAGGAGCTCTACCTGTTGTATTAGGCATTCATTGTGAGAATTATGCAGGAAAGCCACCTACTCGTATACTGACTGCTTTATATTTCTGGAGTTCGACTTTCTTTGCTTTCGATAGTGCGTTGATAAAGTTCTGTTTGTCACGACTCACCCAGCTGTAAATTTCATTCTTCTTTGTACGGTACTGAGGAATATTAACTTCCACAAGAGTGGAATGCGTCACAGATGAAATCAGGAAAAATGCACGAAGGCACGAATCAAGACTTCAGCAACACCCAAACATTAAGGCAATATAACTTTTAGAAGACGAACTGAATATATCCCCCAAAGTCTTGGATAAATTAAATTCCACTTATGTTCTGTTCGTTACTATTCGGAAAAAGTGGGGCCTGAGGCCAAAAATGACACTCTGGATCTTTCTCACTATCATAGTCCCTACAATCAACTATGCATTACTAGTGTATTGGAACAAATTGGCGTAAGCCTCGGCTCAAAATTCTCTTAAAAAAATACGTATACAAAGGCTAGTCTGTACCGGCAACATAGGCGTTATGCGCACCTGCCCAAGAACAGTCTTGGAAGATCTGTTAGGCCTCACTTCTATACACACTAGTTTGGATTAGGTTTGTGGGCTGATGAGGGCTGCCTCATCACACTTAGGTCTATGTAGACCCATTGTGAACCCATGATATTCCCTACTGGGGTTTATGAATTCCTTGGTGTTAACCATCCAGTCGCTCTTGCAAATTTGAGAAGCTCTGAAGTCGAGCCATCAGCTAATTCGTCGATATAATCGAAGAAGAATTTGCCTAGGGTCCTTTTTCTTATCTGGCAGAGGTATGGGCAGTGACAGAGAAAATGAGCTGTGTCCTCATGGACTTCCTCACCACCGCATCCCCTGCGTATATCCTCAACATTCAGATATAATTTCTTTGTGTGATATCATAGCATGTTGTGGCCATTAAGTACTCCCACCAGCATTGACAATGATCTCCTGTCTTTTTGCAAAATCTGGCAGGTTTTTGCCTTATCATATTCTGACCACAACCTTGGTTAGAGATTTCCACCTGTTATTTGCTTCTATTAGGGTTTTTTGTGCAATTTTCGCCCCTAGGTTCCAGAATGGCGGTCTTCCGTACAATCTGCTTGCGCTCGGGCTAGGCTCTATACACACTAAGGTTAAAAGCTTGGCTGCAGCGTGCGCTATATAGGTTCACTTAATACACAACTTGACAGAAAACCTAAAGATCGTCACAATGATACCAAATCTTTCGAATCGCTCATCTGTATCACGGACTTTATGCCCTCTAGGACCAACTTTCTATTCCCGTTCAACCCAATCATCCTGACCGGGGATAACGACAGACCGTTCACTAACAACTCCCAATGTTGTATACCAACGGATCACAAATTGAACATGGCGCCAGTAAGGGTGTCTTCGGTCCAAACTTCAGGCTAGCAGTCTCTCTTGAGTGCTGCTGTATGCAATTGAGTTCTGTGCTAAAATCATACCCAAGCTCCGGAAAAAAAAGGGATCTTAATCCTTTCCGACAGTCAGGCAGTGATTAAAGCTTTTAGCTCTTTTCGCTTTGTCTCCAAACTTGTCTGGATCTGCTTAACCACTATAAAGCAACTAAATAAATAAATAGCTGGCGCGACAGCTCGGAATTAGCCAAGGCCTAGCTTCTCGCAACCATTCATTTTGCGCGTGTTACATATTTCGCACGAATGGAAGGGACCTACAATTTATGGCCGACTCCGAACGGCGAATTGAGAAGCTCTTTCATGACAGATTATACTCCCGGAGGCTTGTCATTCCCCGACGAGAGGTGGGGCCGCGAAAAATCTTCGGTGTTCCTGTCTGGGACTTGAACCCACGCCGCTTAGTCAGCAGTCCAACGCATTAACCACTGAGCCACAGCGACCACCAGCTCTCTTCAAAAGGTCATCATTTCTTGGGTTCCAGGTCACAAAAGAATTGAGGACAATGAGATCGCAGATGCGCTCGTCAGACAGCCCCCATTGAGCCTAATATTGGTTACGACTACCGGAATAGCTGCCTTCCGGCTCAGTGCGTGAGGAAAACAATTCTTGAATAATAATTATTTGCTCCCTCTCAGTAAAATTTCAGCGACTCCTCTAGCAAACGTCGCACCGAAATTCTTAAAAAATAAGTTTGTGATGCAAGGACCAGGTTTGAAATAAAAACTTAACCAATACCTCTGCCATGAGTCTGTTCCGGACTCCTTTCCATACTCAAAAATTCTCCTCTATCAATGTCTACCTGCATGCATTAATTTATTCCTACACTCACTCGTTACATGCCCACGTTCCCCTGTGTCCCATATCACATGTCTAGAGTGGTAGTTTTCCTTTCCATGCTCCATCCTATGAGTTCATTGTCAATTATAACCTGACAGCTGGTCCAAGCTATAGTTTTGCCTTCGTTAGCGACTGCTATCAGGTATCCACAGAATATTCTTCTTCATAGTCGGTCTAACATATGTTTGTACATATCCATGTCGAATACTATTTTGGTGGTCATCCTGAGTTCGGATTAGCACAAATCACTACCTGGAAATGTATGATAGGACAATACCGGATCATGTAACCTCATTAGGAGATGTAAGCGCTTCAACCTGATTGGGGTTGCAGGCGCCCTGACTGATTTTATGTGGAAAAGTACTCGACTTCTACGTCTTTCCCCACACGTCTCGTTTGCTGAAAACCAATGTCACTCGACGGAGTTAACAAGCCAATAACCAGTAGAAATTCTAGGTTTACCACGTGTAGTAAATAGCAACGTATAGGCGGAAAGGACGATTTCCTCTCATCGGCAAGAGGCCAACAAAATCGACAGGAGCTTTTTGCCATCGAAAACACAGAAAGTCCTCACGTGTAGGTGAGGTTGGAAGTACGTAGTTTCTGGATGAACTCTCACTCCCTAATTGGATTGATTGAATCGAATGTTTGCCTCCTTTCAACTGCGTCTAAATCCACTCCACCCACCCAATTATGATATCTGGTTTTAATTGCTACGAAACACGTTTCGTACGATGGTTTTTCGTATTATTCATTCTCGCATTGCGATCCAATCAAAAGCTCAACATCAAACAAATTAACAAGTGATAATCTGCGTGTGATTGAATCACCTGTCAAACTTCCCAGCATAATTCCGGTTCAAAAATGTCAAACTATTTGTTTACTGCATACCGTTTGGAGCGCACTAATGGCACACCGCACCCTCTTTCTATCGGCGAAAACAATCTGCAGTGACTACGAATTCGCTTTCTATTGTGTGTCTTTGTTTTCGCTTTTTGATTCTGGTTGTTCCTGTTGACTCGACTGGGTTATATTCTCGGTTTTCGAATGAAGTGGCTGCGCTCTAGAGGAAAGCATCATCCAGAATCAATTTCCGTGACAATTTCTGTTTTGAAATACCATCCACATGTGCTTTACACTCGATTCGAAACAGAATGACTTACTGAAGGGTAGCTACTCCACCGTGGGTGAGGGTTAATTTCGTTTTTGTTGATGATACCCACGATTCACAGAATCCATCGGAATCAATGGAACAAATTGGGTCAGTAGGTAGCAACCATCATCAAGGACTTTGACCGCCAACCACTTTAAGGGAAGTTTAGCAAAGCTCTTGGAAAATTAACTAACAATCGAAGCTTGAACAAAAGGTTTCGATTGGAACAGGCGCTGAAGTGGAAGCGAATTAGGAAATGAGATATCTATGAGTACACTGAAAAGAGCTCCTAAACGAAGAGCCACCGGAGCTCTTATGGGGGAAAGAGGTAAATTCAATATGTATGTGTATCCTGCATTGGATACGAACATGGATGGCAAAAGTACAAAGACTGATTTTCACATAATTAGAGAATCTCATAGAGAATCAATCTTTCATGGTGAAATCAGAAATATTTCGCGTTTTTCAATCCGAAGTTATTGCTATCGCACCTTAGAGCGTCTCAAGAAAAACAAACGGGATGACTGCGGAATGAGGTTCAGAAGTTTTACCAAAGAGAAAAAGAACCTGTCAGGGGTACAGAGCCCGAACTGAAGTCTGCAATGATGAGCAAGGGAACATCGTGGTAGAATCGCAGTCGATGCTGAGGATATGGAAGACTGTTTAACGGCGACGACGAATCAATTCCCGCTGTCAGGCAGAATGAACTATTCAACCTGGACGAGGAAGACCAACAATTCCGTCCACCCGACCTGGACGAGGTGAAGAAAGCCATATCGAAGCTTAAGTCTAACAAAGCTGCTGCAGCTGACGGCCTAGCTGTTTAAAGTGGCAGGTGGACTTGAAACCTCAGCATTGTTCGCCCGATCCTCAAGAAAGGAGACCCTCTGAACTACGCCAACTAGAGAGGCATCAGTCTTCTTAATATCGCTTAGAAGATCTTATCTGCCGTGTTGTGTGAACCCCTGAAGCCATTTATCAACAACCTGATCGGTCCATACCAGTGTGATTTCAGGCCAGGAAAGTCCACTATCGACGAAATATTCACACTGCGGCAGAACTTTGGAAAAACCCAGGAACTTCAAATCGATACCCACCAACTCTTCATCGATTTTAAGGCCGCGTATGACAGCATCTATAGAGACGAGCTATACAGAGCCATGTCTAGTTTTGGCAAACTCGTTCGTCTGTGCAGGATGACGATGGAGAATGCACGCTGCTCGATCAAGGTCGGTCAAAACCTCACCGAGACCTTGTCACAAAAGGATTTAGGCAAGGCGTCTTCTTCAATATCGTTCTTGAAAGGGTTGTGCAAAACTCACGCGCCAACAGCAGAGGCACAATCTTTCAAAAGTCCGTCCAACTACTCGCGTACGCCGACGATATTGACATAATCGGAAGAACGCAGCGTGATGTCACTGGCGCGTTCGTGAGTATTGAGACGGAGGCGGCGAAGATGGGCTTAGCGGTCAATGAGGGCAAGACGAAGTAAATGCTGTCAACAAGATAGGACACCCAACATCGACGTCTCGGACAGAACGTTATAATAGACAGTTTTAACTTTGAGGTAGTAAAGGAGTTTGTCTACCTAGGCTGCGCTATAAATTCAGACAACGACACCAGCGCTGAGATTAAACGAAGAATAACCCTTGCCAATCGCTGTTTCTTTGGGCTAAGAAGGCAATTGAGTAGCAAAGCTCTCTCTCGAACAAGTAAGGTGACCGAACTTAATCGTCCCAGCCCTGCTCTTCGGCGCAGTGGCATGGACTCTGTCTAAAGCGGATGAGGTTGCTCTTGGCTGTTTCGAGAGGAAAATTCTTCGGCTGATTTTTGTTCCCGTCTGCATAGACAGGGAGTGGAGGAGGAGATACAACGACGAAGTTTACGGGCTGTACAGCGACATCGACTTAGCCAGAAAAGTGAAGGTCCAACGACTGAGGTGGCTGGGTCATGTAGAGCGGATGTACACCAATGTTCCGGGTCGGAAAATATTCGAATCTACACCCGAGGGACGGCGCAGTAGAGGAAGACTGCGAATCAGGTGGCACACGCAAGTGGAAGGGGACCTCAACCAACTTGGCGTGCGAAACTGCAGACAGCTGGCGAAAGATCGAGATCGGTGGCGACGCTTGTTGGTTGAGGCCCAGTTCCACCCCGGACTGTAGCGCCATCTTAAGTAAGTAAGTAAGATACCGATATTTGCCGGCTCTGTGGAGAACAGAAAGAGACAGCTGAACATATTCTGTTTGCAAATCCAGAAGCCGCAAGGAAAAGATTACTTCACCTGACGCGGTGACGCCTCGGTCAACCAAGTGGAACTTCGGAATTCGGAAAATCAAAAACCTCAATATAACCTCTGGTTAAATTGTATGGGCCGCCACAATAGACCTCATAGGTCGTAGTGCGTGTTTAGGGCCTTTCAAACAGAAAACAGAAAATAGACCAATGTTGCAACTGACCCGGCTTTCCTTGCTGCCATTTGAAACGCAAACTTATTCCCTCTGACGTTTATTATTCAGTGCCGAAAAATGATGCCACAAAAACTGTTTGATTGGTTAAGCTGGGCTCGAATCAGTGTCAGAGCGCTCAGTAGGCTTTCACACTAGGAGGTGGTCATGATGTAGTGGTTAGTATCATCGCTTGTCACGCTGAAAGTTCGGATTCAACTTCTGGTGTCGGAAAAACATTTACAATATTTCTTAAAAGAAATAAAAATGTATCAACTGTGAACACTGATGTCGCCTCTACTGCAAAGGCATAACCAAGCAGTAAAGTGACATGGTTTGAACAGTTGATTGAGCTGCCATACATGTTCCCAGCTAGTCTGGACAACACCCCCGGACGCCAATGAAACATAATGAAACCTACCTGAGTTTCAAAACACTGCCCCTCGCTCGAGGTGTGTGAATATTAAAAGGGTATTTGATCCGCATGTGGATTATAAAAAAAACTGGCTACTGAGACGCAACGGCCAATAGTCCTGGACCGAAACATTTAATCTCAACAGAGTGAGCTGCCTGGATGTTGCAATTTATAACATTCCTGAAATACCCTCTCCAAAATCCACCACACATAGTCAAGTTTCTTAGCAGCGCCAAAACAAACACACACTCTACAGCCTATTTTCGCTCATAAGTTTTTACTCAAAGTGAACGAAACTCCTTGAAAACTTCGAGTACAATACACTTGCATCAAGTAAATTTGCCAAAAGAGCCACTAAAGCTCAAAAACGACTCTAAACCACCACAAATATCCACCTCATTGCATAGCTCACTCAATATCCCCCCTCTTCATCAGCAATCAAACATCATAACGTTTAATTTTGTAAACTGAAATCACGTATAGAAAACAATTCAATTCGTATCTATAAACACTGACAAGCCATTAATTTGACTCGTGTCTCTCGTGCAAATAGAACCTCTCTCACACACCCTGCTGCATTCCGAATACGTAAATTATTTCAAACACAAGTACGAGCACAGATATGTAGATACAATAAGCATCTGCCTACTCACTGGTTCTTAGCGGTGTACCAACTGCAAGCCAGTATTGCATTGGCACAATAATCCACCGGAACGACGGCGGCATTCTGACTCATCCTGGCATAGAGCACCCGCAGAACTCCGGTTGCGGCGCCAATTAGAATACTTGTCGGACCGTACAAATTGTCAATCCATCCGGGCACTGGGTCCTGATATGTTGGGATAACTGCAATAATCAAATAATTACATCATCATCCTCAACAGCGAGCAGCAGTCTGTCAATTGTGGTCATCGCACTTACCGATTCCGGGTCGAAACACACAGAGTGGCAGCTCCTTCCCGTTCATTAGAATAATTTCCTCGGCCAGGGCCTTTGTGTATGTGTATGTGTTTGGAAAATTACCAATCAGTTTCGAACTAATCTTGTCCAATACCTCGGGACTGAGTAATTCGGCCAAAAGACATGCATTCTCCCCACTTATGCCCGCGCTATAGTACACCTCGTCAATGTGCGGCCGGTTACAGTTGGCAAACGCCGAAGATACATGAAGAAAACTCTGCAACGAAAAATACATACTCGTGAGACTTTAATTGATCATAAGAACTTGAAGTTAACCTAAAAACTCAAATGATGATAACCTTCAATTGTGGATTCTAGGTGCGATGGTGAGAGGATACTCCGCAAACTACGGTCAACGATCAAGCACATTCGAGCCGCGTTGAGAATGTTTTATAAACAACACTTTGCCGGCGACCGAGTAAGGTTAATTCGTGTTGCCGTCGTCGTCGTGTGTATGGGTTGCATAAGACCCCCCCAAAATGCACAGATGCAGCGCGCATCTGAGAAGGAAAATTTGTCGTGGTGTGCGGCGTAATGAGATAAATATCGTATCGCAGATTGCTTGGCAATTAAATGCAAAAAGAAAAGAAAAGAAAAAAACAAATTAAAGAGAAACGCGTTTGTCACAATTAAGTATTGGAAATCGTGTCTGTGCGAATTTTGTGACCTACGGGGTTGTCAGGTCGACTCGTAGAGATTCGTAACCGTTTCACGTGTTCCATTACCGCGAAGTAATTATCAAACTTTCTTAAATGGAAACATTTTTTTCTTTTTTCTTACATGACATAAGAATCGAGTTGGACGAAAAAAAAATCCTTTAGTGGTAATTAGCAGAAGCAATTAGAGATCAATTAGAATCGATGGTGACATTACACCTGCTTGACGCATGAAAAGTTTCAATGGAAAACGGATGATTTTTGACTTGAGAGACATGTGTCAAACCAGTTGTCGTGCTCCGAAAACTCAGCTTTATAGTCGAGCTCTTCTACCAGCTCAATTGCGAATTTTCTACGCCTGTCTGTGATGCTAATTTAGACAGCGTTCGGGGTCTCCACCAATAAGCCTACCCAGTTGAACATTTCTTAGACAACTGCTTTCAGCAGCTCAGGCCAGGGTGGTGTGAAAATTTTTTTGTTGTAGAACGTAACTTAAGGATTTTTCATCATCATCATCTTCCAATGGCCCGCTTATCCACTATGAGGGTCGCGGGGTTAGGGTGCTTAAGAGGACTCTCCACATCTCCCGATCTTCCGCCAAATCATCAGGGGCTATCGCCATACGGGTAGAGGTGAGATTTCGGACTTGGTCCAGCCATCTCATCCTAGGCCTACCCAGGGAACGCCTACCCGATGGCACGGATTCCATGGCATGTCTCGGAAGCCGAATTGGGGACATGCGTTGAACGTGCCCAAACCATCGATTTTTCACACAAATTAAAAACAGCAATGACCTTTAGAGAGACCTCAGTCAGATAAACTCATTCATCCTTATTCCGTAAGGCGTTTACGACAAAACAAACGCCATTAAACGACATTTGTCATTAAAATCCATTCATCTACGACAAAACTTCAAGTGACTGATTGTCTTAACCTTAACTTCGTTGCTGTCTCCGGTAAATATCCGATCATTTTTAGTGATCTTCCTCAAAATGCCCTTTTAATCCTCTCAAGATGGGCAGGTAAAAGCCGTCTGGGGGTTAACCCTGAAAAGACCAAAATAGTCCTCTTCACTAAGAAGTATAAAATTCCTCCAATAGACCCTACCTCTTTAAATGGCACCTGCTTGCGCTTTGCTAACAACGCCAGATTTCTGGGTCTCATTTTAGACAGAAATCTCTGGAAAGCCAACACTATTGACCCCATTAGCTACTGTAGCATTATACTGCTGTAAAAATCCATTGGTGAGAAGAGGTTCCTCCAACCTCGTACCACGCACTGGCTTTACGTGTCCCATGTATGGTGTGTTCGTCTTGTCCACGGCCTTAGACAATAATTAACTGGAGACAGTTCTTGTCATCACTTAGATGTGTTTGGCAAACAGTCAGCTGCTAGCAGCTGCGGGACAGAAAGTAAAGGCCTTCTCTCAATGGTCAAACAACCATATTGGTCACTTCTCGATCTAAGAGCCCCAACATTTATCCTGGATAACACCGAGTACACACCGTGCAAGTTGAACTAGAACCTCAACTGCCAGACATCCATCTCTTCCAGAGAGGAGTGGAAGACTGATCCAAAACTGACGGTTCCAAAACTGAGAGCACAGTAGGAGAGGAGTGTTCTCCGAAAGGCTTAACCTGAGCATCTTCTTCCGTTTACCTGACCACCGTAGTTTTCTTCAGGCGGAAATTTTAGTTGTACTCTACAAAGTCTTATCCTGGCTTACGCACAATGTGATAGCCTTCATGGATATCATAACCCTTACATACTCACAGTCAGGCTGTAATAAAACATATATGTGCTTCAGGTTGTTGCTCGTTTTTCATGGTCTCCGGCAATAACCGATGAACTCGCACAAACAAGGCACCATTCTAGTCGTCCTACCAGAACGGGGAATCTGGGTATTCCACTCGCTATATGTAAATAACTCTTAGAGGACGACGCGATCAGGAAGACAAACCAAAGATGGAGCAATGGTACCACATGCCGTACGTACAGAGAGTTCTGGCTTATGCTAAACCTCACTAAATCTAAAAATTTGATCTTGCTTAAAAAGTCGCTCATTAGCAGCGTCATTGATGTTCTCATGAGCCATTGTCCTATCGACCTTCAGGCCTGCAGAAGTTGCAGGGACGAAGGGAGGAAGAAACAATCCTGCATTTCATCTGCACCTGTCCTGCCCTATCCCAAGAAAGGAAGCTCTATCTAGGAACCCATCAACTTGGACGAACTATCACATACTGACTTCAGAAGTATCCCCAGCTTCATTAAGAGCTCCAAGTGGTTTCAATAAAGTAAATGGCTTCTTAGACAACCACTCTGCCTACCTACCTACCTATCATTAACTTTTCAACCACCTGATCGGATTGAAATCAGTGTGACTATAGTCGCACTAAAGTAAAGTTATAAAAAAAATAAATAGCTGGCGCGACAGCTCGGGATGAGCCAAGGCCTAGCTTCTCCCAACCATTCATGTTGTGCGTGTTACATTTTTCGTACGAATTGAGAAGCTCTTTCATGATAGATTATATGGCTGAGGCTTGAACCCATGCCGCTCGGTCAGCAGTCCAACGCACTAATCACTGAGCCACGGCGACCATAAAGTAGACGTTTATCCTCGAATAAAACGCAGCCTTTGAACCTGATAGGCCAAGGGTAGGTCAGTTAGCATAGGTGCCCAAGCTGTCATTCTTAGTCCAAAAGGAGCGTCTTTTAGGTCGTCGAAAAAGTATTTTCCCAAGGTTTTCCTTCTTAAGGTAAGCCGGACAAGGGCACAGAATGGAAATAAATATTTCCTGTTTCTTCTCGTCTCAGTAGCAAGCAATTTCGGAGGGACTTAAGACTTTAAGTTTTAGAACTTATGCTTTTAATGACATAGTATGTATCCAGCAAAGGGATAGTTCGCGTATGTCTGTGATGTCGTTGAGAGATCTGCGTGATTTTCTAACCAATCAGGTGTCGTTAAGTTTCTTTGGTGTCCAAGGGTAGTGTCCAGGCTAGCTGGAGACATTTATGGTGTTTGTCATTGCAATAATTCACAGGAATTTTTTCGAATCTCCTGATGTCATAATCAGTGTCAGCTCAATCAACTCTGATAACATCAAAGCTAAAGCACTCTTACAGATGCTCTGTCGCAAGGCAGTCATAAATGGGCCCGTCTAGATCCCAATAAGAAGCTTTAATTCGATTAAATAGAGACAACCTTCCAAAACTAACTCATGTCTTTACAGGACACAGTGTCCCGCTTTAGCCAGTATTAGAAAAGCCAACTTAGAAAAAAAAACTCTTCAACGATCTTAATGATGACAACGCTCTCAATACGTGCGACCCTACCTATTATCTACATGGTTTAATGAGCACATTCGGAGTTTTCAATCCCAGCACACACTTTGGTATCACAAAGTGGTCTTATCTCTCTTCAAACTAACCTACTAACTAAGGCCTTGAAAACATTTTTTTTTTTCAGCATAGCAATTAGAGCAGTATATACGAGTATTCCTGCTTTAGCTTAGTGTCGAATCTTCCCAAAGTTTTAATCTTTGACTAGTGCCGAACTTAGCGAAAATTTGATAGCACTGAGTTCGTCGGACTAAGAGTCAGTTTAAGATCAGTCCTAAATCGAATTCTTCAATATCTGAGGGACCTCCTAAATGCCCAAAAATTGGTTCATGATATTTAAATGGTGATGCATAATCTGAATTAATTTTTAAATTTTACCAATTGCCACTTTCGGTACCAGATTGAGCGAACGACTACTCCTGCAACACACCGGTCATGGAATCCACAGAAATTAGAAAGCGGTTTTCAATTTGGAACCGATTCGATGGTGCGAAAATGGAAATAAATTAAATTGCATTAGGGCATTCAAATAGGCTTATCCCAATATGAGTTTCCAACTCTTGCCATGCCAGAGGCAATACGCGCGTTTTCCTCTTAATTGTGTCTGCAGGATTGGTATAAATTTACACGTATGTAAATCGAATATGAAGTACGGATGGATGCCATATGTATCCATGACCTCAACAGGGATGTTCTGTTTGGGATACGTACATATGTAAGTGCACACGTATGTATCGAGTAATGATAAAGAGGAATGTGCCGCTTTAATACATTTAAAGTGAGTTACGTTTTGATAAATTAATTATGCAAATGAAATTGCATTTTTTCAGAAGGAAAAATTTGCTAAAGTGTCAAATTAAGGTCAAGGTCAACTTGGATTTTCATATTCTGAAGAATTCTTTATGAATTTCTTAAAACTGATTTTGACCCCAATAGTATTCACTGGATGTGGTCGCCATGGGTCGGTGGTTAGTGCGTTGGACTGCTGACCGAGCGGCGTGGGTTCAAGCCCCAGCCAGGAACACCGAACATTTTTCGCGGCACCACCTCTCTTTGTCATGAAAGAGCTTCTCACTTCGCCGTTCGGAGTCGGCAATAAACTGTAGGTCCCTTTCATTTGTGCGAAAAATGTAACACGCACAACATGAATGGTTGCGAGAAACTAGGCCTTGGCTCATCCCGAGCTGTCGCGCCAGCTATTTATTTTTTTTTATTAGTATTCACTGGATACGACGGTAGACCTCACATCTGAGAGTTTTTTTGTTGATGTGAAGTACAACCGCAGCTCACTCTCTGAGAAGTTGACAGGCAGCATCTGCTTACAACACCAAGTTCCCATTAATGACAGAACATCGTCATCGTAGCAGATTATCCTTCCCTAACAATGAGTTCCTTCAAACTTTTTTAGCAACGACTTGTGAAACCTCACAAAAGTGCACAGCCCACTTCATAGGGCTCTTTTCACCTCTCAGAAATGTCAAAAAGTCTTCCGAAACGTCAAACCAGCGTGTGGTTCCTCCTATTTCCGCTTTTTTTTTTTTTAAAATTGTTGAATAAGTTTAATATTGTCAATAACACACTTTAAAAGTACTTAATACCTCTGTGCATCGGTTTTCACTTTAAATTAATTTTTTCACAGAAAATATGCAAATGAAATGCTACAACATTTTATTTTGTACACATTTTGACAGAAGCAATCTCAAACAGTAACGTTACATGTTATATAAGAATCTACCTACTGCATGTATGTCGAAAAAAGCCAATTCTCGGTTTTAGGGTTCAATTAAATGAGCAATGACTTGCCATTAAAATGTTTATTGAGGTGCTAAAAAAGTGTGTTCAAATAAAATTAGTAATAAAAGTAAACGTTTCGGAAAAAAATATTGGTAAGGTTGTGTGTAATTCAATGAAACCTTTCTTGTATTACTTTTATGGATAAATACTGTTATGGTACTCAATCAGAAGTAACTTGCTTCGCAATTGGTAGAGGGTTTGCTAAACCGACTACATTCATACAAAAAGCATTTATTTCCTTATGAAATTCGAAATGCTTTGTACAATTAAAATAATTTATGAATGTACCCTATCTTATATGAGGTAACAAAATAGGTTAAGACCACATAAGAATGCATGTAAATTAATTGCTTTTTCAGAAAAAATTAACTGGTCCATTTCAACTGAAAAATTTGCTAACTTCCATGAGATTGACGGCTTCATAGCTGACTATAGGGCTTTTCAATAAGGATATAACAATTTTGTATTTAAATAAAAAACAGAGTAATTGAGATTTCGGGCTGAAATGTATTCAAGGTGTAGTACACATGTTAAATTTAAGTATGAAATTTCATCTAGTTATTATGACAACCGCGAGCGCGTTTGCACCGATCGATTCTTTAAGCCAATTTTCCAACACTCTTCCATACATATCGGCCGGAATGTTGGCAATTTCAATATTGTTCCTGAGCGATGTTGGCTTGTTGGCATAAATCAACGACTTAAGGGAACCCCATATAAAGAAATCCAATGGCATTAAATCGCATGAGCAAGGTGGCCATTCGACCGGACAATTTCTCTGGATTACTGAACTTTCTCTTTACTAGATCAATTGTTTGATCAACTGTGTGGCATTATGGCACCATTTAGTTGGAATGACATATTACTGATGTCAACTCCATCCAATTCTAGCCAAAAATAGTCTTCCAACATAGCACGATAACAAACTCCATTGAGCGTAACATGGCGATCATTTTCATCGACGATGAAATCCACATGAAATCAACACTACACGGTCACTTTTTGTGGATGCAATGGAGTCTTTTCAAGTCTCTTGGGTTTGTTGCGCATATTATGCTTATTGACGAAGCCGCTTAGCCAAAAATGAGCTTCATCGCTGAACATGATTTTTCGATGAAATTCTGAGAAGTTTTGGCGCTACAAATAATCAATAGGTTTCAGTTCTTGAGTTAATTTGATCTTGTAAGGGTGTAGCCCAAAAGTTCGTGGACCGAAAGTTTCCCAATTCCGTGAAATCGACTGATTTGGCTCATTTTAAACTGAAGCACTTACAGCTGCAATTTTTTCGGTACTCCGACCGATGCGTTGTCTCACTGGCACAGGAACATTCAATAGTGAATATGTTGACTTGAATTTATCCACGTAACGTACAGCCTGATTTTACGATCGAAAATTGGAGTAAGCGCTCTTAAAGTTGCGACCACCGACTCAGAATTTTTTTTCAATAATTTCCAAACTTTGCTCGTTCCTTGACTGACGTTTTGATATTGACAGATCACAAGTCAAAGTATAAGGGTGCGTTTGTTTTAAAATACAAAATTGTGATGTCCCTATTGAAAAACCGTTTATTTAAAGTGTTTCTGCAATAAATCAGAGCAATCTGACTACGTTTAGTTGAAAGCATCCTCGACGAGTATAGGCTATATTTTTTCTCTTTCCAATTCGGTTAATAAAACACGAAATAAACACCTATAAGAGTGCCACTGATATAGCGGAATGTCTTTGGAAATACGTTCAGTCGATGGCTGGTTTTAGGTCGTAAACCTTGCGCGACACTACCAACAATTTTTTAAAACTGGCTCTATCTCACTTTGACCATAATCTTGGTGTTTCGCTTAAATTCTATAGAGTAGGAATTTCTATGTAGAAAAGTGACAGTACCACCATAAAGCCATTAAAAATCTCGCAACTAGAAAGTGAAACGTTAAACTTCTTTGGAGACAGCGGATCGGTTGCACATCGATGAATTGATCGGGATAAGTGGATTCGATCAAATTAATTCGAATATGTTGCAGGAGCTGGTGCCTAGACATGTGAGCTATGTATATTCAAGTTTCGGACGAACCTACCCTTTATAGATTCGCTTCAGAACTCTGTTAAAGTAAAAACCTATCTATCAAGTCTTTACTACTATGTAACCCTGCATTGAAATCATAGATCCTTCTACACTTAAACATTACTTCTATTTAGTTTTAGTTAAGCTATCCAAACAGGAGACAACAGCATTGGGTTTTGATGATTGCATCAATGTCAGAGTTCAATTCAGTCGACATTCACTGTCATTGGGACTAAAAGAAATAGACAAGAACCCTGTTAAATACCAGCATTAGTTGATCATATATTTCGAAAGATACCCGTAGAGTGGAAAAACTTACGTAGAAGTTTTACTACGTAGAAGTTTTACTAGAAAAAAACCTTTAACTCGTTTGACGAAAGACTGAAAAGTTCAAGAGCCTTTACGACATTGCAGTATTTCTTGCCTCACTTTTTGGTCTCGCAGATATTCGACGTGCTTTAGAATTAGTAAACTGCCATTTTTTAGCAATGTTGCCGACATGGGGCTTGTAGATTAACTGCATAATTCATGTACGAAATGGTGAGACTTGTGGGCGAGAAATTCTTTCCAGTCCAAAACCGATACTATTATGATATTTAGATCGAAATATCAGCCTTGAAGTCTCTTAAAGAATCACTGTAATCTCTTATGTCATTGCCGAACATAGAGAGAGTGCAACAGAAGACCCTGCGCTCTATGTGAATACCGGAATTTTTAATATTGCTTAAATAAAAGAATCGGCACCATTATGGCTTTCACTAAAGAGACAAGAAGATTCTCGAGATTACCCGCACACTAGTGTCAGGTTGACAATTGTTCCCACTTCCCTTAGATCCACCCCAACACAAGTTCTACATCGGTCAAGAAAATAATGGGCCTGACTGCGATCTACATGAAGAGTATCCGTATCAACTCCACCCACCATACCATAAAAAGCCTTCTTGATTAAAAAAAAATTATTGCTTGTTTGTAGGCCTCTTGTTCCATAGATCATTTAAGCAATGGCTTGCTATATTTCTCTTCAAGGCAAGGGCTACAGAGCAAAAAATATGTAGTATTTGAAGAACAATAGGAATAGACAGCCAAAAACAATCGCCCATTAAGCTCGACTGAAGCTGCTGAAGTACATAGACGGTCTATTGAAAACTTTTTAAAAATTCAATCAAGAAACTAAATTTAGTGACGAATTCGATTGACTATAGCATACTCAAACTGATCATGAGCTTCCCGTCGAACAGAAATTAAATAGCGAAAAAGTGATAGGAGTTTGTCCCTGACTTTGGTGGAATAATGCTGAAGAGAACCGCCTTTACTAGACATAGATTGTAAATTCCAGGAGGGAGTGACATAAAAGGGAAGAAACTGACTGGTGATCTGCATGGACGGGTATTAGCTCACAAAAAAAGCCAATATTTTGTTGAAAACAGCTACAGTAAATATAGGTATGTACATTGACACCTTTTATTGAAGTCCAATTTAAGATAACTAACTTCGTCACACCTAAAACAGTGTATACGACCAACAATAAGCTCTTAAGGAAGACTCAGCAGATATAACCAGAATTATAGCAATAAGTACGGCCATACACCTAATTGTAAACCATCCTGGAATGTTCATGTCACACTGTAAAATACAGAGGCACAGCATTGCAAATCCTATTTTCCTTCATCAACTTCCTGCTCATAGGTAGGTAAAAGGTGGCTGTTCTAAGAACCCAATTAGAGCTGGGATGCGATGTTTTGAAGCCACATTTCATTTGACCTGGTTATTTGCGGGTGTTTTAGGTTGACAGGTGAAGATATTTAGATCCAACCTGTGGAATTAAGTGGAGTTCGGTAATTTTTTTCTTGGAAATATCTTGTTGTCTAACCCTCGCTAGGTCCGGACATTTGCACAGCAACTTTTCTGGTCATACCAAATCGAATAAAACGGGCATCACATGGTAGCAGTGGCTTGTCCAACCAATTAACACCCACCATTTTGAACATTTCTATAACATTCAATCGGTTTTCAATCCACCTAAGCCCAAAATGATTGTGGTTCGTGATTGAGGTTATGTGATTGTTTTTCTCTTTCAAACTTTTCAGATTCATTTTATATACCCTTGGGACATAATGTGTATCACTTTCACTGCCTACGCATGACATACACACACACTGCGATTCTGTATATCCTCAATTTGCTGTTGTCGTGTAATTCTAGGGCGTGCAGCTCTTTTTCAGTGTCATGTTCTGTCACATAGACACACTACCCCGGATAGTCCCTGCTGTGTTGCTTGTTTCTCTTTTCCCCCGGGAATGGCACTTCTATCTTTCTCCATCGTTATGCCATCGTTCCTCTTGTTATATTCCGCAGCACACTTTAAAGGAACTTCCGTCAACTGGGGCAGGTCCCTAGATGCATTTTCTCTTCGAGCTCTACCCCCAATGTCCTTTTACAATCAAAGTTAACCCTTGGTTTTTCAATTACCCACACCATTTTACTTTTCGGAAATAGTAATAAATCGAGATACGGCGTACACCACACTATGATCTCATCAAACAAATATTTTATATTCATTACAAGTAACCAAACAGTGGTCGTATATTTTATCACAAGTGGGTAGTTACACCCTTTGGTGTGTACACAAGGGTTCGTTCAGAAGAATACAGCCTCAAAGTTTAACACTGCATCGTGTCTCCGAAATGCATTTGCCTATGCAAATGTTTTCGCAATAAACGCAGCTAAACGAGCAAACACCTTTCTTTGCTTTCCTCTCCAGATGCCCGCTCAAGGAAGCCTCCTCGACGACTTCACAAGTATATTGCTGATATCAAACAACCAAACAGTCAAACAGCATATCTGAATAAAATTACGTAAGTCCCACCGACAGACGACGTAATAGGTTTTCGCAGGAAAAGCTGCGCCACTCTCAGGTCTCAGCACACCTGGTCCCTGGCATCAGTCCATTGATTTTATGTTCTTGTGTTCATCAATTCAACTGATTTAGTGGTTACAGCAGCGACAAACAAGACTACGCACCAACAGCCACCACTTTGGTCGGGACTGAGCAAATCCTAACACGGAAACAGCAACCGATCCAAGTCGTGTCGGTCGAAAACCTGCATTGGTGCTTCGGTCATGTAGCGCGCACGGAAGCTTATCTATCTTTTAGCTGAAAATAACCAACTTCCTGGTTATTTTCATTATGATACCAACTACCAGCCACCGACTGTGCTCATGAACGAGTTTTCATCTTGGCCAGGCCAAGTCAGGTCTTTGGCCATCTGCAAATAGTAAACAATCCCCTGACGAGATAAACACAACATCCAAAGACGGATGTGATACGATGCCATTTGTTTGATTTATTGGGGGTGAGTTTGAAATCTCGCTTTAGGTTTAAGTACATAGACACCGACGTGCTAATTTGACATCTTAACTTACACGGTTACGCTGAGTGTATGACACTCGTTAACAGTTCTAGAGTGCGCTACAATGACGGTGACAGAATGCAAATTGTTATTCAATTGTTGACCGACGATTTAATGGAATCTTCCACAGTTGCATTCTGTAAATAATAACTTGTGATCGGACGGTATGTAAATTTGCTAATGATTTCGTCGGTAAAATTTAGATTTGTGGTTTGCAATGTACACTTTGGCTGTAACTACAATTTATTTGAGAATATATTTGCAGCTAATTGCACAACCCATTACATGGGCATGGGTATTAAATTTAATCAAGGGTTCGGTTGGTCAAATTGTGGTTAGTTACTCGTGTAGGTTTACCCACAACCCCTTACCGGATATTGATTTTCATTTAATAAATCGAAGAATGAAGGTGGAAAGTAACAACTTGAGATATCTACATATGTACGTGTATGCTGAAACATGTCGTACTTTTTTCAGTTTAAATCACTTGAACAGGTGCTGCCACTTACAACTTCAAAAGAAATGCTTTCAAGACTGCCTACGACTCTCCAGGATGTATGCAGGCCAAACCAATTTGCCTCGATGTCTGTAAGAAGTTCTCCACATTCTTGCTGTGTGTCTAGATAAAAACCTGCAGACATCATATTGGCATTTTAATGGGCTATGAAACTTTTTGCCAAAGCAGTTGAACGTGTCCAGCTATAGTTAGTCTACTGTCCGTAAGCCTTGTAAGCGACACTACCTACTGTGCTATGTGCTTGTCCTTTTGTGATGATGAGTACTGGTAATCTTAGACTTAACGCGGATGGCTAGTGTTACAGGGGAACTGTAGACAACGAGGCGTTACACGCGAAGAACGGTTCAGAGACTACTGTTTTGACTCCGAAAACGAGCAAATATTGGTGACAAGTTTTGGCAATGTTCTGCACTGGGGCGACTAGCATTTGGCGAATTTGGAAATATTGGTGAACTCAAAAACGATGACAAGACAGAAAAGACTCTGGGCTTTTGGGCTTTCTCTTTGAAATTCTTCTGCTCGTCAAGAGCGCAAAGAAAATTTATGAAACTGGACCTCGAGCAGACGGTATGCAAAAGTGGCACATACATACTATATGCGAATCTGACGTCATTTTTACGTCATCATATGAGAGTTTTGTTCGCATATCGTCTGAACACCTTTTTGGGACAGTTTGCATATGCTGTCAAACCATATTGCAAATTTGCCACTTTTGCGCATATCGTGTGAACACTCTCGCATATAATTTATGACAATTTGACAGCATATGCGAGTGTATGCCAGCATGTCAACGATATGCAAACGCACGAAAACAAAACTAGTGAGTTATGAATAGGCATTAGGAAAATTAGAAGAGAGACGAAGGAGATACTTGTGGGTTGTAGTGAGCAATGCAGATTGTTGATCCGCCGATATGCGAACGAAACCACGGTATAGTACTGGTTTATTGCTACGCAAATCCAGCAACAATTTTGCGCAAAAGCCTCCCGTTTTGCGAAGTCGCAACCAATCCTTCGTCCACACATGACGAATCCGTTGCACTTGTTCTGAACTTGCTTCTTCGTGGCTTTCATCTTCTTTGTCTGTTTCCCTTTCCCTTCGACATTTTGAACTTATTTCAACGCTTTAAAACTTGTGACAATATTTTGGCAAACCTGCATATGATTGGTAATATGCAATACGCCAATTGTTTCGTGTGAACACAGGGCACAACATTTGCGTTTCCATTTCATGACATATCATATGCCAGCATATGCTGACAAATGCATTTGACATTTTTGACACAAAAGCCGCATAGCGTGTGAACACTTCTATATGCGAGTTTGCGAGCATTTACATACATATAGAATTTTTGACACATTTGCGAACTTTTTCGTGGCGGCGGCACTGTAATATGTACATATATATGCCACTTTTGCATATCGTCTGCTCCTGCTCGTAGCTGAAAGAGTATCGCAGTGAACTTATTGATTGACGGGGCCCATCTTTGTTAAAAAAAAAAAGTGAGAACATAGACCCTATGCTAATCGCATTAAACAAAAATCACCAAGCAATAGTTCAACGATAAGCTTCTTGTTCACTTAGTGATCTAATAGCGATTGGCGATCAAGATTTTATAGATACGGTAGGTTTTTGTTTTGCTTATTTTGAAGAGGCGACCTTCGCTATAAACATTACATTGCAAGTCGTTCAGAAGCTCACGACCGATAAAACTCATACATATATATCGACCGATTATTTTGCGGTTTTTAACGATCAGTTGATTCTGAGTATCTGAGCTAAGATTAGAGAATATTCTTTGTTGATGTCATCGCTGTTTCTGTCAGATACAACTTTGTGTCAAGTAGCACTTCCTTGTAAGACTTGCGGATTATCTGTCTCTGTAAAATCAATCAAATGGTCAAATTTATACCAATGTTGAACTGAAGAACATAAGGGTCGAAAAATGTTGAAGAGAAATCTTTTTAAAATAAAAAAGAATTAAAAATATAAAGGGAAGTCGATGAGGAACTTTTTTGATAAAAGACGTTATATAACTTTAAGACTCCGATTTAGCTGTGTAAATGTCATCATAAAAGAATATTTAACATTGGTGGAATCCATTGACACAAGACAGAAGAAGAATGAGTCATCCTCGAATAACTTAGTACCGGTGGGATGCGCCGTTTTGAAATCACAACTCATTTGACCTGGTTGTTTGCGGGTGTTATAGGTTGATAGACGAAGATATTTAAATCCAACGAGGAATTAAGGAAAATTATTAGCTTATCAATCTTTTTATTGAAAATATCTTTAAGGACATTGAGGAACACCAGAATACGCGAGGCACTTAATGTCGAGCAGCTACTTCTTCGAGCGGAGAGGTCCATACTTCGATGGTTTGGGTACGTTCAATGCATTTCGAGACGTGCCATGGAATCCGTGCCCTTGAGTAGGCCTAGGATGAGATGGCTGGACCAAGTCCGAAATCTCACCTCTACCCGTGTAGCCCCTGATAGTTTAGAGTCGATGGCGGAAGATCGGGAAATGTGGAGGGTCCACTTAAGCACCCTTTACCCGCGACCCTCGTAGTGGATAAGCGGGCCATTGAAAATGTATGTATGTGTAAGTATCTTTAAGAACGTCGAAGAAGGATTTGTCTAGAGTGCTCTGCTTGATACCGAGGCTTGAGATGTACATAGGGAATGTAGTGTCGGTAAGAGCTACCAAGACTTAGGAAAGAGCTGAAGATATATTTCAAGAAAACGTAAATAATGGCGCATCGAAGACCCACAAGAGGACAAAAGAAAGTAAGTAAGCCTCCAGAAAACTGTTATTCTGAGGGAATTGGCAGCACAACCAGAAAAGGTTGTAAAGAAAACAAGAAATCCTTGTGACACTCCATTCACTCTTAAGGTGAAGAAATACCTCCATTTGGCACACTTTTTCAATGTCAAGATCAAGCAAAAACTCGGTCTAAATTATTCAAATAAGCACACAAAAGTTCAACGACCGTTAGTGTTATAAAAAAAAATACAAACCCGACCACCCAACATCCATAGTCTAAAAGTTCCGTCATTCAGACATAGGAATTCTCAGAGGTTCTAAAATTGAAAGTAAGATTTCTAATGAAATGTAAATTGTGAAATAAGTTTTACATAAATTAACAAAAAATGCTTAATCATCGCTTTAAAACCGTGTCATTGGTTTATTGTTTTCGCCTATAAATTCAGTCTGACTTTGCTGAACCGAAAAACGTGTTTCACATCAAATGCGACTATCATATGGGGCAAGATTTATTTTCTCCTCTAAATAGAATATTTGTGAATTAAATACTGAATGTGGTTCGATGTGTCAGCGTCCGATGACAATTCATGAATAAAATGGTTAGACGTCAAAGAAACTTTGGAAATTCATCAAAAATACATGGTGATTGATGCTTTGCCCCCCCCCCCCCCGACCATTATAAGTTTGTGTCTTGACAAAACTCTGACAAATAAATCGAAAGCCGTCGAAGTGAATAAATAATATGGAAAAACCATAAGCTTATGTCATGACTCAACAAAATCACCTGTCAAAAATTAAGAAGTGGAGATGATTATTGAAGTGAACATAGAAGCGATGTGACGATTTGTCATGAAACTGGCAAATGCTTCAAACCTTGCTGTGTTTGACATCGAGAAGGTAAAATCTAGCAAGGAGGCAGGGAAGGTTTTCTAGAACAAGGCAAAAGTCAGGCACAAGATATACTTTACAAAACAATGCTTTTAAAAAGAATATGGGGCGATAGACTATAGAGGACATACATACATACATACACCTCAATCATTTAAGGAATGCGTATCGTGGTCGCCGTGGGTCAGTGGTTAGTGCGTTGGACTGCTGACCGAGCGGCGTGGGTTCAAGCCCCAGCCAGGAACACCGAACATTTTTCGCGGCACCACCTTCCGTCGGGGAATGACAAGCCTCCGGGAGTATAATATGTCATGAAAGAGCTTCTCACTTCGCCGTTCGGAGTCGGCAATAAATTGTAGGTCCCTTCCATTCGTGCGAGCAATACAAACACGCACAACATGAATGGTTGCGAGAAGCTAGGCCTTGGCTCATTCCGAGCTGTCGCGCCAGCTATTTATTTTTTTTTTTTTTATCATATTTTCCATACGAATTGAACAGGCCTACAGCTTTAACTGACAATTCCGTAAGACGAAATCACTGAACTTTGGTCACTCATTTATCACCTCAACAAGCTTGACATAAGCAGGATAAGGAAACTCTTGAGAATGTATTGCACGATTTTCCTGTCATAGCTCGTAGAAGACGAAACGTTTCGGCATTAGGTTTACTTATTCAGCCCTAATACACCTATCATCCACAAACACGATTGAGGAAGGAGAGGTGGGACTAGTTGGTGGAGGTAGGAGACCCGTCCAAAGCCTAATTTTGGTTATTTCAGAGTTTGTACCTTTCAACTCAGTCGAGAATATACCTGTTATTAGGATGTCCCTAGCTACATATCTGCCCAAAACTCAAATAGTACTGTATTACATCATTTTATAATGAAAATGATGGTCCTTGGTCGTTCCAAGTTGTGTCTTAAAGTTGGTTCCTAGAGAGAATTAGTTGAAAGGGTGTCGTGTAACTGATTAGTAACATTAACAGAAATTCTTTGTTAAGTAAAAGGTGACCCAATACGAGGTACCGTGCCTAATAGGGATTCTCGAACATAGCATGCGTGATAAATGTCATGTTCATGTGACATTTCTATTTAGTATTAGCTTTGTTCAATGAGAAGAAACCAGAACAGAACAAAACAAACTTGTGAAAAACCTCAGATCAAGTTCGAACAGAAAAGTACAGCCCTAACGCATGAAGAGCTAATACATACATACATAGTTATCAAAAATTGGAAAATGTCATTTGCAGAATTAAAATGCTGAAAACATACCACATTGACAGCCACAGCTGATTTTGACATTTTTCACAATTCTGTTCTAACTCAAGAGTAGGTGCAAAATTTCCTGTTCTAAACTGTTCCGAACAACCTCATTGAACACAAAGCAGAACGGTTTCGGACAGAAAATTCTCTCATTGAACACAAATTCTTGTACTTTCCTGTTCTGAACTATTCGGAACAGCCTCATTGAACAAAGCTATTCATTGACATTTCATTATCAATGAGGCTGTTCACACAGAACTGACGGACTGGATTTTTTTTTGACGGTTCGTATTCAGATTGATAGTCCTGTCTAAACACTTCGACTTTTTTTGACATACTGATTGTCAATTTGATTTTCGTGCTTATTTCAAATTTAAAACAAATTTACTAACTACTAGTCACTCGCGTTTGTCGAGTAACTGCCGATTGACATCTACAAACGTCAACAAAAATCCAAGAATTTTAAAAAATCTAAAAATCCGGATTGACGTAATGTTTTACCTCTCCGCTTCCCCCTTCTAGCTAGTGAACGTCAAAAAAAAATTCAGTCCGTCACTCCTGTGTGAACAGGCTCAATAGACTTCTGAACAACGTTTACAAATTGTGGAAATTTATTTCCTAAAATCAGAGGTCAGTGAAAAAAGTTTTTCTTGCACTTCGACCATTTTATGGTCTGAACTGAACGCACTATTCGCGAAGCAATCGCTAAACTTCAGTCGAAATTTACATTATTGGACGTTCATCTACCGACTAGAGGGCGTAGAAGCCGAAAAATGCACTCTTGAGTGTGATTTATGGGCAGGCGGTACCATCGGACCGTATTTTTTTAAAAATGCGGAAGGAAAGCGCGTAACCGTTAATGGCGAACGCTACAGAAGAATGATCCGTGAATTTTTGTTGCCAAAAGTTCAAGACATTGATATAGGTAGATGACTTGTGGTTTCAACAGGATGGTGCAAGATGCCACACAGCGAAACCATTCAGTTATTGAGAGACAATTTTCGCAAAAACATCATCTGAAGATATGGACCCTCTGAATTGGCCTTCGGTGATCATGTGACCTGACACGGCTGGATTATTTTGTGTTAGGGTATGTGAAATCACTTGTTACCGTTGATAAACCAAATTCGATGGATACGTTGGAAACGAACATAACACGCGTTAATATCGACCGATATGCTCGAGAGAGCGCTTGAAAATTGTATCCACAGAATGACCGCATGAGGGCTAGTTGCGGACAACATTTACATGAGATATTTGAAAAAAAAAACGTCAGGGAGATCATATTAGGGAGATCAAAGTTAGTGGTGTTTATGTGCGAAATTTGGACAAGATAAGCAGAACGAATGTTATCGTTTGTTGACTCTCACTAAGCTATGTATAGACGAAGAATAGAAGAGCCTTCTATGTATACACCACCAATCTTAGCCATTATGCCTCCAAGTGTCTATAATTTGATTATTTTTGAATTCAAATTGTCAAGTCAAATGACCTAGTACACATAATTTATCCACGTAAAATGTTTGCATAACATTAAAAAAAAAAAGAAAAATTTGTCACACGTTCAATGGAGAAATTTTTTAATACAAACTAGGCAAGTCAACTAGTGTCGCTTAATAATTATTACGTATGCACACGTAGGAGATATCATACATATGGAAGAACCGAGAAATGTAAGTATCTGAGGAGGTACGTACGTAGCACGCAAGTATCTTCCCTTTTTATCAGATCTAACAAAAGAATACTCTTGCAGTAAGTTCAACGGAATTGTAATCTAAAATAAGATATCACAACAAGACATTCTTTTAAATTACATATTCCTCACATCACAGCAGTGCTGAAGTTCTTTTGGTGATTTTTCTTTTTTCTGTCGGTGTGGCGAAGAGAATTTCGTGAGCTGAATACGTTTACAAAGGTAATTGTAGTGCGAAATAAAGGGGAATTTCCCTTAGAATGTCGGTCGTGAAACTTCTTTGCAGGTGACATGATCACTGCATGCTAACTATTTCATCAAAATACTTTGGAGATTGCACTATGGGGAGGGAAATAAAATACTAATACCACTACAGGCATAGGGGTCCGGAAAAAAAAACCTGTTGAGGTTGTTTTATAGCAGCACGTGCTTCGCAATAAATCGATACAAATCATTATCGAGACATGCACATGTTTACGGATGCAATCGAGAATTTTTTCCAGCAAAATATGATTTTATTTGTTTTCCTGATTTTTTTTTCCGACTTTAATTTTTCTTCCAAATAGAGCTGTTAGCTGAGATAGAGCTGCACACTTAATTGGATCGGATCTCATGCGATAGATAGAGATAGGTATTCATAGGGAATACTATGCTTTGTGCTGTTGTTCTTAAACAAGCACATAATAGTTAGCCTAAGTCCAAAAATACCCTCAGAAAATGAAGAAACCTGTCTAGGGGAAATTTTGCGTAATGGTTGATGATGGCTTTGGCAGTTCTCAGTCCTACTACAAACAATTCTTATCAGCAAACAAAGCAGCCTACCTTAAAGAAGAAATTCTTGGTTTTCGTTTTACGAAATTGTATAATAAACAACTTCATTAAACAATGATACAAGTTTAGCAACTTTATTCGATTGTACTTAAAAAAAAATAAAAAAATTTCTTCGCAGGCAATATGCCCTTCACTAAATTGTTGAACCACGACTTAGTAATTTTTTTTGTTTCACGTGATTATGCTTTAGCTGAATAAATTTGAGGCTTAATGTCATCCTTATAAGTATCTTCTTATACTTTGTTGTAAACAATCAATAGCTTCCGTTGACATTTTTTGATGCGGTCAATTGGTTTTTAATATTTTTTTGGACGTTATGTCCATTTATTCACAATTTGTACCTTTCAAATACCTTGGCTGCATGTAAGACAGTAAAATAGGTTAGAAATAACAGAATCGTGGGTGCCATGATCCCCCATTACGACCATTATAAGGCCAGTAGCTCACTTGGCAAAGGGTCAATTACAAAGATGATATTTGAGATATCGCTAGACGGGCAGAGCCTTACCCTAACTTCGATCTAAACGTTTAATTTCTCATTCCATCACGGGAAAACTGGGAAAAGAAAAGGGTCACAGAACCCATTTTTGCAAATAGATTTCAAATGGACGAGTCCTAGCGATAGCCAAAGTCTCTAGACAGGTATCTTCATTCAAGGTTAAATATGTTCCTACAGGCAAACATACATGTGTACATATGTACATACGTATAAATATACATAGTCGTATGTATTGTTGATAGCTAAGCAACAGATAAAGTCTTCTAGCCCCAGTCATAAGACCAAGGTTAATAAAGAGGTGTCGTGACGAGCTTAAAGACCTAAGTAACACTGGAATTTAAAAAAAAAAACCCAAAAGCCGAAATGAAAAACCGGATGACTCTGCGGTCGGTTGCCGGGATGTATTTGGACAGCTGTGAGTTCATAGGTTCGAGTCACTGCAATATCCACTGAACATTCTTGGCAGATAATGACCTTCTGTTCGGAGTCTCCAGTAGTCAGAGTCCCTCCATTCCATTCGACTTCCGAATTTTGCCAGTGTCTTCCAAACAGAGCTTCTTGCCATTCTTGAAGCCTGCCGTATGCTGAAAAATTCTCCAACACAACACTGCCATCTTCATTGACAGTCAAGCCGCTATTAAGGCTATTGATTCGGTCACTACATCCTCAAAGCTGGTAAAGTAATGCCAGAGTTAAATCAGCTGGGGGTCCAGTGCAGGGTCACTCTCACCTTGGGCCCAGGTTATAGTAAAATTGACGGCAACGAAAAAGCCGACGACCTGGCGGGGATCAGCCCTTAACGACTCACTGGCTGTTAATATCCCACTAGGAGCCGTTAAGAGCAATATTCAACACCGCTTTCTGAAAACGCCCAACCAAGTGTGGAATAGGCTTAGCAACTGCGTCATATCAAAGAAGATCTTGCGCGGTTACAGCAAAAAGAAAACAAACGAGCTACTTAGCAGATCAAGACAAGATATTCCCAGAATCTTAGCCGCTAGTACAGCCCACCGGCCAGTGGAAGACAACCTTTGCCGTAGTTGCAAGGATAACAGCGATAAAGAATCTCTGCATCATTTCCTGTGAAAATGTCCGGCCCTAGCGAGAGTCTGACAGCGTACTGTGGGCAAACTCTTCTTCGACGACCTCAAAGATATTTCCAGGAAAAAGATTGCTGCACTAATCCTGTGCCGACATAGACGTGAAAGAATATACGACAAACACTGCGACTATCAAAGCATTAATTTACATCCACTCGAGCGAACTGTCAATCATCGTTCATATTGAAACCGAGATAGTTTGGGAGGCGAATCCGACGTAGGATGTACTGAACTATGTATTTCATTTTCTTTCTTCGGATAGATGCTTAAAGTAATTCCATAACGCGGAAGTCAAGGGATCCTTGTAAGGTGGCCCATTACCCTCAACCTACCTAGCATTTGGACACTCGCTATCTACATACATTTCCTCAAGGGCATGTTATGAACCTCGATACTCCCGTTTATATGCCAAAAATTCGGACACCACACCGATTTTATTAAAATTTTAGAATAAAACATATCACGCAGCAAATCGTGAAAATGGCGTAGAAAGCTTTCTACCTCAGATCAAAAGTTCCCTGCAAGGAAACCACTTCCACTTTCACACAAAAAAGCGATAGACTTTTCCTTAATCAATAGTTTTCTCCTCAAAATAGCTGAAATATTTTGAATTTTTATTATTTGTTTGACTTCTCACATCAAACACGACTTATAAGCAAGTAAACTTGGTTTTATACAGCAAATCATCATGAAAAGTGTTAAAAGGAATCGTGCTAATTCGATAAGTGGATCGCACCACAAGATCACTGATCACCATCATTTGCAGATATTAAAAATGCCCTTCAATACTCCTTCATTCCAACTTGATTCTGTGCGTAAATGAGACAAAAGCCGGATCAGATACATAAAAACTTCAGATGCATAATTAAGAATTCAATACTACCGCACGCCATCGAATAAGAGAACTACACCACTCTATCCCTATCACAACCTGTTCCTTAAATACGTATTTAACTGACGTCATTATGCTCTACCCTTGACAATCTTCTCCGAAATTATTCACATTCTGATCCAAGATTCTCGATTTTCACAACAAAGACAAAAAAAAATTCCACACCAATTAAAAAATCCGGAAATCAGTCGTCCTCATCCAGCATCGACATCCATCCGAATCCCTTTCACTCCTGTCAATTAAAGGCTACAATCGGACCACAACAAACTCACCTTCAAGTTATCCATTTCCTTGGCCAGCTCTATCAGTGCCAATGTTGCACGCACATTAATTTCCAATGCGTTCTTCAGGGGCTCAATGAACCGCACGGTTGCAGCACTATGCATCACCACACTGACATTCTCCTTAAGTAACTGCTGATCGCACTTGGATATCCCCAAGTGTGGCAAGGAACAATCTCCGACGACGGGATGGACCTTGGTGAGAAAATCACGTTTCTCTCGGCGTAGAACTTGGAACAGCTACAACGGTTGACACAGAAAAAAAAAAAAAGAAATTTTTTTTTACACACACACATACACACATAGAGAAGCACATCAGAGAAGCACTAAAAGTAAAAGTCTTGTGGAACTCTTATATCACACTTACTGGATCTTCAAATAAATCAGCAACTCTTTCCTTAATGTCCTTATCTCGTTTCTTTCGAATTAATACGTACACCATCTTTACTTCGGTTGTGCGCAGCAATTTTTCCATTATCACTATATGAACAGAAAACCATGTTATCACACAGGGATTTAATTACAAAAAAATTGAAGGGGTGGTTGGGAATTTTGTACCTTTGCCAAGGAATCCTGTGGCGCCAGTTAGGAACACATTTTGATTTTTGAAAAACTCCCGTATACTCGATTCACACAATTCATCTAGAAGAGAACATAAAACGGGGCTTGTTAGACACTTTATTCACAAGGATATACAAATTGTTTTGTTTACTTTCAAACGACAGCTCCTTTTCGCTTGCCATGATTGGATAGAGGACACGACACACGGCTTGCCAAACAAAAAAAAAAAATAGTGTTCTCACTAAAGTAAAACTAAAATTCAAAAATTCACAAAATATTAATTTTCAATTATTATTATTTTTTTTTTTGTAAGAATTTCTATTGATTTATGATTCACGCATTGAACAGTGATTGAGCCATCTGTTGAACAAAACAACAAAATGGGATGCAATGCTCTTATATATACCCAATGTGGCTTTGGCTAATATCAACCTGTCTGCCTGGCCTACCACAAGTAGTTCTCAACTTGAGACTGTGACTCAAACTCAAACTCGACTCAATCGATGTGCGCTTGCAAAAAATTAAATACAAACTACACACACATGAAACTTGTACAGAAAGCACTCAACATACTGCAAAGTTGAAATGGAAATTGAAATTCTTCAAACCGACCAGGCGACCAGGCGACCACCGACAACGAGTGGAATGTACTCCGCACTTGTATTGCTTGGCATTTGCTGCAGCCATACTCAATGTCAAAGGACGGCATAGACACCACGCACAATGAAACAGTCTTCCTGAAGTAATTAAAGACAAATAAAGTTGTTAACTTGAACAAAAGATTCCAATAGATACTATGGTCAACCTCTAAAATATAGTTTAACTACTTCGGACACAATGGACTGGGATTTACAGTTTCGCTTAATTGCATTACTGTACGATTAACTGCCAATTATTCAAATGGCAATTTTAACCAAAACTGGACAAATCCATAAAGTACTTCATTACCGGTCGTTGTACGTAGATACATTATGACAAATGGTGGGTAAATACTAAATAGTCATCTAATCACCGCAATTAGTTTTCGATTTTTACTTTGTCATGCACAGGTACTTTTCCAAAGAAAGAAAACGAATATTGTCCCTCAGATACACAGATTAAGATCTAGATTCAGTTTCAAATCCAACTTCAGATACATTGAACTCGTTTAAATTTTTACCGATCTAAATCTGACATGAAATGTCAGTTCCTTCTTGCAAAGTGTATCTGTGAATGCAAATCTGTATCTTTTGCTAATCATTTTGCGATTTTACGAACTTGTATCTTAAACTAGTATTTTTTTTCCATTTTTTTTTTTGCACAACGAATTTATTTTTTTCCTTTGTCGAAGTAGATCGGAGATCTTTTCTTCAAGAATACTTGGGGAGGCTCGGAACAACAACGCAAGTTCACTTGTTGGTTAAACAATTTGACTGGAAAACTAGTTTCATTGTTGTTGTTGGTGTTTTTGGTTTATTTATCCGAAATTAACCAATTTTAGATGATGTACTGTAGTCATGTATAGATACAGCAAGTATGCGTGTAGGTCATAGTCACAGTCATAGTCATAGTCATAGAGTTATGGTTTGGTTTTGCGGAAATTTTGGATTTTTAGTACTTCAGACAGATTACACGTACAATAGGCCTTATTATGTTGGTTAAGACGTACAACAACAAAGCGAAAGAAGAAGAAAAAAAAAAAGAAAAAAACGACAAACAACACTTGAACGACGAGATAGTAATTATCGGTAGTTACTCTTGTATATGAACCCGCCGAATGTATCCGATCACCACGCAACACAAATTTTCGAACAGTACTGACGGTCTTGAAGACTTAAAATACTGTTAACAAAAAAAATTGCTAGGCATACCAATGTGGCGATCTATAGATAGATAGTATGTGCTTAGTGCGTTCGCTTTCGATTTTTACGTCACACAAACAGTGATTTGAATATGCAACTGTCAGTTGGCTCGATGGTGGTAAATATTTGTTTTGTCGTGTGAACCGCAGAGAACTACATGGACAAACGATTCCCAGTTGGTCGCACAAGATCGGCTCAATGAGGGTTTTGTGAAAATTTTAAACTTGAGCAAGAATTTAGCCCTTGGCGGGGATAGTTGACAAGAGTCAATTAATAAACTGTTTTGGTTATTCGATTTTGGCTTTGGAAGCTTAGCTTCAAGTTGTCGTGAATAACGAGGGTACTGCCGCTTTATCATTTGTCTTGAGGTGGGTTCTGACTTAGTTGTTATTTTGAACTTAGGTAAGCCCGGTAGGACTCCTTTCGCTCTTTTAATTGCATCTAAAGGCTCTTGGTTTTAGGGCATTACACCAACTGTTGGTTGGTGGCACGTCCAGTTTTCCCCTTTCGCCGAAGAAACAAAGGTCGACGACTCATTTCTTTCTTCCTGTGATATCTGTGATACAATGAGAGTAAGACCTTTTCTTCATCGACTAATGATCGTAAATTATATCTGCATTACTCCCACTCAAGTGGATCCCGGCCTTTAATCAATAATTGCCTCAATAATTTGATGTTAATTTAATAGACGCTCTCAAACATGCATGTACATGCAGCCCTATTACTTACTCTCTCTTTAAAATTACATTTCAGCAAAAGTGACTGAAACTGCAATAAGTATTCCAAACGATTGGCTTGATGTAGGTAACCAGTTTTGTCTGAGTTAAAAGTATCGTAGAAGTCAAACCATTATTTATGCCAAACTTGTTACTAAGAATTGCATGATTTCAGCTAAGACGGGAGTGCTAATAATGGATTACCTAGCCACGGCACATACAATGTATCCATGGAATTATCGAGAGATTTGATATTCTTTACTGTTGAAGCTGAAATTCTTTTTGAAGCCTATCTAAAAACTTTTTAAGAAATAGAAGTTAAATTTTTTTTAAATAATTACTTTCGTCATGTAAAGCATTTCAAAATCAACTATTACGAAATATATTCTAGATAACTGAAAAGAAAAGGAAGTATTGGATGGAAAATAATTTACTTTAGGTGCTTTCGTAGATGCAGAAGGCGTCTTTGCAGCCTTGAGCAAAAATAATGAAAAATAAATAGCTCGAGTGGTGCCAAGGCCTGGCTTCACACAACTATTAATTGTGTGCATGTTGTCTATATTTTACACACGAATGAAAGAATTCCACGGTTTTAAGAGCCGACTCCAGAAGACGGATTGAAGCTTTGATAAATTTGCTTAACTCAAACCTGTCTTAACTACTCAAGAGTTCAACGCATTAACAAATGAGCCATGGGGACCACAGAAGATGGAAAAAATTATCTCATCTCGTGAAAAACACGGAATGAATTCCTTCGTAACAAACTGAGTGAAAACAATGCTCCGTAGCAGAAATTTTAACTCGAGCTTAGATGCTAGTTTGATGAAAAAAAAGGGTCAAACAAAGAACCTCACAAGGAAGAATTCCGGCGAAATACTTGTCACTGTAAAACTGTCTGAGGAATATACGTAATGACTAACACACTAGTGGTACGTAATAACTCGCAGGATATAGTCACTGGAATTCCCTACTTTCGAAGTCGATCTTTCATATACGTTAAAACATGCTGCGATTTCTATAGCATATCACGTGCCCAAGGCATAGAAGTATGGACCGTTCCGTTCGAAATGGTAGTTGCTTGATATTGAGTTCCTTGTATACTCTGATGTTCTTAACTCGATAGTACGAACGAATATCTTGAAGAAATCTCATTTCGGCAGCTTATTCTTTTGGTCATTATCCAAATCTTACGACAATAGGTAAGAGTCGGATCAAACACACAAAATTGTTCCAGCCTGACCGATCCCTGACCGAAGGATAACTTAGTACTGCTCCTTCCATCACTCGTGAATATGACCGATAGGACCCTACTAACATGCAGAGTGCATTGAACAGGCATTACGATTACCTCTGATTTGTTCACGTTTACCTAGCTTCAGCACAGACGACTACGAAGCTATCAAGCGTTCGCTGAAGGTCGGTCCAGGTGGTTCGAAGTAAGTCATCAGCGAAAAGCGGATGTCTTATCCTTAAGTCTCACTTTGCGAGGGTGAAACTATGAATTATTCTCGGCAGGTCAGTTATTAATGAGCTTCTCAGAAGGTTTCAATGGTCAATTATTCATGGAAAAATATTGGTTTGTAAATCTAAACCACTCAGGGACTCGCTCAAACACACACACAAAATTTCATTTAAATCGGTCCAGCCGTTTAGGAGGAGTTGAATAACATACACACGTACAGAAGAATAATATTTATTAAAGAATATGCGGATCAAGGGGCTATGAATACCCTTTTAATGCTGTACACACACCGCGAGCGAGGTGCAGTAGTTTGAAACTCAAGTAGTGTTAGGTTCCATTGGCGTCCAAAGGTGGAGTCCATGCTAGCTGGGGACATTTGTGGTGGTTGTCATTGCTATAATTCAGAGGCATTTTTTTCGAATCTCCTGATGTCATAATCAGTGTCAGCTCAATCAACTCTTCAAGCCATGACACTTAACTGCCAGTGTTATGCCTTCGCAGTAGAGTCGCCATCAGCTTTCACAGTCGATCGATTTTATTTATTTGATAAATAAATGATTTTCTGACATCAGGAGTTGAACCCGGACTTTCAGCGTGACAAGCGATGATGCTAACCACTGCTATTCGAAGACAGCGAAAAGAGACGGTGGCGGATGAGCCCGGTGCGCCGTTTGGTGATGACAGTTGGATATCGTTTTAGTGTGTCTTTGGAAAAGCGCTGCTCTTTATACCCGAATGTTTAGATCGACAATGAATCGTTCCATCTTTTCAATTTCAAATATTACCTAAATCGAGAGTGACTCGTTGCACAAGACCCTTGTATGCATGTATATTTGTTCAGTCCTCCTCAATCCTTCTCTCATTCACTATATGTGGTTTCTTCAGCTATGCCTAACTTCATCCTAGCTTCGACTATCCTCTGTAGACCCGCTCTTTTTCTATCCTGGATTGGCGGATTCCATTGCTTGGCAAGCAATAAAGTTGTCGTCTTCTCGAAAAGTATGTGATGTCTATGGGATCCTGACCGGCTCTCTCACGAAGTTCCGATTTTAGCAAATGAAAGTGGATTTCACTGAAACCTCGATGATCCAATTATCCGATAATGACTCGATGTTGAATTAAGCGCACCCATTGACCACATGAAACGTTGCCTTGACAGATACCAAATATTCCCCATTATGCCTATGGCGATGGAGAACCTAAATGGTTCTGTATATCATGAGTGCTTGTGAGGATTTTACTATCATGACTTCTAGGTCATTTTATCCAGAAAAGTCTACTGTGGACTGTCTCATACATCTACACCAAGCATTCAACTGTGAGTTGGTTATGAGTTTTTTCACAGTGAAGGCCTTTGACTTTACTCTCTCAGTTTTATCCTGAATCCTTGGCAGTTTATACCGATTTTCATTAACTTTTACACGATTTTCTTTATAGTTTTATGAGTAATCTCCTGTCCTTGTGCGACATCACACATCTAATTAAATGCCATATGTTTCACTTCTTCCTTTTCACAGACTTCCCGGTCCATATCCAATGTGCAATGACCTGCATCAGGTGACTTCCAACAAGACCTCCAGGAGACCTTGTCCGGAAGACCTTTACTAATATATAACCATGAATCACCCAAGTCCATCAAACTTTTTTAAGATAATTCTTTGGCTTTAATTGTAAGTCTTCGATACGCCTGGATGGAAATGAGATACCCAAAAAAGTTCCACCATCACCTTGGAGGCTAATAAATCATTCGCTTGAGAATACGCATAAATGATCGCACTAATTGATAGCTTCTTGGTTTGTGTTTCGAAAACTTCTTCTCTTTCCTTAGGAAATGTTGGGCAAGTACAGTTAGCATAACTAACAAAAGATTTAGAAAAATTCATTGGATTTCAAGACGCGTACTGTGAATATTTAGCCACCACATGTACATAAGCGCACAGTGGGTCAGGAAGCCCAAAGAAAGTAACATTAAACGATACGTGACACTGGCCGATGGCTATGTATTGGATTCTGGCTACTCGTAGCCACAATTCACTATCGGAATACTCGTCGCATGCGAATTTCTATGAATTTTAATCAATTTCATGGTTTGATCACACAGACAAACTGATATGGGTTATTAGTGACAATTGTCTATGTGTGTATCTACTACTTTGTTATGGCAGTTGTCTGGTACGAAATGGAAGTCAGGGTGGGTTGGTCGAATTTGAATAATTAATACGAGTAAAGTGTGTTGTTTCTATTTCAAGAAATACTGAATCGTCTCGATTAACACGATCCCAGGTTGCATCCCTGTTTGCTCATAGGCCTGAAGCCTCCTTTTGGACATGCAAAATAAGAGAGTGGTCGACGTGGGAATGGACTGGAACCATTGCTCTATGTATGGTTGATCACGTCGAGTAGTATTGCCTGAATCACTGAAAGCCTGACTTATTAAGCACTCTTTGGCTCGCAGCACAGTGTTACTCTCTGCTGGGTTCCTGGTCACAGGAACATAACCGGAAATGAGATGGCCGACGAGCTTGCAAGAACAGGATCTACAATGAATCAAAATCGAGCACTGCAATGGATTAAGCCCCCACTCTGCAATCTCAGGGAGCGAGTGGAACGCAGGACTCCGACGACAGCCAACAGAAGGTGGGAGTCGCTCACCACCTGTGATATATCAAAGAAACTATGGCCAAAACACGACAAAGCCAGAACCAACAAGCTTTTGAAGCACGACAGAAAATCGCTGTCAATGTTGGTTGGTGCATTCACCGGCCACAACCTTCTAAGAAACCACACAATGAAATTTAAACTCAATGACGACAATATATGTAGGGGCTGCGGCGACGAAGAGGTACAAGAGGATACTCCTCATTTTCTTTGCAACTGCCCAAGCCTGTGTCATTTGAGAAACAGAACATTAGGAAGACATTATTACCAGAAAAGAAGAACTATCTGATATTCCAATAAACGATCTTTCCAGGTTCCTGAAGACAACACGATGGTTGGAGACCCAGGTCAGCAACGAGCAGTAAGGTAGAAGCCCGGTAAAACCGGAACCAACCCCCATGGGCATCACAATGGGTCCACAAGGACCTAAGTGTGGTGGGGTCGAGTGCTTACTCCCTCATCAACCCAGATACCTAACCTAACCTATTGAGCACTCAGGTATACTATCGATTAAATGAAGTGCAGGTACAGGTCAGAGAAGTTCAGTTGAATGAGAACGGAGACCTCTTGCCTTCTACTGGGAGAGAAATTTTCAAAATCATGATTGGAACAAGCTTAGATGCAATTAATACATTTTTGACTAAACTAACTTGAACACCATAGCATAGATAACAGGTGAAGGTGTTGTGGCTCAAGACTGATGGATCTCCGGACAGAGAATCGCTATCGGCGCGGTCTCCTTGCCTGCGGTAGATCGGTGCATACAGCATACACCACTTCCTCATTAATTTAACAAAAAGCACTTTTGCACCTCTAAGATTCCTCATCTTTGTTGGCGTGTGTATCTGTTTGTTCGGCTCGTGATCACACCGCACTCGCTCTAGTTTTCAATTCACTTAAGTGGACACAGAGGTCTCTTGATTTTACCACATTACAATTAACGCGACGCACCCCTTCAGTATGATAGATCTTCCGGGCGGAAAAAATTTACTTGGACGATTAACTTATTGTAGACAAGATACGGTGATACCGGACACCGGAACCATGGCAAATACTGTGAGAAAGTTTGGCATCGGAAGGCTAAAATTGCTACGATCTCCAGAGCCTTTTACGATAGAGTATCCCTTAATTTCTTAAAAAATCTTATGCCGCCAGCAGCATGCTGGTGTCTTCGTGGAGGTCGATTACACTAGACTTCACTACTCGTTGGGCAAGCATGCCCCTGTTTTTCAAGCAGAGACCTTTGCTATCCTAATGGCCACAGACAATATTGTTAAGAATAAGGTGGAAGGGTCGAAGCATCTGCGTCTGTAGCTATAGCCAGGCTGCGCTTAAGGCCTTGCTCAACCCCGTAACCACTTCCAAAATAATGCGAGAGTGCAAGAACTCTCTGAATTCGGTAGCAACGTTAAACTCATTGATTCTTATCTGGGTCCCAGGACACACTGGGATCCCTGGCAATGCGATCTCCAATGAGATTGCTAAACAGGGCTCAGAGGATGTTTTCTCAGGACCTGAACCTGCGTTGAGTCTTCCCGCGTCCTCGTCCAGGGCCTCCGTTGACGATTAGCTTTCCTACGTACACAATTGTGTGTGGCACGACTCTCCAGGATGCAGACAGACTAAGCGAATGCTCCCGAACGTCTGTAAAAAATCTGCGGCATTCTTGCTGTTACTCAGCAGAAGAGACTGTAGACAACTTATTGGCGTTCTAACGGGACACTTCACTTTAGAGAAGCATCTTAGTGTGTTAGGCTTAAGTGACACAATTGTCTGCGACACCTGTGGAGAGGGCGACGATTGTCCTGCCTTTGCTCGGATCAGGTGGCAGTTTTTCGGTGCTGATGCGGTGAGTGCTGATACGGTAAGCTCCTCATCATTGAAGTGCCTTTTCGTCGAGAAAATTCCAGTAAAATGGGTAAAAACTGGGTCCTGCTTTCTCGTAGTACAATGGACCAGTTGCGTCTGAGTGTTCCAGTATAGCGTTTCCAAACCCGACAAAAAAAAAAAAACAAGCATTAAAGATCAGTTGCAACTCTTCCAAAAAGCCATCAGAGATGTGTTGGCTTTTCTCTTGGCCGCCTCGGATTGAAGACGAATGGCAACAAGCACATGAGGCGGAATCGGAGGCATAGAGAGAAGCACAAGATCGAGGTAATAGAGACATGCTATTGCAAAAATAAAACTGCAACAAAACTGCAAGCACTGATTGGTTAGGAACATGCTCCAACCCATTTGCAAAATATGTTCGGGCAAGGGCTTTTAAGAAAATTTCAATAGGTATTGTTGCCAGGTCAGCAAGAAAGAAAGAAAGGAGATCGTTTTAAACTGTGCAAACGATAGAGATATTCACATGCACTTGCCGGAGAACTTGCCTCCGCCAAAATTATTTTTGCCAATAAATTTTGGAACGCTATTTTAGGAAGAATTCAATCACCAACGCAAACCTCTCCTGAAAAAGAGAAATAAAAAGTACTGTGATTTAAAGAGGAATGACTCTTGCCATCCGTCATTTCATTAGACAAAAAAGATAATTGACTAACAAACCCGTCTTCCGAGCAACTACAGTGACTCTCAACAAAACCCTAAACAGCCCAGATCTCCTGTATAACGCGAAGACGTGGACTTTGTCGAAAGTGAATGGGATCAGTGTGACGAAAAACTAGTCCATGTTGTAAGGTTAATTTATACAGTCGAACCCGCTTAACTAAATGGGGAAAAAAAAATTTAATTTAAACGGACTTTGGATGAAAGAAAAACCATTTCATATAAGCAAACCTAGAATACATTGTCAATGATTAGGACAAAGTAGAATCAGTCAGCGAAAAAAAATTAAATACTAATAATAGCTGGCGCGACAACTCGGGAGGAGCCAAGGCCTAGGTTCTGTTGTACGTGTTACATTTTTTTCCACAATTGTAAGAGATCTTAAATTTATTACCTGCTCCGAAAGGCGAATTATACTCGCAAAGATTTGTCTTTTCCCGACGAGAGGTGGTGCCGTGCAAAATGTTCGGTCGACATGGCTAGGACTTGAACCCTCGCAGCTCGCAGAATACGTCGACCAAATACAATTAATCCATTTATTTATAAAATAAAAGTAAAACAAAAAAGACGCAACATAATAAAATAAAATGCATGCAAAACCTGCCCCATTTCCTTTTTTTTTTTTTGCGGTTAATCGTCAATTCTTCATTTAAGAATAAAGAATATTTAAAGGATTCTTATTCAGTTATCCTATTTTTTAACTTAAGCGCGTTTTAATAAAGTGGAGTAGCTCTGCATGGTATTTGTAAAAAAAATTAAAAGAGACAGATTAAATTTTTTTATATAGCGATTTTTTTTAGTTAAACGGGTTTTATGAGACTGTAATTTAATTATTAATCTAATTGCAAACTAATCAATTGCTTCCTAATGAACTTTACTTCTATTTGCAATTGCGGATTATGTATTTGTTATTGCTCTTGAATTTTTAATCTTCGACGTCATTAAAAATAAATATCATTACAAGGTGATTGGTACAATTATGTTTTTTATTTTTTTTTACCTTAAAGAAAAATGTTAGAATGTATAAAAGGTCATATGTAATTCTAGAATGGAATTTTTAACCACTGACCTATGTAAACAGGCATTTGAAAATTCTATCTCAACATCAAACGTGATAGAATTGTCACTATGAACAAAAAAGTAGCGACAATTTCTTTCAACTACTTAGAGGCTTGACTAGCAAGTGCAGTTTACATCTAATTCTGGTTTCTGTCCCATTTGCTTCCCTATGTACATCTCACCTATTGGTTGATATGTCCGCAAGGTCAGCAGTTCATATAGGTCTAATCTGAAAATGTGACTATACCAGTTGATTCCTGATTACGGACTAACAATTAATTCAGTTGAAAAACATTGAACCGGTACCCTCAAGTCTAATAGGTCCTTTGCGCGATTTAATCAACACGTTACCCCTGTTCTCAGTTAGCATATGACAACTGGGAGACTCTAGACATAAAGTGGATGATTAGCACAACTAAACCCTGTCCACCCAAGCACCTCTTACGTCTCTCTTGTATTTTAATCATTAAACAGACATTTTTCACTTCAGGGTTTCAACAACTTTTGATCATCTTGTGGCATTTTCTTGTCGGTTTTCAAACTTCCTCTGAAACTTCTCCAATATTTGAGGCTTGTTCACATAGGCTTTCTTCTAAATTTTTTTTTATACGGAAAAGCGTGTGATGTTTTGATACAGTTGCGTGTGCAAATCTTTAATTCATTTTACACATCGTCTTGAAATTAGTTGCAAGTTTCTAAAGTCATCGTCATACAAGGATAACCACCAAATGCGACTATTTCTGATTACTTCTTTACACACATACATACATTTTCAATGACCCGATTATCCACTATGAGGGTCGCGAGGTTGGACCTCTCCGTTCGGAAAAGTAGCTGCTCGACATTGAGTGCCTCGCTTATTCTGGTGTTCCTAATCTCGACGAGTTTTCCCAGCAATACAACGAAGAAATTTCATTTCAGCAGCTTGTATCCGCGATCTTATTCTTTCGATCATTACCCAAACCTCATGACTATAGGTGAGGATCGGAACAAACACTGAAATAAAGACTGATAACTTAGCTTCGATGCCAAGATCGACCTTCGAACAGATAACAGACTGACCAAACTGTCTCAGAATTGCTCCAGCCTGAGCAATTTAACAGGATAACTCAGTATTGCTCCTACCATCACTCGTGAATAGGGCCCCGAGATACTTAAACTTCTCCACCTGTTTCAATGGGACTCCACTAATTTGTTCACGGTTGCCTTCATTCCAGCTTCAACACAGACGGCAACAAACCTATTTGACCAAGTCATCAGCAAAAAGCAGATGACTTATCCTTAAGTCTCCCAATTCGAACCGTTCCTCACCAAGGCTGCGCTGTAACATCCAATCCATATACACTATGAAAAGGAGAGGTGACAGAACGCACCCCTGGCGAAGTCCAACGACCACAGTGAAAGGTGTCGATTTAACGCCGTTCACCCGAACACAGCTCTTACAGTTAGTGTACAGAGATTGAATGGCCCTCAGAAGAGAACCGACAACCCCGGGACCCGATCATATGGTTTCTCCAAATCCACAAAACAACTGTAGATAGGTTTGGCATACTCCCAGGTCTTCTCAATCACCATTATGAGAGTGAAGAGCTAGTCGGTTGTGCTTCTACCTGGACGAAAGCCGCACTGCTCATCGCCCAACCTGGACTCGACCACAGGTCTGAAACGCGCTTTTCCAACACCTTTGCAAAGAATTTTCCGGGGAGACTTAAAAGAGATATACCCCTATAATTGGAGCACTCCCTCTTATCCCCTTTCTTAAAAAGAGGAACAATCACCCCAGTTTGCCAATCGCTAGGTATTTCACGGCATTCCGAGGCCACTTCTTTAAAAGAAAAAAAAATTCACTTAATTTGTCAAAATTAATTAAATAAAATTTAAATTAAATTCCGAAACCCACAAAAGCGTGACAGCAAGCTATTTCGTGACTCCGTTAGAGACACGTGATGGGAAGAAGGAATCGCATTTTGGCTGCTGATATAAATCGCAGGACACATTTATAATCTTTAACCATGGAACGGCTTGTGGTCAGTGCTGCCACTAAGAAAAAAATTCTGTATCAAATTTGCGTAGCAAAACTAAATTTGCGTAGCAAAAGCGAAGCCATTGAAATTCCAGTGGAACTCCAGCCCGCATCAAGTCACATTTCAAAGATATCCGAAGAAATATATACTGCTTGTGTAGGGTAAGGTAGAACAGTAACATAAGTTGGAGTCGTAGAAGTGAATAGTTTGAAATTACGTCCGATTAATTCTTTTTTAATTTGTGATTGTGATTGTGAGGGGTCTAAAAACTGCAAGATTCTTGTTAAAAGTTCGTGTCTCAAAAAAGCGTAGCAAAACTTGGGATATTAGGGAGAGTGCGTAGCAGCGTGGCAAATTTTACTTTTTTGGAAATCGCGTAGCAGTTTTGCTACGATCGTAGCAAAGTGGCAGCCCTGCTTGTGGTACAGCTTTGACTTCGGTGTGAAAGACACTCAGTGGCTAGGAAAACAGAAGGAGTGATGGGTGCCAGAAAACACTTCGCCCCTTGAGAGTTCTTAATCCTTTGTAATCGTAAGGATCGAGATGGAGTCGTTCAACTACTTGGCACTGACACCAGGATCTTCTGTATTATATGTATGTTTGCAGTCCTGCAAGTGGACTACATGCAGATTCAGACATTTTTCGCAAGAAACTGCCCAAGGACCATGCGAGTGCATAGAAACGCGCAACATTGAAGTCGTGTTAGAAAGAACTTTGCGTAGTCTGAAATACTCTGTAGTGGTATCAACATTCTTGCACAAACTACCCCAGGATCTACACTGTGCGTTCCTTGCTTCTTGCCTGTAGAGCATCAGGACGATCTCGTCGGTATGCTAGGTTAAACACTTTTCTGCTTTTGCATCGAGAAGCATTAAGCTCCTTTGCTTTCCTTTTTCATCACTTAGGACCAGGGTATAGTAAACGCTACCTTCAGAGCAGAAATTAGATTTGGCTTGGTAAGACGCTTAACGTGGTCGCCGTGGGTCAGTGGTTAGTGCGTTGGACTGCTGACCGAGCGGCGTGGGTTCAAGGCCCAGCCAGGAACACCGAACATTCTTCGCGGCACCACCTCTCGTCGGGGAATGACAAGCCTCCGGAAGTATAATCTGTCATGAAAGAGCTTCTCACTTCGCCGTTCGGAGTCGGCAATAAACTGTAGGTCCCTTCCATTCGTGCGAACAATACAGCACGTACAACATGAATGGTTGCGAGAACCTAGGCCTTGGCTCATCCTGAGCTGTCGCGCCAGCTATTAATTAATTAATTAAGTAAAAAACAAAGCTCGCAAACTAATACTCTGTAAGACAGCATTCATAGAGAAGGCCATTGTCTAGTTTTGTCATTATTACAAAACTCACCTGCCTGTGCACACTGACGCTGAGGAACTCGTGCTACTACTCACGCTGGGTAGTAACTTCACAGAGACATTTGTTGTCGACAAAGGATCTACACCAGGTCACTCGAGTTATACATATAATACAAAACGCGTTGCTTGAGTTCTAAAATCAAACTGACAAAAAGATTTATTCGCACCTGGTCATGATTACCTTGTATGAAGTGGGGAAAAATGCATACGTAGTCTTTACTCCCACGGTCATGCATTCCAGCATGATTATGCACGAAATCGGATTACATATCTCGGATTATCATATGACTTTTTCAACAATAACATCAAAGGCGAGCTCTTTCGAAAAGCATAGCTGGCGACATTGACATTATTGGAAGAACACAGCGGGCTACCACTAGTGAGGACATGAATACTGCGACACAAGTTGCGTATTTGAGAATTTGAATGCTGGGATGAAGGAAAAATTTACGTTATCAACCAGGAGGGAAACTTCGTCTGCATTGTGTAAGAGCTTCATCATCACAGTCTTGTTCTAGGGCGTAGAAGCTGAAATTCTTCGAATGATTTTTGGGACAAATTATGGCGAATGAATGGAATGGAACATGTAGCGCCAAAATTAACATTACTGCATTCAATTAGCCAAAAATAAAGCTGACTAGTGCGGTTTGTCGGTTGAGGATAGATCCACACCAGACTGCAGAGTCAATCTAATAAGTTGGGGAAAAAGGCTTCCGGTTGTCCGGACAGTGGTTAACCTTCTCCAATGAATAAGGAAGTGAACAGCGAAACCATTCAGAGTAAATAGATCGTCGGACAAGCATATCCTGTAGACAAAAACTAAACGGCGTACATATAAAATTGCCAAATCAACACTTTTGGGAGCAAGTGCCTGCCCGACAGCGGTTCTATACGTCGTTTAACTTGCAGATACAGGCTTGCCAGTGACAACGACGTCCGCCTTGTCTGGGTACCGGGTCACGAAGGTGTCTCGGGGAATGAGAGAGGCGATGAACTAGCAAGAGAAGAGGCGCACGCAATAGAACGAACCGCTGAAAACACAGTTGGGGTCGCAATAACAGTAATCAAAACAGCAACCAACGAGAGGATGCAAAAGGATTTTGAGGATCACTTGGCAAACATCCCGACGTGCAAAGTGGCTAGATCACTCGTAAATAAACCAACCAACTTTTTTAGCAGGAAGGCTCTAGGTTTAAGCAGAGAGCAATAGCGGCTGAGGATGGGACTCATCACAGGACACATAAATCTCAACAAACAGATGCATAGAATGGGCCTCGCTGACACACAGACATATAGGAACTACGAGTAAGAAGAAGAAGACCTCCAACACTGCCTATTCCATTGCCCAGGCCTAGCCAGAATGCGACAGAAGACCCTGGGGTCATATCTCACAAACCTCACAAAGGTACAGAGACTATCTTGCCTAGGAGTAACAGGAGCTATGAGATCGACACCCCGATTAGGTTTAGAAATTATGTTGAAATTTCCCCCACTAGACCACTTCGTAAAGAGCACAGCGGCAAAAGCAGCACTTAGGCTAAGAGGGTCCGGCTTTTGGAAGCACAGCTCCTACGGTCACGGGGTTATACTTCACCTATACGGACATGGTGATTTCGAAAGGAAATAGAACTACATCACACCATACCTACTTAATCTTCGACAAAAACTTTTCTACCCTTATAGCCAGTAGACAAGATTGGGAAGCCAACACCCTAACGGGAGTACAAGCTATCCAAATCTACACTGATGGTTCTAAAATGGAGGAAGTTACTGGAGCAGGTGTGTACAGCAGTGCGCTAAACACAAATGATTCTTACAGACTCCCGGATGACTGTAGTGTCTTCCAAGCTGATATTTTCGCCAAAACAATAGATGATAGGAGACTGAACCCAACTAAGATCATAATCCTCGACGACAGTCAAGCAACTATCAAGGCTCTAGATAATGCCAGCACCAAATCGAAAGCGGTGTCTGTCTGTCGTAAAATCCTAAATAAAATAGGCGTTACCCACGAAGTCAACATTTGCATCTGCTGAGTCCCCGGACACAGCGATTTCGAGGACAACGAGAAAGCAGACGAACTTGCTCGGCAGGGATCAGCTTCGAAAAGAGAGAACACACATACATCGGTAAACATCCCTATCGGTGTACTGAAAGGTAACGTCGACTACAAGATGAGAGAACAAATTAACACCTCTTGGTCCGCCAGAGCCGACTGCATTATATCCCGCAACTTATGGCAGAAAATAGACCAGAACAAAATAAAACGCCTTCTGGCTATGAACAAAAAACTTACTCGCATCCTAGTAGGTGTACTGACAGGACATTGTGCCATAGGTACCATGGCCAGCCGACTCGGCATCGACTCCCCAGACTACGGTAGGAGCTGTCAGGATGCGGAAAAGACAGAAACCATCAAGCACTTACTCTGCGAGTGTCCCAACCTCCAAAACCGCCGACCCCGACACATGGGAAACAGGCTGTTTGGAGACAGAAGTACCGATAACGAGCATACTCCACTCCATCTAGTACGCAAGGTTGGAACATGGCCCAGAACACAAAGGGGAACACAATGGACCAGTAGGCCCCCGTGAACGCTCAGTCATTGGACTGGGCACATAAGTTAATATTACCTAAGACCCTGGGGTCCATGTGGATACCGGACCTGAAACATCTCAAGGACAAAGGAATCGGCTACATTTTGGCTTTTACCGAAGAAGCGGGAAGATTCGCCAGACCACACATACACTAGTGTCAACTCCATAATTGTTTCCACCTTCCCTATATTCCACCCAACATACCTCCCAAACCAAATCTATCACTGCAGTTCCGACGATTAGAAGAGGGGAACAAAACGGGCCCGACTGAGGCGTAGGTGAAAAGTCTTCAGCTCACTTGCAGATAAATATGTTCGCTGCTTAACATGAACATTCAAATAACTGATGAAACCATGACTACCGCGTTTCCAGAATTTCAAAAATTCACAAGAGTTCTGCTCTCATATCAAAAGATCCTTATTGTGGTAAAAATGTACGCAACTATCTGATCCATCGAAATAGTTCTATGAAATTTCCCTCAACCGGTTTCACTAACATGTTCGTGAACAAAGAAAAAATGTAAATTTTATTACTTTTTGCCTCCGAAGTTTGGCAAAAGTTTAAAGCATCCCACAGGGAATTCACACTCATGTTGTGAGAATAGATTTTGTTTTAATTTTTGCATATTTGAGTTCTTCGCTTTACCCGTGGTGTTGCGGCTCTAAAAGTTCTCGTCTTTTAAAATTAATTTCATAATGTTTAATTACGATAACATAAAGGGAACGATGCTGTAAAATATTTCGGGAATGCGCTTGAGAATTCACCTACATATTTTGCTTCTTTTTTATTCAAATTCCTGTGTTTGATGATTTATCCTGGTAAGAGTGCTAAATGATTTCATGTCTCTTCCGAATTCCCTGAGAATGGAAATCGTGAACTTTTTTTTTTAATTTTTCGTCTGTTTTCTTTGATAAGAAATCATGACACAGACACTTTGGATTCCTCCGCAAGGTATTGGATTCAAATTACCGTGAGGAATACAATTTAATGATAATACATCAGTTTGGATTTCGAAGGAAACACAATTGAAACACAATACTTCAAAAGGAAGTGCGTGCTTGTTTGCTTTTTTTGGTTTCTCAGCAGATTTCAACGATAAGCTTATAAGGGATATGGGAAGCTAACACCACAAAAAAAAAAGCTTTAATTCAATAGGTGTACACAATTTTTACATACATACATATGTAAGTAGGTACGGGATTCAATATTCCTTTTTTTCTCGTTTAAGATACTCCGAAAAGTTTTCGCTTATGCGAAAAAGTTGTTTATTTCGATGTACGAGGGTATGTAATGGAGGATGGTGAAGATACTTTTAAACCAGAGCGCTATGCATTTGAACAGTGTACATTTTGTATATTCAAGGAAGTACACGGGCCTTACTCTCCAACTATAAGCGTGTTGATATCCAGTTTGCTTTATCTATAATCGACTCGCGCTTAAAAAAAAATTAAAAAGCTAGCGTGACAGCTCAGTATGAGCCAAGGCCTAGTTTCTCACAACCATTCATGTTGTGCGTGTTACATTTTTTTTTTTGCGCGAATGGAAGAGACTTACAATTTATTGCCGACTCCGAACGGCGAATTGAGAAGCTCTTTCATGACAGATTATACTTCCGGAGGCATGTCATTCCCCGACGAGAGGTGGTGCCGCGAAAAATTTTCGGTGTACCTGGCTGCGACTTGAACCCACATCGTTCGGTCAGCAGTCCAACGCACTATCAACTGACCCACGGCTTAAGGGGTTATAAAAACCCCTGTGGTGTTATTCATGTATTGCGAGTGTGATGTAGTGGTTTGAAACTAAGGTAAATAAAGTTTCAATGGCGTCCGTGGTTGACTTACATACTTGGGACAAGTGTCCATTGCGCATTGACAAATGACATGGCGGACAAGGAAGCAATGATAGAGTCGTCTATCACTCTTCAGGGTCCACAGTATTTCTGTGAACGCAATTGAGCAACTACTTGTGACTCCATGCTCCTGCATGTCAACAACGTCCTAAAAAGTACACCTCCTCCTTGCTCTGTCTCTTGTTTGACCCTGGCACCGCAAGTCAAGGCATTCCCTCGCAGGGGCAGTTCAACATTTCCTCGTCTCTTTTCAACTGCCAGAGCTAGCAGCTTCTTCTATTCTCGCTGCTTATTCGCTGTTGCTGCATTATGCTTGTGATAACTTCACTTGCAGTCTCCCAGCCTTCGCGCATCGCCGGTATAAAGGCGATCATGCCTCTTGTTCATTTGATGTCCGGTTCATCTAAAACACTCCTAATATGTATCCAAAACAACGGCTTAGGTTTGCAGCCTTGTTGTGACATTGGTCACTTTCCTGGTAATACACCCATGCAGCAGCTCCGATTCTATATTTAAACAGAAGAGGCTTAGCTTTATTCGATTCAGTGGAACACATTCGATTCGGTACTTTTATTTTTATTTATTTAGCTTAATACAAGCAAGAAGAACTTAACAATATACCTTAAACTAATAACAAATTGGAACTTAAAACTAATGTTTAATTGGGGGGAGAGGAGTCGAGGTATGAGTGGTGGAGCGAAATTCGGATGGAGAATTTGGTGGAATGAAAGTCAAAGATGTTTTGCGCGCTATTGGCTTTACGCAACATTCTAGACAGCGATTCGAATTGGCCATAATTGGTGCGATGGGCAGCAAGACGAAAGAGGGGTACGGACCTGAGGTTACGAGGATTAGTGTTTAGGGAGATCATTTTTAGTAGTGCGGGGGAGTCGATGGTGCCAGCTAACAATTGGTGAACAAAAAGTACATCGGTAACATCACGACGTTCTTTAAGGGATTGAAGGTTAATTAGTTTCAGTCTATCTTCGCAGGGAGGTAAATTAAAGGTGTCGGTCCAGGAGAGACCACGTAGAGTGAAACGGATGAACCTACGCTGGACAGCTTCAATACTCTGGGAGTGTGTAGCATGATATGGACACCAAACTTGGCTGGCGTATTCGAGGAGGGGTCTGACAAAAGTGGTGTAAAGGGATTTTGTGACGCAAGGATCCGAGAATTCTTTAGACCAGCGCTTGATGAAGCCAAGAGTGGAATTGGCTTTCATTATAATGTGGTCAATATGTGAGCGAAAATTCAGTTCGCTATCACATAAAACACCCAGATCGCGAACTACGTTGACTGCGGATATCAGCTCATCGTGAAAGTAATATGTTCTGGGAGGAACGGAAAGGCGCTTACGGGAGAAGGTGATGGCTTTACATTTACTGATGTTGAGCTCTAAGAAGCTTTTTCTACACCAAAGTGAGTATCTATTAAGATCTTGTTGAAGTGAGCAGGAGTCTAATGGGGATGATATCTTTTTGAAAATTTTCACGTCATCCGCGTATACAGATAGATCTGAATCTTTCAAAATATGATCTACGTCGTTAATTGTTAAAACGAAGATCAAAGGGCCCAGATGACTACTTTGCGGAACCCCGGAAGAAGCGATGATGGGTTCAGAAACTGCAGATCTGAAGAGGGCTTTATATTGACGTTTCTCCAGATAGGATTTAATCCAATAAATAAAGGAGGGTGGAAAGCCAAGTGCCGTGAGTTTGAGGTCTATAATACGGTGGGAGATTTTATCGAAAGCCTTACTGAAGTCGGTTGTTACTAAGTCAACTTCTTTTCCGTCTTCTAATGCATTCAGTGCTGAAGATACGAATTCGGTAAGGTTCGTGGTTGTAGATCTACCCTTCAAAAATCAGTGTTGTTTGATGGAAAATTATGGTTTGCAGTGAAAGAACATTGAGTCATAGACAATGCTTTCAAATAACTTTGGGATGCAAGATAGTTTGGCAATGGGTCGGTAGTTAGAGATATCGCTATTAAAACCCTTCCTGTGGATGGGGATAATAGACGAGTCCTTCCACAGTTTAGGGAAAACTGACTGTGCGAGTGACCTTTGGAAAAGAGCTGTGAGGGGCTGGGACAGTGCATTCACACATTTTTTTAGAACTATGGCAGGCAACCCGTCGGGACCGGGGAATAGTCGTCCTTGAGCCGGTGAATCTTTTCGTGCACCATGTCCGAGGTTATAACAATTGAGACAGGAGAAGTCTGGAAGCTTTTTTTCAAATAACTGAAATAGTTTAGGTCGGGGTCAGATACGTGGTCGGAAAATGATTGACTGAAAAAGTTGGCAAAAAGATTAACAATTATTTTAGAGTCGGCCGAAGAGATATTTGATAATTTAAGAGAGGAAGGATAGCCGTCTGATTTCCTTTTTGCGTTAATAAAATGGTAAAAACGCTTAGGATCGGTGATCAAGCTAGAATGCATCCGATCGAAGTATTCATGGTAGAGGGATTCGCAGAGAATGGAAAAACGGGAATAAGCTTGCTGGTAATTGTAATAATCAGACGCGGACCTGGACCTCAGGTTTGGCATAGTTTGTTTCTACTATGCCGGAGTGTACGTAGCTCTTTATTGTACCAGGGTGGGGATGAGGAACAGTTTTTCTGACGCATATAAGGGACTGATTGGATGAAGCAATTGTAAATTTCAGAGTAAAAAAATGCAACAGCATTGTTAATGGTAATATTGGGATTGTTCGCTAAGAACGCGGTGAGGTTCAAGTTGGTAATCAGGTAACTGAGTTTATAGAAGTCTGCTTTGCGAAAGTTAAAGCAGTCGGGTGATCCTGAGGCTATGGGGATATCATGTATGTATGAGAAGGTGAAAGACAAAGGGGGATGGAAGCGGTCGAGCGTGGACAGTAAATGATGACTTGCGGTAATGCCCGAATTCTCGGCGTTGGAAGAGAAGATTAGATCCAGTTGTCTACCTAGGTTATTTGTGATGCCACTGATTTGAAAAAGGCCAGAGTCTGAAAAGCTATCGGTACAATCATCGCCTGTGACAACACAGCAAAGATACCGAATATTCTACACTCTCTGTATTTCATATCCAGCGATGCATAGTTGCGAAGTTGGTAGTATTCAGAATGAATTTTTCAGTGTTTCTTTCCAATCCCACCGCGTTAGCCTCTGTCATTGAATTAGTGGACATTTGGACACAGGTGGTCGCCGTGTCTCAATGGTTTTTGCGTCACATCACATTTTTTCATTTCATCCTCTCCATACACGCTCGATGGCAAAAACTACTAAACACTTCGCGTATTTATTCATTTTTCCTTCCGCACGGGATTCATGGCACGCAGCATAATGTTAAACTCTGCTGGGTCCCTGGTCACAGTGGTGTGCCAGGAAACGAGACTGCTGACGAACTGGCAAAGAAGGGATCAGCCCTAGAACCAGAGCTAGCGGACGATACATTCAAACCTCCACTTCCTCATCTGAAGGAAACAATAAGGCTAAGATCCTTAACCGAGGCGAATAACAGGTGGAAAACACTAACCACCTGCGAAATCTCCAAAAGGCTATGGCCAGAAAATGGTAAAAGTAGAAGGACCAAGCTCCTATATATGGACAGGAAATCCCTGTCACTACTGGTAGGATTAATTATAAGCCACAATATGCTCAGGTACCATGCAAAAAAGTTGCACCTGACCGAGGATGACCTACGCAGAGGACGCGGGGATGAAGAGGTGCATGAGGACACGAGTCACTTCCTTTGTCGTTGCCCAAGCCTCTGCATTATTAGGAAAAGAATATTGGGCAGTTATCTCTTCGATGACATCGAGGAGCTATCCGATGGTTCACTGTCAGATCTACTTAAGTTCGCAAAGACAGCCAAGTGGCTGTCTTCAGGCATGTAAAATCACGTAGTGAAAAGTAGCCGGTAAAATACATGGGTACCACAACGGGTCTACATAGACCTAAGTGAGATAAAGAGGATTCCATCATCTTTATCGGCCCGCTAACCTTACCTAGCTAAGAATTTTCAAAAGCCGTTCATTTTTCGGCTTATGCATTCTTTTGTTTTTAGTGCAAGCTATGAAGTCAATCCCTTTCTGACATTCAGTAGAACTTTCTTTGTCTAACACCCATTCGCTTATGTGGAAAATAATCCGCGATTCTTCGGCTTATTCGGATGAACTTTTGAGAGGTAGAATATTATTACAATTTCTTCTAATTGGAAGAGAAATGGGTTTTTCGTGGTTGACCGGAGGAGAGGAAATGCTGTAGTTCGATTGAAGTTTTTTATACACAAGGCAAGAAAGTAAGACGATGAAAATCTGGTTATTGAGTGATCTAGTGAGCCGAATGTCGTTCGAAGTTCTTCTACTTTAAAAAAAAAAAAAAAAAGTAGTAAAAATGTAGCTCTAAAATAAAAAAAATGGTACTTCAAAATTGTTCGGCTTCCCTCTCTTGAAATATCACTCTACGCCACTAGATGATTACCCGGATTAGAAAATATGGTTTAATTAGCTACCAATGTGATTAGACAATTTAATAAGGACTGAAACCAGAATGGCTTTAGGTATCAGCATCGCATCATGCATAATTGCAACATAAAACCAGTGAATTTGCATAGCAAATGCTCCAAGCGATACGCAAATCACTTTAGTCATTGGGATTTTGGAAAGATCACAACTATTTTTTTCTAAACTTTAAACTTAAATTTTTGTTTGATTGATGATTTCGTTTATAGGATATGTTAATTCACAGCAAACCCAAACTATTGTTTAACATACCAGTGAGTCTTCATAGAAGCTGGAATTATAAAAGAGATCTTGCTTAAAAATCTACCCCCATGATCTCATCCAATTTTGTTCATTTAATTATTTTTATCTCTAGAGTACTTACTTTACTGATTCTAAAATATCTTTTTAGTTGAATATAATTTTCCAAGTTGATCAACTAGTTTATTTTTAGTAAGGTCGAACCAGCAATTTCATTACAATTCCTACTTTTCTACTAAAATGTCGATACATCCAGTGTTATAAATTTTTATAGCTAAAGGATCAGCTAGAAATATCTTGAAAGATTTGTATAGGACTTAAAAGTGTAGATATGCGGAATTTAGTACCAGGTCGAGCAAATCTTTTCAAACACCTAGAAAGTTTTTATTTATGGTTATTAAATTTTTTTTTAGTTCTGCAACAGGAGCGTCATTAAATATTAATAATATAGCAATTTACATAAATGTCAGTTCCATCGACGTATCGTATGATGGATTAGGGACAATTTATTTGCAATTGAACGCAATTGCAACAATGATGATAAATTAATTTATTGCTGTTCAAATTCCGAGTAAATGTGTTTTTCTGGTTATTAAACAAGTTTCGTTATTCATAGGTACTAATTAGACGTAGACCTGTAACTTACTCGAACCTTAAATGTTTAAATAGCTCTACAGTCCAGAGTGGACCTTGTCTTCAACTAACAAGCTTTTCCTCTTTGTATTAGATTCGATTAGAGGTAGTATTTAGTCCCTTAATACCAAGGCCACGAGGGGGGCTAGTGGGGTAGCATCATAATTAAAACTAATCCATGATTCCAGAGTTGGTGATAAATCCAGCTTAACCTTTAGAGAAGCGGACGGGAGTAGTAGTTGCCTTAGTGACGATGACGTATTTTGATTAGACAGTTTCAGTGACACAAAAAAAGATTATACGGGATATTGTCTGTTACAATTTATGCAGGAATTTCAGAGATGAGGAAGAGGAGGAATCTATAGTGGATTTCCTCTGCACGTGTCCATCCTTCATCCCACACTGCCAGTATGGCCGACTTAACTGCTACGTTAGGAAATCTAAATTGTTTCAGAAGCAGGCTTGGGGTTAGCCTCAGCGCTTAAACTGGTATCACAATGGCCATAGCTTTCGTCTAAGTGTACTTCTCTCTATTGCACCACTCCAAATGAACTATCCAAATGAACATCCATGGAATGCTTTTTAAGTTGGCAATCTCCGTTTTAAAAATCACATAAATGTTCGACCCCTAGTGTAGGTGTTATTTTGTTCTTTTTAGGCAAGTCGCTGGTTGAAAGATTTTGGCTTGTCTATCACCTTCAGTTTTCATCCAATAGCGGTGCGCATTTTTTTTTAGTCAGTTATTGATCCTATTTTTTGCGGTCCTAATAGGCAAGCTACTGAATTGTTTTTGCATCATAAAGTGCGATGCAGATTCATCCCTGTCTAGTTCGTCCACCCTACCATTGCCTTTACAATCGGTGTATCCCGGTACCTAAATGTGATTGACTCTGAGTCGGCGAGCGCGTATGAGTAGTCCCAAACTATTTTCAAGGGTATCTTGAAAGCGTTACCAGCGTGCGATGTACCTTCGTGGCTTGTTAGAAAGAATATAAATGTTTTTGTTGGTTAAGAATCTGTTTAAGTTCTCTTTGATAGATAACTTTAGACTTTGGCTTCATTTTAGGTGGATTTCATAAAAATACCACCTATTGCAGAGGTCCTCAAAAAATTTGAATGCCATTCATCTTCGGTATCATAGCGAACACTAACCTCAACCTACCTAACACTAAAAATTTATATATATATGTATGCATATGTATGTATGTATATATACATATATACGCATATGTATATATGCTATATAACGGATTTCTTGTGGACACGATTGAGGCCGCAATTATGAACCGATTTGAATAAAATCGGCTAAGTTTGTAGATGAGCATAATCGGTCCAGATCCAGAGGGGGGCGGTCAACGCACCTTTTATATCTCAAACGGTACAATTCACAACTCAAATAAATCCCAACTTCCGGTTTTGAACAGGAACAGAATCCGCCTACTACCAATTTGGGCGCCATCTTGGATCAGCCATCTTGAAATTCTTCAAATTTGATTGGATTTCGTTGCAATTGATAATCCTTCCAAATCTCGAGGTAATTAGTACAAATTCGTTTTTAAAGTGGAAATGTTTATCCGCCATTTTGTTTCCACCATCAGAATACATGACAAAAGAAATCCACCTACCTCTTGCGGCTCTTGCCAGAAGGTTCTTTTTGATACACAAACAAGGGGGTTTAATATTTTGATTGACTTCAAACGTTCCAGTAGGAATTGTTTTTTGGGCCACTGTTGCACAGTCGCAAGTGGGGCTTTGGAGTTTATTGAATTTTGTTCGTGCAGTCTTTTTGTTCAATTTTTGTCATCTTATCTGTGCTGTATGGTCGCCGTGGCTCATCGGTCAGTGCGTTGAATCGTTGTGGAAGCTGTGTGAGTTTAAGCCTCGCCATGTCTGCGAACATTTTTCGCAGCACTAGCTCCTATTATCATAAAAAAGCTTTTCAATTCGGCGTTCAGAATCGGCAGTAAATTCGTGAGAAAAATGATTACGAGAACTTAGGCCCTGGCTCATTCCGAGCTGTCACGCAACCTCATAAGCGGACACCGACGGCTCCGAGAAAATTGTTCGCTTATGAGAGGTGTCCGCTTGTGAGAAGTGTCCGTAAGGAGAGAGTTTACTGTTTTAGGATTGCAATGTTATCTTTATAATTTTGAGACATGAAATCTAAGTAATTGAAATAAGTAGTTAATTTACAACGATAGAACTCCTCCTTGGGGGTAGCGTTTTGTAACTCTGACACTGAGTTTGTCGTCGCTGCCTAATATGGCTATAAATTTCTATCTTTTAGTATTCTCTTTGACCGACGGCATCCTCATTATAAAGAAAATAACCTACTGCTGTCCCTCAGAAATGGTTCAATCTTTGTGTAAGGTTCTGAAGAGCAGGGGTGGTTGATTTGGCAGCCCGGTTTTTGCAGTTTGCCTAGTGCCCTTAGGTTAAAGTATTTTTTTTTACAGCTCAGTATGATAATCCATACAACTGTTGTGTGCGTACATCCATAGGACAATATTTTACTGAAGACGCCTTTTCCTGCCAAATACTTTCTTGGCGTAAAAGCTTGTCGATTTTGCGGAGACAACCTTTCGATAAATGACTCCATCCGGAGGGTAAGGAATTGTCTTTAAAGGTTAGGGCTGCCTCTGTTTGACCAACTTCATGCAGCCTGTTAAGTATGCAAGCATTCTATGTGCAAGTTTGAAGGTTGTTGCCTTTACTTCATATGCTGTAGAGATCATCAGCTACAATATAAAGTCATTCGCATCGAAAGCTTATTTATATACGCTTTTGCACAGCAGGTCAGTCACCCCAAGACACAATCTTCAGTCTGGAGAGCTGCATCCATATCATAGCAGTTTAAAATGTAAGAAACGAAGTGTCTACTATTGTTTGAAATCAATTCTGATCGTGAACTAACAACACTCCCTCTCGATCTAGGGAATCTGATCTAAGGACCACCCACCCTCTTGACTTGATAAAATTTCTAATCTTCCCATGTCTTCACCATTCAAACTGATTTTAGAAGCACTCTTTAGATACGCCCGCTTCTAATGTGAACAACAAGTCCTATCAATAACAAGTCGTTAACGGGTTCAATAAAATTTGCATAGCTACGTGTGGCTATGCATCGTAGTCATCCATTACCAGGTAAACAACTCTTCTACGCACGTGCTGGGTAATTCTCGTCCCAATTTGGTGGTGATCGCACTTTTCAACCTCATTGTACCGTCAGATGTGGAAATACCAAGTCAAAAGCATGCTAACAGACAAAATATCCTCTGACCTTGCTAAAAAATGTTTTTATATATATTTTTTTCTTTTTTTTTTGCAAAAAATAGTTAACAAGACTCAATCCACAACTAGATTGTTGCAAAAGAAAAATAAAATTCTACACGAGCGTGTCAATCAGCAATTATACTGTGTTCGCGCATACGTCGTTTAGAATCGCGTTTGGCTGTGTATCTCGGCTGAGAAGAAACACATTCAGCCGACCAACCCAAACAAGATTCTTGGCCAAAACCACTGTAACACTTTCGTCTTCTTTGCGTGATGCTTTCGGCATTGTAGACCGTGTCCATACCCACCGCCTGCTAAATACCAGTGCCGCGTGTGATGCAAACCAAAAGAACTAGAATCGCCAACTTAGATGGCAAATGTCAGCTCTTTAAACCTGACCTTGGTCAACGTTATATACTCGTCGTGGTGTTGCTGTCTGAAAACTGGTTCTTAGAACTGTGTCATTATCGCTGACCCATAGCCATGATGCTGCTGTACTGCAGCCATTTATCTACACAAGGTCGCAGAGTACGTCCCCGCGTGTGATGGTGTGGTTTTATTGCGAAACACGATACCAACTGGAGTTAGAGATACACTAGCACATCCATCGAGTTGAGTTACTTTTTTATTGGTTCTCTCAGCAGTTAGTGCGTCAAGATCAATTACCCATCAAAACTTGCTTCGAAATGATTTCCTTTATTAAAAATATTTTTATTTTATTTAGAATATAAATCAACAACGACAGCAACAACATTAAGCCTCATTTGGAAGCTGAACGAGTTTCAGCCAGAATCCGTTCTTTGGCGCCAAATTGAAACCACTGGAATCGAGTTTCATCGGCAGTGTGGTCTTGGCGGATACCTCGATTCGGAACTCATTCAGCAGGTAGAACAAAATGGCCTTGGTCTCCAGCAAAGCGAATCTGTTACCTAGTGGATGGAAGTGCCATTAAAAATGTTTTTTATTCTTTCAGACTTTTACTGAGACTTTACCTATGCAGTTCCTTGGTCCATTACCGAAAGGCATGTACGTGAAAGGTTGAATGTTGGCTTTATTCTCGTCGCTGAATCTTTCCGGGTCGAACTTTAATGGATTCGGGAAATACTGCTCGTCCAAGTGGTAGCCAACGATGGGAATCCAAATAGTATCGCCGACTTTCATGTTGACCTCGACATCATCGTCTTTGTAGGTGAAATCTTTGTTACACTCACGATCGACCACAGCAGCTGGTGGCCACTTGCGCAGAGTCTCGGATACAACCATATCCATGTACTTCATACCCTGCAGAGCTTCGTAGGTCAATGGCTTTCCATCAAGGTTCTCCTTGAGATCGAATATTTCCTGTCGCAGTTTCTCTTGGCATTCAGGATTCTCCATGAGTTCATGTGCGGCGAATGACATCAGCACAGCGGTGGTTTCGAAGCCGGCAAAGAAAAATAAGAAAAATTGGGCCACAATCTCATCATCAGTCCATTCCCTGTTGTGTGTTGTCTTCTGGTCTTCTTTGTTGATATAGATGCCCTTGGCTTCCATCATCATGTTAATCATGTCGGGACGGATGATCTTGTTTGTCTCGCGATATTTCATGGCGTCCAGCACAAGGCGGATGAAGTAGTCGGCGTCTTTCGGATCGAGTAACTTGATTTTGAGAATCTAAAAGAGGATAATGCATAAAATTTTGAAATTATGTCAACTTACTGTCACTTACCCTCATTACGTATTTAAAGTTGGAATACATGAAGAACTTAATATTTTGCCAAGCGGTGAACTTCGTGACCTTCTTGCCCATGAGGTAGAACTCATTCTTGTCGTCCTTGAAGGAATTGATCTTGACGCCAAAGACAGCTGATGCGATTACATCATTGGAGAAGCGAGTGAAAAAATCTTTGATGTTCATCTCGAGTTCTGTTCGACCATTTGGATCCTTTTTCAAGAATTCCATTGACTCACGAGCGACTTCGTTGATGAGGGCGAACATAAGACGCATCTTGCTGCCGGTAAAAACTGGACTGAGTGTGGTACGCATATCCTTCCATTTGTCGTTTCGTAAGACAAACAACGAATTGCCGAAGAGGCCACCATCTTTTTCGCTGAAGATAGTACGATGGTTGACAAAGTGATCGAAATCTTTGATGGTGATTTGCTTCAAGAGCTCGGGATCACGAATACCATAGACTGGCTTGCGTTGATCGAAGAGGCCAAAGATTCTGAAATGAAAACAAAAAGAGACAGTTAATTCATATCTTACAAATTATCAAGTGCAGAGTTGCATCAATCTTGTCCCAAACTTGTATGTGTGGAAAATCAACCGACCCGGCCAGAGTTCGTAAACTCAGAGATTATGACAGGCGTTGTTTTAGTGAGTTTTAAAATTAGGCCTTGTCTTTACGAAGGATCTTCCTGATCAGAAGTGGAGATGACCTAGGCCTTTATTAACAAGACTTCCCAATGCGGACAACGCTGGCATGGTCAACGCCACACTGCATTACTTTTGATCCCTTGGAAAACATTTCCCTACAGACTATTTTATAGTATAGTGTAGCTTGAATTGAAAATAAATAAATAGCTGGCATGACAGCTCGAGATGAGCCAAGGTCTGGCTTCTCGCAACCATTCATATTGCACGTGTTAACATTTTTCACACGAATAGAAGGGACCTACAACTTATTCCCGATTCCGAACGTTGAATTGAGAAGCTTTTTCAAGACAAGTAATACTCTTGGAGGGTTGTCATTTCCCGACGAGAGGTAGTGCTGCAAAAGACGTTCGGTGGACACGGCTGAGGCTTGAACCCACGCCGCTCGCACAGCAGTCCAGTGACGTTTGAAAGACAGTGATACATCAATTGCACACTAGTGAATCATTTTTTCCTGCTGATAATCCCTTAGGATTAATACTCTATTGATGGTCAGTTGGGCAATGTAGATTCTCACTAGTGAAACTAAATGTTTCCAACCCGACATGACCACCAAAGCATTCTTTCGACCCTAAATCCTAGTTTAATTTGAGTTCCAAGTAGGCAATATCCGATAAGTCAAGAGTGGTATTGATGAAAGCGATGGTTCATAAGCCTGGAGTAGAGCTCCTCAGTTTTTATGGAAATTTACTTTGTTAACGCTTGGATTCATGAGACTAATTGGAACTCCAATATAGAGATTGCTACGTTATCATTGCTATACTCTGCACGAGCGATTCGAGGGCATGGTCATCTCACGTGGAGGTGATATGAACTGGCCACCGAGATCGTGCGATTTGACCCAATTAGACTTTTTCTTGTGGGGTTTTCTAAAGTCGCAGGTCTATGCGAATAAGCCAACATAACCCATGTTATCGGTCAAATTCAGCCTGATTTATGCGCTAGTGTCATCCGAAATTGGACATTTCGGATGCGCGGCACCCAGAGAAGCCGAGGCGGACAAATGAATGAAAAATTTCGATGAAATCTCACACACACTTTGTCTTATTTAAATTTTAAGATAGGAAGCGCTTAATGAAAGACCCTTTCTTTATATACATATACAGTTCCAAGTTTCAACTGGTTTCCATTCTTGATTAAAATTGCAGCACCTTAGTTCGCAGTAGACAAAAAAAAGATTCAGTAGGGGTTCACAAGCGCTCTCTTCATCCAACAGCACGATCCTGTTGTTCCTCTATGATCGCAATCTAGTTCTGGATCAGAAATTTCTAGTTCAATTCTAGGCGACTAAAAATCGCTTGAAAATTCCTACCAAGAAATACGAAAAATGGGTGAGATACAATAATAAACTCGAGATATACATGTCCAGTAATATATCCTCAATCGTTATTGAATAACGTTCTGAAGTCTTGAGGTTAAAGGCGTCAGTGTGATATCAAAAAAAAAAAAAACCCGCAAGTAAACTAAAAATCCGGTTGCACAATGACAATTTCATTGACTTTCCTTCCCTGTACTTTTCAATTCTTTAAAACTGCAAATTCATCAGACAATTATTTCATTTTTATTTATTACCAAATAAATCTTAAAGTGTCAAAATCTTGACAACAAATGACAACCGAATCGCGCATACAGGATTTTTGGTATTTCTGCTTGATCGAAACCAGTTAACAAAGCGCAAAATATTGACGTCAAAAGGAGTCTGTCATAAGTGCTTTGATCTTAAGATTTGACACTTCATAACTCTTACTTCATTTATTGGAATGATTAATATTGCATCGGCAAAGTTGTTATTGAACTTTTGCTTTTGTTGTACGGTATAGGTGGGAGTTCAATGTAAGTTGAGTCACAGCTTTTTCAACCGAAAATATTCATCCAAATTCAATTCAATTCTTTTAAACATTTCTTTGTTATGGAATAGAACTTCATGTTGGCCGGTGTATTATTCAAAAGCGCTAACTAAAAACATTAAAATTATTAGATCCATTAAGAAGTCCCTTGGAAACATAGAAACTTGCAGATGAAATAGAAACACTGAGCGCTAGTCAAGCGCTTTACATTCTGTCTCCGACAGATCCTTTTTATTAGGATCGGGGTCCAATGGATTTGGAGTTGACATTGCAGCAACTTTCTCCTTTAAACCGAGTAGCTATCTGCATTCTAAAACTTTGAAGCATAGCGACAAATTAGAGCCAATTATCTGCCAAAGAATGGAAGGAACTAGCATTTCAATGTAAAATCTTTTTATTTTCTCAGTCTTCTGTCCTTTGCATGGAAGTGCATTGAGAAAAATATTGTAGAGCATATCGAGAAATAAAAAACTCGGCAATTCGTGACACAAAGTTAAAGTTCTCTTGAACCTTCTTGAGTCTTCTTTGACATTGAAGCTACATTCAATCACAGGTATGATAAGTCAGATGATTTTACAAATGGGCTTTTGAATAATATTAATCTCTCATTCATCCTTTGTGGTGGCCGTGGCGTTGGATTGCTGGGCGAGAGGCGTGGGTTCAAGCCCCAGCCGTGTCCACCGAACATTTTTTGCGGCACTACCGCTCTTCGTAAAATGACAAGCCTCCGGGAGTATAATCTTCGATGAAAAAGCTTCTCAATTCTTCATTTGGAGTCGGCAATAAAATGTAGGTCCCTTCCATTCGTGCAAAAAATGTAAAAAAATAAAATGCCAAGCCAAGATCTCGAGCTGTCGCGCCAGCTATTTATTTATTTATTTATTTATTTTTTTTAATTTATTCATTTATCCCTACCGTCGAATACGTATTAAAAATCGAGGTCTTGGAGCTAGAATGCTATTCTGACTGTACACCTTTGTTGTTAAACTTACTTTGGTCCAGAAATTTGGTGATCAAAAGCGAATGACCTCAAAATAGTTGAAAAGATAGAGACAGTACAACGTCTCGCCGAAGTGTGTGATCCATAATATCTTGTATTTGCCACTACTGCAATTTTTCGTCCCCACGTAATATAGGTTCAAACTAGAATGGAAACTAGACTAAGTCTACACATAGTACCCAACCATCACAATTAGGTCAGCCAGACGTCCTGATTTTGACACGACAGTACTAATTGTCACGATTTTTGTCCCGATTTTTCCCTGACTTTTCCTACCTTTTTTTTATCAATTTAAACATTAGAAGCTGCTTTTTAAAGCAAGATCCAATCGATCAGACAATTTTGTACTTCTAGAAAAAGTTCAACCGACAAATATGTGAAATATGTTAATAGTTCTACTACTGAGAATACCTGAAAAATCAGTTAAAATGTTCCACATACGCCATAGTATTTTAGGTTTAGTGATCCTTGATTCATTTTTATGCAAATGAAAGGATCCACTGATAAATATCATGTTCGAATGTTGGTATATGTATGTTGTGTATGGGCCTTGATTGCGTTTAACATATTATGATTTTTTGTAAATGTCTCGATTTGTCCCAATTTTTAGACTCTGACGTCGGTTGTCTTCAATTTAATTTCTTTTTTGGCCGACATGCTTCTTTAATGGCTAGCTAGCAATGTGGGAGAACAATTTGGCATTCTAACATTTCCTTGATAGTTACCCCATCCCCAAAAAACTTGGCTCATCTGCCGAAAAAATTAAAGCTATTCTTTGAAGCAGTTCGAAGTAGTACGTAAATGCTCTCGGATCTATACAGATACCGTGATTCCTATGTTTGGCATCAGTAGAAGTTGATTCAAAAGCCAGATCGACACAGAAGCTTCATCTCCAAAACATCAAAATCCCTCTTTACGGTGCGTCAGGGTATCTGGGAAAGAGGATGGAAAGTAACCCATAAGCTGGGTTAGACACCATATTCGTTCAAGCGAAACTATTCTGCGAGTTGAGATGGCATAGAATTCAAGAGGAACTACCAAAATTCGAAGAATATAATGATGAGCATACTGGAAGATGCAAGGCAAGGAACAGCTGCTGCTCATTCTAACAAGTTTTTCAACGAGTCAATGTAGGCTCAAAGAACATCTTGGGAAAATGGGACAAAATAAGAACACACAGCAATTTTGAGAAATTAAAATCTCCGATCGGATGCTATCGTTCAAAAACATCATCGACTACAACGAGGTCAACATCTTGTTTCACTTATCACCTCTAGACATTTTCGACAGACAAATGGCAGCTAGTGCAGCCATCCGCCTCAAAGCAACCTCACAGTGGTCTAATAAAGACTATGGCCACGCCTCCATTTTCAAAAATCTCAAAATTTCTCCCCAAAACATAGACAACACCACTTCCAGGCTAAGGTTTGACAAGAGCTTCAAGGTAACCATCCCTCCTAGGTCATTCTGGGGCGATGTATTTTCAGTAGATAAGCCGATTCATTGGGGTGGGAGGTGTTGTTTTCTCCGACAGGCTGAACCTCAGCCTAGCGTTCCATCTTCCGAATCATTGTAGCGTGTTCCAGGCGGAAATCATGGCGATCAGAGAAGTCTTATCTTGGTTGAAGAAAAACGTGATTTCAGTCAAGGATATCCGCATCTTTTCGGATAGTCAAGCGGCACTGAAGTCCTTGGAATGAAGCCGATCGGCTCTTATAGAGATGGCGGAGCAGTTCAATATCCACCTTTGCTGGGTGCCAGGGCACAGTGACATTCCGGGGAATTGCAAGGCTGATGAACTCGCCAGATATGGAACAACACAACCTATTGGGCCTGATAAGGGCAGCTTAGGTACACTGATCGCTACTTGCAAACTCAAGCTAAAGCTCGATGCTATCGAAAAAACAAATCTTAGGTGAACAAGTGGTATAACATGTCTAGCGACAAAGCAGATTTGGCCCAGGCTAGATCTGAAACGCTCTAAGTATTTGATTTCTCCTAACAGATTGCATATCAGCACCATAATAGGTGTCATTACAGGACACTGTCTAATATGCAAGCATGCTACTAGGCTTGGCAATTACGCAAATGACTTCTGTAGAAGCTGTATGGACGAGGAGGAGGAGGAGACCGTTCTCCATCTTCTTTGCACCTGTCCAGCTCTCTCCCGCAAAAAGAAACTCCACTTGGGAGCTTTCTTCTTTACAAACTTAGGCAACCTAATTAACATTGATGTCAGTAGCCTTCTTCGCTTCATAAGAAGCTCCAATTGGTTTCAATGAGTAGGCAGGAGATCTTTTCGAGATCCTGGTGGTATCACAACGGACCCCTCATGGGTCTAAGTGTATTTGCTTTAGCTGGCAGCCACTTCAACTTAACCTAACCTAACAACGGACAACACATACTTAGATCTCTTACGACCACAGCGCTTCTACACCCACTTCACACAAAATCTGAAGGCACACCCCGAAGATCTAACATCTGACACGATTCTGCTTTTAGACTCTGACTAAAACCTTAAGGAATGTATCGCTTTGTATTGCTTTGGTTTCACAAAAAGAAATCAGTGACAGAACTGAACAAAGGCTCTCGTAAACTCTCTCAAGCCTTTTCGGTAGGATACGAATTCGTGGGAGATTACATCCGGTGCGTTATATCGGTTGTTTCGTGAACATTTTCTGAAAAACGGCAGCCATGGAGTTTTACATCATTGCGGAAGCGAGCACCTCATCCTAAACTTTAGAAAAGATAATGTTTCAGGTTCTAGAAGGTGTTTTACATAATTTCCAAAGTTTTGAGTTGCAGGATATTACCAACTCCTGCTGGACTCGCAAAAACTGTGATTTAATTTTCATAAACAATTTTTTATTCATATCTCTCGTGTATTCCACTAACATTTACAAATTCTAAGCGCGGTATTAGATTCAGCTCTTGGACAATTTTAACAAAACTTAAGTTTCTCCGATATACGCTACAAAACACAGTTGAGCTTCAGAATGTATCCGTAATGAGAAAAATGCTCAAAGTCTTGGTATGAACTCTATAGACATTCCTATGAAGGTTCCAATAAAACTCAAACAGTGCACTTTAAATTTTAAAATACCACCATAAACCTGTAACCTTCTCGTCGCACACGTGTCAGAGTAAAATTTCTTAAGATCCGCCTTCATTTTGACAAGAAACCTGTCAATCATCCAAAGGTCCTTAACACCTGATGATTCAATGCGGTTATGATAAGTCAAAACCAACTGTCTACAGTGGAAACGAGTGAACCTATCCGGCTTGGTTACTTTAACAAACAGAACCATCATGTTCCTCGAAGCTCATAAATTAGCTAGAGAGGATTTCATCTCGTTCATTTCGTCTCACTTTCGTCACGTTTTCACTTTTTGTCTCGATGACCCAAACTCTTCCACCGACAACGAAACGTGTACCTAACCTTGCACACTGCTCAAAACCAAGTGATAATTAAAAACAAATAAATAGCGTATAAATTCTTAATTTAATTGCTCTTTAATTGCCACAAATGTGGCACTGCACGTACTTTCCCATGCAAATGCCCGAAACATGTCCGGTTTTTATCATGATACAGATACGAATGCTTTGTGAATAACTCAGCGGAACCACCGAGGCGCGATTAGCCGACAACAAGTTTCAAGAATTCGGCCACACAGCAACCGGCGCGGCGGCGACCCATCGCAAAAATAAAACAAAAAGCATTCAATAAGTTTTAAATTAAAAACACATTACCGGAAGCGTTAAAGTGTCCATAAACTCCGCCGTAGCAGTGGGGCTCTCGGCTTGTTTGGGTAAACAACCGGATTAGACATTAGACAAATTGAGTGATCTGTATTCCCAGAGCTCGCTAGTTTCAAGTGCCACTCGAGCGAGTACCCCAAAGAAGTGTATTTTCATCTTGAGTCGCAACAAAGGAGAACACTTTTTTGGAAAAATAACAAAATTAAGTGAACTCTGTCTGCGTAGGGCGTAGGAAGATTAATCGTCACCATCAGTTAAGTGTGGCTTAACGTAAATCGTTACACCTTCAATCCGTTGTGCGGCTCGGGTTCGGGTGTACGCCGCAAACGGGTTCAAATTCAGAGCATTGACACATCACAATGGAGCTGCATCCCTGTCGGAAAGGCAAAACCATGACATAAGTACTAGTATCTCGTGAGAATGTGTGGCGTGGCGTGTATTCTTTTTCGGTGAAAAGTCCTTGAAAAGAACGACAATATGTCTGTCTTTCGCATCTCTTCGACGTAAGTCACACGATTACGAACAATGACAGGTTGTTCGTTCTCTTTTCTTCATCCCACCTACTTGAGAGCAATCATCCGAAACTTTGGCTAAGTTAAGATGAATAATACACACACACACACACACCCACATACTCGGTCTTTTACTCGTACTCGTATACGAACTTGTAGTGAACGAAAGAAAGAGGAATTGAGTGTGGTTAGCTTAAGTATTTTAACCCGGGAAAACGAATGTGGGAAGTTGTAAAGTTTAAGTGGAATTAAAGTTGAAGTAAATAAGTTTTTCTTCTTTTTCAAATTCTTTTACGATTCCTAGGAGTAACCACTTCTTCTTTTCTCTTAAGCAATAACATGAAAACGATTTGAAGTGTCCTGGGGAGTAAGTATTCTTGGTTTGATGGAGGAGATGCAAGCAGGAATGCTTTTGCTGCAGTTGTCATTGATTTAAGTAGGAGCAACCCTTATTCTATCCGTAAGTTTTAGGACAATTTTCAATCTCAAGAATTGACTTCCCTGCTCCGAAAAATGCGAATAAAAAGGGTTTATGAATGCCTACATACTACATGTGCTGTGCTGCTAAGCGACCCAAACATCGTCCTTGCTAGAAGTTGGGCCTTGACTCTCTTCAGGCTGAAGCACCAGCTATTTATTTATTTGAACTTGAATTTTCGCATATGCATCCCCATCATCATCATCATTTTCAAATGGCCCCGCTTCCCCACTATAAGGGTCGCGGGCTAAAGTCTCGCAATCTTCCGCCATTGACTCTAAGTCATCAGGGAATATTCTCACACGGGTTAAAGGTGAGATTTCGGACTTGATCCAATCATCTCATCCTGGATCTACCCAGGGGGCGTCTACCTAATGGCACGGATTCCATGTCACGTTTTGGGCCCTTTTCGTAGAAAATGCATGCATACATATGGGGTTCTACAGGTAGGTAAGATTAACCCGGGTTAGAAAGACTATCAGCGACGACGCACTTAAACCTATTCATTGAACCAGTGAAAGGTTTTAATAAAGCGAATTAGGTCACCGATATCTTGTGCTACATAAGATTGTCAAACGCACTGAGACAGTCGCGTTTTTTATGACAGAGCGGTGGAGGGAAAGCGAAAAACTGGATGACCGTTTCTTTCTTTTCTTTGTGCCTGCATGGCATATCTGCCTATAAGGCACTATTCTGTGGACAGCCCTACAGTTACTGCCGTCTATTTAGTGACATCAATCTCTTGGAGTGCTTTTCGTTGATTCCTAGCCATCATTGTCTTATACATGCGTTTACTATCTTCAAAGGCCTTTTGTCATCTTCACAAACAATGATTTTCACCTCAATGGAGCAACAACTAAGAGAGGCTTTTAACCGGAAGTCATAGCAGTGATAGTAGCCGCCAGTGAGACTGCGATGAGGGAAAAATCACGAAAAGATGTCATCTATTTCTTCGACAGTCAGGCAGCAATAGGAGCAGTTTCTGCTACAGAAATAAAATCGAAGATTGTGAGGTGCTATTGAGAAGAGCTCAAGCCTCTTGGAACACAGCCCAAGAACCAGTCTGCTGGGTCTCTGGACATGAGGCCATACCAGGTAACAAGAATACTGAAGGGCTGGTGAAAAAGGGCGCGGTAACAAGCTCAGAACAAGTTGACCCTTCAGTGAACATCCCTCCTTACACACTCAAGTTCGAAGTTGGGAAATGAGCCTTAACACTTGTGTAACCACAAGGAAATATGGCCTTTGTTCGATAAAACTAGGACCGATAGACTTCTGCATATAGACAGAAGATCCCTATTTCCTCTTATAGGAGTGATTACAGGACGGAATACACTGCGGTACAATATGAAAAAAATACGAATAGCAGAAGAAGACTTCTGTAGAGGTTGTGGCGATGAGGAGGTCCATGAGGATACAACCCACTTTCTTTGCAACTCCCCAAGTCTTTATCACCTATGAAGTAAACTTCTAGGACGGCACCGTTCCAGGACATAGAAGAACTATCCGATATACCGACGAACCACATAATGAAATTCTTCAAGTCCACAGGACGGTTTGTATCAAGGACGCAGTTATATTTTCGGTACCAGAAGGTGTTCGTAGTAGTAGTTTTGCTGTAGTATCTTTGTCGGAATTCAGCGAGAGGTGGGCATCTTCTCAGGTAATGCTAGACGTCTTTATTTTCCATTGTGCTACAAAGTGAACATATCCGCTGTAGAAAGCACGGTAGTTAAAGTCTTGGTAACCCAGTTCTAATTTTGAGGATCCACATTTTTTCCCCTGCGGCAGCAATCCTTAAAAACTTTGTAATAATAATAATCTGTACAGGCCTCGTGTACGTTCTGCAGCTCTCCTAGCATTATGTTCGCACATCCTTTTCCGCAAGCCCTCGAGCGTCCTTAACTGGTTGTCTTTCCAAATGTCCGCATTTAAGAGAGAATTCGTCCAATTAAATTAGGAGCAGCTGAAGTTATCAATTCAATTCCTCAAGAAAGGAGACCCTTTGAACTGCGCTAACTACAAAGGCATCAGTCCTCTCAACATCGCTTACAAGGTCTTATCTGCCGAGTTGTCTGAGCGTCTGAAGCCGTTCGTCAACAAACTTATCGGTCAATATCAAAATGGCTTCAAGCCAGGAAAGTCCACAATTGATCAAATTCGGCAGATCCTGGACAAAACCCAAGAAGTACAAATCGACACCAACCAACCTCTTCATCGATTTCAAGGCCGCCTATTATAGCATTTATAGAGACGACCTATACAGAGCCATGTCTAGTTTTGACATCCGTGCCAAACTCGTCCATTTGTGAAGGTTGATGATGGAGAATGCACGCTGCTTCATCAAGGTCGGTCAAGACCTCACCGAGACCTTTGATGCCAAAAAAGGATTTAGACAAGGCGACCCGCTATCATGCGACTTTTTCAACATCGTTCTTGAGTTGTGCACAATCTTTCAAAGGTCCGTCCAATTACTCGGGTACGCCAACGATATTGACATAATTGGAAGAACGCAGCGTGATGTCACTGGTGCGTTTGTGAGTATTGAGACGGATGCGGCGATGATGGGTTTAGCGGTCAGCGAGGGCAAGACGAAGTATATGCAGTCAACAAGAAAGGACACCCAACACCGACGTCTCGGACAGAACGTCACTATAGACAGCTATAACTTTGAGGTAGTTAAGAACTTTGTCTACCTAGGCTCCGCTATAAATTCAGTCAACGAAACCAGCGCTGAATCAAATGAAAAATAACTCTTGCCAATCGCTGTTTCTCTCTTGAAAAACCCTTTATAAAACCTTAATCGTCCCAGTCCTGCTCTACGGCGCAGAGGCATGGACTCTGTCGGATGAAGTTGATCTTGGCTGTTTCGAGAGGAAAATTCTTCGGATGATTTTCGGTCCCGTCTGCATAGACGGGGAGTGGGGTAGGAGATACAACGATGAACTGTACGGGCTGTACAGCAACATCAACTTAGCCAAAAGAGTGAAGGTCCAACGACTGAGGTGGCTGGGTCATGTAGAGCGGATGGACACCAACCCTCCGCCCTGGAAAATCTGCGAATCCACACCCGAAGGACGGCGCAGTAGAGAAAGACCGCGACTCAAGTGGCGCACGCAAGTGCAAGGGAACCTTAACCAACTTATCATGCGAAACTGGAGGCAGCTGGCTTAAGATTGAGCTGGCTAGAGACGCTTGTTGGTTGAGGCCCAGGTCCACCCCGGACTGTAGCGCCACATTAAGTGAGTAAGTAAGAAGTTATCAACTCAATGAGATCTTTTTCTCAGTTATCTTTAAAAAACGTTTTGCGAATATATGTATGTAAGTGCATATCTATTACCTCTCCTTATCTATTACCTATAAACTAGTACTAGATTTTTAATGATATCAGTATCAAGCTGATTTCATAACATCAATAAATATGTAGTTCCGAGTGGCCCCCTACCGAAACTAACAACCCTTTGGCTGAGTAGTGAGTAATTGTTAGACAATGCCGAAGTTTTGTGCACTGAAAATAAAAAAAATAATCTTTTGCACAAAGTCTACATGACTCAGAAAACACAATGGCGCTCGTATATCAAAAATATTTCAAGGTGAGGTTGTTATCCTCTTATCTCTCGCTGAACACAATTGATAACAGGTTGCTACCATTTCGTCGTCAATCAGTTCATATCCTATAAACAGACCGATAACAGTATCTAACAAGAGATTAAAATTCTATTGTCGGACGAAAACAGCGCGGCTTCCAATTCGAATACCACCCATGCATGACCTGACGTCCATGTCGCGTGTCTATTCAATTTTGATAAACAAAAAAAAAATTTAAATCAAAAGTTGTTCTTATCTTATTAAACACTTGTTTTGTTTGCTTGTGTCTTGTGCCAACAACAAATGGAAACCTACTTCAAAGCTCCAGACAAATAAGTGGATACACTCGACCGACAACAAAGCAACGTTGGGTGTTTCCCGATACCGTCGTATCGTAACAAAGAGTCCAAATATAAACTTGAACTTGCCTTTTGCAATTGTCTACTCCAAAACTAAATACGTACAGCCAAGGACGGATGAGTGTAACGCCGATCATTAGTTCGAAAAGCGATTTCCTTAATTAATAAAATCACTGTCATTACAGGTATCCGCACTCGTACCTACATCTGCATTTTATCTGGGAATCCCGCCCACCGATTTTCCTCATACATATCATTTTCGAATGTCAACAAAATAATTACTCATCGCGAGTTGTTTTTCGATCAAAAGTTAGGGAATCTTCCGTCAGCTTTGCACGGAGATGCCAATGATAAACTTGACCCACACGACTTTGTCGTTGATTAAATTTTATTTACCAAAAAAAAAAAAATGATAGACGGTCATGTATCTTTTATTGGGAGGAGCGTGTGTCTGTCGGATGCCTTTTCATTTTCACTCTTGAATCATGAGAATAATTTAACATCATTTATTTTTTATGTTGAAGATTGCAATCTTGGCTGGGCATTAAGAACTAAAGAAGCTTCTACTTGCTTCAAGCGGAACATATTTCAATGACACAAACAGTTCAAAACCCATCCGTGTGGGTTGGGGGTAGAGATTGAAGGATTAATGTATCTGCTGCTATCTGTGTTTTCGAAAATTTCACTTGAATTTAAAATGGAAATTGTGAAGGTCATCCCTATTGAGATAACGTGTGCCTTCGTGATTGATGATTCATCTTGACTGAGTTGTTCAATTTTTGTGTGTTTGAAGTTCGCCGCATTCACCGGAAAAGCTTAGCTCTATGTGGTACTGACATCTTTATCTCTGTATATCTTTTGTCATGCACGGATGCATAGACGAATTTTTGCATTATTTGAAGTAGAAAAATGGATCGATGGGAATGCATTGTGCTTGCCATTCTGTTCGTTGAACAGTAGAAAAAATTCCTAATGGATTGGGATACAGGAATGTCCTTATCAAGGAGAAAAGACGTACATACTGAAATATGAATGTACACATGTATAAACTTCATGAAGAATTCATGTTAAGTCGTGAATGCACGTCGTGGCGTAGGAAAAAATCCTTTCAACACAGGAAGCTTGTTATCGGAGAGACTAAAGGGTAGATACCTTTGAAACATACCAATATGACACGAGATTTCTTTTTTGTCCACTTTTCTGTATAGTGGACTACAAAAGACGGTAGCAAATGTATTGAGACCTAATAAATATTCACGACGAGGCATAAGGATAATGTCGAAACAACTTTCGTGCTTGGAAAAGTACTAGAGGCTCGAGAAGCTGCGGCTTAGCTCTCGATTAAGACGATAGATGGAAACACTATTGTAGTCAGGCAGCTGCGATGTCTGTTCCTAATAAAATCATTAAATTTCACCTTGACAGAAATCCCAGAACAATGGCAGTTAGAATAATATCAACACTTGTCTTTCGTCGAGGCAGACGTGGCTTTACCTGAACTGAAGAGAACAGGCAGACTTCTATTTCTTAAAAAACGATCACAACTATCTATAGAAGGAACCCTCGCAGAGCACTCTCTGATAAATAGACGCGCGTTCCTTTCAGAGATTATGGCCAAAGCTGCTGAAGCGAAAAGAGGAAAGAAGACTACTTCTACGAAGAGCGCAGCGATACAGCCAGGTTCAATAGCCACAAAATAAAGATCTCTGTTTCCGGATCTAAATAGTCCTGGCCATAGTGTGGAAAAACAAAGTGTTGATATCAATCCGATTACCCACAAAATTGTCCCTTTTTATCGTGCGAAGTTTCTGATACTGGTAATCTGCGGTACCGCAATGCCAGCTGTTTCCACGGATTTTTAGCACCAGAAAAGCAACTAAACCTAAAAACGTACCTCAGACTTCGATAGGAGATTTGATATAAAAATACCAAAAAGAGAGGACTGGGATGATGGTACAGTATGCACCGAAGAAGAGCTTGACTTCTACACCGACGGATCCAAAATGGACGCTGGTACTGGTGCAGGTATTTTCTGTGAATCAAGAGGGGTAAACCAATCCTTCAAAATTCGAAACGGATGTAGCGTTAATAAACAATGACAACATTGTCAGAGAAAACATTACCATCTATGTTGACAGCCAGGCGGCTATTAAGTCTCTGCAGTCAGCATCGATAAAATCGAAGCTCGGAAAGGTCTGCAGACAAAACCTCAACGATACATCAAAGACCAACAAGGTGACCCTATGCTGGGTACCGGGACACGGGGATATATCAGGCAATGAGAGGGCGGATGAACTTGCTAGGGAAGGGGGTGCATAACTAAATCCTGCATATACCCTTCCGATCGCAAAGACACCCATTAGCACTCTTTACGGGGATATAGATGAGGAAACCATGATCAGGGCTAATACGCGATGGTGTCACATGGAAACATGTGCAATAGCCAGATCTTCTTCGATAAGAAGAAGCCCAAAAATCTCGTACAACTTAGTCGAAGGAAAATACGAATCGTCTCCGGTGTCCTCACAGGACACTGCGGAATAGGAATCCATGCGGAGCGTCTTGGATTGCCCTACAACGACTATTGCAGAAGCTGCAGGGACGAGGAGGAAATAGAATCCGTCCGACACCTGCTATGTGAATGTCCCGCATTGACCACCTCAAGATTGCGTACTCTTGGTAGTAGCTTCTTCTATGAGCTGGAGGACCTTAATATCACTGATTTTAGGAAACTCCTGAGATTTCTATCCCCTTCTGGGTGGTTTCCGGATTAGCCAACCTTATCCCTTGGTTCGACTCCCATGAGTACACTTTTTATGGGTACAATGGACCCGCTTGAGGTCTAAGTAAAACACCCACTAAACCAACCAACCAACCAAACCTAAAAACGTAATGAATCCCCACCTGAGACTACAATTATCTGTAAACGTACTGATTGCTTTAAGATCTTGAAAATAATTAGATGGCGCAACAGCTCGGGATGGGCCAAGGTCTAGCTTCCCGAAACCATTCATGTTGGGCGTGTTCCATTTTTCGCACGAATGGACGGGACCTATAATTTATTGCCGACTCCGAATGGCGAATTGAGAAGCTCTTTTATGACAAAATATACACCCAGAGGCTGTCATTCCCTGAAGATAGGTGGTGCCGCGAAAAATGTTCGGTGAACATGACTGGAGCTTTAACCCAAGCCGCTCGCTCAGCAGTCCAACACACTAACTCTTGAAACTATCATTTAACTCTTTCGATTGTTTGTATGTCATTCCAATTTGTTTTCCGCATAATTCCTCTTCTTACAATTATAGGTCACCCTTTCCAATGAGACCACAATTGGCTTTATTAAAATCTTCGCCTTTCATTATGTCACTGTCAACTGATTGATTCTCTGAGCATAAAAATTCAGGTCACGAAATCCACAGAAGTATCACAGTCTGTCTGTTTAAATTATTTATAATTGCTTTTATTGACCCAAAGTTGAACAAGCTTTAACATTGTATCTGAAGCTGCCAATCTATTTTATTTCTAAAGTTTACTTTACGGGTATGGAATTTGACCACCCCTGACCACCCCTAAGAGATGGATATAGTGAGAATAATTTATAAGGCATGGCTTTGAAACTCTGCTTCTTTTATTTTTATTTTCTCTTCAAACCAATAGATGGCGTCTAGACTGACAGAATGTAACTTATACCAAGGTCAAGGTTGTAATTTAAATCCAGACCACATCAACAGCTGGATACATAGCAAATCACGTGTTTCAACTCGAAAATAATGAGAATTTTTTTGACTAACTACCCCCGAGTAAAACAAAAAACGCAATAAAACGCAAATAAAAAAATTTGTTTAGGAAATCTTGAAATAACTTCTTCAGACTTCTAATCAACTTATATACTGGTTCCATACAAAGTAAGCTTTTGAATGGTAGGCGTGAACGAAAAGCTTACCAATTACCAGTGTTTCAATTGCTTCACGTCACCCATGACTTGGAATCTAACAATTGAAATTCAACGCTGAATCAACTTTGGTTGACTTGAAGCTTTAATTCGCTATACGAGCTTGAGTTCGAAATACGAGACAGAGATGTGTATAACTTGTGTCTTGCGAATGAGATGCATTTGAACCAAAATGAAGAATCTTACTTGTACTTGTACTTGAAGTGGATGCATCGAATATCATTATCAACACTTCAAACCCGGAAATGCCATAGTGCGCATATTATAGATTCACGTGATCTGATCGTCGCATATACAGGCTTGAAGTAGAACGCAATGGGATGTATTCACTCATTTACCATTCGCATTTCGTAATAAAGTCGTACCTCATTCTAAAGTCATCATGTAGAGTCATTTAATAAAATATATATTTCCTCGCATTCTTTAGTCCGGCCAAGTCGGTTTGGTCTCATATTTTGACGTAAATGTTAACGAGTGAGGAAACTGTCTACATCCTCATAAATTCGATCTCGCAAGTTTTCTGGACATTGAGAAAGGAAAAACTAAATCCACTTGTATTAAAAGGGTGTTTTTAAGGGGCGCCGCTGTTAGTCTAAAATTTTTAAAAAATTAATTTTTTTTGCTTTTGCATATTTCGATAATCTATACCTTTAAAAACAACATACTTCAAGTGCATATCTCAAATAGTTTTTAAGTTACAACCATCTGAAGAGCAGCCGTTCGTCGGATTTATAAACATTAAATCAGTAACTTAAACTTTCAACGCGTTTTTCTCGAGACTACATTTTTTCAAATTTGCTGCAGTTATAACTCGAAGACAAATCATCCGATCCATTTGATTCTTTTTGCAGCTTCTTTTATATATGTTTTCCCATACCATGAACCTCCAGTTTTCCGATCGAATAAAAAATTTAATGTTGACAGGCCAAAAACCATCAAATTTTCGCGCAAAATTTTAATTTTTTTTTAAAACTCCGCCATTTTGTTAAATTTAAATTTTATTTTTCGATCAAGGGTCATGGTACGAGCAATACCTTCTAGATTAATAAACTTTTTGGTTTTTTCTATTTTGGGCACTGTGAAGGTCGCTATCACTGCCGCAGTGGGGGCACTTTTTTTTTTGAGCCTTGGGAGATTGCGAATAACTCGCTGAATTTTCAACTTTCTGGTTCAAAAATTATATCTACAAATATATTTTTAAAATATTTAAACATTCCATGCAGTAGTTTTCCGTAAAAAAAATTCCCAAAAATCCCCTTTTCTTCAGGCGGTCACACTAGTGGTGCCCCTTCAAAGTGCTTTCGATTTGCGTCCCCAATTTGACATTTGAGATCAATACACTTAAGCTAAATATTATTCAACGTCTAATGTTAAGGCAGCGCGTCAAGTCACGAACTTTTATTTTAAGAATTAGCGTTCTATCCTTCTAAAGGGTTTTCTAATAGGGACGAGTAGATTTTGACAGTTCATGGCGGGGATGTTATTTTATCTGTTGTTAGTTTCCCTATTTTTATTATTCAGACACTAAAGACAAGTTACCATGGCAAGTTACAGCATCGAGCAATACGTGCAAATAATAAAACTGGAGCAGTTGGAAGCGGACCCCGATTTTAGCAAAAAAAAAATTAGACTGTGGAGCCAGTCCTATACTTCCCACCGCACACATAACGATCGAGTTGAATTAATATTATTTGTTTTTATTTTCGTTTTTTCATAAAATAATTGGATAATCAATTTAATGTCAAAGAAAACATTTCTTTGATTTCCCCTGCAATTGTTGGACAAAGAGTTGCTGCGCGAACTCGAAAACCAATTTCTTAAATTTCCTCAGCATCCGCCTGACCGATTGTGCTCAAAATCTAATCAGGTCTAAGTCCTACGCTGACAAATAAAACAAAAAAAACATGGTCCTACGTTGTTTCGTTCTCCAGATATCGAAGGCGGAGGATATTGTCACACACACACACACGCACACACACAAACACAGACATCATTCCGAAAATGGGTGCAAACGATTTCTAGTATATAGTAATGTCAAGCCCTGTTCATATCTCGAAACATTTTGATCGGACCGATTACAATACTTCCCCTACTAGGTGGGAAGTAAAAAATCATCTTCGGCGATGAGGCCCATTTTTGGATGAACGGGTACGTCAACAAGCAAACTTGCCGGATTTGGGATGATGCCAATCCACACGAGATCTACCAAGTAGCAATACATCCGCAGAAAGTCACTATTTGGTGTGGCCAGGGGCATCATCGGTCCGTACTTCTTCGAAAACGACGATGGTAATGCCATCATCATCAACGGAGAGCACTACCGATCGATGATAATAAAATTCTTTTGGCCCAAATTGAATGAAATGCATGTGAACGACATGTGGTTCTAACAGGACGGCGCTACGTGCCACACAGCTGATGACACAATGGACATCCTGGACGAGAGATTTGAGGGCATGGTTATGTCACGCAGAGGTGACGTGAACTTGCCACCGAGATCGTGCGATTTGACCCGGTTAGACTTTTTCTTGTGGGGCTTCCTTAAGTCGCAGGTCTATGCCAATAAGCCGCAGACCCTCAAAGTCAACATAACCCGTCCCATCGCTCAAATTCAACCTGATCTATGCGCCAGAGTAATCGAAAGTTGGACCTCTCCTATGCGCGCCACCCACCGAAACCGCGGCGGCCATTTGAACGATGTCATCTTCCACACATAATGTCATTGATAGGCCTTTCATATAAAACAAAAAATTTGTTGACATCTCACACACGATTTGTTTTATTCAAATTTAACATCTACCCGTCCCCATTGGAAAACTCTTTAGCTAAGATAGCAATTCGTGGGTTTTTTGATCCAGAGTAGAACCGATGCAGACCGAACCACCAAGTATAGCGGCCGTCCAATCATCGATCTCAGATATTCAATTTCAACCAGGCACCCTTAGATGGATTCTTAAATAACTTTACTGTAAGATAGCAATCAGAATACACTTCAAATTTTTATTTTACATAGATTTACTATTGTCACATCATTTAAACATTTGATTTACGCCGTCAAAAAAATTATCACCATGTAATTTGCTGGCAATTTTCAATAAATTTCAAATTAATTAAACCAACTTGTAATCAACACTCATTACAGCTGGTATGCAAATCAATTCAAACACTTCACAACAAACTACGCACAAAAAAAAATTATAAAAATAAAAATTAGCTTACTTTGTGTCAAACTGCTTATACAATCTGTTCACGAGATCAAACATGGACACCTTTCGAAAAACCAAATCCTTCTGACTGCCAAACAACGGATAAGGTTTGTCAAAAGGCAGATTCATCTTTTCAAAATAATCAAAGCCTGCTGTTGACCATTTGTAAAATAAATACAAGGCCAATCCCAATAGAAGAATGCCTTCCAGTAACATTATTACGTTCACAAAAAAAAACAAAACAAAAACAAACAAACCAAAGAGAACTTATTATTGTTTATAACCAACTCAGGCTTCTAATAAATTTATACTGAAACTTTGTGAAATTGTACACAAATTGATAAGTGGGCGATGTGAAGCTTTTTATGTGATAGGCGTGCGGAGGAAAAGCTTATCGGGTGTCAGTGTTTAAATTGATACTCGCCAGAAGTTTGACAATAGAACGTTATTCTAGATTAGCGCTACCATAGGGGTAGTGCGCAACTTGGGTTGAGTATTGATATGAAGATTGATACAATTTCTTAGCAGGGGACAAAAGTTTCAAGACGGGAGACTAAGTTTGCTTGCATGTCTCTTTGAAGAATTTCGCCATTCTACTCAAATACATAGTTACTCTATATATGTATGTACATACTTGTGCCAGAAAATAGTATAATTGAAGTTCTATTCGAGTGCATTATTTAACTGAAAGCTTTCATTTGTTGTCTGATCTTGCAATGGAAGCCCTGGACAGTTAAGCTTTGTGTATGGGGTTGTTTTCTACAGTTAAGGGAGATTGTTAAGCAATGATACTATTTCTGAACTTATTTCTGTCATTTATCATAATAACGAAGTCAACCGACAAAAATATGAGGTCTGAAACCGAATAAAAGAAAATGGGGTTTGGGTGTCAATTTTTTTTCATTATTAAGCTTAATGTAGGAAGTCTAGGTGTTGTCCCTCTTTTAAAGATCAATTCCAGGCAATTTAATTATTTTAAATAACTAGAAGATATCTGAGTGTAATCTTGAATTGCAACTTAAATTACAAGTTCACCAACCCAACAAACCTACTTAAACTGACAATGTTCACTGAATTCCATCAGCTTAAGATTAAATTATCAAATATAGACATATGCCAACTCTGACGTTCAGCAAACGGTGGGGAATGCTGCCGCATGTGGTACACTGGATGTATACAGCGATCGTCAGACCTATACTTACCTACGGCACGATAGCATGGTGGAAAGTAACTGAGAAGTCTACATATCTCACAAACCTCGCAAAGGTACAGAGACTAACTTGTCTAGGAGTAATAGGAGCTATGAGATCAACACCCCAATTAGGTTTAGAAGTTATGTTGAATTTACCCCCACTAGACCACTTCGTAAAGAGCACAACGGCAAAAGCAGCACTCAGGCTAAGAGAATCCGGCTCATGAAAGCACAGCTCCTACGGTCACGGGGCTATACTTTACCTATACGGACATGTTGATCTCAAAAGGAACGTGAACGCTCAGTCATCGGACTGGGCACTTCCTTTATAACCTAACCTAACCATGCCGACTCTACGAGTGTTTAGGGACCGCCTGGGAAAGACTACTCCATCTTAGGCGGGACACGGTGTGCCCGTGGATACTTTGAACATGGAACCCAAATTATTACTATTGGGATTTATTAAGAGCCTTAATTTGGCTTTTGGTTAACCAGCACAGTAGATCTCACAGGTGGTTTTTCTTATACCTTATAATGGATTCGAAGAAGTCTCATTTTCCCCTCTTTAAAAGCGTCATAAATAGCATTCACTCATAGAAAAGTTTTGACATTACTTGTAGAGTTTTCGCCTATAACATTGCACCCTTCTATTTTCTGCGATGACGGGCACGCTGTTTCTAGATGTTCAGACCACACCTTCTTCCATCCGCGATCCCTTTAAAACGGATGTTCGATTTATCTCTTCGTTTTGAACCTGAGGGCTGCGCTTTAAAAATCCGCATGGCTGAAATATTGTAGTCCATTCTTTCGATGTGGCTTAGCACTTGTGGTGTCTTGGTATTTCGGACTACATCCACATCGTGATACAGTTCATAAAGTTCGGGCTTAAATCTTCTCCTACATTCGCAATTACTCTACATTTAACACTGCAATAGGCATCAATGCGCTTTACAAAATAAAGATAGAAAATGTGAATTATTCTTCTCCTACGTGTATATTACACTTCGATCTATGATCGCACAACGAATCAAACTCCTATTCGTACGAAAACGGGCATGACACTTTATTTTCATTGTCGACGATTTATTAAAACACTGGCATGCGATAAGCTTTTCCATCCCCCCTACAACAAATTTATCAAAGCTAACTACTAATTAAAAAAAATTATTTAAAAACGCAAATGTTCATACATATGTACATATGCATACTATTGCCTTTCTTTACAATAAAAAATTGAGACCATGACAGCATGGTTAATTAAATGAAATAATATGTACATGGAGACATTTTTTGAGCAACATAGTATTAAGCTTACAAGCATAAACATGGTACTTAGTTTACTTTTGTTGATACCACGGTAACTTCATTTGTAGGGTTCTATAACCCAGGAAGTAAAATATTAATCATTTGTGTCAGATATTCAGTTTTGTTGTGGCAAAAAGAGTGCTAAAGTACAGAAACCTCTTTAAGTGGCTAGAACTAACACTTGCTCGTTTTTTTTGGTCTGTTCGTTCATCACTGGTTATTGTAGAGCAAAGCAAGATATCTTATATTTTAATTGAAGGAATTAGTTATACAACAAGTTAAGCCCGATTAAAATTTTAAATCATGGTCAACGAGTTTATCGAGTACAAACATTACACGGACCAAATTGATCACTTTTTTTTCTTACAAGGATCATAGGAATGCGGTTCCTAGTAACAAACTTGAATAGCAGATTCAATTAAATTTGACTTTATTATTCGTCTCAAACAGCTGCCCAGAATCTGTAATCTTTCGTTAATTAGAGCGCGACGGATTCAAATTACTTTTCGTCCCGACAGGGTCTCATAATCCACTGCGCATATGCTAATGTTTGTAAAACTAATATATGCACGGAAGGATATGTAGCCTTACCCTGTTTCTAATTTCGTCGGTATTTTTCATTTTAATCTAGGTCACCACATTGGCCATTACTGTCTTGGTTAGATATTTTTTGAAATTCTCAACTATCTTTGACTTCATAATTGAGCGAAATTCCCAAAAGCTGTGTGACTTCACCAAATACGTAAGTCTCATATTTTACAGAAACCTAGATTGGAAGATAAGTATCAAGGGAAAAAGTAAATAAGGGATCAGGACTGGGGAAGTAGATTTCTTCCTTAGACTACTTCGTGATCGTCAGAACAATGCTCGCTTCCAGAGAACTGATCTAATGGCAAGCAGATGTAATAGCGATAAACCTCAGCTCTGCAATATCAAGACCAAAATTGCACACAAATCCATAGCAGATGTAAATTATTAATCAGCTGTGAAGTATCAAGAAGATTGTGGCCAGAGTATGATAAAGCAAAGACCAACAAGCTTCTACTTGAGACCCTGGCGAGCTTTGACCCTATCGTGTAAAACTTAAGATCCCTTACTATCAACCTCCGTTTGAAAGACATCTGGTGACTTTTCAAGCGCTGCCGCCCACTGATATTCGAGACCATAAACCTCAAAGAAGTCTATGAGTTTATTCTCTTTCAAAACCGGCGCCTTTGAAGTGGCGTCGTCTCTGTAGTGGCGTCGTCTCTGAACTGGCGTCGTCTTAGTTATCTATTGCTGATCGAGCAATCCAGATCCAATTCACATTACTGGCGAAACACTGACAAGTTCAAATTCTTATTTCAATTTCATTAACGTACAATAATTAAACCGGTTATTTCATATTTCGTAATAATTTGTGGAATTGCGATTCCGGTAATACAATTACGTTAATAACAAAGCATGCGAACCATTTTACGAATGGAAAACAAAACTTTGATGATTAACTTGATGTACATATTATTTAATTGTATACAATTTCTGAATTAAAAGGAAGGGGTCACTTAGTAGGTTAAAATAGGTTGCCTTGAGTCTATGAAGACCTTTTGTGGCACCCATTAGTTACTATATCTACGTTCTTACTAGATGGTTCTACCGTGCTTATGTTAACCATCCATTTAAACAGATGCTATAAAAATCCATCGAATACCTTTTCGAAGTCATCTGGTGACGCACATCACTGAGTAAAAATGTCAAAAAATTTACGAAAAAATTGTTGCAATCATTTGCTAACTTTTTATGTAAGCTAACCCTTTATTGTTGCAAATGAATCATTCATTCATTTTCAATGGGCCGCTTATCCACTATGAGGGTCGCGGGTTCAGGGAGCTTAAGTAGACTCTCCAAATTTCTCGATCTTCCGCGATCGACTCTAAATCATTAGGGGCTATCCCCATATGGGTAGAGGTGAGATGTCGGACTTGGTCCAGCCATCTCATCCTGGACGCCTACCTGATGGCACGGATTCCATGGCACGTCTTGGAAACCAAGTTGAGGACATGCGATTAACGTGCCCACACCATCGAAGTATGGACCTCTCCGTACAAAGAAGTAGCTGCTCGACATTGAGTGCCTCGCGTATTCTGGTGTTCCTAGCCCGATCTCGACGAGTCACCCCAGCAATGCAACGAAGAAATCTCATTTCGGCAGCTTGTATCCGCGATCTTATTGTTTCGGTCATTACCCAAACCTCATGACCATAGGTAAGGGTCATGAGACTGAATAAAATGCCGATAACTTAGCTTCGGTGCCAAGTTCAGCCCTCCTGGTAACAGATTGACCAAGCTGTCTCAGAATTACTCCAGCCTGACCAATCCTACAGGATAACTCAGTATTGCTCCTACCATCACTCGTGAATAGGACCCCGAGATACTTAAACTTCTCCACCTGTTTTAATGGGACTCCACTAACATGCAGAGTGCATTGAGCAGGCGTTCGGGAAATCAATCAAATAAATAAAAATCAAAAGAACTACAAAAATGTAACTTACTTTGTGTCAAACTGCTTGTACAATCTATTTACATTATCGAACATGGAAACCTTTCGCATCACACAATCTTTTTGGCTGCCAAATAGCGGATAAGGTTTGTCATAAGGTATCTTCTGTTTCTCGAAGAAATCAAAGTATGCCGTTGACCACTTGTAAAATAAATACAAAGCCAATCCCACTAGGATAATCCCGTCCAAGATCATGATTGGGTTCACAAGTTACAAACAATAAGAATTTCCAACTCAGACTTTTAATAACTTTTAACTAAGTAAATATTTGCGGAACCAAAATTTGGTTTTGGTGATCGATTCGCGGACACTTGTTCACTTGTTTATAGGGTATTCGCAATTCAATTGAAACTTATTTCGTATCTGAATATATAAACTAGCGCCGACTTGAACTTGGCAAGCTTTATCTCTTTAAAGTGCATGCGTCCTTATCTCGACCACTTGTCTATCGCAATGATTGCGCATTTTATACTTCATGTAAATAATTGATTGGCGGTAAGATTACATGCACAATACTATTGCTTGCAACTGGCAAATTTGAATGTCTTTCCGGCTTGAAGTATGAACGCCACTGGCGTCCTTACGAACTTAAATTATTCTCTAACAGCTTTGATTCTGCTTGTAAGATTCCATGTTGGAAGGAAACAATTTAAAAATATCCCCGTTTACCCCATCCCAGGTGTAAGTAGACCCAAAACAATTTAAGCAAGAAATGACTCTGTTTGCATTCTTACGGAGGAAAAAACTTTGTATCTTATTTATGCAGCAATGGAGAAAGTATCCTCTTGCGTAGTTTATTGCTGTTTTTGGCATCACTTGTCACAATGAAATGTAATGGCACCGGCAATGCAATGATGTAATCTGCTTACGGCTTAAGAAATTCTTGTGAAATGTCATGTCTCAGGTAAACTTATGACAGTTGGTGGAAAAAATAAAGAATGAGACTTTTTCAAAAGGTTTAAAGAATATAATTACAAATGGAATACCAATGATCATAAACAAATGTATGTACATCCTTACTTACTTGTTATAAAACTGGTTATAAATTTTCAGAATATTATCGAAATTGGATAACTTTCGCAGTAGGAAATCCTTCTGACTTCCCAAAAGTGGGAAAGGCTTATCGTAAGGAACATGGCGCCTTTCGAAAAAATCATACGTCCATACACTCCATTTATAAAAAAACACCAAAACCAGTGCTAGTAGAACTACAGACTCCACGATCATATTTGCACTCGGAAGACTAGAGAAGTTGATATTTTTTTTGAACAGAACTCAGAACTTTTTGTGGTCACCTCAGAGTTATGTAAATCGATACTGACTCTTTGTGAATCTGAATGCGATTATGTGAGTAGGTAGGGCAATGCTTCTATGGCTATCGGGTATTTACTAAGCTAATTTGTGTTACAGGTCACAATTCCGTAGAATCGTGAGTCATCCTGGAAAAAGAATACCATAGGCAGTTGAAAGTTTGAAGAGAATAAAAAAAGTACACTTCATTACTCATGCTCTAACATATACTTAGTTCTAGTGTAAAGCACTGGCTGGTTGCGGTTACAAAATTAAAAGTGTTTTAGCACTTCGTGGAGGTTATTTGGGCTTTTATTTATTATTTCACAATATGACTGAATAGTGTTAATGCCAAATCTCGATCAACTATTACATACTACTGACGTTAACAAGAAATATGTAAAAATTCTTGTCTTTGAAAATGTATTGTATATATCTAAAGCCTTGACGACTCAGTTATATAGAACATGTTTGCAAATTTTATGTAAAATTCATCCTTAAATGTTTTTATTTTTGTCATGATGAGTTAATGTAAGCAAACATCATTATGCCAAAAAAATCTGAGTTCTACTCATAATCGTCCGTACCTACATATGCATGTCAAGGGTTTTTCAATAAGGACATTACTGTTCGGGATGAACCTGGACCTCAACCAACAAGCCCCTCCAGTTAGCCCGGTCCTTAGCTAACTGCCTCCAGTTGCGCACGCCAAGTTGATTCAGGTCCCCTTCTACTAGTGCGCGCCACCTTAGGCGAGGTCTTCCTCCACTGCGTTCTCCCTCCGGGTAAGATTCGAAGACTCTGCGTGCCGGAGCGTTAGTGTCCATTCGCTCTACATGCCCCAGCAATCTTAGCCGATGAATACTTATCTTCTTGACTAGGGCGATGTCGCTGTACCGCTCGTATAGCTCGTGATTAAATCTTCTCCTCCAAAGCCCGTCAACGCATACGGGACCGAATATCTTCCGAATAATTTTTCGCTCGAAGCAACCAAGGATATCTTCATCCGCTTTCGACAGTGTCCATGCTTCAGCGCCATAAAGCAGGACTGGGATGATTAAGGTCTTATACAGAATCTCCTTAGTTCTTCGGGATAGGGCCTTACTACTCAATTGCCTTCTTAGCCCGAAGAAACAGCGATTGGCAAGAGTTATTCTTCGTTTGATTTCCGACGTGGTGTTATTATCGGAGGTAATAGCAGAGCCAAGGTAGAAAAAGTCCCTTACTACCTTGAAGATTGTGCCTCCGGTGTTGGCTTGAGAGTTTCGCACAATTCGCTCAAGTACGATGTTGAAAAAATCACATGACAGCGCGTCTCCTTGTCTAAAACTTTTTTGGACATCAAAGGTTTCGGTAAGACCGTTACCGACCTTGATGGAGCAGCGAGCATTCTCCATCGTCATCCTGCACAGACGGACGAGTTTAGCAGGGATGCCAAACCTAGAAATGGCTCTATACAGCTCGTCTCTATAAATGCTGTCATAGGCGGCCTTAAAATCGACAAAGAAGTTATGTGTATCGATTTGGACTTCTTGGGTTTTTTCCAGGATCTGGCGAAGTGTGAAAATTGTATCAATTGTGGACTTTCCAGGCCTAAAACCGCACTGATAAGGGTCAATCAGGTTGTTGACAAAAGGTTTCAGGCATTCACACAGTATGGCAGCTAAAACCTTGTACGCGATGTTGAGGAGGCTGGTACCCCTGTAGTTGGCGCAGTTGAGGGGGTCTCGTTTTTTGTGGATCGGGCAAATGATGCTGAGATTCCATTCATCGGGCATACACTCCTCTGACCAAATCTTAGAAATGAGTTGGTGTACGCTCTCTACCAGCTTCAAATACCTCGGCCGGAAGGCCGTCGGGTCCAGCAGCAAGAATTATACTCCTATGTAATTCAGATTGTTGTCAGAAGAGCTAAGGTAGATAAAATTCCTTACTACCTCGAAATTATAGCAGTCCCCTGTCCGATTTGTGGCTGTTCCTTCTTGTTGACAGTAAATACTTGTTTTTGCCTTCATTCGCCGATATACACCCGAAACCAAAGCTTAATACATATACACATAATTTCGCAAGGTGGCTCTACAAAGTCTGCTAATCTACTGAAGCCAAGTGTTCATTCTTGTGGTGAAAAAAAATCATCTTCAACGACCTTCTTTTGTAAATTCGTCGGTTAAACCAGTTGAGAGATTTAACGCTGTCATTTGCAGCCGAAAAGTATTTTTTTTTTTTTTTTGCAAAGTGGATCTAACCATAGAAGAATCTAAACTTCACGTAAACGAGAAGAATAGGTATTAGGTTACAAGTGCCGACCCTATGTCGTGAATACTTAATCCTATCGGTATTAGAAACCGACCTATCTGCTGTTACAGTCTTCTTCACACAGACTCCTAAACATTCAATAATTCAAAACACGTCAAAATAATAAACCCAAGACTTTCACATCTGCATATTTATTGCAAAAATCAAAGATAACCTGTTTCCCTGCATCCCTAAAAATAAACAAACAAGCCGGTACTTAACAAGATAAGCCGTATTGTTATTCAAATCTTCCCGATCCAACAATCTAATCAATAAGTCTCAATCAATTATCGAGGGGTGTTAATTCATTAATTTATTTCTGAAACAGAAATAAATTAACGCCGCTACTATCGGCCGAGACATCGTAAAAAGTGGCAAAGAATTGAAGCTCATTTACCTCATGATTGAGTCAAATTTCATCAACACCTAAAAATTTGATTAGCGCAGTTAATGGAGCGTTCAAGTGTGAGCTTTCGGATGGCGATCAAACAGAAGTGGCAGTGCCTACTTAAATTCACCATATATGGTGAAATTGGTCGAATTCAGTGGAAATCGGCTCCTATCTTGAGTCTTGTGTCTTTGGTTATCGCTGCCTAAAATATATTTCGTTGACTTGTACCTTTCTATTTTATTTGTTGCTCAGAATTATTTATTGTTTTTGTGGATGTAATCAATGTCTTATCAGCATGCTGCAAGGTAAGTTTGTCTGATTGGCAGATGGATCCACGGAAATGGGAGTTTCTAATCTAAATTATTGGTTTTTGATAAGAATGATCACCCAATAGTAGATCTCATGCAATACCCTCCACTGTTGAAAAATTCACTGATAACTCAATGGTAGAAGTAGAAGAAATTTACCCGATATTTGGTGTTGAAGGCTAAAGTTCTTAGATTCTGCAAGTCATGGACTTATTTAGATTGCCTATAATTTGCGCTGCTAAGATTATTTAAACTTAGATACTAAATTTGTATAGAAAGAAGTGGTGGTTCAATCAGACTCTCTCGAAAGCAAATTGGCACTAGGTTTGGTGAGGTTGAAGTGGCCGCCAATTATAGCCAACAGACTTGGACTAATGGTAGGTCCGTTGTGATACCACATGGATCTTGGAAAATTCTCCTGTACCTACTCGTAAAACCCCTTGGAGTTTCTGATGAAGCGTAGGAGACTTCTAATGTGTGTACTGGTTAGATCGCCTAAATCATTTTAGCAGAAGACACTTATGTAGGTTGTTCTTTTATAGTTTTCTTCTCTTCTTCGCTCATGCAGTTTCTGTAGAAATCATTTGAAAAGACGTCAAACCTTGTTGCATGCTTGCCTATTAGACAGTGTCCAGTGATTACACCTATTATAATGTTAATATTCGATCTCTTAAGGAATATCAAATCCTTACAGCGTTTCAGATACAACTTTGGCCAAATCTGTTTTGTTGCTAGACACCTTGTACCACCTGTTCATCTCTGTCTTTTCGAGTGAACTTTGCTTAATTTTGAGTTTACATGTAACGATAGTAAGCCTAAGGTACTAGTTTCTGGTTAAATAGGCATAGTTGTTCCATATCTAGCGAGTTAATCTGCCTTGGAATATCCCTATGCCCAAGCACGCAGCAAAGGTGAATATTGTCCTAATCTGCCATCTCTATGAGAGACGAACGGCCATTTAAATTTGTAAAGAATTTTTCCAAGGACTTTAATGCTGCTTGGCTGTCCGAAAAGATGCGGATATCTAAGGCGGATATCACGTTTTCCTTTAGCCAATTCACAACTTTCTTAAATAAAGGCCAAGGCCTAGCTTCTCGCAACCATTCATGTTGTGCGTTTTGCATTTTTCGCACAAATGGAAAAATGTCCATAATTTCCTCTTGAAACACTCTACAATGATTTGAGAGACGGAAAGAGAGATTCAGATAAAGTGAGGGACAAAATCCTCCATCTACCCCTTCGCTGATTTTTGATCCATCGGTGTTGGAGTGCACCGATTTGTCTTCTCGACGTTATTGTCAAAATTTAGTTTAGCTGTGGTGTAGTCCGTGTTTTCTGGGTAGATTATGAAACTATTCCGAATGAAGGCGTGGTCAAACTGTTTACTGGATTACTGTGTGAATGTCCAGTGCTGCAGAGAGTGACGTGCGAATCACCGTTTATGGACAAACAAGCTGATCGTTGGATTTTACTTAGCTAATCGGGGTTTATGGCTTTATTCGGATAATTCCACCAGACGACTACAGCGTACGAAAATATCGGTCTTATGACCGTGGTGTAGAGCCAATCAGTTATTCAAAGTTACAAACCTCACCCTTTGCAAGAGAAGTGTACTACTGTAGCTTTCCTAACACTTTCGTTTCCAGCTTAGTTTTTCTATCCAAAATAAGACAAAAGAAAGAATAATAAGCTTGCACCATTCTCAGTAGTTTAACATATTTCACGTATTTGAAAATCAGTTAAAATGTTCCAAATACGCCACAATTTTCAAGGTTAAGCGATCCTGTGTTTTTATGTGATCCTTGTTTGCTTGTTTAACATTTTATGATTATCGATTACTATTTTTGGGCTTCGATGTCCCGATTTTATGAACTTTTATCTGGCAGCCCTATGCCTCCGTTCAATGCTTATATCCAGCGCAGATAATACATTACATTTCAAGAAGAACAAAGCTTCCTATACCGCCGTTATTTCCTGTTGAAATACTCTAGAATGATCAGGGAGACGACAGGAGTTGCTCACATTGAGATGGTAAACACAACTCAACCTACTTCACCTCTGGCTTTGGACAAATCTGCGCAGAATTAAATTGAATCAACATTTAAGGCAGCAAAATGTTCCCACTTGTTTTTTACGGCAACCACCGTGACTTAGTGATTAGTGCCACACCTGGGAGCGTACACTTTCCTTGAAATGGATCTCCCATCGTTGGACCCAATCCAGATACTCCGATTTCTCAGAGTGATTTGATTGGAAGAGGTTCTCTAGGTCGAGACGTATCGGCCAAAATGAGTACGGGGGAGCACAATAGATCTAAACAGGTCGCAGTGCACACACACACACGATTTCTAACATCTAGTGATTAGTGCATTGGACTGCTGAGGAAGCTTCGTGGGTGCAGGCCCCAGCCATGTCCGCCGAGCATTTTTAGCGACACCACCTCTCGTCAGGAAATGACAAGCCCCAGAGTGTACAATTTGTCATGAAAGTCGGCAATAAATTGTAGGTCCCTTCCATTTGCGCGAACAATACAACACGCACATGCAAAAAGCTAGACCTAGACCAAAAAGCAAACCTCGAGCTGTCGCGCAAGCTTTTTTTTTGTGCAGCGTGCAGGAGGTTTTGAACCGATGTTTTTGACCGCAGGACCGGCCACCAGACGACCACATTATAAAATAGCATGAGCCTGATAACGGACTAGTATAGTCAGAGTGATACACAAGGTTGATTGCACCAACAGTATTTTTGCAGGATATCTCTAGCTTAATAAACCTTAGGAAGAGGTTTGCAGTTATATTGGTGATACTTTGCTGGTTTTAAGTTCACAGTTTAAGCATTAAACTTTTGAACTCTTCTGGAATAAGTAGTTTAAGAATTCTGTCCTCCAAGAAGTTGCATGACTGTGGCTTAAAATAAAATCCTACCTTGGTTGTGCACATCATTGTCCAGAAATAGTTCATCATTATTTTCATAAGTTATGCTGGTACTCTCTATTATAAACTTTTCATCACTCATCTCCCATCATGACACTAAATTAGAGTACTAACCAATTTCTCCATTTCATCAATAAACTAATGAAAGACGTTTATATACGACTCTTTTCAGTTTGAACTTTGATTGAAAACTCAATCTTGTAATCTGTAATCAACTCTTTGCGGATATTGAATGCATCTGGCTCTGTTCACCTTCTATTCTTGCCACCAATCAGTCATCCTTTGGACATTTGTAGATCTAATATACGTACATATTTATAACGTGCATATATGTAAGTATGGATGTTAAGTCTGTCCTATATACACGTGTAAAGTTTGCCTTTCCTGAACTGCAAAGAACATATCAACGCACTTTGGATTTAAAGTTGTCGAATCGGATTATCGTATCCGCTCTTTGCTTGATTCGACGAAACTTAAAGAACCACAACTTTCACACGCCTTAATTGATATTCATGGTCCAAAGTTCTTATCCAACTTTACTCTCGTTTAAAACTAAACCTCGCAGAGTTTTTCTTTAAATGTCTACAGATCCCTGTGTTGTATGTCTTTTCTTCCAATATACGAGTAGCAGTCTGAAGACTGATTTCCCCTTGTTGGTCAGAGATTTTGGTTGCCAACATTTATGTGCAGTTGAGTTTTGGTCACCAACTTTGTGGAAGTACACTTTCTCAGCATCAATTTCACTATCAGGTTCAAGTTTCAAGATTATTCGCTTCGCTTTACACCTTTACACAATTTTCCACAAATTATAACAGCCAAACGATTACAAATAAACAAATAAGTACTTTATTTTAACTTGTAACACTTTGACTTTGAATCGTTAGAAAATTAAAACTAACAATGTGAAAACTAATTTAGTTTTTTACTTGAACCGCATACTCAGGAAATGGCTTCACTTTACCATCAGCAATGGAGTCCAACATCCACCTAACTGTGAGGTGTCTACAATCATTGTTGTAAAGCAATCTGGAAAAGTAAAATGTCTCAAAACCAATACATTACAGTTTTACGCGGTCATCCTCACCTGCTCAGACTAATTGACTCCACAAACTCACTATCCTCGTACAGAACAACATTTGCTTTCTTTTTATTTAGAGTTATCTCTCCGCCATTATCTTCAAACTTATTCAAATACCCATGCAGTGTGGTACGGTGTTCTGTTCGGAAGTTTGCTATGAATCCAATAAACACATCTCCTCTTCGTTTCTTTTTCTGTTGAAATGAAACCGTTTCCTCTTCACCCTCATCCGACTTTTCTCGCTTTACACTTAGTTTTTCTCGTTTGATGGGTGTTCGCAGGGCTCCTTTGGGAGAAGTTTCGGGTTCGTCCTCTTTTTCAACTTTTTCAACTTTTTCAACTTTGATTTTCTTTGATGGACTCGCTGCAACAGTAGTTTCGATTTTCATGTCATTGCCGTCATCGCACGCTCCGAGGAGTAAATCTACGTTTACATTGTCCTTCGAAGCGGTAAAGAGCTTTTGCAATTCTTGCAGAGATGTTGATTCCTTTGGTGACTTATCGTCTCTTATCTTTGTTATGCGAGGAAATCGAATGGAAATCCCATTCGCTGTATGTGCATTTGAATTGGTGAATTCGGCTCCAGTTATCTCCCAAACAGGCATTTGATCAGGTGACTTTGCTATGTAATCCGGTAGAAGGGGTTTATTGCAAATGAGCCAAGGAGGTAATTGTTTGCCATTGCTACGTTCCATTTTCTTCATAAGTTGGTCGTGGATTTCTTCCATTGTTGCATCATCGAGGCCGGAATGTACTTTGGTGACTGTTTTCCAGAGACCACTCTTTTGATCGCGGCAGCCCATCAGAAATATGCTAAGCATGCCACCTTTTTTTCCTGAACCAAACCAGCCACCGAGCACAACCAAATCCGCGGTATCAGCCATTTTACCTTGAAATTGAGAGTAGTCATGTTAAATGCTAGATTTTCTTTTTCTTAGCTCGGGATGAGCCAAAGCCTAGCTTCTCGCAACCGTTCATATTACGCGTGTTACAATTTTTGTATAAATGAACGGGGTATACAATTTATTGCCGACTCTGAACGACGAATTGAGAAGCTTTTTCGTGATAAATTACACTCCCGGAGGTTTGTCATTTCCCGACGAGAGGGGGTGTAGCGAAAAATGTTCGGTGGACATGGCTGGGTCTTGAACCCACACAGCTTGCACAGCAGTTCAACGCACTAACCACCGAGCCACGGCGACCACTAAGTTGAGATTCTCACTGGAAAAAACTGAACTAGAGATGAAAATGCGTTACTGTGAACGGCGGGCTGGAGCAATTACATCAGGGCACGGGCTAGAGAAGCAGAAGTAGCTGCGAGTAAAACTGGAGCAGCCCCTGAGCCAAAAACAACTTTTCTAAAGTCGCAAAAAGTCCGTAAATATAAGATTATGTAGTACCACGATCCTTGAAAGCAACGAGCTCTTTAAGTAGTACAACATTCTACTCCTGAGAGAACTGATGATGAATTTGTTTAGAATATAGAGAACACACTGGACGTACAACAAACAGGTTTTCACACTAGACTCTTATGTACTTCGAACAGGCGTCATGCTTAGAAATTTCCAGCAGTTTATAAGGTCTTGTTCATTAATTTCGTTCCAGAGAATTGATCAGGAACCAATAGACGCCACCCCCTCAACTGCTGCAAAGCCGATATTACCGCAATCCAAGAAGTGCGTTGGGATGGGCCGGGCAAAAAGAGGATGAAAAACTGCGATATATACTACGGCGATTGCTACCGACAACAAAAGCAGCGCCTATTTGGGTGTGGATTCGTAATTGGAGGCAGACTTAGGCAAGAAGTCTTAAGCTTCAGGTATGCAAGCGAACGCCTCACGACAATCCGCATCAAGGCTAAATTCGCCAACATTAGCCCGATATGTGCGCATACCCCCACAGAGGAGAAAGACGACGACGCGAAAGACAGGTTCTACGAGCTCTTGGACAAGACATACGAGCAGTGCCCTAGCTATGACATTAAGATTGTCCGGAAGAGAGGGCATCTTTGGTAATACTGTCGTCGGAAGGCACAGCCTACACGACACCACCTTCGATAACGGATTTAGGCTGATCGACTTTGCTGCGGGGCGGAACGTTGTCGTAGCTAGTACGCGGTTCCCACATCTCGATATCCACAAAGGAACATGGAGATCTCCTGATCAATCAACCGTCAACCAGATTTTCCACATTGCGATCGACGCAAGGCACTCCTCCAGTATCATGGCTGTCCGAACGTTCCGAGGGGCCAACATTGACTCGGACCACTACCTTGTTGTAGCCAAGGTACGACTGCGGATATCCCGAACACCGCCAAGACAAGGAAATACTGTGAGGAAGCTTGACGTTGGACGGCTGCAATCGCAAGAGATCACCAGATCCTTTTCCGATCGAGTCTCTCTCAATCTCTTAAGAGGTCCTATGCCGCCAGCATCAAGTATTGAAGACCAGTGGCAACATTGCCAAAAAGCCATCAGAGATGCCACCTCTGATGTGCTGGGTTTCACACGGCCACCACAACGAAATCCCTGGTTTGACAACGAGTGCCGGCAAGCACATGCAACGAAACAAGAGGCATACAACGCGGCGCTGCATAGAAAGGCCAGAGCTGCTCGCGAGCTCTACGGGCAGAAGAGGAGAGACGAACACAAGCTGTCAGGCAGAATGAACCATTCAACCTGGACGAGGAAGACCAACAATTCCGTCCACCCGACCTGGACGAGGTGAAGATAGCCATATCGAATCTTAAGTCCAACAAAGCTGGTGGAGGAGCTGACGGCCTAGCTGCCGAGCTGTTCAAAGCAGCAGGCGATGACTTGGTAAAGAGCATACACCAAGTCATTGGTAAAATATGTTCGGAGAAAAGTATGCCCGATGAATGGAACCTCAGCATTGTTTGCCCGATCTTCAAGAAAGGAAACCCTCTAAAGATGCCTATTGGGGGTGAAGCCTTAGAAGCAAACACCTTTGTACTTTATGATTGACCTGCGACATTAGCTTAAAGATTTAGAGGATAAGCAAAGTGGTGTTACCATACCTTCAAATAGATAATCCTTCTTCACCTTCAACCAGGCTCTCTTCCCCGGTTGATACAGACTGTCTGCACCTTTCAACACGATACCTTCCATGCCAGCTTTAAGAACTTTTGCGGTCATCAAAGCTAACTCACTCTTCGTCTTGAGAAAGTGACTCTCAGACAGCTGAACATACGACTTTATAGGCTGAATATTTGCTTCCAAAATTTTTCTTCTCTCCCGTAAAGTGCTACAAGAAAATTCGATTTCATAATTGAAGCCCATTTTATGTACAAGATCCATTTAACTTACACATTTCTCAAATCCCGGCCATTGAAGAGAATACAATCGAAAATAAAAAGACACACTTCTGTATCCTTTTGTGCCTGCTTCTTGTGGAGCCCTAAAGTTCCAAAAGGCAACAACTCTCCAGTCTCAGTGTTGACAACGATTATTTCCGAATCAATGATAATATCGGAAGCAGTTGGGAATGCCTGAAGGTATACCAAATCGAACAATGTGTCTTACAAGAAAGAAAACGCTTTAACTGACCTTTGGAATGATCTCCTTGAATCGACGAACTTTGTGGTCCATAACCGGTTTCAAATTTCGAGAGAAAAATCGAAAATCATTTCCCTGCTTGTGAATTTGAACACGTTCGCCGTCATATTTTATTTCGCTATAGAGTCCTTCGGGATTTTTCTTAAATGCAGCTTCAACCGAATTACATGCGCTCGCAAGCATTGGACTGATGGGAGTCATGATTTGAAGAGCCACTGAACCAGCAGCAGCCTAGAGGAAGAAACTTTTCTAACTCCGTTCGTTGAAGTAAATCAGTTCCCTACCTTTTTACCTTTTACTGGACTCTTGGCAGCAGTTTTGAAGACAAATTGATCCACAACTGCGTCAAGATCATGCGAAGACTGATATGTGGGATAAGCTTCTGGGCCAAAAGCATCCAATACATGGCGAGCCTTGGCGTTTATCTTCAAATCTTGTTTTATCAAACGAATTACCTAGAGATTAACAATGAAGAGTATGAGAAGCCTCCCACATCTGTTGTAAGGCTTACCATTTTCAAATCCTCAGCAGTCGCCTTTTTACACAATTTACTGAAAACATCGGCCTGATAATCTTCCTTCCCAGAGGTCGTAAGACTTACAAGGATGTTGTCAACTTCTTTCAGAGTTAGGCAACTCTTGTCTTTCGGAGTAACTTCATCTGAATCCTCAAAATATTTCCGAATCGTTTCAGATACATCACCTAAAGCAATTTCCAAGTAATTCTTAAGAAATTTTTGAGTTTTTTTTTTGCACATACCTTGCTCTAAGTGAATTATCATATCCTCAGCACTCGTGCGAAATATCCGTGAGAAAAGTTTAACAATTTGTTTGTTTTGTAAATTGTAAACCCTTTGACTAGCGGATGGTAGAAGCATATTTATCCATAGATGGATATCTCCATTAAAACCCTTTCCACTTGTACCCTTTAAAAATTTGAAATTAGTTAGGAAAAATTTAAATTATTTAGTTGTTACCTTTTGAAAGAAATCTTGCAGTATGTTCGATTTACTGATGTAACTGGAGACATTTGCTACTTTATCACAGATGGTTATGAATGTTTCTAACAGATTATCCTTGTTAGCGGACATTTTAACAACAAATAAATTTTAAACAAATATATTTTAACAAAAACGTAAACGAAAAGAAAAACGAGTGTTGATTTCACAACTTCGCGGCAACGAATTTTGTTTACAAAACCAAATTCCAGATGTTAGTCATTTGACATTTAAAGTTGACGTGCAGGCGTGGATCTGTTTATTTTATGATTCTTTCGTAACCGTATAACAGTTTCTAGGTGCGTGGAACATGAGGAAGTATTAAAACAGTGGGGACTTTGGAAGTGTGATTGCAAACGATTTTAAGAAGTGTTTTCACGTAAGACATATAGTACAGCGTCGTGAAACCGTGATTTTCATGAAAACTAAATCCTGAGTTATTCTCGTGCAACAAGTTCCTGAGCGAACTGTTCCTTAGATTTTGGTGGCGCTGGAAAAATTTTTAATTGCGAACAACGTCTACGTGAAAATCAATGCACCTTATGTCCTCTTGAATGCACAATGCATCCCTTCGAACATCTGAACAATCTAAAGCATGGTTTCTGGTGGCTTTCCTTAACTGAAACTAATAGCAGTTTCTTAAGCGCGGGGTCTTTGATCTTCCTATTGTTTACTTACTGAGGTGAGGTGAGACATAACAGGAGCGAATTATATGGTTTGCACAGTGATATCGACGTAGTCTACATACGACGACTAAGATGGCTGCGACAAGTAGAACGGATGAACACCAGCGCTCCAAGCCAGAGAATCTTTGGATCTATCCCGAGGGGAAGACGCAGTAGAGGAAGACCGCAACTCAAACAACTGAAAAATAAGCAACTGAAAAGTACGCGAAAGCAGTTGGTCTTAAATTGAGTAAGGACAGATTCAATTTCGGAAAACGATTGCTATCTCAACAGAATAAATGCATTCTTCACAGATCGTCTATCTTACCGTCCTATTGTGTGGCTCTGAGGGCTGGTTATCAGGTATAACAGCACAGAAGCCACCAAACTCCTCTCGTCTCTGTTGTATAGAGAGTTCTCGGCATAAGTCCAAAAATCAAAGACATGGAGCAAACGAACATCAATGCCATGTCTAAGACGACAAGGAACATCAAATTACAAAATACAAGTCAAGTTATAAAAACCAAGTTATTACGGACGCCAGAATGGTTGGTTTGGAGAATTGGAAGAAGCGTGCCAAGAATCAGCGAGAACTGAAAGCCGCGGTGTCGCTTTCGCAGGCAGTCCTTCACTTCGTTGGATTCACTTCTATCTCTGCTTTTCTTGGAGGAAAGCCTGACCTTTAGTATTTCTTATTGCGGACAAGTCGTTCCCAAGTCTTTTTAAAAGTTTGGCAACAGCCCATCGAAGTAGAGTTGTCTTACCATTAAAAACACGTATTATGATTTTCCTGGTCAAGCCAAAATTAAATAAAGCCCTTAAACCTCGTCGTACCATTTTCTCACATTAATTTTTTTTTTTAATTATTTTCAGAATTTGAATGTGATAAGATTTTCGACTCAAGGAACACCAAAAATGGCACGATTAACTCTCCACTGTACTCAGAGTCAGGATTCCTTACATGTCGCTATGAATTCAAAGGAGAAGAGTTGGAAAGAGTTCAGGTAGAACATTTCATATACACAAAGAATTTCACGACCTTTTAACTTTCCCTTGTGCTAGATAAAATTCTACGAATTCAGTTTGCCCAAACAAACCAACCGAAGCGATTGCGAGAATGCAGATGTATTGCAACTTTTCCTGCCTCAACGTGGGAGGTATGAACTGGAAGACACATTTTGCGGTTCAGTAATCCCAAAGCCCATCATGTCCGATGGCGCAATGATTCTACTGAAGTACATGAGCAGAAGAATAGGAAAGGGTACTCGTGGTTTCAAGGCCGAGTACAGATTTGTCAAAAGTAAGCCAACACATTTTCACAACGTCAAGATGTCACTTCAACTGCTTTTCTTACCATTTTCAGATTTTGGTATCACAACAGGTGATCAAATGTCAAATCATTGCGTCTTTGCATACAACAGTTCGGTGGACAAGGGCGGATGGTTTACGTCTCCCAACTTCCCAGGAGCGTATCCGAAAAACTTAAAATGCAATTACTACTTTTTCGGACAAGCTGGCGAAAGAGTCAACATTAAATTTACATTTTTCGATGTCGAAGGAATTTATCCGTAAGACGAGGTGTATTCGTCTGAATTTTCTTTAATTTTAACCTCATTTCCAGATGTGAAGACTCGACTGCGAGTGACTATGTTGAGTTCTCCAACTTCATGAGCACAGACAGGAAATTTGCAAAAACTTGCGGGAAAAGGAATGACATCCAGGTCCGATCTGATGGTCGTTTCTTTCGAATATCATTTTATGCCAACGATCGATTTGACAAGACCGGCTTTCGCGCCTCCTTTGAATTTGAAACGAAGATGGTCACCACAGAAAATACATCGCTTAAAAGTGCGGTTGCCAAAGGATCACTGATCACTGTGACGAGTAAGAAATAACCGAAGGTGAATTCGAAATAAAGAACTCATTACTTGTGTATCTTCCACAGGTGTACTATATCTTGGTACGCTACTGGTGCTGTTGCTGTGCCTTAGAGTTTCAACATTTCTCTGACACACGTTCGTAGAGTAAGGAAGAGAGGAAGGTTTCAAATTTTTAAATGTCAGTGGTTTCAAATCCATCCACTGATAGAAATTAATCACTTTTATGTAAATAACAATGTGGCAATAAAATGTTTGATTTATAAATGTTGACTTTTTTTTTTCTTTTACAAAAACAATCTAGCACATGTGTATCTAAATACGACCCTATGAATTTGCAAAGAAAGCATGCCGGGGAACAGAACACGAATGCATTTAGGGGAGGTACATCTCGCCTATAGGAGGCACAGGACTGTACTTACTCTAGATTCATAGGCCTAGGTTAAGGTTCGATCTTTTAATGATTTTCAATAAATGCTGTGTTTATCTCTTATTCTGAAAGTGGAGATCAAAATTAGCATAATATGTAGTTGTCCCTTCCAAAGACGCAAACATCCGGATGCTTCAGGTGGAACACAATCTCTCATGCGGTGGAGGGAACAGTTCTGAGTGCAACGTCTATCCATGTGCATGCAGATTTTTGCACTTTTTCTAGAAGACTTGCGTGTGTAGAGAAAGAAGAAATACACTTCTTGATTTCCTTCTGTGTTTTTTTTAATTGGTTTCCAGTTTAGTTTTTTATCCAAGGAGAAATCCCTGGATTGTCTGCAAGGGCAAGTAAGGCATGTGAGAAGCCGTGAGGTCCATTTGCAGAGCACGACAGAAGATTGATATTTGAGACAGGCAACAGCTTTAGATTTTATAGCTCACTAGCTGATACCCGCGACTACGTTCGCGTGGAAAGACGTCACATTATACACGATGTCCTTTTCCGGGTTTCAAGACATTGTTGAGTAATTATAGACTTTCAATTCCTCACATTAACTCTGCAAGACCTCCCAGTAAACAACATTCCTGGTTTTTCTTTCTAGCTCGAGAAAGACTAGGCTATCAGGTTAATTGACTCTGAGCCCGCTAAGGGACAAAAAGTCTTTCCTCAGATCCACACCATCCACTTCTTCAACAGAAAATGATTAGTGCTGTTGGCTGAGTCGTGTATTTGAGTGAAAATAGCTCTTTCCCTCACTCATTGAACACAATAGCATGATGAATAATTAGGTACATTACATATATTCTGTCAGTAAAACCGATCAGATCTTCCATAAATCGCATAGGTTACTCGGTACATTTATTTTTTCCTCCTCTTTCCATCACCAATATCAAGAAATACTTCCCTCAAGTCACGGCGAAGATATTAACTTTCAAGGAGAGGACTTCGACATTAGGCTATCAGATTGATGACTTGAGACAGGCCTTTACTTCATTTGCTGTGCCCCCCGTGGCACAACAGGCTTGGTCTGTCTGAAGCCATCACCTAAAAGTACTGTCGAAGCATCCTATTTCGATACTCAATACCTTTCTATAAGCCGTGGTACACTCATGTCACACTATAACTTTGGCTTCTCGAAGCACCTGAGCCAAGTCACTCTCCTTAGAGATGTTACAAAGTGTAGACTCAGAATGACTTAGGTTGAGATGCTTTGAGAAGGTAGAGTGACCCGTCATGTCTTCTTTAATCAAGGTAGCTGCAGTACCTGAGGAAGCAATGGCAACGGCAATGCCGCTGACTACAGTTGCGCAATTACTATAAATGGCCAAACTTTAACGCCCTGTATTTTGGCCCACAGTTATAATTTTGGAAAGCGGTAAAACACGTGTTTAGTTATTTCTGTTCTAAAATATACTCACCAAATTTCAACTCCAAAATCCAATTTAAATTTTTTTTTCATGCAAATTTCAACACCGTGTAACACCCTGTAGAAGCTGAATTTCCATATGTCCTTCCTTATTCCTTGTATACATCATAAAAGGAACATCTGTGCAAAATTTCGGCTTTCTAGGTCGAACGGTTCCCTCTGGGCGTTGATGAGTCAGGACTTTTGTTTTTATATATTGAAGGAAAGAGAAAGAGAAAAGAGAAGATTAACTGCATAAAAAAGTCGACACAAACTCATCACAAACACGTTTTCCAACCGATGCTCGGCTCATCCAAATGATTAAGACGTACTTCTTAGTCCTCTAGTCGAAATACGAGAAACCCAATCTTCATAAAGTGAAAAATAAATAAATAGCTGGCGCGACAGCTCTGGATGAGCCAAGCCCTATGTTCTCGCAACCATTTATGTTGTGCGGGTTACATTTTTACCACGAATGGAAGGGGCCTACAATTTATTGCCGACTCCGAGCGGCGAATTGAGAAGCTCTTTCATGACGAATTATGCTCCCGGAGGCTTTTCATTCCCCGACGAGAGGTGGTGCTGTGAAAAATGTTCGGTGGATATGGCCGGGACTTGAACCCACGTCGCTCGGTCAGCAGTCCGACGCGTTAACCACTGAGCCACGGTTATGAAGTGGTCAGTTATAATTTTTATAGATAATTGCTGGTCTTGGTTATAATGCAGTTTCTGAGCTTTTTATATTTACATTAAAAGCATGCTAAAGAGGTTGAAACTCTGCAACTTCGGGGTCAAGAGCTAACTGATTACCTTTGCCCGAGTCACTATCAAGACAAATACGAGACCATGTCAAAGCTGTTCTTTACAGAAAACATAGAAGATTGAGATGGCAGATGTATATAGGCCTGCTTGTGAAAAATATCTCTGTTCTATTAAGTTGACGACTTGGATAAATTACGAAGAAAGCTAAGAAAAACACCAGCCTTTGGATGAACACACCAGAAAAGGCATCTGAGCCAACAGCAGCAACCTTCTGAATGTTGAAACCTTAAGGTACTCCCTTAGATAAGGTTAGGTTATGTTGGATGCTTTCCCAAATTGGCAAAACCTAAACCATTTCCTGAAAGCATTTGATTTTCCTACAGAATTTTACTACGTTTTTAAAGCTATTATAGCCTAGCTCCTTTAGATTACTATTCTGTAGCTGAGAGGCCTTATCGTTAAGCGTGCTTTCTTAGACGACAGTGTTCGAAAAAGATCCTAGTGACTATTTGTAGCTGTGCCCTGCTTAAATTGAGAATATCTCTATTTTTCTGTGGTCTACCACAGGCCAGAGCCTTGTGTACCGTTTATATAAAACCATCTCTGATTTGCCTTACTTATATATTTTCTTAAGATTTCTGCTTTAGCTAGACAGGAAGGAAGAACTACAGTACTTCCCCCTTCCATGTGTTGCTGTTCTCCACCTAGTCCGACCAGTTCTTGTACCCATCAAAGTCTAACTTGATTCTGCGCACATAATGCCTTTAGCATTATGCTGCATTTCGAGACTAGTGCAGATCTGACGAAGTTTGATTCTAGCGCTTCAATTGCACCTTGACTATCAATACCCCTTCCGGATATAGATTTCATCCCTAGTGATTCAGTAGCTATCAGCACAACCAGAACATCTGCTTGGAATACACTGGAAGTTTACGGGAGTCATTTTTATTCTACTTTGAGCTCTGGCTCTTGGGAGGAGATCCGAGATCCCAGTTGGTGGTTTTTGAACCGTCCGTAGAATCTCATCTGTTGAGATTATAACCTGTCTCCGCTAGTCCACCCTCTCAGGATACAACGTAGTGTAGGTAGGTAGTAGGTAGAGGTGGCGGTTCGATTGAACCCAATTCGTACTAGGTGCCTTTTTGTTACCACGACTCGTGTGACCTGGTTGATGATGTGTGTTGTTTAAAATGTGTGAGACAGCCGGAAGTCCCTAGATCCAACCTGTGGAATTTAGAAATCGAATTAGGTCTTGTATCCTTTTACCTGAGATGTCGCTGAGGTCGAATGGTTGGCTCAGTGCACGCAGTCTGGCTCTTGCAAGTGCCGGACACTTGCAGAGGAAGTGGACGAGAGTTTCCCTCTCATTTTCATTTCCGCAGCTGCGGCACAACGTGGTGTATTATGTATCTCAGTCCAAGACGGGAGCTGTCTCATTTGTTCTTCTTAGAACGTCGAGGTTATATTCATTCAGGATGGAGCTGTATCCAATACTGCTTTTCTAAAGAAGCAGAAGTAAGTTTAAACGTACTATTGCCTGCTTGATGTTTGATTTGTAAGTCCAGCGGTACCAAATGCAGAAAATTTTCTAGAGCTGCCGAGGATGCTGAGCAAACACCTAAAAATAAAAAATATACTAAAGACTTTCTCAATAGCTTCTTTCTATCCGCTTTAAATAATTTCCACGGTGCTTAATTTCCGATTCCGTTTTGAAATTTTCAATTTAAATTTAAACGAGTATCATTTTTTGATTCCCTTCTCTTCGATTTCGGTCGACATTTCAAATACATACGACGTTTTGCGAGTGTTCAACCTCTTTATAAGTTGAATGTTAAAATCAGTTGTTTCTTCTTTGACCAACAACTAAACTTATCATTAAATTTCAAATGTTCTATTACTATGGCCCACACTGTAAGCTTTCGCAGACGGTCGATGAAACGTCATCGCATCTCCCTTTTCCATTGTCTTTCTTGGAATTTTTTTCGCTTTTTCTGTGAAAAATTGTTCAATCGTTTTCAGTTGAACATTTTGAATCGTTTTGTACGTTTGGTTGTTGTTGGCGTTGTCGGACCGCGGAGTTTAGTGCTTAAAAAAGTAATTTAATAAAATATTGAATGAAACGATCTCATAGCTGTGAAAACAATTGAAAATCATGTTTATTCGTCCAATGTAAGTCTGTGGGAACATTGTCGGGGCTCCAATTGAACAGTTTTTTTTCCTTTCATACAAGTGCAGTGGCAGTAGGTTTTTTATTGATTGATTCGTTATTTTTTATTGCACACTAAAGTTCGTTGGTGGGATGTTTTGTTTTGTTTTGCCCATTTTAATTGTTTAACGGCCTTTCATATAATTTATCGGATCGATTTCATTTTATAGAGGAAAAGTAGAAATATTTTATGTAACCCCCTTCTTGGTAGAATTTCACGTAAAATTTTCGAATAGATACAGAATTTCAGTCGATAACCACCCCTGCGCGAGGGGTGGCTCTTCACTACATTGATGTAGGTTGCAAAGTGGAGTGGTTCCTGAGACGCGCATGCAGTGCCAGACACTTGGGCATCAGGTAACCAGTCTTGGCTCGATGCAAAGTCTCTCAGAATTGCATAATCGCAGAATATCTAATGAAACAAGAAGAATTATTAAAATCGAAATCGGCCGTCAGAAGATATCACCTTTGGCGAGCGCAGTTTTCTAATTTTAGCACACATTTCGAAAGGTTCTTTGATCCTCGCATCACTCGAGAGATTCACTTGTCGAGACGACTAGAAAACTGAAGAAATCTTACATTGTGACCACTTTGTCCATATTCAACATTGGGCGCTGTACAGTACGGACTCGTATGTGGTATCATAAATTGTATGAAAGAGCACTTAAGTGGTCATACAGCGGAAGCTTGAACTTAACCCAGCGTCACTATCATTAGAGTGGTGCGGGCGTTACAACAGACACCATCGGGCCTTGTGATGTCTTCTGCAATTTGTGTGTTCGTTTAGGGGGGCTGTAGTTGGTATACGATATGTAAGTGGTCATAAATTGATAGCACGATGGATATACCGTGCTTTCTGCAATTTGCGTGTACATTTTATCTCTTTATCGGAGCACCTATGATTTACATGCGCCTTTGTTTGTTCTCTCGTTTTAGCTTAAATGGCAATCTGAGTAAGATAAGCTCTTTGACGCGGCATGGAGCTATTACATCAGCAAACCACAAAAGCCCGGCGTGTGGCCAGGATGCAACGCGGCAGTTTCATGATGTAGTCGGCAATATCATTTGTCCGTCGCAGGTGATGGGCATTGACTACCTACGGGATCCCAGAATGAATAAGGTAATTAGAGCATGTACATGTCAATAGCAATAGCCGGCAGAGGATTGATTCAAGGTCAGGAGTACCTACCTACATGCGTTTAATTTTTCTTTATCCATCGGTGTAGAGGTGGCAAACAGGTTTAGGTTTATGGTTACGTGCACCTTTCATTTCGCACACCACATGATGGATGGGGAAGAAAGGAACTTTGGCATGGGAAGAAAAGAATAATTTCTGCCATGTTTGTACTTATGAGAGCATTCAGCGATTTGGGACAAGTTTCTATGGAAAAGAGAACGAGAAATGGATGCGAATGGAAAATCCCCAAGAGATCCCATAGAGACCAACGGATAAAGACAGGCGTACGATTTTGTATCTCTTTGCCTGTTCGATGATGGGTCTTATTCGTGGTTTATTATTCGACGGGAGAAATAACCTTCTTTTCTGTTGTCTGTCTGTTTTACTTTACTCAATGGTATTAGCACGGAAGAGAGCTATGATTAGGACTGCATTGTGCGCGAACAAGTTTTGCACAGTACTTACACTCGAAGTCTCCAATTTGTGAAGTTACTGGCAAAAATAAATAGCTGGCGCGACAGTTCGGGATGAGCCAAGGCCTAGCTTTTCGCACGAATGGAAGAGTCCTACAATTTATTGCTGACTGGGAACGGCGAATTGAGAAATGCTGGTAAAGTTTGATGTTATCAGCAAGGGTACTAAATCGATAAATCAATGTCAAGTGATAAAGCTAGTCTAATGGTCTGGAAAAAGTTAAATTAGCACCAGAATGTTCAAGATAGCACCTAGCTAAAAAGAAGGCAGATGATGTTTAGATTTTTACATACACTACATACATATGTACCTTTGAGTCTAAAAGCGTTTGCTTGTGTGAGTCTAATGCCGGCATAAAGAAGACTCGTTTTAACGACGATTTCCTTACTCTGGACTACTCCATCTTGTAGCAAAATTCGAATACGGAAAAAGTGTGAGACTGATTACATAGTAATTTGGATAAGTACCTGAACAAAATAATTTAATTAGGCACTTATCCATGGCCGGTAATTAAGAGAAAAATGTTCAGAAACATTTTCATTACAAAACTTGAAATAAGTTTATAAATATTCGACAACAATTGTAATAATCCTTTCAATTTGTTCGTTAATAAGTTCAATATATCATGTGCTGTTATATCTGCCACTGAAAAATTTGATTTCGTTCCTCCCCTTGTAGGCAGTTTCAGTCCATACTATAACAGAACCTTCTCCCATTTAACGGCGACTTAAAATTCATTGCTCCTTACGCAGATCGTGAAAATAGTAATTCCAGCCATCAAGCACATCAAATTGAAGTTTTTTTCAGCTGTGAATATGGTTAGGTGAAGTGGATGTCCCCGGTTCAGACATACTTAGACCAATTCTGATACGACGAGAAATATACTGATTTACCTACACCGGGAACCAAGTGTGTAACGCCGAGTGTCTCGAGATGGGTGACTGTATCGGTAGCGACCCTATGTATTGAACCACTTTGACCCGAAGATAAAGTTTCTTATCTTTTGGATGTTGAGTTCGGCTAGATCGTTTAGATTATCATAGAAGTATTCCCCAAGGGGTTTCCTTCCTAATGTTGCAAAGGCAGGACAAGTGCACAGTACGCGGGTAATAGTTTCCTCCACCTCTTTATCTCTACAGCTTCTACTGAAATCATCAATCTGAGTGAATGTCTGCCTATCAAGCAATGTCCAGTGATGACCCCTATTAGTGAATCTAAGTTTTCGTCGATTAATGGATAAAAGTCTCTCCGTCTTTTTTAAATCTAGCTTTGGCCGGATTTGTTTTGACAGGAGGAAAGTGCTGATGTTGTTCCACCTATTGATCGCCAGTTTGCTGGCATCGGTATCAAGAAGGAATTTGATCGATTTGATGGGAGCAGATGGTAGCCCCAGGTTTTGGAAGAAATGTCGTCCTGCACCTCCTTTTGCCAGCTCGTCCGCCGTACAGTTGCCTGCAGCGTCCCTATGTCCTGGGATCCAGCACAGGTCTACGTCGCATCTGTCTGCAATCTCGTCAAGACATCTGCGGCATTGCTTTACCAGCCTTGATTGTAATGTCGTCGATTCCAAGGCTTTAATAGCTGCATGACTATCTAGTGCACCCGTCATGCATATGCATGATAGCCTTTGTATCTTTTCAAGTAGACCAATAACATCAGGATCAGGATCGGTCTCACTACCGCCGTATACATATATCCAATGGACTACTTTAGGCTTAAGGCTCCATTAGGAGCCCAGACCTTTCCCGCATGAGTATAGTGCAATTCAGGTTTTCCTTGCACGGTCTTGTATATTCAACCTCCAGCTAAGTTTCTTCGCAAAAGTGACTCCAGGTATTTGGCATGGATTACAAATTCATGTTCCTAGTCTTTGAGCTTAGGAGGCGTGATATGTGAAACTTTGTGTCGTCTTGTGAAAAGAAGTAGTCCGATTTTCAAGGCCTGCCATGTTTGTCCACATTTCCAGTTTGTTAAGGGCATATTCCATTCGTTCCCCGAATGTGGGGATGAATTTCCCCGCTAGGAAGGATACCATAGTGCTGAAGAGTATGCTATGCAGAGATTTCTCTACCGATTTCACTTTACAATAAGCATGTTGGAATTTTGATATGAAACAGTTATCTTATTGTTAGATCTTATGTGCACATAAACCAGTCTTTCTAGTGTTTTCACAAAAAATGAGGCTTATTGTACGTCTTTGGGGATACGTGAGATGATACTTTAACCCTCCTCCGAGGACAAGCGATGTGACCAAAGGTTAAGGGGCTCTTAAATATGTGAATATGACTTTTCTCCATTTTATCTTCCAATCATAATGGTTACGAGCAGACTCTTAACGGAACGTTTTGTGAATTTTGGTCAAAGGTGGCCTTCGAAACAGTTTTTACCTTTGAAAATGTTCACATGGTTGTCAAACTCTCCTCACATGAAGAAGTATTTAAACAAACTGATCAACATGCCCTGCCTTTTTGTCCCACCCAGTTTTAGACGTTTCCCCTAGAACATAAAAATTGAAAATGGTTCCAGAAATAATTTTATGCAGTGCGTTCTTAATCTACATGTACATGGATATACATATGTATGTATGTATGTACACCCATCCGTTGCCAAATATTTCAAAAAAATTTGGCAAACGTTTTTTTTCTAAGAATTTATGGGGTGTCTTATCATTTTGGAGTGTGTATATGGCATGTTTGTTATTCTTACTCTGGTTGATTCCTACTTTGTGTACTTTCCGTTGTAGTTTTCTGGTAGTTTCTTAGCTTCCCTCATGCTCTAATTGTTGTTTTAGGTTCTGTCGCTGTTCCTTTACTCTGAAAAAATGTTGGGTGGATATTGCTGGGACTCGAACCTACGCAGCTCGCACAGCAGTCCAACGGCGACCATCTCGCCCTTTTTTTCCAACCTTAACTACTTTCGAAGTATACTTTCTTATTGCGTTGAGAGATGAAAGCCTTGAAATTGATTATAGAAACAGTAAGTCTGGTCACACTTGATGTGTGGATCATGGCAAAATGATGATCGACGCATGATCACTGATTCGCACTATGCATCCAAATTTGTTTTCAATCATTAAAAAGAGAAGTTAATTTCTTTTTGATTGTCGGCATCCGCAGATGTATTATGCTAATTTTGTTTTAAAAACGCAAAACACCTTCCGTTCGAATTTATTTCTTTTCCATTAATTGATTTAGCCTTACCGCGCTATCATGTATCATCTCTTTCACGTGAATAGTATGTGACAGCACAAATAATTACATTGCTAATAATAATAATTAATTCCCTATGCACACCATTCGTTGCTATGTTCCAACGAAAAGCTTTTTAAATCGACGTAGGTAGTGTACATAGTTTCAGATACATATTCACATGTATTTTTTTCGGCGAAACGAATTTTATGGAACATATGATGAAAAGTGTTCAATGCCATCGATATGTATAGCGTGACTAATCCTATCTAGAATTTGGTGGTTTTTTTTTGTTTATCAAAACATTCAACTTAGAGACCAGTCACTGACCTATCGTTCGTGAAAATTAACGCGTTTGCCGTTTTGTATCCGAGTGATCCATAGTATAAATTAGAGTATTGAATGCAAAGTCTATGGAGTCCGATTCCGAAATTTTGACGACTTATTTTGTGGTTAATTCTAAAAGAAGAATCATGAGAGAATGTGTTTTTTTAAGTTGCCCCGATGAGTGTGTGTACTTTCCGCAATATTCTAAAAATAATTTCAGCTGTCAGTTCTTTTTGTTAAGCGATGAAGAACCTTTTTTAAGTTATGCATGTAGTGCAGGGATAGAGCGAAATAAATGGATCTAGGGAAGTGGTGGAAGTTGGATCTGGAGAGTCTCATTTTGCGATGCCATCAAAATTAAACTTTTATCGCTATCTCAGGAATATAATACGGTTGTCCTAACCAAATTCTCTCTCGAAAATGAACAGGTGTATAAGAGAACGAGTCTAGAATGATGGATCAGCCACGCGTTCGGAGAAGGCGACGCTTGTCAAGACAGAGAAGCCATGCTATGGAAGAAAATTGGGTCGCCAAAGAAAATCTGAACGCAGCACTGTCGAAGAGTAATCAATGCAATTGGCAGGAACCCAACATGATGGAGCGTAGACGTTGTAGAAATAGATACCCTTAGTTCTGTAAATTGTTCTGCTCTCGTCAATTTTTGTGAAGACTGAAGTTCTATATTAGTAGAGCTGGGACCGCAGCTAGTGGAGCCTAGTCAAAGTCCTTAACTACCCCAAAGTTATATCTGTCTACAGTGACGTTCTGTCCGAGACGTCGGAGTTGGGGGTCCTTTCTTGTTGACAGCATATACTTGTTCTTGCTCTCATTGACCCCTAAACCTATCTTCGCCGCTTCCGTCTCAACATTCCCAAACGCGCCAGTGGAATCACGGTTATGTCAATATCGTCGGCGTATGCGTGTAACTGGACGGATTTTTGCAAAATCGTGCCTCTGGTGTTGGCGCGTGAGTTTTGCACTATTCGTTCAAGAACGATGTTAAAGAAGTCGAAGGCAAGCGCGTCGCCTTCTCTAAATTTTTTTTTTTTTACATCAAAGGTCTTGGCGAGGTCTTGGCCGACCTTGATGGAGCAGCGCGCATTCTCGTGCTGCACAAACTGACGATCTCGGGAGAGATGCCAAAACTCGATAGCTTGTCTCTATAATCGCTGTCATATGCGACCTGGAAGTCGGTGAAAAGGTGATGGGAATCGATTTGAAGTTCCTGAGTTCCCTCCAGGATCTGCCATAGTGTGAATATTTGGCCAATGATATGGACCTAAGGGTTAACGAACGGCTTTAGGCGTTCAAACAACGCGGCAGATAAGATCTTAAGAAGACTGATGCTTCTGTAGTTGGCGCAGCTCAGAGGGTCTCCTTTCTTGCGGATTTCGACTACTTCTGGTATATGAACAACAGCTCAGGTACGTCCCGATTGATATGAGATCATCACTGGAAAGAGAGACGATACATAACGATTACTCTCCCGGTGCTGATAATTAACCCGCTATAGTCCTGCAAAAGTGAAATGTATACTTGTCTAGGTCTAAACTATGATTGCTTTAATCCAACTATACATTCCGTAGTAATTTTCGCTCCAATAAAGAGAAAAAATCTCACAAAGTAGTTGACCTGGCAGGGCTGGGACACACTTATGTGGATTTAGAGTAAGGTTCATTGTAATACCACTAAAATAGTCTGGAGTATTGTGCTTATGGTAAAAAACCTAAGAATACCTATAGATAGGATACGTAAGGGCATAAGAGACCTCGCCAAAATGACAGCCTGTATGATGAGAATTTAACCTCATCTTCCCACAACAACCAACCAATTTTAAGGCAAACATTTCTTTGCTTTCTGAGGAATTGCTTGGACGCAGGCTGTTTTCCAACAAGATATTCCTCTAGCTCTTTAACTAAACGTCTGACATCGATGTTTGGACGGCCGATATACTTGGTGGTTAAGTCTTCATCGGGTCTAGTTTGGAATTGTGTGTAAAGAGATTTGCGAACAGATCCGTATTTTCCTTGGTTGTTGTGAGCACGGAATCATGGTTCGATAATAAATAAATAAATAGCTGGCGCGACAGCTGGAGAGCCAAGGTCTAGCTTCTCGCAACCATTCATGTTGTGTGTTTTAGATATTTTACTCCGAACGGCGAAGTGAGAAGCTCTTTCATGACAAATTATACTCCCGGAGGCTTGCCATTCCTCGACGAGAGGTGGTGCCACGAAAAATGTTCGGTGGACATGGCTAGGGCTTAAACCCACGCCGCTCGCTCAACAGTCCAACGCACTAACCACTGAGCCACGGCGACCACTGGTCCGAAAAGTTTGTTTATAATTTGTTCGTTTATGTTTCTGTTATTGTTTTTTGTTGTTTGATACGAAAGCTGTTCGGACTTTGTCGGTCAAATTGTCAACAGGCTTTGTTTTTGGGACTTTATAGATCCGTGAAAGACAAGTTTTATCGATTTGATTCTTCTCTCTGATGCGTGGGGCCTGATGTGGTAAACAGCCGGGGATCTTCTTTAAAACGGAGTTCAGTATTAAGTTTGTAGTCGGGACTAAAAAGACACGCTTGGTTTATTCAATCCTTTTCCCTGAGTATTACAAAGTCCTTTCAAAGTGTTTCATATTCCTAGTAAATTTTTTTTTTTTTTATAATCTACGCGCGCTAAAGGGGTTATGATTACCCTTAAACGAGAGCACGGGCATTAGGGAAATTAGGGGAGAGACGAATGAGATACCGATGCACGTTGGCCTTAAATGCCTGCGGGTTGCAGTGACGGGGAAACACAGAACTATGTAGACTGTTCCACGTTCGCGTTGTACGGCTTATGAAAGAATCTCTGTATTTGACAGTACGCCCGAAATTAGGCTTAAGGGTAAACTGATGAGCATTCGAAGCGTGACGCGAATTGCGGGTGAAGAGTTGAAGGGGCGGAATGCAACTGGCTATTTCGCTAGAGCTCTGTTTATGGAAAAACTATAAAACAGTGAGAGACAGGAAACATTTCGTCGGTGTTCAAGCGACTCTATTGACTTCGCAATGTCCCTGTCACCAATAAGTTTCAACGCGCGATTTTGGATTCTATCCAGAATGTGCAAGATGGTTTTGGGTCCCTATATCTTGTGCGTTTGGTTGCAATTAGTATGTTGTACTTCTGCAGGTAGTTCCCCTCAGAGAACAAGTTCACCTCCGGTATATTTTTATCCCGAAACTGACATCATGTTTTTTTTTTGTAACCAACAAAAGGTTGAAGCCTCTTAGCAGTCACTTCTATGTAGAGTTACTAAGCCATTTTATTTACAAAATATAATTGGTGTTCTTCGTAGGCAATGACTAACGTCACAGAGCCCCATCTAATAGAAAAAGTACATTTTATCTTAGCTGACGAATACAAGTGAAAGTGGCTATACTTAAAAAGGTTACTTACAAAAATAGGAAGTGTTTTCACTTCACTCAACATGTGACCAACTGGTTAACCTTTACTAAACGAGCCTAGTGACATTTAATGCGTCATATTTGGCATCAATCATAAACAATACTTTCCCGTTTAGAAATTATCAACTCGATCTTATTTAATCCATTAGGAAGAATTCAATCACTCTCCTATCGGGCAACATGACGGCTTCGTTGAAAACACCACTAATGCGACGAGACCAGTGTTGTTAAACAATTAACACCCTTATCTCATCTCTACCTGGCCGATAACTATATTATCGCCATCCACTCAGACACTAGACAGTGTGGAAAAATGTATAAACAAATACAAAAAAAAAAACCAGAATTCTGATTATCTTTTCAATCTAAAGCTCTATCAGCCCTATGCAACACGAAAGATAAACAAATGAGATATAGTATGCATGCATACATATAATGGCAAATTAGAAAAAAAAAAAAAAAATATTTCTCCATCATTCTGGTTGGATTCATAATTCAGTACGAGGTCAAGAACGCTCGTTTTTAAAAATAATCTTAGCTTTTCGAGAATATCCACGCAATGTCAATGAATTTTTGGCAGAAATTCTGCAATAGAAAATAAAAGTTCTGACACAAGTCGAAAAGCTTTCGATTTTGTTTAAACAAAAATAAAAGCAAAATAAAGGAAAGTCATTATTTGTTTAGGGGTGCATTACGTAAAGGGTGCAGAATAAAAATAATTGCACGCTTCAGATAATTAGATCAAACACCTGACGATGTTTTTAGCTCAGATAAACATCAAAACAATGTTTGTTCAAGTTAAAATTGTAGGTGATCGCGTTCGGTGAGGCACGCTTCGTCTATAAATAATTATATAATAGATTCTTCTATTTTTTAGATTTCGCGTAGTTGAATTTTATTTAAAGTTATATTGTTGCGGCCGGGATATTGTTTTTCTGCTATTTTGTAAACATATTTTTTTTTTAGTTTATGAGGCCACAAATTAGGAGACTGAAGTGCAACGATAACGCGCACACCTTGAGGGTTATAAATTTAAATTAGACTCGTAAAGATTAGACGAAGTAATCGACTGAACGTAGCCATTCTGAGAAAATATTAGCAGGAGAAATAATTAATAATTCTTTATTCTTAACAGACCACAACTGTATTCAAGCGGTTTTATCCGCTGCTTCTATTAAGAGCGAGCCAGTGTGACCATTAGCTTCTCATCACCGTCATCATTTTCCATTGACTCGCTTATCCACTATGAGCATCGCGGATATAGGAAGCTTAAGTGGCCTCTTCACATCCCCGATCTTCCGCCATCGCCTCTAAATCATCAGGGTATTGGTGAGATTTCGGACTTGATCTAGCCACCTCATCCTGAGTCTACTCAGGGGACGCCTACCTAATGGCACGAATTCCATGGCACGAGTTGGGCACTTGCGTTTAACGTATCCAGATCTCTCTGTTCGAAGAAGTAGCTGCTTGACATTGATTATTAGCGTATTCTGGTGTTCCTAACCTGATCTTGGCGAGTCACCCCAGCAATACAACGAATAAATCTCATTTCGGCAGCTTGTATTCGCAATTTTATTCTTTCGATCATCACCCCAACCTCAGGACTATAGGTGAGGATCGGAACAATCACTGAATTAAAGATCGACAATTTAGCTTCGATGCCAAGATCGGCCCTCCTGACAACAGATTCACCAAGCTGTCTCAAAATTGCTCCAGCCTGACCAATCCTACAGGATAACTCAGTATTGCTGCTACCATCACTCGTGAATAGGACCCCGGGATACTCAAACTTCTCCACCTGTTTCAATTGGACTCCACTACCATCCAGAGTGCTTTGAACAGGTGTTCTAGAAATTACCATTAGCTCTGATTTGTTCACGTTTACCTTCATCCCAGCTTCAACACAGACGGCGACGAACCTATCTAGTGCGCGCTGAAGTTCGGTCTGGGTGGACGTTAGGATGACCAAGTGATCAGCAAAAAGCAGATGACTTATCTTTAAGTCTCCCAATTCAAACCGTTCCTCACCAAGGCTGCGCTGTAACATCCAATCCATATACGCTATGAAAAGGAGAGATGACAGAACGCACCCCTGGCAAAGTCCAACGCCCACAGTGAAAGGTGTCGACTTAACGCCGTTCACCCAAACACAGCTCTTACAGTTAGTGTACAGAGATTGAATGGCATTCAGAAGAGAACCGTCAATCCCGTACTCCTGCAATACACTCCAGAGTTTACCTCGAGGGACCTGATCATATGCTTTCTCCAAATCCACAAGACACTGTAGATAGGTTTTGGCATACTCCCAGGCCTTCTCAAGGACCATTCTGAGAGTGAACAGCTGGTCGGTTGTGCTTCTATCTGGACGAAAGCCGCACTGCTCATCGCCAAAAGTTGAAGTTTTACTTCAGTATTTATATCTTCCACTTAAGTAATTCACATTCATATGTAGGTATAATGTGAGTAAAATTAAATTGGAGACAAGATTGAAAAAACAGGACTTGGGATACTCCCAAGGAAGCGTAACATTCTACAGATCAGTCACGCTAAAAACTGTGTTATTTTGCTGGACATAGGGTTGCCATTAGAAATTTTAAGAAACTAAAAGTCATACGTATAAAACCACGGACATTGCCTCCATAACGCCAGGTACAGTAGAAATATTGAATTAAGCGGGGTGTTTCCTATAAATTCTTTGGAGGATTATGCACTGTTGGCACTCACTGTCCTTAAACACAAATACATCCGCGCAAAAGCCATTAATTGGTCTCTCACTCGCATCGGTCACGATTTACGCTTTGTAAACGCGCGATGAATGTAGGTTTCAATAAACCTTCTCATGACCAGCCTTTCATCCACTTCGATTCCAGGCACGCTGTTTTCAGTTCTCTAAACGAAGCACTCTGGGTGAGGCCCGTTCTTCCTTGTCGATCTTCCTGGGGCCTGTGGTTCGAAGATTCTCTTGCCTGGAGCATTATTGTCCATTCGGTTGAAGTGGCCAACCCAGTGTTGGCTTTACGGACTACGTGCAATAGAGCTCGCGGTGGTATCTTCTCCTCCATTCGCCGTCCTCACATACGGAACTAAATATCCGATGAAGGGTTTTTCTCCGAAGAGTGTTCAATATCTACTCTGCTTTCCTGCTTATCGTCTAGCACTCGACAACTTATAGCAGAACAAGCAGGATCAGAGTTTTATGGAGCGTAGATTTCATCTTTCGAGTTTATTTGAATCATTTGTTCTGCCACACTGAAGTACCAGCGGTTTCCTAGAGTAAGTTTACACCGGATCACCACAAACGTGTCATTCGCAGAGTTGATGTGTACTCCGAGGTAAATAAACTCCTTAACCACTTCGCAGTTTTTGTTATCAACAGTGACGTTTTGTCGTAGGCGGTGAACAGAAGGTGCCTTGTTTATTGATAACATATACTTGGTTTTGTCCTCATTCATTTTAAGACCAATTCGCCTTCTTCCTCTTCAATTGTCGTAAAAAGTCTCTATGACGGTACGTTTAGGAAGGATGAGTGATGTCGATATCGTCTACGTATCCCAACAGTTGGACAAATTTGTTGAAGATAGTGCCTTGCGCGTTAACACCTGTCTTACGCACGTGATAGCGCGTCTTATTGCCGGAATCCGGTGTAAGTTTGAAAGAGCTCATAAGAGCTCTCCAGGATTTGCCTTAGTTTGAAGATTTGGTCTACACTCGATCTGCAGGGCCGAAAGCCACACTGGTACGGTCCTCTATTACAGAAGGGCTTCAGACGTTTACACAATACGTTGGATAGGACATTTTATGCGACATTTAGCCTCAATAGTTGGCTCAAGACATAGGATTGTTTTTTTTTTTTTTTTTTGTAGATGCGGCATATGGAACTGATATTACAGTCATCGGGGATACTTTCCTCCACCCAAAGTGGGTGCAAAAGGCCTACCAAAGCATTACCTTCGCATTTAAAGAGCTCTGCTGGTAAACCATCACATCCGACGACCTTGTTATTCTTCAACTTCTTGATAGCTGTGCTGACCTTTTCTTGCTAGGAGGGGGGATTATAACTTCATTGACTGGAAGTAGGGGCGCATTTCTTGCTCTGTCAAGCTCTCAACATTATGTCCATTTAGAAACTGCTGAAAATGCTACTTAAACACATTTACAATTCCCTGCGCATCGGTGAAAAGATTCAATTGTCTAATTCGAAGAACTTGCGTTGGGGCCTTGAAGCCAACTGGCAGTCGCTTACTGCCTTACTGTAGAGCTGTCGGTTGTTGTTTCTATTCAACAACTCTTCGATTTCCTTGAGCTAATAATAAATTGCAACATCTTAAAAACGCTGGACATATTTCAAAAATCCCTCCGAACGTCCCCGGACGCCCTACAAAAGGGGACAGTATCCATGGAAAAGAGGACGTATGGCAAGCTCGGTTGAATGTGCCAGAAAAGTTGCAGACGCATTGAACGCTTTTTTTTAAATATTGATATACGCCGAGGGCACAATGCATCCGAATAAAAATTGGATCATAGTTGCACTACGTACGTGAATGAACGAGCGGCAAATAATAAAAAAATTGCTTCTTTCGGTTGAGTATTGCGGATGGGACACCGATAGGGGATTCGTCGACGCTCTGTCTACAGTGATAACAAGACGGATACCAACATATGGTTTCATAGTCTCATGGACAGTACTAGATAAAGTTAGCTACGCCAACCTTATTTCATTATGATTGAAATCGGCCTCGTCACACTTAGATTCCATCCATGAATGGTTCCCCTAATCTTAAAAGCATCCATAACCTGTTAGGTTTGAAACCCCGCTGAAGTTCTGATGATTTGCTTGTCTTTAAAGAAATGTTGCCCTTACGTTTTCATCCTTAAGTCTAAAAGAGCTGGGCAATAACAGAGAAAGGGTGGGGTGAGATCATGCTCTTTTCATATTCTCATTCCGTTTTAATTTTTTCATGTTTTACCGTGAGATGTTGTATCCGGTAAGTACGGCTATTAGAGCCGAGAGGGTGTTTCTGTTCCTTTGTATGTTTCTTTCAACCAAATTTCCTAATAACTGCACAGATATTTAACGAACTCTATCTGATGTTGCCTGCCTCGAATATTTTATTCTCCACTTCTTGCTTAAGGGTGCACGTTGGGATTTGAGGGATGTGTCATCCTTTCCTGGGTCAAGTGCAAGTCTTTCCTTATGAGTCTTTCTCAGGAGTTTTTCATTTTTTCAACCTTAAGCTCTTCGCGACAGCTATTCGCTTGTAATTTCGATTTTACTTCAGCGCCAAAAATTGTTTTTATTGCTGCAAATTGTCAATAAAAACGTTAGGGGTCCCTGACAGAACCTTTTCTCGGAAGGCACTGCTATAATCTGGAAGTCTGATTGATTTTAAGAAATGCAGTGGGTCTAAGAACAGACCAGCGCCATACTTTCATTCTCGGGCCATTAATAGAGATGGCCATGTATCTAACTGTTACCTCATTGGTTTCCCATTCCCCTCTAATCGAAATAGGCGCTATTTCTGCGAAATCCATCTAAAAGGGGTGAAGAACGGTCTGTCAAGCGCTAGGTAGCGTGCTGTGTAGTATGTAGTTACTACACAATCCACGTATTTATTTGAAATTTGAGTGTGTCCTGTCCATCATTCACTAGACATATGAATGTATGTAAGCAATGAGTTTTCCAATATTTGTAACGTTTTGGAGTACGTATTTAAAACTCCAGTGCTGATAATAGGTTTTAAGGAAACTTAGCGGTTTTTGTGTTGGTGATTTAAATTCATTCAATTATCGCTGGAGTTCGAAGAGCCGTACCAACTCTAACGTTCCGAATGCGTACAAAAAACTCAAAAGACTGTTTTAAGGAACAAGCAGCCATCACTACGTGGGTGTCCTTCTGCTCCATAAACGCAAAAACAGGACTAAATCACGAGGGGAAAGTGTTGATATCTAGGAAATCGCAGTATAACATGATTATAAAACTTGCCACGCCCTTAATTCCTATCTCCATACGAATCTGAACAGAATGTATTTGTTGTAAGCCTTAATGTAATCAGCGAAACGAATCTCTCAGCCGAAAATAGTCAAATATGTATATGCGTACTCGTAAAAATTCTATGATACAATTCAAATGCTAAAACAAAACTAAATGCTATTTCAGGCAGGTTATTTATTTTTATTACAACAATACAACAATAAATGCATAAACTGTTTCAAGCGACTAATTTGTTTAAATTTATTTACTTACAGGGCCTGGCCTTTACAATCGAGGAGAGGCAAATACTGGGCATTCATGGCTTACAACCGGCTCGTTACAAGACACAAGAGGAACAGCTGGAACTGTGTAAAATATCCATCGACCGATATACCATGAATCTGAACAAGTACCTGTACCTTTCTGATTTGCATGACCGTAATGAGCGACTGTTTTTCCGACTGTTGTCGGAGAATATCGAGGATTTAATGCCTATCGTGTATACACCCACCGTGGGGCTGGCATGTCAAAAGTTCGGTCTTATTTACCGACGTCCCCGTGGTTTGTTCATTACCATCAATGACAAGGGTCACGTGTTCGATATCCTCAAGAACTGGTAAACTCATCACAAAGAGTGAACACTGGAGGTGATCTCAAAATATTCTGTCTTCCAAACAGGGCGGAACCGGACGTTCGTGCGATTTGTGTAACAGACGGTGAACGTATTTTAGGTTTGGGCGATTTGGGTGCTTGCGGTATGGGTATTCCTGTGGGTAAACTTTCCCTGTATACGGCCTTAGCTGGAATAAGGCCTCATCAATGTTTACCCATTCAAATCGATGTGGGTACAAACAATGAGACTCAACTAGAGGATCCCCTGTATATTGGCTTGCGCCAAAGACGAGTGACTGGCGCCGCATATGATGAGCTTCTCGATGAATTTATGGAGGCCGTGGTTAGGAGATATGGTCAAAATACCCTTATTCAGTTTGAAGACTTTGGCAATCATCATGCATTCAGGCTGTTGGACAAATACAAGGATTGTTATTGCACTTTTAATGACGATATCCAGGGTACGGCGGCGGTAGTCGTCGGTGGTTTGTATGCGGCGAGACGACTCACCGGGAAAAAACTGTCAGAGAATACAATTGTGTTTGCTGGAGCTGGCGAAGCTGCCATCGGTATTGCGGATCTTTGTTGTGAGGCCTTAGTTGCTGAAGGACTTTCACGAGCGGTAAGTTATGAAATTGAATGAGTTTATGAAGTACCCCTAGTGTGTTTTGGTGTTATAAAATCATTTTAGCTCTTTACGAAGATTAAACTTTATGTAATGTTAGTTCAAGTGAAAAATCGATTCTTTAATGTGATTGCTACTCAATTTCTGAGACGTTTTACGAAACCCTTTAAGAAACATTTCTCTTGTTGGCAGTTCCGAAGTTATAAAGCAAAAGTTATGATTGTAAACGCCATAATGGGTAATAAAGGGAATTGCATTTGATTCTGTTTGAGAACCTTGTGTAACATCTTTCCCTTCAATATGCAAAATAAAAAAATACTTCGAAGTGAATCTCTAAACAACTTAAACGTTTATAGTCCACTTTATAGCTGTAGATCCCCCCTTTTCGCCATTTGTTGGGTGTAATACAAGCGTTTTATCAAGCTTGGTGGTAAACGTGAAAGAAAGTTATCGCAGCATTATAGCTGTGTGGTTCTCTGTTACATTACGAGACGTAGTGTTCGAAGGTGACATTGGAAATGCTTCGACGGGAGATATTGGCTTTTGGCACGATAGATCTTGTTAGGTTAGGTTAGGTTTGTGGGCTGATGAGGGCTACCTCATCTTTGGTTTATGTAGACCCATTGTGATACCCATGATATTCCCTACTACGGTTTTTTAATTCCTTGGTGTCAACCATCCAGTCGGTTTGGAAATTTGAGAAGCTCTGATGGCGAGCCATCAGCTAGTTAGTCGACATAATCGAAGAAGAATTTGCCTGTGGTCCTATTTGTTATCTGGCAGAGGTATGGGCAGTGGCAGAGAAAATGACCTGTGTCCTCATGGACTTCCCCATCACCGCATCCCCTGCATATATCATCATCAGTCAGGTGTAATTTCTTTGTGTAATATCTTAGCATGTTGTGGCCAGTAAGTACTCCCACCAGCATTGACAGTGATCTCCTGTCTTTTTGTAAAATCTGGCAGGTTTTTGCCTTGTCATATTCTGGCCACAACCTTCTTGATATTTCACAGGTGGTTAGAGATTTCCACCTGTTATTTGCCTCTATTAGAGTTTTTTGTGCAATTTTCGCCCTTAGGTTGCAGAGTGGCGGTCTGACGAGCTCTGGGGCTAGGGTTGAACCCCTTCTTGCCCGTTCGTCAGCTTTTTTATTGCTTGGTACTCCGCTGTGACCAGGGACCCAGCAGAGCTTAACATTGTGCTGCGTGCCAAGAACCTTAAACTCTTCGCGACAAAACTCCACAAGCTTCGATGTTATCTGCGTAGCAGCTATAGTTTTAATGGCAGCCTGACTGTCAATGTAAGTCGTTATATCCTCCCGTGATATTGTAAGCATTGAGACTAGTTGGGCGGCTTTTGTCACTGCTAGAACCTCCGTTTGGAAAACGCTGCTGTGATCCGGGAGTCTTATGGAGCTGTTAAGTCCTAACTGGTCTAAGAAAAGGCCTGTTCCTATGCCTATATCCATTTTTGAGCCATCTGTGTAGATGGATTTGGATTAATTTAAAACTTCTTTATTTTGCCACTGTTCCCTACATAAGAAGGGTTTCTCAAAGTCTAAGTCCGGGACAGTGTAATCCGAGCTGACATTTGCGCCCAGATGATTGCTAAATATCTCGGCATGCCCATACGGATTTGGTATCCAGTGTTTAGATTGGCTGATTCTGGAAGCACTTTTTGCTGCAGTCTCCTGCATGTGGAGGTCTAGAGGCAAAAGGTTAAGAATTACCTCCATCCCCGCTGTTGGTGTTGTTCTCATGGCACCAGTTGTCCTGATGTAAGCCATTCCTTGTATCTTGGTCATATTTCTGAGGTTAACTGTACTGGTGGCACCGCGCCACCACACCGAGTATGAGTATCGGTCTAACAATAGCCGAGTACATCCAAAGGGTTATTTTGGGTCTGGATCCCCAATTTTTTCCCGAAGAGTCCACTGCAGGTGTAGAAGGCAACAGATGCCTTCTTTACCCTCTCCTTGACGTTCAGCCTGCAGTTCAGCTTTCTGTCAAGTATGAGACCATAGGTCTTGTTAGAGGTCGCAGTTCAGTCAGTGGGTGGATGCCCCATTTATAGCCCAGAGAGCGCTAGTCGCCTTCTTCACACGTTCTTATGCATTTAACTTCCAGTTTAACTTTCTGTTCTAGTTCAAGATACTTAGCGTGGTCGGCAACGCATAGTTGGAAGACTGCCTTGGGGAATATTGTGCTTTCTCATGAAGAGCACCAGTTCTGTTTTAGACGGATGAATGCTTAGGCTACTCTTTTCAATCAATCTGACAAACTTTGATAGAGCCAACTCCATGTTTGCCTTTTCTGTTACACATTTGCAGTCAGATTAAGTATTGTATCCTAAATCCTTACAATTTCGACACGTTTCGACAACTAAATCTACCACTGTTTATCATTGTAGGAAGCACGCAGCAAAATCTTTATGGTCGACATTAATGGACTACTGACAACCACACGAAAGGAAGGAGATCTAATGGGTCACAAAGCCTATTACGCCAAGGATATCCCACCGGAAAAATCTCTACTGAATGTGATCGTCCAACATAAGCCAAATGTACGTGAAATGAATCAACAAAACTTTCAATTGATTTTCGTGTATTTTAGATCTTGATCGGAGCATCAGCTTCCCCCGGACTGTTCTCAAAAGAAATTCTTCAGATAATGGCACAAAACAATGAACGACCAGTTGTGTTCGCCCTATCAAATCCGACAAGTAAAGCAGAGTGCACTGCCCAAGAAGCTTTCAACGGAACTGAGGTACGATACAAGAAAGACTAAATTCACCTACAAAAAATTCATTGCTTCTACATTATATTCGATAGGGTCGTGTAATATACTCGTCGGGTTCACCCTTCCCGCCAGTCGAGTATGGTGGAAAGATCTACAATACTGGTCAAGGTAACAATGCCTACATCTTCCCAGGTATAGCATTAGGCGTTATTGCAACTGGTGTACATCATATTCCCGACGAAATGTTCCTTATCGCTGCCAATGAATTGGCAAACATAGTAGAGCAGAGTGATTTGGAGAACGGTTTATGTTATCCACCGTTGAAGAAGATTCAGGAAGTGTCGATGCGAATTGCCGTTGCCATCACAGAGTATGCATACACCAAAGGTAACATCATTGCCAAAATAGCTTAGAGGTCGTTTGAAACTTAGATGCATTTTTTTTCAGGACTCGCATCTACATATCCTGAGCCAAGCGACAAACGAGAGTGGCTGGAGTCTCAGCTGTACAACTACAATTACCAAAGTTCGATGCCAGTTACATGGGGTTGGCCAGAACCAGAACCAATCAAAGCTCGGTCACAGGAACCCAAAAAATAAATCACATCTTATTCCTTTGTCCGACAATAAACAGCCAGCCAGAGGCCGACTTTAACTCTTTCATATTTAATTTATTTTTATTTAACCATTAAGTAAAATAGCCCTAAGCTAATATACTATACAAGTTAATTAAGTGCAACTGAGCAGCTTAAAGTGATCAAACAAAGGAGATCGAGAGAAAGAGAGAAGAAAGGGAAAACAGTATTCTGTCATTCATCGAGTCATAAAACATTTACAAATACCAAACAAAGCCCGATGACCACTACTACTTCAGAGCCGTCTAGCGGCGTTAAACAATGTATCATGTTACACATTTATCTAGTTATTTATGTTCGGTTCCTTAGATTAATTTTTTGAAAAATTTTTATTCTTTGTTAATGCATGGACTTGCCAGGGAGCATTGTTTTCCTATTATTAAATTATTTTATTTATTTGTAAATATGTAATGTGTGAAGCTAAACCGATTCGCAGCTGCAAAGTTCTTTAAATTATAATTCTAGGTGTCCGGTTACACAGATGAACTTAGCAACGTATGTATGTACACATCTTTCTCAAGAAAGTTTTTCAAAATAAAGGAAACACAAACGAACTGTTAACAATTAAAATGATTGCTGGTTATTGTGTCAAGGTCGACGGTTGCTGGGGGAATATTGATTTTCTAAGGAGACAGGCGAATAATGAATGAAGTTCTTTTTGTTGTAAAAATATCTGGTACTTCAGTATCAAAGGAGGTTAATGGGAGCCTTTCATTCATGAGGACGTGCAGGCGAAATTCATTCATTGCAACTTGAACTGGATGAGAGTGAGCTTATGGCTTGTTTTCGTTTGTGCGCTGCAAGTGGATGGGGTTTGGTGATTCCCACAGTGGAGAATATTTAAATGAATGTACTAAGGTTGTGTGGGCACAAAACGTTGCGTGAGTATTTTTCGTCCTTGTTGCTCATAATTTGGGTCAGACATACACCACCCTTAGTGAACATTTACGATGGGCGTTGTATGGGGTGTAAGTATATGTAATTAGTCTCTATAATGTATTATGACCTTGTTTTGTTTTTTTTTTTTTTAATAAAAAAAAGTTCGAACCTTAGTGGACGAAATGCACCTTTTTGTTACCAAGATGATAGCGTGACCTTCTCAAACTGAAATAAAGTTTTTCGAAGGATCATATTCGCACCGGACGTCCTTACCGCACAATTCCGATTCCAACAGCGCTCAGGGTCATCAAGAAATGTAAATTGGTGGGTTTTGATGGCATCCATGCTCAACTCCTTCAAGCTGGCTGTGCACTTCCAAGACGAATGGAACAGTGGATTCATCATCAAGGAGATAAAGAAGGGAAATCTGAAGGTAGACAGGAACGCAATTAGCACTAAGATGTGCCAGTTTGTTACCACAAGTTACGTGACTTGGTTGATGATGAGTGTTGTTGAAGGAGAGGGAGAGATTAGGGCAGCTGGGAGTACCTAAATATTCCTTCTCCTCTATTCGCAACTTTGGCAATTGCTCAAAGCCCTGCAGTTATCGCTATTACTCTGGTAACATCTGTCCAGGTTCTGCATAGATCTTTTGTTTTTGCCTTGTAGCTAGGCCATGTCTTCCTTAATATGACGTAGTTGGTAAGCCTCTTCCATTGAAGGTTGGCCTTCTGCCAGAAGTGTGAATGGATTTGCCTTTTCACCAGTTCTGGCGGGATGTGGATTTTTGCCGGGAACCGTGTAGAGCTGAGCCCTCTCTGGCTAGTTCATCCACGAGCTCGTTCCCTTTTATGTCATAATGCGATGGAACCCAGAGCAGACGAGTGAAGCAAAAGATGTAGGAGGACAGTAAAAGCATTTATCGACTTCAATCTGGCTGTGGCGCGTATACTTGTTGTTTTTTGGACCTTTTGAGTCAATTAGGTTGCTCAACGCGATTTCTAGGTAAGAATTTGACGCACTATGGCTGTGTACATCCACAAAGTTATCTTTGGTTGAAATCCCCATTTATTGCCAAAGGTTTTGTTACAGACATGGAAAGCTACACATGCCTTCTTTAATGTTCTAGCTAGGCTGTTCCATTCGTGCGGAAAAAATTTAACAAGCCCAACATGAATGTTTGCGAGAAGCTAGGCCTTGGGTCATGTCGAGCTGTCGCGCCGTCTATTTATTTTTTTATTTAGGTGGTCGAACTTAGATACGCCCATAGAATCGATCAAGTTCCTCCTTGACAGAGATGCCAAGAAACTGGCAAACCGCAGGTGGAACAACATCAGCACTTGTCTCCTGTCAAAACAAATCTGGCCCAAGCTGGATTTAAAGAAGACGGAGAGACTCTTATCTACTAATCGGAAAAAATCTAGGTTCACTAGTAGGAGTCCTTCCCGGACATTACCTGATAGGCAGGCATGCACTTAGATTGGCGGTCCCCTCCAACGATTTTTGCAGAAGCTGTAGGGACGAGGAGCAAGAGGACCCACTTACTTTGTACATGTCCTGCTCTTGCGACGCTTAGAAGAACCCTCGGGGAATACTTCTATGATGATCTTAACGATCTTGCTGAACTAGACATCCAAAAGATAAGCAACTTCATCTCTGGAACGAAATGGTTCAAATCTTAGGGTTCACACCGCTACGGTTGCCCACTTTTGTTCTAGTTATGCCACATTTTCTGGTTCCCTGGTGCCGGTAAGCCGGTTTACTTCGTTGTGGTATCACAATGGGCCATTCTGGCCTAAGTGTGTCCCTGCCTAAGCGGGGACAGCCACCTAACCTAACCTAACCTAACCTAAGGCTGCATACGATGGTCTGGTATCCACATAGTAGCCCGGTTCTCAGATAAGTTGGAGTTCATTGTGACTGGGAAACAAGGTAAATTCGTTCTTACATTCCCTGACCAGGTAACATCTGAATTTTGAACTTGAAATGCCTTTCTAATCGCTCAACAAGTATAAAGCTCTCGGTAGTATAGTCCCGATAGACTGAACACTATTGGGAAAATCAAAGTTTGCTCTTATTAATCACACATCGTAGATGATGAATCTAGAATCAAGAGTGTCGGACGCCTTGGATACGTTTTCCTAACCCATTCATAAAATTATTTAAAGTTATAACCGACTTCTAAAAGGTAGCCAAGGCTGTTAATGCGGAAGATAGTCTCATTTAAAGAAATGAAGGCTGCCCGTGTGCAGAGGATGTGAACAATATGCCCTTTCGCCTTGTTTCTGCAACTCCTATACAAATCATAACCAAGCCGATCAAGTCATGTTACAACTTTGCAGTGAACTGTCCACTGCACCAATTATTGTACTGATCTGCAATCTTTTGAGCAAGAGTAAGCTGCTTACTTAACGACTATCCTGCTAACTTCATTTAGCTTTAATAAAAAGATGTAGTATACAACGTGAGGCATAACCAAATTACTTTCCTGGTTTGAGTTAGTATCCATTATAAATTCTTGGAATGTCTACCCCGCTGCTCACCAGCGACGAGTAAATGCCACCTCGTTCAAAGACAAGCGGCAGCTTAGAGTTGGTTAATTCTCCATCTCCATCTCCATCCCCACTACCCGCAAGTGATAAAATAACCGTCCTTATCGAATATTAGTTTTATTTTAATCCCGTATCAACAAATATTAAATGGCAATGTAACGAGAAACACAAGCACCAGTAATATTAAGCGATGTAAGACAAGTAACCAGCTGCTGAGTAGCAGTTTCTTTACGTTAGACAACTCTCTGTTTTGTTTATTTTTGCATCTTGTGCTAAATAACGTCTATAACCATTTTAATAATATACATATGTTACTACAAGCATATTTCCCTTTACGCGAATGACTCAGCCCAGCTCCAGTCATCACCTAACTACTAATGGACATCTTTTCCGTTTGGTAAATGGGGGTGTACGCCGTACTGTGCGGCACTGGTGAAATAAATTGCAGGAACGTCTCGATATATTTAGGTAAGTACACCACACTAGAAAAAGTGAAAAGCGCCAAGATGAGCAACACAAAGCCATCTGCAAGAGAAAAACAAAAAAAACCAAAAAATTCCATTAGTTTCGAGGGTACTTTGAACATTGTAGTGGGTTCACTTGCTTATGAGTTTCTTCTCCCATGGCTCGAACATGTAGATACACGTCACCATCTCATATTGCAGATATAGATTCAAAATATACTTTTTAATCAGTTGAAACATTTCAATATCACTTTAGTAAACGTATTGTTATCGAATATTATAAACAGAGTTGAATCTTTTCCGTCCGTGAGATGAGAAAAAACAAACGAAAACACGGCAAAACAGTGACACTTTTGTTGTTTTGTTGTGAAAAGCTTTGTTGGTTTGACAGCTGACAGTGTTGTGAGCTTTTGGTGTGTGTTTACACAAAGTGTTATGTGGATTGTGGATGGAATTGCTTTGACGTCAATAGTAACTCAGCATTAATGAAAAAAACTGTTAATTGAGCGCATTAAAATAAAATAACGTCAAACAAATCGTTAGGTTGTTTAAATTTTAAATTAAATACATTAGCCTCTTTTAGCAATTAATTAGAATCCACTAGCACGCTTGGATTGATCTAATAACAACAATATTTTCCATTATGTTAACTTTCATGTCCGCTGCGAGTCGTACATTTGAAGTTGGAGTGTGGGTCATATTGAACGGCAGTTTATTGATCTTTGGAATAAAGTGGCATACTTACATATTTGGTATACATATGTACATATGGTAGGTGAGTGAGCAGATATTTAGTGACGAAGTAATTTGCTTCTCCATTTCCTGAACATCTGCATATGACATCCATTGGAGTGTGAGTTCCTAGCTGCAATTGCATGTACTGTAGTTGATTCGAATGCTAGGCGTGATGGCTTGGCGGCTTAACTTTCCAAAGCAGTTCAAGATGATTGGTAGACCAGATTCACCAATTCATTTGTCAGAATTGTGCTGACGAATGGAATAACAGCATCAGTTGCCAGATCCACGATAAAGAACACTGCGCTAAATACAGAGGCAGCTTTCCGGACTGCAATATTGTGTGAGCACCAGAGGTCTATTACAACAAACTGATTGGTACTACCAGTGCGGTTTTAGATCAGAAAAGTTTAACATTTTTTTACAATTCTGGAGATTTTTGAAGTCCAAATTGGTAAGCGCATCTACGACAAGAGACAAGTTACAAATATTAAGATTTGACAATTTTGGCATCCCTAACAAGCTCGTCCGTCTGTGCTGGATGAAGGTGGCAATATTCGTTGCTCCAAGGTGACTATCAGAGTACCAGAGGCACAATATTTCAAAAAACTGTCCGTCTATTTTCATACACAGACGATGGCTTCGAAATCTAAATGGCTTCAGCAGTAGACTTAGCCTTTTCAATAATAGCCCTCACAGAGGTACTACAATCCCTGTACCCTAAGATTCAGTAGGGGAAGACCTCTAATAAGGTGACTCGAACAAGTGGACGGTGATCTCGATCAGCTTGGAGACAACTGGAGGCAGTTAGCTAAGGACTGTGCTGACTGAAGAGGCTTGTTAGCTGAGCTTTAGCTTCACTTCGAACTACAGTCCTCTTACGCAAGTAAGAACGGAGGGGGACCAACAGAGCTAGTACAAACTGGAATACAGATCTACGGATTCCTCGCCAGTGTACAGAGAAGGTAATAGATATAATAAAGCATGGGCTGTATTCAAGGTAGTAATGGAACCATTGCTGCTGCTGAGTAACTTTATACTGCTTGGAGTTCGGGTGTATAAAAAAGTATAGCCAGAGGTCTTAGTTGGATTGGGCAAGGAGGTTGCCTGTGGTAGGTAAATGGTGAAGAGACTGTTTCAGTACAAACCTCTTGAGAAGCTTCTTCATGGCAAATTCTACTGTCAGGGGTTCGTAATTCTCTGCAGACAGGTGGTGCCGCGAAAAATGTTTAACAGATATAACTGCGCTCGAACCTATGTAGCTCGCACATCAGTCTACGGTTACATAACTATGCATTGCTGGACAAAAAATCGAGAGAGTTCAGAATTTGTCGGATCTAAGTTGTACATATTGTTTCAGCCAGTAGCGGTACCGAATTAGATATTTATAGAAAAGCAAACGCTGCCTTCAGTCTAAGATCTGGAGACCAGGGCAATCAGCTTAAGCATCAAACAACGACTTTCCCTCTCAAATGTAGTATTGGTGCTTGTGGATGTGTGCAGCCTCTGGTGATCAAAAAACAATGTCACGAGAAAACTGCAAGTCTTGCTATTTGCTAATCGTTATCTTAGAGAAATCGTGGTAGATCTGCCACAATTGTGGTAAAGCCCCAACAGTGCTTGCTAATCGTTGTCTTAGAGGCAGAGCGTTCTAGCCACACACATATCCCAACTGTAAAGAAACGATTTTACAGGCACAGAAGTGAAATTGGATTGGTTATCCATTGCAAAAGGATATGAAATCAAGCCATGCAGTAGAATCCATTCACTCAAGACGTGAAAATACCACAATTAGGCAGGTGCTGGAGGGGACTACGATATGTTTGCACAACTAAAAGGACGTAAAGGACGAAAAATAAAATGTACCATCCTTTCCTTTTAATATAAAATTTGCATCTGTATTTTCAGTTTAAAAATCGTACAATAATCATTTGCTTATATGTATATTTCGTAAACAGTTTTTGACATTTATTGCATAAATTCACAACTTCCTCATGGATTTCTTATTAAAAAAAAATAATCTTCTCTTGCTAGTTAATTTACAATTTCTTAAAACTCTAAAATACCTACTTATGAGTTAAATCATTTCAAAATTACATCTATTACAAAAAATATTAAATATTTAAAAAAATACATTTCGCATTACACAATGAAATAAAAATAAATCATCATCAGCCTTTGAATTTACAAGAGTTAAACAAGAAAATGTCGTCCTTCAGATCTACTATTAAACAATTTTTTTTTTTAAATTATTTCCTATATAAAACAATGCAAAATTTATTAAACTAAATAAATAATAATTAAGTTAATTGCATAAAAAAAATAAAACATATACCTATCAAGGGGGAAAAAATTGAAATAAAAAACAAAAAATATAACTGGAATTGCATAAAACTTCGTTGTCGCCTTAAGAAGTAAAAATTAAGCTTAATCTAAAATAAAATAAAATATATACACTTTATTCGTATTTACACAAATACATAACGTAATTTCTGGTTATTTACATTTATTTAAGGAATTGTTTTTAAGTTTATTTCGTTCTCGTTTTATTGTGGCTAATAAACTTTTTCGCTTATTCTTAAAATTAAACTTAAGTTATATTACGTTTACTTTTTTAATATCACACTCATTAGGATTTGAAAACAATTAATATTGCTGTTTAATATTTTTTTTTTTAACTTGAATACTGCGTGAGATTTGATTTTATCATTTTTTTTTTTTTATATTTTTAAGTAGGCTCTGAAGTATATGTAAATAGATGGCGCTTCTCTTGACACAAACTTGTTGTATGCTTCGTTGTGTCTAAACTAAATAAAAATTTTCGTGCGTAACGTACGAGATCTCTGTGTTTTCTTTTTTTCTTTAAATAACCCCCTCAAGCGGAAGACAACCGGAAACTTAGCTTACAATAAATATCTAACATTTACAACCAATGACAACCTACGGTTAACCTATAATGTGTTCCTGTCCTTCACTACACATGCACCGTCAGGACATCGGGATCATCGGTACAGGGCGGCGCAGACTTACAGTTGATTGAACGTTTTCCAAAGTCCTTCCGCGGACTGTCCAACGATCCGACAGTGTTTTTCTTCATATCGGAATTTTGGGTTTTATGCAACAAGATCTGTGAACTTCGCTTTTGTTGCATCGCTTTCGAGGATGTATCCAGCTCCCGGTCAAAATTTGACTCACAGGGCGGATACAGCGGTTGTGAACAATGTAGGGAGCTCGGCCCCGCTGTAAGTGGAGGTATGCTGGACAACTCTGGAGCTGGATTTAAGCTTAATTCCATGCCATTGGCTCGGAGTGAGCTGGTACTACCTTTCAGGGGATTCGTGTACCGTTTGAGGTTTTCCTCATTTTGCAGGTTATTTGACTTTTCCTCCTCGTGTCGTAAGGCGTCGAGAGATGGCGCCAAATTAATCCCGGACGTTGTTCTTATAGCCGTCTTTTGTTTCCACATCATTCCCACGAAGATGGCAAAACCTAGAAGGACTATTCCAACGCCACACAGAATTCCGACCAGCAGACCGGAACTGTTGGGATTTTTCGAGACCAGGGCTGTTTCCACTTTGACTTCGAGGATGGAGATCAGAGGAGCCAATTTCGGTTTTCCCACTTGATGGTGAGTATGAGAAAGGCCGCTTTGCCGGGAGAGCAGCTCGCCGAGGAGTTTAATCGCCAGTGGAAGCTGCGGATCGCCTACTTTTGTTGAAGACTGTAAAGAATGAACAATTTAGTTGATATTTTAGGTTCTAAATAAAAAAAAATTATGATTCGTATTCTGAAATTCTATCCCTGAAAATTGGTAGAATTCTAAAAGATATGGCGAAGATATGACGAAAAAAGACCGTGAACGCTTGTCAATGTTTATAAATTTGGGCATCTTCAAATATCATTCACACAGAAGCAGGATGGACAAGGAAGTAAAATAATTCGTTGAACACTTCCAACGCCACTGCAGAGCTTTTTAAGAGCTGTATGGGTACCACGCCCTTTAATAGGCAGAGCAACCTAAATGGATCATTCATAGCACTGCGTTCTCAGGTTAGGTGCATGTGCTATCATATTCCTACTTAAGGGCAATCACAATGACTTAAAAGGCTTTCGAATGAAATAAACGAAAAGCCCCCCTGAACTAACCTAGTGTTTAGGCAAAGCCAGCTCGACATTTTAGGATGCAGGATGCAGCGAATGTTGGCACAGCTCGTATAGAATGCACGGCATAAAACCATAAAGCTGTAGAGAGTGCTGGTGAACGCCCCGACCCCGCTAATAGTTTAAGGATTTTGAGGGATTTTAAGGTGAAACCTGTCGTGATTGGAGCATAAAGGAGCCAAAAAATTGGGACCTCATTGGGAGCTGAAAGAATGTCGCCATGTGTTTATCAAACAAGCACGTAAAGTTTGCAAGTGACTACCTCGCTGAAGCATTGTTTGTGGAGGAAACATTAGTACAGTGATTGTGATACCAATAATATGCAAGACAGGTTCTGAGGCTCTAGACCAGGTATAGGTAAACAATACGAGTGGCAAGCAGCTTTCGGAGTAGGTGGAGTGCAGAGGAATTTCTTCCAAAGCAGTGAAATGAGCGATATACACCCAAAAGTCAAGGGGCTAGCCCTAGTTTGCACAATAAAGCGTCACCTTTCATGCAATTTCAAATCGAGCGACATCATTGGCCACCTAAAGATTTTTGTAAACCAGTTTATAGGCTGTATCATGGACTTCAGTCCCGTTGAAAATGTACATGGTAGATAGAAAGAAGGCATAAAGTGATATTTGTATGTCACTAGACAGATCTGGCCTAAGTTAGATATCCTGGGTGACTTGCAAATATCTAGGCTCTTTGAGTTTTCTGATGAACTTCAACTGATTCTTGAAACTTCCAGGTCCTATGGTATTGTGCCCATGCTGGGAGCGACTTGTACCTAACCTAACACAAGAATTTCCATACCCTCTGCATAAATGAAACAAAATTTAAATACACGCCAACTTATTGATCAATGCTTACCACTGTCACCTCGATGGTGTCATTCGTCGACGTCTTTATGTCACATATCAGGATCAGCATTCCTTCACTCGCCGGCTCCTTGACCATCCTCGAGGCCAGCAACGAACGCATCGTCGTGCACAGAGTCTCCACTGATGTTCCAATAGCCAGTCTCTCCAATTCCACAAGAATCGTCAAACGAGCACAGTTCTCATTTAGCACCGCTTGGTTTGGCCAACATTCACTTTTCGCCGGAAGTTTTGGCGGGGCCACCCTACGCGATGGCTCTAATGCTCTACAATCACCTCGAGTCAAGCACGGTGGCGCCAAACAGGATTCCCTCAACGAAGGCACACAAACTTCATGACTTTGACAAACTCCTGAGAGGTTCGATGTTCTTGACTCCTCACCGAAGCAATTTGCCAGACCACACCAGAGATTCGTACATTTTCTCTTGCCTTTGACGCATGTGCATGCGTTGCACGATTCCTCCAACTGGTTGATCGTTGAATTTGAAATGTTTGTTAGGGAATTGTATGGTGAGAGGCTGGTCATATTCAAACACGCTGATTGGGGATCCAACAGAGCTGAAAGGACACACGGAACACTGTAACTTTAATGAATACTTTAATTTGAGTGAAGTGTACTTACAAATCTCGCACCTGATTCCCTGCCTCCCGGCCGGACAAATACAAGTGTATCCTCCAATTCCATCGATGCAGGTAGCACCTCCCAGACACGGTTGAGGCGAACACTCGTTAACATTTATCCTACAATCAGGCCCGGAGAAGCCCTGTGCGCACAGGCAACGAAACCACCCCGAGCCGGACTCACAGGTGCCCCCGTTATGACAAGGCTGACCCTGGCACTGGTCGATTGCTTCGCTGCAGAATTGTCCATTCCAGCCAGGCGCACAGCGACACTGCGCCGTCCCGCCGTCGGCAGTTACACATGTTCCGCCGTTTTGGCACTGTCCAGCGTAGCACTGAGTCGCACGCTCCGAGCAACGTTTACCTGCAAATAATTTGTTCGGCGTTATGTTCAATTTTCCAGCGACAAGTGACTACGAGAAACTAGTTGTTGCTTCTATTTCGCGCGCGAAGTTCCATCCACGCGGACCGAAGGAGCAGGAGAACGAAATTATAATCTCTGCACGGACACTGCGTGTTCCACACGGACACGGTATTAATTCCCTTTTACGTTCTACAAGTAGTCTGCCTGCCACAATCAGATAACGAATACTTCACACACGATTAGGAATTTTTAATTAAAATATTTTTTTGTTACTTTGCGCCCGAACTGGCTCTGGCTCCGGGTCCGGAGGAGCCGGTAAAAAAGAAACTGATAGCCAGAGCCAACGTCTTCGTCGCGAACAACCAGAAACACCATCAACGGCGATGGCGACGACATGTGAACATGAGTATGAGCCTATTGCCCGATACTGCTTCCTTCGATCATCCTCCTCCTTCGGCTGGCGGCGCGGATCAACGTCGATTCGGTTTCGGTCGGAACAACCAAGCGATATCCCTCTGCGCAGGAATGCAGCACGGAACGAGAAATAACTCTCTCTCTCTCCCTGTGTGCAGTGCATACACGCGGGAGAAATGCGCTGACTGCTCTTCGTGTGTGATGGCGAAAAAAAATTGCCCAAATGATGGGCGAGGAACTAATGAGGATGCGGCAAAAGGGACGCGCTCTCGGAATCCGCTGCGAAGTCATCGATAAATCCGAGATGAAACATTTAAGCATGTGAACAAGTGAGGCGGGGGACATGCACCGAGCAAATCCACCAGCCCAACTCCACGATTGGATGGAAGACGAATGTTTATTGGGTTCCTCTTACCTGTCCAACCTGATATGCACTCGCATGTGAAATCACCTTCACCGTCAAGGCAGATCCCTCCGTTGCGGCAGGGATTCGGGGAGCACTCATTTAAATCTGCGGGAGAAATAAAATTGTGTGGTATTTTTAATTAGGTTTTTTGTGCTCGCCCTGGTATTCCAATGATGAAGAAGAAGAAGCAGACCAACAGCCACAACAAGGAGGCTGTATCCTCCCATGGATCCTCTACTTGAGGAGCATCTTCCTTTTGGATGTTCTGCGCGTTCTTCTCCTTCTCGGAGATAATTTAATATCTATAATCTCTTCCTAAATGGAACAGAGAGGTGGTTGGGGGGGAAACAAGGGATAATGCGTGCTGTCATCTCGTGTGTGTGTGTGTGCTGTGGCATCTCAGAGAGATTAGTTTATTAGCGGATTAATCAATAATAAATAATTTAACGTATCTTCGTAGAGTGTACCTACAGACAGCACGCACCGGTGAAGGGGGGCCATTCGGGGGATAACCATAGGTACAAAAACAAGTGGAGAAGCGGATGATACTCACTGTGCTCACAGTAGGTTCCCGTACGTCCTGGATGACACTTGCAGTAGGTGCCAACGTCTCCGATTTCGCATTTTCCATGGCCACTGCATGGGGATGGGTACTGTGTTGAGTTAGTTATGGGCGGAGTGCAACTATCTGTACAAGGTGAAGAAAGAGGAAAACAAAAATCGTAATGAATGACTGGATACCAGTAAATTGAAGTAAATTTGAATTGATGCAATCGATTGCAGATGCAATTGAAATAAGTTTCAGATTGGTTAGTGGTCTTTGCTGAGAGTATCTGAGTAACAGTTGGAGGTCAAGCACAGGGCGACACTAGTTCATGTGGAAAGAGATTTTCGTTTCTAATCAACAAGAGGGGAGTGAATTTAAATTTCTTTTAAATTTAATGATGACTTCCACTTAATGGAAAAAAAGTAACGTTAGTCATACAACGATGAGTAGTCAACTCTGGTACACTAGGCATGTTTTTTTTAAACCTAGCCAGCCAGTAGTTGCTAGCAAAGTCAAATTTTATACATAAAACAAATACAACAATCAGCTGGCTACAACACTTGATTTTATCCCCAGTCAAAAGCAACTGGCTAGGAATTTTACGATATCCCACGGTCAGAGGGCGACGAAATCGATGTTTTTCATTTATAGCGTTGGTATCACTGCCAAATTGTTTTGTTCTCTTGATTTTGGCCGAATATTTTGACAGTTTGACAGCCGATGTCATAGGAACGAAATCACACGTAGCAACTTGACGGTAAAAAAAATCGACTGGGTTTGGCTGGCTGGAAATCGTCTAAATTAACGACTGGCTAGCTAGGTTTAAAAAAAAATACGCCTAATAATTCTAATAGTGTCGCTACACTGGACTCTGGGCCACCCCAAAGAATCCATAAGACTCCCGGATACTTCTAGCGCATTCCAAGCAGAAGTTCTGGTTGTGCTCATAGCTGTGGAATCACTAGGGATGAAATCGATATTTGAAATGGACATCACAATTTATATTGACAGTTAGGCCGCACTTAAAGCGCTAGAATCAAATGTCGTCAGATCTACACTAGTCTCGAAATGTCGCGTAATGCTGAAGGCATTGTGCGCGCAGAAGTAACACTTTGTTGGGTACCGGGTCACTGTGGCATTGAGGGAAACGAAATGGCCAGGCTAGGTGGAGAACGGCAACACATACATAGATGGAGGAAACAACGTGGATCCTCCTTCATGTGTAGCTAGAGCAGAGATTCTAAGAATAACTGTAAGATTCTGCGGCCTACGCTGGAAAGCAGAAAAACAACAGATATTCTTTACTTAAGTAGGGCACAGTTACAATAAGTCACTGACATCCTGTCGGGCCACTGTCTTTTCAGGAAGCATGCTAAAAGATTAAGGCTCTCAACCACAGATGTCTGTAGGTACTGCATAACATACATATTACATATATGAATGTCAGGATATTGCCAGGACATGCATGAAACTTCTCGGCAACTATTTCTTTAGTAATCCGGAGGCGCTTGGGTATCATTGTAGCACATCAAATGCTTTCAGGAAATGGTTTAGGTTCCGTCATTTTGGTTTCACAGGGATTGCGATGGTCTCACTATGGTGCCTAGTGTTTTATGCAAGCGCTGGCTGCATAACCCTACTCTACTTAACCTAACATAACCTAAGATTTTTTTTTGGGCCAATGGGCAGTGGCTACGCTCCTCGACATAGATAGCCAAGGACTTCAAAATTCCTACAACTTGAGAAAGAAAGCATGCGACATAGGTTAAATAGGAGAGTACCAAGACTCAATGCGTAGCGCTGCACTGGTCTTCTTTTCTGGTAAACCATTTGAAAATCCATGGAATTCTGGAGTGGGAGTGCTGCTTTCGTCAACAGCACGCTGAGGCCTAATTTCCACGGAGACAGTGTTGTGACCGGTGCTCTGATAGCGAGAAAGGTACTTTCTACTAAGCGTCATCTTACATCAACAAAACGCATTTTTTTTTAGTCGGGTTTGGAAATGGTCTACTGGATCACTTAGACTCAAGTGGTCCATTATACTACCACAAAGGACGACCCAATTTTTTTCCCATTTTACTCCTACTTTCGGAGCCGAGAAGGCACTTCAATGATGAGGAGCTTACAGTGTCAGCACTTGCCACAGCAGCACCTGATCAGAGCAATGGCAGCATCATCGCAAAGGAAACGCTCCGAAGTATTGCTCCCCTCTCCACAGGCGTCGCAGACAGTGGTGTTACTTAAGCTTAACACACTAAGATGCTAAGTTTTCTATAGTCTCTTCTGGTGAGTTTAACACCAAGAATGTCGCGGATTTCTTACAGACGTTCAGGAGCATTCGTTTAGTCTCCCCGGATCCTGGAGAACCTTGCCACACACAATTGTGTTTGTAGGAAACCCAATCGTCAATGGAGGCCCTGACTGAGGAACCTGAGAAAACATCCTCTGAGCCTTGTCTAGCAAACTAATCGGAGATCTCAGACCCCAGTGTGACCTAGGACGCAGACAAGAGTCAAAGAGTTCAGCCTTGCGACCGAATTCAGAGAATTCTTGGATTCTCGCACTATTTTGGAACTGGTTAAAGGGTTGAGCATAATCGTCAAGGTGATGGTGGACTTGAATGCCAAAGTGGACAATGATTAGTCAGCGGCAATGAAAATGGCCAATGGCTTTGTAAAGTACATATATGGGGCGCCATGTTTCAGCACAGTGGTCACTCTGGTTAGTGCGTTAGAATGCTTTGTGACCTGGCTGCATTCGAGCCCCAGCAATGTTCGCCGAACATTCTTCGCAGCACCATCTCCCGTCGGGGAACGACTAACCTCCGTACTATACTTTCTGTCGGGCCATAAATGAAGACAAATAGCTTTAGACATGATCGATGCACTAAGAGTGGGCTTTCGTTCAATTCTCTGAAAACTAAGCCAGTGCTTTCTTCGAAAGTCGAGAAAATGCCAGCTTCCTGGTAGTACCTTAGAAAATGATCCCTTTTTCATCTGATGATAACACAAAGTTAAAGTCACGCGGCAGGACCTCTTCTTGGACCGAAAGACCAAAAGCGTATCCAGCATTTTAAAACTGATATGTAGGAAAAATAATAAAATAAAATGACACGAAACTAAACCGTGTAAGAGAAGCGGTTGACCCAACTTCTTTAAAATCTCAAGTGTATCTACAAATGTTAATTGGGCTGAAGACAGCTTACACAGCCCTATTGACACTGCTTACAATACGCAGCTCGGACTCGAATAAATTCTTTTTGCTTCGTTCTTCTCTTTCCGAGCGCGATTGTTACAAATTTCGTTCTCTAATCTTCACCTACAACAGTTTGCCATCAAAAGAAGTGTCCATTTCATTGATATTCCATGCCATCTTCTGCAAATAGCCAATTACCATCGTAAGCCGCTCAACAATCACCCACCTGATGAATTATTCTCCTCCGAATTGTATTTATGACAAATTACCTAAATCATGTATGTACTATGTGTTATTGAACACCCTCCCACGGGTATGTTAAGTGAAACTCTTTCAAACTAAATTTCTACAAACATTTGAAAAACACCCACTTCTGCCCCGTTCACATTGTGTCCAAACAATAAAACTAGATTTACACGGTAAAAACTTGTGAAGGAAGCAATTCCCCTCTGCTGAACGCATTTTCACGCACTCATGCATTTTACAATCCATCACTTAAATCCATTCCGTCGAATATGAAGATTTTGCCATATTTGTCCAACAACATCTGAAGAATGAGGCTCACGTGACATGCGTACACAATTTAACGTTTTGTTTGATGGAAAAATATTGAAACGAAAAAGAACTCTGCCTTTTAGCTCCGCAGCACAAAGTAACTACAATGACAGCTTGAAACTATTTTACGGCCCAAAGTGTCAGAGTAAATAAATCTCTCTTAACTAAACAAATAGATATTCGTTTGGCGTTAAAGCCTTCGAAATGTTCACATTTGTTTGGGGATTAGTGGCAATGGCAATGGCAATATAGATACGCGTAGTTACCTACGATCGGGGTATGAATAGATAGCATCTTTAGATTTGTTATTTTTGTTCACTTACCATTGCAGGGCGGTGAGGAGCATAGTGTGCGCATCTTCTCACAGTGTTTGCCGGCATGATCGGGCGGACAATGACAGTAATATCCACCGGGGGTATTCAGACATCTGCCCTGGATGCAGGGTGACGGTGTACAGTGATCCTTGGCCTCCTGAAGAAAAGATAAAAGTTTTGATTATAATGTTACAGGTTTTCATTTTTAACAATCTTTAGTTTGTAGGTTCTAAAGGATTTCCTATTAAACTTGAGGTAGTGATCGAGGAGACTTAAGTGACAAAGAATGACAAGCTGATGGGGCCACTTTTCCTAATCTTAGTCAAAAGGGTTTAGGTTTATGCATTAGCGGAGCACTAAGGACCACACCATCCGCGGCACTTGATGTGCTCCTACATCTGATTCCTTTGGATATTTTTGGAAAGCAGTCAGCTGCTAGCGCAGGCCTCAGACTGAAGGCCTCCTCTCAATGGTGAAATAACCATATTGGCCACTCCTCGATCTTGGATTCCTTAACATTCATCCCGAAAAACACCGACTATACACCGTCTAAGCTGAACTTCAATACCAACTTTCGATCGTCTATCCCCTCCCGAGTGGTTTGGGAGAATGATGATGTCAGAGACGAGCACTCCGTTCACTTCTACACCGACGGTTCCAAAACCGAGAACGGAGTGGGTGGTGGTGTTTTCTCCGAAGTGCTCAATTTGAGCATATCCTTCCGTCTCCCCGACCATTGTAGCGTTTTTCAGGCGGAAATTATGGCGATCAACGAAGCCTTATCCTGACTTAGGCATAATGTGATATCCTGCAGGGACATTACAATTTATACCGACAGCCAGGCTGCTATAAAATCTCTGGAATCAGTAACATATACATCGAAAGCTACCTCAGATTGTCGCTCGTCTCTCACTGAGATGGCAGAACATTTTAACATTCACCTATGCTGGGTAGCCGGTCATAGGGACATTCCAGGGAATTGTAAGGCCGACTCGCCAAACGTGGTACTACTCTAGAGATCTTACCAGAACGGAGGAATCTAGGTATTCCACTCGCTACATGTAAATTACTCCTAGAGTACGACGCGATCAGCAAGACAAACCAAAGATGAAGGAACGGCACCACATGCCGCTCCTCCAGAGAGTTATGGCCTATGTTAAGCCTCACTCGATCTAAAAGTCTCATCTTGCTCAATATGTCGCTCATAAGCACCGTTATAGGTGTTCTCACTGGTCACTGTCCTATTGGCCTTCATTCCAAAAGGATGGGCAAATGACTTTTGCAGGAGCTGCAGGGACAAAGAGGAGGAGGAAACGATTTTCTCTGCACATGCCCTGCCCTCTCCCAAAGAAGGAAGCTCTATCTAGGAGCCTACCACTTCGACAATCTGGGCGAATTATCACCTACTGGTATCAAAAGTATTCTCAGCTTTATCAAGAGCTCCAAATGGTTTCATTAACCGCAGTGGCACCTAGGGTAGATCCCAGTGGTACGACAAAGGGCCTTCCCTGGCCTACGTGTGTCCGTGCCCCGCATGGACAGCTACCTTACCTACCTACCAATCTAACATTTCCATCTTGCAAAGGCTTTAACCCAACTTTAAACCACGACGACGCCACCTACACTGAACATTATTGCTGCCGATTTGCTAGATTAAGTTGCATCAGTGATCGTATTTTCTCAAGTGCAATCTTAATCCATGAAGTCTCTGTCTGAGTGTGGTGCCCATCATTCTTTCTAATCCTAGAAAAGTGGATAACAATTTGTCTAAGGCTAATCAATATGCGTGACATCTACCATTTGAATGCCTTAATCAGACATTTTTTCCGAGCTTTAGAGAAGATCGGTTGCTAGAATTGACCTCTAGGTGGTAGATTTGCACTATTTTTGATCTACTTAGACGAAAGCTGCACTAGAACCTGCCGGTTAGTATCAAACGAACAAATTCCGAAGTCTAGCTGCTTCAAATTAGGTGTCCTTTAGATGTTATGCATACTAGGGTCCTTAAAGCGTTGTTTTCCAGCAACTACAGTTCGAATGGGAGTATATAACATCAAAATGTGTCGATCTAGTAGAAATTCAGTACTAACTCTTTCTTTGAAAATCTAAACGACAATATTTTGTTGGAACTCCGCAGGCTATCTATCAAAATCCAATTGACCTTATAGCGGATCTTGTACATGGTGTCACAATTCAAAAGCCAATTGAAGCTTTGGAATTCCGCATTAAGGTCATACACATCATAGTTATCTGTCAAGGCTTAGTGAGACATCAAGGTTCCTCGTAACAATGACGATTATATCAAATATCAAATTGTATGAACGCCATCTACGAAGTCAAGGACATCCTTGCACCCCGATTGACTTCAACCACCAATGAATCAACGAAAACCATGTAAATCTAGACAACATCAACACAAAATATGACACTCCAAACGCTGCTTCACTTCATCACCTTCTTCCTAGAATAAATCCTTCATCCTGACTGCATTCAAAATCATGTCTCAGTAAATTAAAAACTAGACTACCGTACCATCGATTTCCGCATAAAGCACCATCAACTTCTTCGCTTCCTAGAATAGCACGGCAAATTCTCCATCTTCGCCGGCGCGCGTGCATTAGAAAAACCCTCCTCCAAACTCAATCCGTTCTTCAATATTAAAGGCAAAAAAAAAAAAAAGCATAAGAAAAACACCTCAAGGCGACGAGCGCGAGAACGTGAGAAATTCAGTTCGTTTGAATTATTTTCTCATCACAGTTGATTGCCCGTAATACGATTAGTGCTATAGGTATTAAAGCATTAAATTCATGTGACAGATACATACCGACCGACAGAGGGAACCCGAAGACAGAACATAATGACTTAACCCACACGAAGCCCGCGCCGTAACCGCAGTCGCAGCCGCCGACAGCGTTTAAGTACCGAATGACACATACGACAACGGCAGAAGGAAAATGGAAAAAAAAAAAAGAAATTAAACGAAGCAAATATTATAAACACACATGAAAGGTGTAAAGGAAGAGTTAGGCGCGTCTGGAGATGATTGTGCTATACCCTATTCATGTGTCTTGAGCAAGCCTTGGAAAGAAGGCATGGTATTCTAGAGAGAAGTTCGAGAATATCAAGCTTCAAAAGGATACTCGCAACTAAATAAATAAATAGCTGCCGCGACAGCTCGGGATGAGCCAAGACCTAGCTTCTTGCAACCATTCATGTTGTGCGTGTTTGTATTATTCTCACGAATGGAAGGGACCTACAATTTATTGCCGACTCCGAACGGCGAATTAAGAAGCTCTTTCATGACGGATTATACTCCCGGAGGCTTGTCATTCCCCGAAGAGAGGCGGTGCCGCGAAAAATGTTCGGTGTTCCTGGCTGGGGCTTGAACCCACGCCGCTCGGTCAGTAGTCCAACGCACTAACCACTGAGCCACGACGACCACTTATACTGGGTTTGGTTATAAACGAAAATCAATCAAAGTATGTAGTCTACGAATATCAAGACACAACACCGACACCTCGGTCAAAACGCGTCGATAAACAAAGCGTCTACCTAGAACTTCAGTGCGGAGAGCCAACGACACAACTATTTCGCGAGGCACTTTCAAGAAGAACCACGAAGATGTTGACCAAGACTCTCATGATTCCCATCCTGTTGTATCTTGCAGAACCATGGACTTTCCCAAAAACGTTTGAAAGCGTGGTCTTACCGTTGACGGAGAGACGGTAAGTGAAAAATACATGTACAGCCATTGAGATGGTTAGAGCCGATGAACACCAATGCTCCAGCCTGAAGCTCATTCGATTTCACTCCCAAGGGAATTCGTAGAAGAGGACCACCTTGTCTCCGATTGGTGTGCACAAGTGGAGGGTGACCTCAACCAACTCGGCTGATGCAACTGCAGTCAGCTGGCTAAGGATTGTGCCAGCTGGAGAAGCTTGTTGGGTGAGTCTCTGATTCGTCCCGAACTGTAGATCATAAGTAACTTGCAACTGACGTTGACATTTGTCAGTTGATCGGAAGTATAAAGCCCAGTATAAATGGAAGCTGAAGGTGTCCAAAAGTGAAAGAATCAAAGCAGAACATGCTTGACGCGTCAACGAATGACACTGTCTGGTTCTTTGTGATCTTTTTCCTGAAAATTTTGACAGAATTCAAGGTACGTAGGACATTAATCGGAGAGAAGCGAGAAGATTGAGAAGAATGTTTCGGTGTAGCGGTTTGAGACTCAGGTAATGTTTGGACTTACTAAGATCCGAGGGTGGCGTTCAGGATAAACACTACTGACACAGTACTCATTACTAGCGTCAGAGACAGAACGTCCTTCCCTACACTTTCCACTTTGACCAGATGGAGGTTTCTTTCTATAACTGACCAAAGCTTCTTCTCATTTGCATATTTGGTCAAATCGAACACGCATCCTCATGCTCTTTGTAAAGCATTGTTATCAATGTCTTTCATCTTGTACCTGGGCTAACCTTTAATATAGTCCCGCCACATCAAATTTTTTTTCTCTGCGTTACAGACAGTGTAACAAAATACACGATACCCTACCACATACCTTGCACAAAGAAGCAACCACGGAGGATGCAAAACGACAAAACAACGAAAACCATACAGCCGACGACAGAAACAAAGATGACTATGTTCATAGAACTGTTGTCACCTTCTCATTTTGAGAATGTATTGTCAATTAATTTCACGGTTCTTGCATCAGTTGCCGCCAACGTCCTTTTTGACGTTGGAGGCGGAATTTTGATATTTTTTTTTTTCGTTCCGGTCCTGAGCTTAATTAGGGATAAATGAGTAATAAATAATTTTTATATTGGCGCCAGATTGTAAAGGAATGAGTGTGTCGAGAAAAAGTTAAATTAAAAAAAAAGAGGATATTTAATGAACTGTCAACGGAGTTTTGAAGACGTCAAGGTGATCTCCTTTTAGGGTACATTCACACACTGAAATGGATTTAGTGAAGGTGTAGTGAATGTCAGCAGTGAGAGCTCTTTGTCCTATTTAGGGCGCTTTAAGTTTGAAGCCTAGCAGATTTTCAAACAGAAAAGAGCAAGGACATCATTTAACAGATATTGACATTGAGGTGATTGTAAATGTTAATCTAATTAAACGTAGAAGCAAATATCATTTACAGTACCTCAAAGTCAAAGCCCTATACATTCATCAATGGACAGGATATCCAAATCTACACTGCCGGCTCTTTAACGGATATAGGCACAGGATCCGGCATTTTGTTTAACCCTACGATCAGTGACAATCATGACGGCGCTGAACAAGGTACAGGATCCCGAGGAATCTTGTTCCATTTCCCTATCGATGTACTGAAAAGTATGATTGAAACTAAGGTAAGCGAACTAAGTAACACCATCTGGTGTTCTAGGGGTGACTATGCCTTATCTCATAGAATGAAAAAAACCGAACCAAGAGCCTTCTGTCGTTGGAGAAAAAGAGATGTATTGGCAGGGCAATGCACGATTAGCGTAATATCCTCTTGGTTCGGCAGAACGCAGGAGTTGCTTAGTTCGGAAGATATAAAACTAATAATCCTTGATAGAAAACTAAACTGGAATCTTAACACACGGGAAAGGTTTAGAAAGGCCCTTAATGCTCTCTTTGGATGCAAGAAGGTAGCAGGGAAGAATTGGGGCCTGAAACCAAGTATGATGCACTGGCTATACATAGTCAGACCCATACTCACGTATGGTGCACTCATCCGGTGGAAGGCAACTAGTAAGAAAACAACGCTAAGTAAGCTAGCTGCAGTACAAAGAACTGGCAGTATCGCCATCAGGGGTGCTCTTTGCTCAACACCCTCGCCAGTTCCAGACACCTTTCTGCATTTGCTACCGATAGACTTATAAATAAAACACCAGGGCCAATAGAGGTTTACTAAGTCAAGCTTCTTTAGGAATAATAGTATTGGACATTGATCCATCCTAAAAAGAACAGATGAGACGGCTTCCGTCATGGACTTCGATACACCATACATCACGTCGTATCCTGAGAGGAAATACTGGCAGAGAAACGCTGTCAGCTCAGAGGATGAGATTGCAGTTTTCACGGATGATTCAAAAATCGCCAACGGAACGGGTTCCGGGATTTACTCCCAATAGGCCGTTTAGGACATTACACACATATTATGTGAATGTCCGGACTCGGATGCAACTTCTCGGCAACTATTTCTTTAGTAATCTAGAGGAGCTAGGCTATGACAGCTATAGGAACATGGTAAAACTCTGCAGGGAAATCAAATGCTATCAGAAAATGGTTTAGGCTTTGCCTTTTTGGTTTCCCAGGCATCCATGGGCCCACTATGGTACCTAGTGTCTTATGCAAGATCTGGCTGCATAACCCTACTCTACCTAATCATCCAACAATTGCTTTGTGAATGCCCCAATTTTCAAATCCGTCGCGTTTGGTAGACGGGGCACAGATTTGAAGGACGATGGCACCTGTGCTAGACCTACCAATGAACATGAAAGGTTTTATCATCAGTAAAAAATTGATGAATCGTACCACAACTAAAAGGGGAGCATAATGAGCTTCTACCTAAACCTTAACCTACTAGTCTTCAATTAGAAGAAATCCAACAATCTTGTCAAACTTAATCGGATGTAAATCCAAATTGCTTAAGGTAGGAACAAGAAGAAAACAGAATCTGTTCCCCACCTATCGTGCCCAAGTCATTAAAATACTTGGTTCTCTTGGTAGTAACACAAGGAGTGCGCTCTCCTTATACTGCATATTACAGAAACTATAGAAACACACTGTAAAAGAGAAAGAAAGCTCATCCTTGCGCTAAGCAATTGAGTTAAACATGAGATACATACTCCAAACCTAATACAAGTTACAACCCACTGGCGGGGGTTACTGACTGTTGTGCCTAAGTAGAAATCACATCTAAAAAGCTTCCACCGAATCGGAGAAAATTTCTTCAAAGTCTTTGGAGAATTATCAACAAATCAAGAGAACCCTAACGGCTGAGGGAGGCACTGAACTGCTCATAATAAGGGACTACAATGGATACTTCAAGATCCGAGTAAGGCAACGACTGCTACTCTAACAATTTACCCATCTTCCGACGGCACATTATTCTAGCCTATGCATTCGTGACCAACCAAATATTACCGGAGAAATCCAATTTGCATACAGGTTATGGAAACTTCAAGTGCCACAAACCTTCGTTTAGTGCAAAAGGAATTTTCCATAGAAGGCTGGACAGGTCGTGGTTGGAAGTTTGTTTTCAACACATATTTTGTGTTCGAAGCTCGGCCTAGCAAACTGATAGACACATGTCCAGAATCGAAGGGCAGGCAGGTAGACACTCTACAAAGATTGGAAGATCCCGAATAATAGATGTAAAGGGTTTTTCAATAGGGACGCTACAAAAGTAGAGCGACAGGGACAGCAAACGACGCCATATTTTTCTTGCGGTTTTTTGACATTTCTCTTCAGTAAGGTTTGCCATTTCATGATAGAAAGATATACGAGCCAACAACGAGTCGAAATTATTAAAATTTATTAAAATTTTTAAATCGTCATAATCGTCCTAGCAGATCAACAATTGAGCGTCTAGTGGAAAAATTTGAATCCACAGGCACAGTACAAAATGTTCCCGTGCCAGTGAGACAAAGAAGTGCCCGTAGTGTCGAGAATATTGCTGCCGCTGAGGCTTCAGTTGCAGAAAGCCCAAATGTGTCTCTCACACGTCGTTCTCAAGCGTTGGGCATCTCTGTGACGTCGTTGTGGCGAATTTTGCGAAAAGATCTTGGCCTACATCCTTACAGGATTAAATTGACGCAAGAACTGAAGCCGCTTGACCACCAGAAGCGTCGTATGTTCGTGAATTGGGCTGAGCAACAACTTGAAAATGATTCGGATTTTCATCGAAAAATCATCTTCAGCGATGAGGCTCATTTCTGGCTGGATGGCTTCGTCAATAAACAAAATATGCGGTATTGGTCAGGCAGCAATCCACACGTACTCCATAAGTCATCATTGCATCCCGAAAAAATTACGGTTTGGTGTGGTTTATGGGCCGGCGGCGTCATTGGGCCGTACTTCTTCCTTGATGATCAAGACCGGCACGTTACTGTGAATGGGGATCGCTACCGTTCAATGATAACCTAATATTTTTGGCCCCAATTGGATGATATGGACTTGGAGGACATGTGGTTCCAACAGGACGGCGCCACAAGCCACACAGCGAATGTCACAATCAATTTATTGGAAACCAAGTTTGGAGAACGTGTTATCTCACGAAATGGTCCAGTCGCTTGGCCGCCTCGGTCGTGCGATTTGACGCCGTTAGACTATTTCCTGTGGGGCTACGTCAAGTCTATGGTCTATGCCAACAAGCCAGCGACGATTGATGAACTTCGTACGAATATCGAACGTGAAATTGCAGCAGTATCGGCCGATTTATGCTTGAAAACCGTCGAAAATTGGGTTCAGCGTCTGGACTTCTGCAAGCGTGCCCGTGGTGGCCATGCAAAAGAAATCGAGTTCCATACATAATGGCATCGAACGTACTTTCACAGGAATAAAGAATTTCATTGATATCCAAAACCGTTTTTGTTTTATTTAAAAAAACTTTTGTAGCGCTCTTATTGAAAAACCCTGTACATAAGTATCCTTCTATAGTAACCATGATCAGGTCTAATACACGATAGTGTCATATGGACACATGTGCAATAGCCAGATCGCTATGCCCAGCCTTCGATAAAAAGAATTCCAAAACTCTCGTACAACTTAGTCGAAGGGGACTACGAATCGTCTCCGGTGTCTTTACAGGACACTGCGGAATAGGAATCCGTCTCGGATTACCCTACAGCGACGCTGCAGGAACGAAGAGAAAATAGAATCCATCCAGCAACTGCTATGTGAATGCCCCGCACTGGCTACCAGAAGACTGCGTAGTAGCTCCTTCCATGGGCTGGAGAACCTCCAACCACTTACTCTCCATAAATCCCAACTCACCAGAGAACTGTCAATGTTGCCCAAAAATCTAAACAAATATCGAAGCCTTAGCGGGCGTGTGTGTATCTAATTAAGACCCCAACCAATTCTATAATTGACTACGTACACATCAATTAAACGCGCGCACACACACGGTGTACGCGATTTTTTCCCATCGTTTCTCTCTAATCTCTTAATTACACAAAACAACAACAACATAGAGGAGAGGAAAAACGTTTGCACACTTACCTCACACAACGACCCCGAGTAGCCAAGTGGACATATGCACTTAAATTTCCCAATCATGTCCACACATTCGCCACCGTTGCGACAAGGCGAATTCGCGCACTCATTGATGTCCGTCTCACAGTCCCGTCCTGTCAAAGAGAATAAAAAACAAAAAATAAGAAAAAGAAAAAGGCGCAGAGCAAAAACACACGCAATCAGGTTATTGTAGCACATTTCTACGTGTGGCATGGCAGTACAACGCACCTGTGTAACCCGTTGCACACGCACAATGATAATCGTTGACCAAGTCGATGCAGGTTGCTCCATTCTTGCACTGGCCCACACAGTCGTCCAAGTCTTTGGCGCATGTCGGTCCGCCCCAGCCCTCGAGGCATTCGCACGAGAAGGACCCGGGCAAATTATGACACTTTTCCGCATTAATGCAGGGCCCCAGATTTGTGGCGAAATTCGATTCACATTCGTTGACATCCATCTGGCATACATCGCCTGTCCACTCGGGGGGGCACTCGCATCTGAAGCCCCCGATGAGGTCTATACATGTGCCACCGTGCTCGCAGGGACCTCCGGCACACTCGTCAATGTCTGTAAGTGGATTGGATGTATGTTTTAAGTTTTTTTCTTTTTTTCTTGTAAAATCTTGTCCCGTTCACAAATCTACAATCTACAATCCGAACAACAACTTTATCTTCGAGACCCAATCGCGGGACATAAATTGTGCTCGCACACCGAGAGCACTACTCGGTGGCTCAGAGGAGGAGAATCGAATATATGCAATCCCATCATAACCTAAATGCTGAGCGTTTTTTCTTCAGATGCGCGTATCTGAGAACACGGCACAAATTGTGGTTTGTAGAGCAAGAATCTCTGCATAATTATCTCTCAAGTGGACAGTGTTCCTCATGGATACACACACTTGTGTGTGAGAAAGTGGGCAATGGATGCTGGGATGTTGGGATGCTGCGTGCGAGCAAAGGGAGAATGTAACCTTTCGGCGATGACACATATGCGACCGTCAACTCAAGGTGTAGGCCAGGGGTACCACTGCGCTGCTCGACCACTTGTTTGCACTTCCAAGGAATGAGTTTGTTTTTCGAGTGTTTTAGGCACTCTTCCATCGTCTTTCGTGTCATTTTTTTCGTAATTGCGTTCAGCACCCTTTTCGAGCGCACTTGTTAATGGGACGATGGCATAACTACTCGAATCTTGATTTCCGAGCATCTGTGCATGTGTGGATGCAACACCCACGACAATCGGTTTGTTTGACTGTTAATTAACGCGTTTGCCGTGCCTATGGGTAAATGGTGAAGGTAAACACCATGCCAAGTGGAAGACGCACATACGACACAGCAGAGCCCATGTGTAATCCATCAGCGAGTGAGTGATTGCTGAGATGACCCTATTGCAGCAGTTCATCCTTTGTTTTAGGCAGTCAAAGAGGTAAATCGGTTTCTCAGAACGCGCAGTTGAATTTAAATGGAAGACGAGGCAGGCAGGTCTAATGGTGGGCGAAGGTTGCGTATCATTTGTTTGCATCGATCTAGAATGTAATTACAATTTGTCTGGAGTTCGGGCTGTTAGTGGCAGGTGAGATTTGTTCTGCCACTCCTAGATGGTCAACTTTCTTTTTTAGAATCAAGTTTAGGGCTTGGAACTTGAGATCATGTGCAGGTCACTTGGAAGATTATTTCAATGAAATTTTGACATTTCGTGGAAATGGTTTAAAACCATGTGTAGGTTGACTAGAAGGAAGCGTTTACATGAACAAATTGAGCTTGACTTACTTATAAACAAAGTTGGTCTCAAAAAATCTCATAGAAGTATGTAACGAGCTCGATCTATCGCTAGGCCGTGTCATCGACAATTCTCAAATCGCTTGTAGTAAAGATTTGTTGCAGCCAGCTAAGGATCCTAAGCTCGAGACAGCATGTATCACTCTGTTGGGTCCCGGGGCACCGAGGCATCGATGGCAATGAAAAGGCCGATGAACTGGCAAGGAAGGGATCGAAACTGAACCAAATAATGGTCGATCACACGGTCGAGCAGAAGTTCTAAGGCAAGAGATACACTTGGACTTCTGAAAGCTTGCCGATGAGAGATGGAGCACACTTACGTCATATCAAGAAAGATGAACAGATCGCATTTAGCTCTAGTGACAACCTAATGGCAGCCCATCTAAGGAGAATGCGACTGAGCACGACTCACCTCTGCAGAGGATGTAGCGATATAGACACGGAGGAGGATACGTCTCAATTTTTTCTGCGACTGCCCAAGCCTCAGCAGAACCAGAAAAAAGACCCTAGGCGCTTACTTTTTTAGGGACCCAGGCCAACTCTCAACCATGCCACCGAAGGCCGTCCTAAAATTTAAACGGAATTTTCAGGGTGATTTTGGGGGACGAATACCGCGCAATAAAAAATCTATTCTCTTCCCAACAGGTACATGAATGTAGGTCCCACAACGGGGAACACAAAGGATCATTGAAGATCCGAATGTGGCGGCGCCTAACATCAAGCCGCCACCTCTCAGATCTTAGTGACGTGCCATCTGGAAGTATAAACTTAAAAAAAGATCGCATAACTTGTACCATTTCGCAATACGGTGTAAGTGGGACTAAATACCCCAACAAGTGAGTGATCAACGACTGAGCACGTCTTGATAAATTAGTAAGAGACTATAGGGATTGCATTTAGACATGATTTTAAGTCGAAAAGCTCCTGTGCAATTCTGACGCTACTTTCCCTTGTCGTCATAGAGAGTTTACTCTTTCGGGATTGTTCTACAGTCATGAAGCTTTCCGGAGGTATGGCATTCAAGTTGCTCGGAGTGAACTCGTTCACTGTCCGCTTCTTTGTGCGAACAAGAACGGAACATGCCAGAGAGGCTTTAATAATCTCTACGCATAGAAAACGATGCAATATAACACTGGATGACCTCAGATTGTCGCTCGTCTCTCACTGAGATGGCAGAACATTTTAACATTCACCTAGGCTGGGTACCCAGTCATAGGGACATTCCAGGGAATTGTTAGGCCAACGAACTTGCCAAACGTGAAGAATCTAGGTATTCCACTCGCTACATGTAAATTACTCCTAGAATACGGAGGGATCAGGAAGACAAACCAAAGATGGAGGAACGGCACCACATACCGCACCTCCAGAGAGTTATGGCCTCTGTTAAGCCTCACTCGATCTAAAAGTCTCATCTTGCTCAGTAGGTCGCTCATTATCACCGTTATAGGTGTTCTCACTGGTCATTGTCCTATTGGCCTTCAAACCAAAAGGATGGGCCTCTTTGCAAATAACTTTTGCAGAAGCTAAAGGGACGAAGAGGAGGAGGAAACGATTCTCCATTTTCTCTGCACTTGCCTTGCCCTCTCCCAAAGAAGGAAGCTTCTAGGAGCCTACCACTTCGACAATCTTGGCGAGTTATCACCTTCAGATAACAAAAGTATCCTAAGCTTTATCAAGAGCTCCAAATGATTTCATTAGCCGGAGTAGCACCTAGGGTTGATCCCAGTGTTATCACAAAGGGCCTTCCTTGGCCTACGTGTTTCTGTGCCTCGCATATACAGCCACCTTACCTACCTACCTACCTAATACTGATCGAGTCTGGGGCTGTGGCCCGAACAGTCACCTCAAACAAAAGTCCCTCATCCTCTTCACTATTAAATTTGGAAATCTCTTCACTTTACTCGCCCTGATTAGCGGTAACAGTGGTCCCGCAGGGTGTGGTTTACGGACAGATCAAGGAACGAAAGTGAAACTAAGTCAAGCTGTGTCTCAGAGCGTGTCCTCGGCGAAACCTTCAAAGAAAAACGACTAAATATTCAGGACGAGTTAACCTTAGTAGTTTTTCTTTTTTCTAACAAAAAGAAAAGTCATGAACTTGATGCGTTGAGCTTTTGTCAGACTGCTTCACCGTTCATAGTTCAGTCCAATGGAAATATTTCAAGACTCTTTCTAGGATATCTACGTGATTGTCCCTTAAACACTTTACTTCCCCAGATACGGTTGGGTTAAAGTTCTAACAAATGCCTTTAAAGGAAAGCGGTAACATTTCTGCGAAACGTGCATAAATCGGAAACGGAAATTAGCGTATGTAGACAGTGCAGCCAATTAAACACCAACTGAATCAAAGAACAATCTTTTCCATCTCAATTGATCCCATTTAAGGAATAATTCGTCTCAATTGAGCTAGACTATGAATTTCACTCGTTTTCCCTCAAATAGGAGAGCAGAAATACCTACAGATCAACTATCAAGACTTAATTTCTTCTTTATCCATAACCGGGACGGAAAAGTGACCGCGTGAAGCTGTCACGCTGCCTAAGCAAATTCCATTTATCTAATCCTCGAATAACATCACATACTGATGTTTTCTTCCATAGAAAACGTCAAAACAAATTGCATTACATTCCAAATTCCAGAGCCAGATCAAACGATATCTAGCCACGACCAGTACTACAGCTAAGCCTACGACTACGGCTACGACGACTACGACGACTCCTTGATATGTTCTCCGCGATACGTTGGCTTTGACAACTTTCTCATTAAAGTGCGTTTCTCCTTGAGTTTAAATCAAAACGAAAAATTGAGCTTATGCCTCGAGCACCCTAACGCCACTAGTATTCAAAAATCAAAACACACAAAAAACAGCAAATAAAGCACAACGACTCAACACACATGTACTCACTTATTTCGCATGTGGGACCTGTCCAACCGGGCGCACAGGTACAAGTGAATTCAGCCACAGGTGGAGTGGTTGGACTCATTCTTGCCAGTGCACTGCTGCTGCTGCTGCTGGTGCCTCTGTTCATGGGACTGCGATTGCGTCCAACTGGTTTACCCATGGAGCTCATGCCCCGCATGCCGCGCACACTCAGTCCCGTCGCCATTCCCATCGAATCAGTCATTTTTTGCAATTCCTGCAAAATGCAAAAATTCATTACAGAATCAGAAAAACGAACAAAAAAAAAAAAAAAATTCGAAACAACTTAAGTAATGTGCAACCGATCGAATGCTGCAACAAAAAGTATCTAAAGACGATACCACGACCATACCTTGAGCGTGCATGTGCCTCCGTTCTTGCACGGCTGCGTCGCGCACGGATGCTCCACAATCTCGCACCGTTCGCCGGAGAGGCCTTCTGCGCATGTGCAGCGATACTGATCAGGTGCCGTATTCTCGCATGTCCCGCCATGCATGCACGGCTCATGGGTGCCACAATAATTTAAATCTAAATGAAATAATTAATGTTAGTTGTCAAATTCGCCTCGCTAAATCTTATCGTTTTCGATTTTCGCGGCATTTTTCTTAATTCGCCGCATCGGGCCATGCTGCACTCACCTTGGTCACAGAGGATGCCACCCCAATTTGTATCGCATAGACACTGCCAGGCGCTACCATTACACGATCCGTGCTTGCAGCCGGGATATACCATGCACTCGTTGCACAGGGGTCCGCGCCATCCGGGCCGGCATCTGTAAGTAGAGAGGGGGAGACGGCCACAGCCATTATTATTGGCCCGTTGTTGGTAACAAATTAAACTTTGAACTCTTCCCAAATGAGTTACCGGCTAGGAGTTGCGAATTAATGGCCTTTATTCGCGGTCTTTCGCGCGCTTAATGGATGCACCGTTCGCGTTATGTTGCAAATGGAATTTTTAATAATCCAATGGCCGGCGTATACTGCATGCGATGCGATGCAGTATCAGCACCGGGAAGAAGCGTCTGAGAGCAAGTGATGGGCCGTATTACGGGCGACTGTGTTAAAATATAACGAAATAATTTGGGGCTTACCCGGGATGACCCCTACTCTGACTGCAATTCACAACGAACTGATGGTTTCTAATAGGTTTATGGATGAAGTGGATGGCCATTATATAAGTCGGCAGGTAAACGTATCTTTGTAACATTGTATGGTTGTAACATAGATGAGAACGATAAATAACGAGAAGCCGAAGCTTGAACTTAGGGTCCAGATGTTCACCGAGATTGGGCGGAAACCTTAGAAGGAATTATTGGTCAATGGTCATGCATCAATGGATTACAACTTGCAACGGCGATTGTGCTTTAAATGTTAGTTCCCTATGATCATGGCAACATTATTTCAGAGGTAGTTCATCTTGAGGTGCAACCAGACCTGTAGATGAGAGCAGATTGGTAAAATAAAAGAGATCTGGATCGCCAACTAGATGCATCGAAGCCATTCCAAGGTCCCGGGATCTTATGTGGTTAATGTAAGCATGTTTTTCGAATCAAATCTGTTGCCAAAAAAATATTTCCGTAACTGTCGAAAGATTAAGCTTGTGTAGAAGGTTTAGCGGTTCTTCCTCGAATCTTCGTGCTAATGCATTGGTGCTCATCTGCGGCAATTACTCCAGGAGCAGAAGAAGGAAGAAAGAAGAGTATCAGCTTGATTGTGTGGTATCCACAGTCAATTTTTGATGTAAGAGTGCAGGAAGTGCGGAAAGTAATACATATCTAAACTAAAACCAACAAGGCTGGTGGACCCGACGGCCTTCCGGCCGAGGTATTTCAAGCAGCTGGAAATGACCTGGTAGAGAGCGTACACCAACTCATTTCTAAGATTTGGTCAGATGAGTGTATGCCCGATGAATGGAATCTCAGCATCGTTTGCCCGATCCACAAAAAAGGAGACCCCCACAACTGCGCCAACTACAGGGGTATCAGCCTCCTCAACATCGCGTACAAGATTTTATCTGCCATACTGTATGAACGCCTGAAACCTTTTGTCAACAACCTGATTGGTCCCTATTAGTGCGGTTTAAGGCCAGGAAAGTCCACAATTGATCAAATTTTCACACTTCGCCAGATCCTGGAAAAAACCCAAGAAGTCCAAATCGATACACACAACTTCTTTGTCGATATTAAGGCCGCCAATGACACCATTTATAGAGACGAGCTGTATAGAGCCATGTCTAGTTTTGGCATCCCTGCTGAACTCGTCCGACTGTGCAGGATGACTATGGAGAATACTCGCTGCTCCAACAAGGTCGGTAACGGTCTTACCGAAACCTTTGATGTCCAAAAAGGTTTTAGACAAGGAGACGCGCTGTTATGTGACTTTTCAACATCATACTTGAACGAATTGAACGAATCTCAAGCCAACACCGGAGGCACAATCTTTCATAAATCTGTCCAACTGTCCAACTCTCCAACATTATAGGCAGAACCCAGCGAGCTGTCACCGGTGTTTTCGCGAATATAGAGACGGAAGCGGCCAAAATGCGTAAACGAGGGCAAAACTATGTGTTTGCTGTCAACAAGAAGGGACACCCAACAGCGACGAATTGGACAGAACGTCACAGTTGATAGCTATAACTTCGAGGTAGGAGGGGACTTTGTCTACCTTGGCTCTGCTATTACCTCCGATAATGACACCACGTCGGAAATCAAACAAAGAATAACTCTTACCAATCGATGTTTCTTCGGGCTAAGAAGGTAGTAAGGCCATATCCCGAAGAACTAAGGAGATTCTATATAAGACCTTAATCATCCCAGTCCTGCTTTATGACGCTGAAGCATGAACGCTGTCGAAAGAGGATGAAGATATCCTTGGTTGCTTCGAGCGAAAAATTCTTTGGAAGATATTCGGTCCCGTATGCGTTGACGGGCTTTGGAGGAGAAGATTTACTCACGAGCTATACGGGCGGTACAGCGACATCGCCCTAGTCAAGAAGATAAGTATTCATCGGCTAAGATGGCTGGGGCATGTAGAGCGAATGGACACTAACGCTCCGGCACGCAGAGTCTTCGAATCCAACCCGGAGGGACAACGCAGTAGAGGAAGACCTCGCGTAAGGTGGCGCGCACAAGTAGAAGGGGACCTCAACCAACTTGGCGTGCGCAACTGGAGGCAGTTAGCTAAGGACCGGGCTAACTGGAGGGGCTTGTTGGTTGAGGCCCAGCGGCACCTAAGTAAGTAAGTAAGTAAGTAAGAGTGCAGTAGGTATAGGAGAGCTATTCACTTCGGAGGTAAGATTGAATAGGGACAGCATTTTATATATCTGGTTTAGCGACCTTCTTAAAGGCGTATCGTACTACTAAATTTTGGAAACATGTCCTACCCAAAGAATTATTTTCCACTTAGATAACTCATTCTTCGGATGCCAAGAAAGTGACAATCGTCAGGTGGAACAACATCAGTAATTGTCTCTTGTCAAAACATATCTAGCCTAACCTGGATTTAAAGAAGATGGAGAGACTTTTATCCACAAACCGGAAAAATCTAGGTTCACTGCTAGGGGTCCTCACTGGACATTGCTTGATAGGCAGGCATGTACCTAGACTGGGGCTCCCCTCCAATGATTTCTGTAGAAGCTGCAGGGACGAGGAGGAAAAGGAAAAGGAGATTATGTACTTTGGTTGGTAAGCCGGTTCTTTATCGTGGTATCACCATGAGCCAATCTGGTCTAAGTTTGCCCTTGTCTGAGCAGGGCCTAAGATAACGCATAGTTGGTACTATCCTGCATAAGACGAGGCTTAAAATCCGGCGAATCGTAGCCATCACTGAAAAGATGGCAGTGACAGTGTGGGCGACTAAGGAATGCTTGAAAGGTGCCATCCTCTCGTCTTTACTGTAGCCTACGTATTGTCTATTCCCAGGAACCACGGCTACAACGCCATGGGCTGTGCTGAAGATCTTGAACATGAACGCAAAATATTCAAAAATATGCAAGGCGCATAACAACTTATCTATGTCCGATTTGTCCGAGAGGGCCTATCAATCCAAGCAACTAAGACTGTCCTAAAACTGTATACCAGAAGGAGGAAACTGGGCATACATAGGTGCAGTGACTCAGTGGTACACCGATTCTTAGATGGAATAAAGTAAAGTAAAGCTTACTGTCGTAGACAAAAAGCTCAACTGGAACAATTACATCAAAAAAAAAAAGGAAAGGACCAATGCCATGCGGATATGTCGCCGAACGTAGAGCAATACTTGAGGTTTTCAGCCCAAGATTAAGGTTGTACACCATTACAGTCAAAATTATCCTCACCTATGCTTTTGCAGTATGATAGACGTAACGACCGTGACACAAAGGTTAGCATGCCTTGGGATCACTGGGGCTATGTGATCTTGCCCTAGGACACCCCTAGAATCACAAGTTGGACTTACATCTGAGCAGCAAGTGTAGTAAATCTTCCACGTTCGACTGAAAACTCGTCAAAGAAGCCATTAAATCATCTAGCGATTCTCTTCGATTTTCCCGAGCAAGAAATGATCAGCACGGTGTCACGACTATATGCCCAAATCGCTCGAGTTTGGGGGAAGATATAAAATTAAGAACCTACATTGCTCGGAGAAGTGTGGTATACTGATGGCTCACACTGGTATTCGGGCGGGTGTCTTTGGCCCAAATTGTATAGATTCGAAGGCTTGAAGGGATGTTTGCCATTGAAACCCGTGCCAATATCAATCTCGACTACGGCATTTATACATTTATCGAATGTGTAGTAGATCTTAAAGCAGTGGATTCTCACTACCTTATCGAAATAAAGTCAAATGTTGGTTAGTATCGGGACAGGGACACAGAAGCACCAATGTTAATAAAATCGCTGACCATTTACCCAAGGGGGCACAATAAAAGGTGTCTAGATATGTAGGTAGTTAATTCTACTGCGCCATTCCAAGCTCTCCATTTAAATCTATGCTCGACAGATGGAAGAAACGAACTGAAAATGTCGTTCGGAGTCGGCAACAAATTGTAGGATCCGTCCATTCGCGTGAAAAATATAACACGCGCAATATGGTTGGTTGCGAGAAGCTAGGTCTTGGTCCAATGGGCCATCTATTTATTTATTTTTTTTTATTTAAGAACATTAAGCCATTAACCTCCCAAAAAGGTGAACAAACATTTAGACTAAACAATCATATTTTAGAATAATAATTGCTGCAACATTTTCAGTAGGGTTATTTACCTCAAGTAGCCAATTTCAATAGAACTTTCTAAACCCAAAATCTTCCATTATTACGTCCGTCATTTTGCAACCAATTTTTTTTCTTTTCTTTTCATCTTGCGTAAAAAGGCATCGAGAAGTTTGTCTAACAAAATGATCCAACAAAAAACAATCCTTTAAATTATTTCTTAATTTCCGTAATACTCTTTGAATAAACTTGTTCCATTTGTTGGTTGTCTTCTAATATTTTATTTTAACAAATTAAAAATTTGCATAAATAGCTCTGTTTTGTCCGCCCGTCATTTGAATAAAATATTCGCGTGATATAAAATTATTTTATCTCATATGTCAAGCGTGACATCTTAATTTACGAGGCCATAACTTAGCCACAATACATAATTGAAACACAACAAGCCATGAATGAAAAATTTTAGAATCTAGATTATTTATCATGATTTTTTTTTTTTAATTTATTTGACGAGTACAATGTAAAGATTCATTGAGAAAAAATTTATGATATTTTTTTTTTAGAATGTTTATGAAAAAATTTTGGAGAATGTCGAAAAGGAGAATTTTTACAAGTGGTTGCCACGCGAGTACTATCGACCTCTTAACTAATAAGTTTTTTGACAAACGCTCCAAACTTGTCATCACTTTTACTATTTGTAAATTATGACCCTTTTTTCCAATAATCCTGAGATCAAAGCACTCAAAAAGAACAAAACAGTAGGCCTTGAAGTCATTCTAGGCAATTATGTCAGCCGATAACATATCGGTTTGTCGATATGATTTAGCCATTCAGAGGCGAAGCATGGAGAAGCGAAAGTTTTCCAGACAAATAGAAAAAGAAACTGATGACCAGGCTTTACAAGAAGGGTTAACCTAATGGATTCTGTTTTGTATTTCAATCACAGAAACAAGCTTTGAGGCTGTTCACACAGGAGCAACGGACTGGATTTTTTTGACGTTTCGTTTTCAGATTGATAGTCCTATCTGAACACTTCCGCGGACTTTTTTTGACATATTTATTGTCAGTGTCAACCAAATTGGTTTGATTATCGTGCTTATTTCACGAAATTTAGAACAATTTAAAGAAATAACACAAATGCGATCAGCCACCAGCCCAAAAGACGCATTGTTTTATTCACGAAAACAATTTTTTTTACACGTTTGTCGAGTGACTGCCGATTGACATCTACAAACGTCAAAAAAAATCCAAGAATTTTGAAAAATCTAAAAATCCGGAGTGACGTAACGTCTTACCTCTCTGTTTCCCCCATCGCCTGTAAACGTCAAAAAAAATCCAGTCCGTTACTCCTGTGTGAACAGGGTGATGTAGAATATAAATTTTTCAGATGATTTTGATGTCCTGAACTCCTAAATGACACAGGACAAGGTTACATATTTTTACTACTGTCATTTCTGGTTGCGATGGCTTTTCCTGTTCTTCGAGCAAATTTCTGAGTTACACTGACAATGTTTGATTGTTTTTTTTTTAAGAAACGCTTTGGCACAAAATGGTGCTTATAGAGTGAAAACTGAAGCCCAGGTTAAACAAAAGCGTTCAGCCTTTTACAACTCACCACTCCAAAAAACCATTTTTATGCAACTCGTTCGCAAAGTTGACAGCTTTCTCTATTAAAACTGCATTGTACTTAACAAAATGCAGATAGCAGACATGGGGAAGCAAAAGTTCCTTTCGACATGGCTTCCAAAACTAATGTTTTCAGCACTAAAAAACTAAGCATTAACGTTATAGCATATTGTAAGGCCAAGGCCATGAAATCAGCGGCAAGTGGTAAAGCGGCCAAATTAAAACGAACAAAATCGTATGGTTATGGCCACGCAGTCGTTGAGCGGCAAGCGTCATTTCGGAGCATCATTTTCTGCCGCTTTGCCGCTCATTGCGTGACTTTGGCCTAAAGGTGAAGATTTTTGAATATGATTTCCAGTTGTCAACGTGACGTCATGAAAAAAATTGACTGAAAGCTGTCTGACAGGTGACTGATGGCTACGTTGGCTAACGTAAAGTCAAAGTATTAGATGGGCAGTCAACTTAACTGACTCACTAGCACAATCTGTCCTCAAGTCGTTAGCCACCGTCAGTAAAAAATGCCAAAGTGGCTGACGATTGCTGACGATGGTAGTCGCAATAATCAGCCTATTAGACGTTAGTCAATTTCTTCGTGATTGAATTCTCAAATTTTTGGCAGACAAGTTGTATGACCCTGTTCACACAGGAGCAACGGATTGGATTTTTTTTGACGTTTACAGGCGAGGGAGGAAGCGGAGAGGTAAGACGTTACGTCGCTCCGGATTTTTAGATTTTTTAAAATTCTTGGATTTTTTTTGACGTTTGTAGATGTCAATCGGCAGTCACTCGGCAAACGTGTAAAAAAAATTGTTTTCGTGAATAAAACAATGCGTCTTTTGGGCTGGTGGCTGATCGCATTTGTGTTATTTATTTAAATTGTTCTAAATATCGTGAAATAAGCACGAAAATCAAATCAATTTGGTCGACACTGACAATAAATATGTCAAAAAAGTCCGCGGAAGTGTTCAGACAGGATTATCAATCTGAACACGAAACGTCAAAAAAAATCCAGTCCGTTGCTCCTGTGTGAACAGGGTCTATGGCTATCACACTGTCAGCCAGTAGTCAGTCGTCGCGTCGGCCACATCAACACATTGTGCTATTTTGAGCTGCGATGAACCTAATTTATATAGTGGCCTACGTTCATAAATATGTCGGCTGCCCAATTCGATCATTTGCTTGGTTTTAACATGCGAATAACCATTTCAGCATTAGAACAACTGGTGCTGCGCGTTTTGTCTACTTTTTTTCGCATTTAGCAGTCTGCCATTTCGTGCATTGTTCCACAAGTGTTGAACGCGATTTAGAAAGTTCTCGTAGGAGTAGAGGGAAATGAGGTAGCCAGTCGTTGTAAAAAAAAACCAATTTCAGAGCTGGGATCACATATAATTCAAGAGGAACTGCAAATAGAGAAAGAATGCAAAAAAAGAAGGTTGTGGGAAAAGCAGGCGGAAGATCTTCTCGAGAACTACGACCGGAAGAGGTCCAAGACCTGCCTAGGTCCCAATAAAAATCAATTACGCATTTTAAAATGTCATTGCAGACTCATGAAGCATCTCAGGAAAGTGGGTATAGAATAAAATGGGAACTGCAGATTCTGTAGCGATGCCAATGAGATTGTAGAGGACTAATCCACAAGAAAAGAGCATTCTTCGGAGCGTACCAGTTTCAAGTATCAGTCTGATTCCGTTTGGATCACATCGCGTATTATGAATACGGATATTCGTATACCTTAGAACGATTGGATTGGAGGAGGTGCTATAGGTCAATAGAAGGTCGCAGTACGTACACAGCCCAATATCTAACACCTAACATATGTTTGCATACATTTTCAACTACTGCCTGAGCTGAACGCGGTGGGCCATCGAAAACGTCTTTGGTAGCATGTCCGCGCGTTTCCGCATTATTCAAAAAGTAATTTGGACGCCGAAAATACCAAGAAAAGGACACGTAAACTGTAGAATGTCAAAGGCTATGCATTTTCCAGCCGAATAGTTTTATAAGAATACGTGGAAGAAACCTATAGACGTGGTCACGTCTCACAGTGTCAAAATAAATTGATTGCATAAAGCCTGAGGAAACAAGTGATCTCCTCGGGAGACCATTTAAGTCCAAAATCTGTTAATGCAAATGGAAGCTATGACACGCAACTCTCAAACGGATATCTTATCCCACTCCAGCTGCAAGGATTGCTGGAGTACTTCCAAACTTGTCAGACATTCTACACATGTCCTCGTTTCAGAAATGAATGGAAGTGAAGAAAAAATGTTCCTGCACTAAGACGTGGTAATTCTTGCCTTATGGGCAGGATCAGAGGTACTCTATGGTGCAGTGCAGATTTCAGATATTGTTTCTGTAGTATGCCTGGTTGACTTTTGCAAATAACGCAACTGCATGTCGAGTTATTTTTGTCATTAATTTTCAAGTAGACCTAGATACGTCAATGAAATCGATATAAAATAATTTCCAAGACTTTAAAGATGAAATTATTTTTGGCAAAGAACCGCGACAGCTATAAACGAGTTACCGACTCACTCAATGTTTTCTTTTTTGAAACATTTCAAAGCAAAAACCGAAACACAGACTTCCAAGTTCACTTTGCAATTCAACGAGGGTTACCTGCAAAACTAGTTGAGAAAAAATTAGACACCACAAGGCTGTCAAACTACCCAACTCCCAGCTACTACTTCAAAACTTAAGCGGGGACCACATGGGTCGCGAAAAATTGCCTCGAACTCAGCCGCCTGTCTGTCCTCCGCCAACTTCAGTGGAACACAGTAAACCACAGAGAGAAAAACTCACTCCGAGTTGTTATTTTATTTAATTAATTCAAAAACAAACTCAGTTTTTCTAAATATGTTATAATCGAACAATCGAACCCTTCACGACTGTCATGTTACACCGCCCGGTTTGCATAGTCGGTGGTAGAGTAGAGGTACACCAAGCACCAACCCTTGTTGTGGCGGTAAAATTTGTTAACTGAACATATCTCTGGAGGAGCAGAGAACTCCCAGCAGCATTGCACGATACTTGTGTTTCGGCGACAACGTCTACCGAAAACCGTCACCGATTACACTGTTATGGGTTACAGCATCGCATTCCTGACTGCATGTGCGCTGTGTTCCAAGTCAAACCAAAAGTCTTGTACTCGCCCTCCAAGTGACACATTTTTCCCAAGTGCAACAAGATTCTCTATTTCCGATCCGAGCTCCAGCACCAGCAGCATTGTGTTTGATTTTAATTACCATTCCCGATCGAGGTGTACGCGCACCAACTGGCAACCACGAGCACTACTCGTCCTCTCCATTCCATGTGATCATTGTTCTGAGGTGAAATTTGATTTCAAAATAAATCCAAGTGACTGACTTGGTGCAGGACAAAAACAAAGTCAAGGCGTTTTGAAGCCGCTGAGCTGCACAAAAAAGTAACGCTCAGTTGAACGTTATTTGCATAACAACCACATCACTTTTAAATGCCTCCGTGTTGAAAAACTTAATTGAACAAACGTATCTGCAGCGACTATCGCCGCTGTGGCTGTGTTACTGCATCCTCTTCAAGTGAGGAGGACATAAAAAACCGAACAAAAGTACATATCTTCCGAGCAGCAGAGTTCTGCTAGTCGTCGTCGTGGAGCAAGAAGCAATGTCCGTCCGTCAGCGGGTATACTCGCTGTGGCCCTGTGTAGTCTGTCCAATAACGACGAGGACGGCTCGAATCGATTGAAACGGGGTATACGCTAATGATGGGTGATGTTTCCTAGTTTTTGTAGTCGGATCAATTGTCTTAATTGCCTCTGGTAAACGCTGTCTTCGCTCCTCCTCCCAGCATCTGCGCGCTCCCCCGTCTCCATTGCCGTCACTGTAGCTTTTGTTTTTATTTAACAGCCACCAGTTCAAGTCCGATCGCAGAGCCACAGAACCACTGCAAATCGTGAAGAACAACAAAAAAAAAAAAAAGCAAAAGCAAAAGCAGACGAGAGAACAGAGGAAAAAATAAATGTTCCACATAATGTCCTGATGCACACCTGTTTGATTGGTATCTTCATTTAAATTGCAAATGCAACCGGGGCAGTCCATCAGTCAGCAGCGGGCACAGATTTATGAAAGCCTCCTCCCGGTGCTGTTGGCTTAATTACCGCGACACCGAATCTTTGCACCTAATTATAACGTCGTTTAGCCCCAGTCTCAGTCGCTATCAAGCTCGATATCGGGCCACCAATTAACTCGGTTTTGTCACATCCCGACTGGGTACCATCAAGTGATACTCTTCATTAGTGGTGCAGTCTGCGATTGCATATCGCGAGTGCCCCCCGGTTCCTGGTCCCTGCCAGGCTAACAACTCAATTAATAACAATTTCTCAGAACAATAAAGAAGATTTCACAAATTATCTCCCCGAGATGGATGGGGCACAGTTCGGCGGCGGAGCAGCACTATGGTCCCGGACCGGGACCGCATCGCAACATACATCACTACGTTATCGATATCGAAGGCAATTTCAATTTCGCCAACAAGGAGGGCGACGACGACGACGCCACCAGCCAAACCGAACGATTGGCTTTGGCTTACCTCGAGCTGCTTAGCGGATACTTTTGGAGAGTGGAGAGTGTACCACGGCATAGTGCATACCACAGCAGTCAACGGAATCTCTAGGCTCTCGGATAGGAGAGACGTATAATTTATGATTTCATTAAACAGGGTTTATCTGCGGACGAATCTATGGCATGTCATGTAGTCTCGAGACTCCTCAACCAGCGAGAGAGATCCATAGATCCGAACAACGTGCAAAAAAGAAGTAATTTTTTGGAGCCGATAACAACGACGGACTGACAACAGAACAGCGACCAGGACCGGGGCTAGAGAGAAAAACAAAACAGCCAGCAACTCGATGCTTGTTAAATAGCACAATCGTGAGTACGGTGTTCTCTTTTTGATTGCGATGATGTTGTGAGGAGTTCGGATTTCACACAAACGATGTAGACAGAGAAAGATACTTCCTCTCTTTCACTGGTGCTTCTGCTGCTGCGCAGATGCCGTAGAGAGATGCATCAAAGCTGCAATTTTCATGAATTGAATAATGGCTGTTGCTGACCGAGTGGTGATGTTATGGTTAGTTGAGTACACTAACGCTCTATGGGCCAACTATTGTAGGCGATGCGCTGTGTTAGGAGGCCTTCCTGGCCATTTCAGTACCTCTTCCGTCGGCTCATGTCAGATCGGGCCAGTCAGCCAAAGCCAACCAACAAAACCAATCACGTATTCTGTGTTAAACATTTTTTTGTTGTGCTCATCCTCAACTCGCGCTGCTGCCTCCCAAAGTTGAAATGAAATCAAAGACTGTGGTGTGGCTTAGCTTCTTATCGTCGACGGGACGGGGGGAGATGGCTTGTTATACTTTTAACAAAAAACCGACCTTAGACGAACGAACGGTATTGTTCACACAAAGTAGTTACACACTGAGTTTTTGGGGGATTTCAAAGTGTTGCCTTCCCCCCCTCCCGGCCAAATGTGTGGGGCAATGAATATGATTGCTGTGAATTGAGTTGAGCTAGTGATGGAACGAAATCTTTGAAAGATGGTCTAAATGGACTTGGCAGACATGCCTTCAACTTTGTAGTGGACGTTGTCAGTCAGCTGTGGTCTGTTCTATTGGACAACACCAGCTACACCTTTGGTCAAACTGAGATCTGATCGCAATTTCCGAGCAACCATTTGCATCCAAATCGAGTGGGAAACACATGTAGCATACTTCCGGGTAAAGCATGGCTTTAGAGATGCTTTTTGATTGAGTCCCTGTTTCATCCCAAACTGAAGCGCCAGCAAAGGCAAGGAGGCCTTTTTCTGGCTGAAATCTAACGTCATATCTGTCAGGAATATTCAACTTTTTACCGACAATGGTAAAACCTGTGCATGCCGCAGATGGAAGAATGGCATTGCTTGTGAGGAATCCTCGACTGGGTTGTTTTTTACTATCGCAGATGAGAAGATCCATTCGAACCAGGCCACCTTGATTAGACCCCCCTTCGTCGTATTTCCACTCAGAGTCTTAGTCCAGGATACCCTCCGAATATCTTCGTACTTTCTCTCTAGTCTGAATTTCTCGTGTCGTCATTAGCATCTGATTAATTAAAACTTAATCTGTCCTATGGGTTTCCATCCAAGGAGAGCCTTAAGCCTTCTACTAGCCAAAGCTGGGCATAACCACAGTACACGTGTCTCCATCTCTTCAAAGCTAAGTTTGGAGTTGTCATAGGCGACCTCTGAAGCTTTTTTCCTTTTGTGGATAGCGCTACAATTCATTTGACAGTTCCTCGCGAGAGGGTTAGAACTGCTCTCTTGAAGCAGCCAGCAGACACTTTTATGGCCATTTTGTCTGACTGCACTTTACCTCTATGCCCATCTTTTTGAATATTCGTTTGTGGTCCAGTCTATGGCAGGAAACAGTTCAGACCCACAAAACTCCAAGGTTGACCCCTACATTCCTAAGAGATCTGCCTTTTCGTTTCGTTCGATCGCTGCATGTAGTCGTTTCACCCAATGTAGTGTCAGTTCATTCTGGGCTACACGAGCATTAATTTTCTGGACAAAGTGAGTGGGAAACTCACACACTCATTTGCCTTATCACAGCCTGATTATCCAGTGCGATTAGGACTTGCCTAGCCTTGACCTGATCCTTATGCAGATCATCCAGGACATGGATCAGATTCATTATCCCGGGTTAGGTTAGGTTAGGTAGCTGTCCCCTCTCAGGCAGGGACACACTTAAACCAGATTGAACAATTGTGATACCACAACGAAGAAAACCGTCTTACCGGCACCAGGGAACTAGAATATGTAGCATGAGTACAATAAAGGTGGGCAACCGTAGCGGTGTTGACCCCATGATTTGAACCATTTCGTCCCAGAGATGAAGTTTATCCCGGCTTGATATACCAACAATTTTGTTCCTAGACCAAGCAGGGTACTGTCCGTTGAATCCTTCATGTCAGTAAGTTAAACATCTCAAAAGACACTTGAAGGAACTAAGAGGAGGAACCTATACCTGTTAAGATCTGTTCAACAGAGCAACACTTTTTCTTTTTCTTCGACCATAGTCCTTGTATAATCATGGCATTGAAGTTAGGTGCTTCTTTGACTTTACACAAAATTTGGTCGAAGAATGTCTGTTTTAGATACAATCAGTCGTTCGAGTCATTTATAAATTTGAGTAAACCATGGGGGTAGGCCTTCCTCACTCCTTGGACCCATAACGATATCCGCTTTTTTTTTTGTCTAAGTTTTGGCTAAGTTTCTTGGTATCAAATATTCCTACATTGTGTAGGTCCTTTAGTGGACCATTAGGCGCACTTTTCCTTCCTTATTTGATGGAGGCAATGATGGAAAAAATGCCGAGAAAGAGTTTTCGACGTCAGACTTGCGATTTCCATGGGATTTCTGGTTATTTGTTTGCCTGAAAGAATGCCTTCCCGGAGTTCTTAGTCGAAAGTGGCCAAGCAGTGTCAAAGGAAGTGCAATGTGTCTTCTTGGTTTTTGCTCATCGCCGCATTCTCTGCACAGATTATTCTCATTAAATTTCATTTTAAGCACAAACTCCGTTTGTATTTCAATTACAGAAGCTGTTTATATTGCAGCCTGGGTGTCAATGATAAGGTGATATCGTCTTGCGGTATCGCCTTCATTAAGGTTTTACGGGCGACCATTGTCGCTGTCACTGTCAGGACCTGAACCTCTGACGGATATAATTATCGACACTCCTTTGATTCTGATGATTTCTCTAAGAAATAAAGGCAATGACTACTGATCATGGTTGGTCGCTCAAATAGATGGTTTTTATGCCTGATAGTTGGACCGTAGGCCCTAGCTTGTCTGCACGTTCTACTCCTTGAAAATTACGTCGTTGCTTTGGCTATTTTCTGTGCCAAAGACAGAGAGATCTGCATTTTCGTTTGCTTAGCAAATATGGACAACAAACTTAAGAAAGAAAGAACCTTTCTGTTCTGTTTTATAAAGAGTGTTGATGTAGTCTGGGTAGGAGGACTCACGGGAGCCTGAAAATTACATCCTTCCTGCACGCACCTGGGAAGGTCATCTCAACCCTATCTAAAGGGTCATCCAATAGGGACTTCCGAAATTGACAGTTGATAGCGGCCATATTATTGAAGCTACATCTGTTAAATTGGCTGTCAATTATTCAATCTGTTTTACCAAATCACCATAGATGGATATAGCGTTCAACAACATGTGCAACTAATTAAATTGTTTTATCAAAATGGGTGTTCTGTTCGGGCAACGTTCCGCGCGCTTCACCCATTTTACGGTCGCCATAATCGTCCTTAAGAGAGGACTATTCGCAGGGTGGTGAATAAATTTGAGTCCACTGGTTCAGTAAACGATCAACCAACACCCGTATGTCGTCGAAACGCAAGATCTGTCCAAAATTTCGCCGCTGTCCGTGAGAGTGTGCAGGAGAATCCGAGGCAGTCGATTTCGCGTCGCTCACAAGAACTCGGCCTGTCGCAGACCACAACTTGGCGAATGGCCTGGACCCTTACAAAATTCAATTGACAACGACGTGTGTTCGCTGAATGGGCTCTGGAGCAGTTGGAAACTGACCCTAATTTTCATCGAAAAATCATCTTCAACGATGAGGCCCATTTCTGAATGAGTGGGTACGTCAACAAACAAAATTGTTGAATTTGGGACGATACCAATCCACATGAGATCCAAGAGGGTCCAATGCATCCCGAAAAAGTTACTGTTTGGTGTGGATTTTTGGCTGGCGGCGTCATCGGTTCATATTTCTTTGAGTACGACGTTGGCCAGGCCATCACCGTCAACGGCGACCGCTATATGTCGATGATTACCAACTTCTTTTGGCCTGAATTGGATGATATGGACACCAACGACATGTGGTTTCAACAGGACAGCGCAACGTGCCACGCAGCTCATGCCACATTGGAAATTCTGCACGAGCGATTCAATTCGGCAAGGTCACCTCACGTGGAGGTGATGTGAACTGGCCACCGAAATCGTGCGATTTGACCCCGTTAGACTTTTTCTTGTGGGGTTCTCTGAAGTCGCAGGTTTATGCGAATAAGCCAAAAACCACAGCGGCTCTCAAAGCCAACATAACCCATGCCATCGGTCAAATTCAGCCTGATTTGTGCGCCAGAGTCATGGAAAATTGGACACTTCGGATGCGCGCCACCCAGAGAAGGCGCGGCGGACATTGGAACGATGTTATATTCCAAACAAAATGGCATTGATAGGCCTTTCAAGCGAATAAAAAATGTCGATGATATCTCACACACACTTTGTTTTATTTAAATTTAAAGATAGGAAGCGCTTAATGAGAGACCCTTCATAAGGAGTAGAAGGTCTGCTGAAATTGCTGGCGAAGTCTTATATGATTCCGCAGTTTCATTTCTTTTGAGCCTTCTAATCGTAGCTTTGATCTCTTCTTTGTTTGGGGTAGTTGTGGATGTTTGGGAATTCTGGTCATTGGGGAGGTTGTTCCGACTTTTGGGACATAGAACAGTAGAAAAGCCACTCCCCCGCTTTTTTAGTTGATCCATAACCGAAACTCGGTCGCTGTTGACCGAGCGGCATGAGTTCAAGTCCCAGCCAGGAAAACACCGAACATTTTTCGCGGCACCACCTCTCGTCGGGGAATGACCTAAGGGAGTCTCATCTGTCATGAAAGAGCTTCTTGATTCGCCGTTCGGAGTCGGCAATAAATTGTAAGTCCCTTCTATTCGCGCGAAAAATGTAAGACGCACAGCATTAATGGTTGCGAGAAGCTAGGCCATGGCTCATACCGAGCTGTCGCGCCACCTTTTTTTTTTTTTATAACTGAAACTCGCAGAGCACCACCTGGTACTTATTCCACTTTCACTGGAGTAAGCTGTAACCACCGTTTATCACCCTAGATTTTACTCATCTTCATACCATATTGGGACCCTCATTCACATCTACCATCTCCATAGATAGTTTTAGTTGCTATCGCTCTTTGGCACGCTGCTGCTAGGTATTATTAGATTGTTTGTACCTTACCAACGAAACTGCCTACTTCAATAGTTAGAGGCACAGGGCATATGATGTTTTTTTTGTTTCATGTTCAAGATGGTCCTTTAAATGTCGTTGTTATACCTGGCTTCTCAGAGCATTCCACTTTTTTGAATGGCTGCAGTTGGAACGCTCCCATCAATGATTATCTCCTTCCATACTGATATTGGTTTCTAGACCTGCTGTTGATCACCAAGTGATTTTCAAAGGAGCGTACATAGCTGCCTGTTGGGACGGAAATAGATTTTACTAGAAAAGTGGTAACCATTTTTTGAACGACTGTTCGTATGGGGTTTGATGTTCGTCTTCATTGTACCTGATCAACTGAAAACATTGCTGCTACACGAAAAGGGTTAAAGAAAAGGTCGTCTATTTTCAGGCGTTCACAGCAATAAGGAATCTGACAGATCAACCCGAACAAAGCGCTGCTGATGAAAAACACTGACAATTGGGTGCTAAAAATGCAACCAGCTTACAACTAGCCCTGATGATCTACAAAAAATGAAACGCTTTGGGAACTCCATTTGCAACACGCAAATATAACTTTCCATTTGCAAAACAAAAAAATAATGTGTAAATGAATGTATACTCACTCGCATTCTCCTGGTTGATCGCATTTCCCATGCGTTGGGTCGCAGCCCGGCTTACATATCGCTTTCTCGCAATTTACTCCCTGCCAACCGTTTAGGCACACCTTCTGACCCTCTGAGCCGCATGTATAATGACCGAACTGGTCATTCCTGGGCCGGCAGAACGTTGTGCATGTTGTATTGTAGTATGTAACTGCACACTGAACTCTCACCCGGTATGTTATGCGGGCATTCTTCCCAATGTGATCGAGTGTCTTCCACTCGGGCGATGGTAGGATGACGCCCGAAAAAGATGTTTCTTCAATTAACCTCTCCGCGTCTGGTTACGACAGTACATATACCATGGACCACCAAAGTGAAAAGACGACGACATCCCCGGCAAGAAACAACACCAGTGTCGACGAACAGGAACACAGAAAAAAAAGAAAAAGAAAAGACAATTGTTTACATTAGACAGATAGGTACTCTCTCGATGGTGCTATTGCTGGCCTGGCTGTGTGTCTTCTCCTTCACGAGGAATAAATTTGGAATCTTAAATAAGGACATTGGCTAATTAATCGTATGTTTTACCCGTGTGCACATTCAAATGCCAGCCCCGGCTCCTCGCAACGGTGATGTGGTGCAATATGCAAAATAGGCAAAGCCGTAGCTAGATAACACTTGCAACTGTTTCGCCTGCACGTTTACCTATTTTTCTGTGCAAACAAAACTAGTGGCAAACAACAAAAGAGGGAAGCAACACAGTCGGTACACCAGCAATAGGACACACCATGACTCTCAAAGTGGGTATGGCATATTGGCAACAATAATTACCTGGATAGGAGGTGTTGTACATATCCACCGCTTGTAGGATCAACGTAAACGACTTCTGAAATTGCAACAAACATAGAAAACGAAAAGAAACGGATTAAATGTGTGCTCTGAGGCAGGGTTTTCTTATTTATTTATTTTTCTGTGGCTTGGAGCAGATCATTTTGTCACGTCGTCGTTGTTGTCGTCGTCGTAGTTCACCTTTTGACCTGTCTCACCGATTCCTGAGAATTTGAATTTATTTCGACGTACAACAATCCCGCAAACAAATCGATTCTGTTTCGAGAAGGGGGGCAACTCGGTCATAATTACGATTGCAACGAGGCACTACCCAAGCCTCCAGTTGATTTATTGCACTTTCGAATCGAAAAAATCCATTTTAATTGCTAAACGTCGATTGAGATACATACACGAGGCGATGGATACAATGCGTGTATGACCGTTGAAGGCCCTCCTCCCGTCGAGTACTCGCCACGAGTGGAGGATACGATAGAAGACACTTTAATGAGAATTTCCTGGCTTCCAGCTGAGAAACGTCGTTCGCATTTAATTACATCTACGAGTAGAGATCGAGAGACTCACTCTGGGCCTCTCTATTTCACTTCACAACAGATACGAAACGGAAAAAATAGTTTAATACGAATACAATACTCTGTGCAACACATCACGAGAAGTAGATGCTCAGATACTCAGCATTTAATCATAATTCGTACACAAAAAGCCCCACGTTTAGGACAAGGTATGGGCTGGCTGGCTGTCTGGGCCGGTGTTATATGGTCCCGTCGTCCATCACGCGAAGGGAACAAATTTATTGACTCTAATTTATGGATATCAATCACGTTGGCGTCGGTATTGGTCGCTCACTACCGGGACTGGTCAATGCGTGTGGCTTCGATTGCGAAAGCATCTTGATCATGATAAAACGTTTGCCAAACACAAACTCACTCACCGAGTGTACACATTTTTTTTTAGGTCCGCCTAATGAGGGAAGCCTCGTATCGTATCTTATCGACGAATTGAGCCCGCAGTCGGGGATTAATTTCGATTCTGCATAAATTTGACGTAAATAACCGAATGTTGGTTTATTTTCACACCTTGATCGGCCAAAGGGGTGGATCTCTGCCTAATTCACTCATTCACCTGGCGATGTTTATTTAAATTTAGCGGGCATCTCTTCTATTTCTTTGGTAGATGGAGCCGAGATATCAGAGCGTCTCTGTGGAGTGAAGCCACAAGCAAATAAATTGGAAAAACTTCACATGAATATTTAAAAAGGAAGTCCAATGGCGCAGATTTTGTTGATTTCGGTGTTCTCCGATCGACATTAACTTAATTAGGTGGACGTTGGTTGTTCTTTTGTACCGTGCGGGACAAATGGTTAAATTATGGGAATGACAGTTTATTGGACGTCTGAATTAATTTTGGATTGAAATGATTCACGAGCTGATGGGTTTCTGTTACAGATTGGTGATTTGTGCGTGCTTAGCGATTGGCAGAGAGACACATTCATAAGATAGCGGCTGGAGAGCAGTAAAAACCCAAACGTGGCAAATGGTTGATGACCTATGCTGGGGTTTTGGGCAAATTTTTTTGACAAATAGATGGAGAATAAATTTCGATAAAGATGTTGATTGTGAATGAAAACTTCTTTGACAGTGACAAGAAGATCCGAATGGGTGATAAAGTCAGAATGCGATTGAGGGTGCTGTTGGTTTGGTTCAATTTGGTAAAGTTTGTAGGGCAGTGTTTTCATTGAAGTTAGTAACCGTACTGGCAAGCATAGATTTTCCTGACATTAAGGACCTAGAGGCATACAGTGCCTAAAAGCAAGATGACCAGGGTTCCGAATTCTAAACATTTCTTCGCGTAGAAGTTTTGAAGCGGTGGTTGAAGTGGAGTCAAGCACAACGATATCAAGATCTAATTTCTGTAAGAAAAAGAAAGAACCCGTGTGCTAAAGTGTTTTCAAGCGAGTGAGGAATGAAGCAATCGGCAAGTAAGGCAGTCCTGAGAACAACACAGGAAATAAAAGGTCGTTGACAATCTCAACCTCGCTTTACGGCGCTGAAGCCAGAGCATTCTCAAAAGTAGATTAAGAATTATAGCAAAGACAAACACCACAAATAGCCTGGACACCACCATCGGACGCCAATGAAACTTAATACTACCTGAGTTTCAAACCACTGCACCTCGCTCGCGGTGTGTGATTAACAATAAAATATCGCCCTGATCCGCGTGTGAATTACAAAAAACAAACGTGACCACTGCGGAGCGAAGCTGCTGTGTCCATTCATCATACGATTGAATGAAAATGCTTAAGCAGTTGTCGCATTCTTCCTGCGGTTGTCAAAATAATAGCTAAAGTAATCCAGGGTAGTGGCCAAGACCAAATAACACCCTGATTCAAATCTCGGCGTCGAATTAGCTAGCTGGTACCCTGAATTCTGCTACTTTGATCACATGAACACCAGAAATATACGCGTATAGTTTTATTCATTATACCTTTCGGAAACATTAAGCTATACAAATACAAAGGTGTTAAATGAGGTAACAAAGGTCTTAAGTGAGGTAACAGAGGAGTATTATTAGTGGGGAGCGGTTGGTCCACTTTAGCACTGCAGTCTCGCATAGAGACCTATTGTGCTGCAACAGAGGAATACGAAGTCTAGAAGAACTATTTCTTGTGAAGATTTCCAATGTCGTCTGAAAGATTCTTGCTTTCGAGGAGGTCTTGGACTCACAGCAAGTGGTAAAGAACTAAGGGGTCGAAGCAAGTGATGTTGAACATTGAGAAGACCTTACCCTTAGGCTTTCAGGCATCATCGTTTGACAAAATGTCTACAGATGGTTCACCCCCTTTGGCGAAATACATCATAGATTCCGTAGTATCTACTGGTTTTAGCCAACTTGAGCTTCTGATGAAGCTTAGGAAATTTCTATATTTATCAGACCGCTAAGACCGTTATTAAAGAAAGGTCCTAGGTAGAGGTGGCGGTTCTAAAGAACCCATTTAGCGCTGGATGCGCCGTTTTGAAACCGCAACTCATTTGACCTGGTTGTTTGCGGGAGTTATAGGTTGCTAGACGAAGATATTTAAATTCAACCTATGGAATCAAGGAAAAGGATTAGCTTACAACTCTTTTTCTTGGAAATATCTTTAAGGTCGTCGAAGAAGGGTTTGCCTAGAGCGCCCTGCCTGGCCATCTCTAGGGCTGGACATTTACACAGGAAATGATACAGAGATTCTATTTCGCAGTTATCTTTGCAACAATGGCAGAAAGTGTTGTGGGTTAGGTTTCGCTAGCTTGACTGCGTGGTCTCCTATTGGCCAATGACTTGTGCTAGCGGTTATGATTCCTGTAATATCTGGTCTTGATCTGCTTAGTAGCTATGTAGTTGGTTTTAGTTTGTTGTAACCGGGTCAGATCTTCCTTGATATGACGCAGCTGTTAAGCCTATTCCACGCTTGGTTGGCCGTCTTTAAAAAGTGGTCTTGAATATTGCCCTTAACGGCTCCCAGCGAGAAAGGTCCTACGTGATTTTTTCTTCTGTGAAGTCATTTGAGTACACACCAAGCCTTGTCGTAGGCTCTCCTACTAGGCAGTGTCCAGTGATGATACCTATTGGGGCGCTAATATGCAACTTGTTGTTGTTTAACACGTTGTATCATTTGTCCACCTTGTTCTTTCGAAAAAATCCCGCTTAAATTTAAGTTTGCATGAAGCGAACCTTTTTTTATAAGGATGGGCATTGTTTATTTCTGGCGAGTTCATCAGACTCACAGTATTTATTGAACTGCTGCACCATCTCTATAAGAGACGATCGGCAATCAATACCTTAGGTTGAGTTTAGCAAACATGATTTCAAGGACCTGATTGCTGCTTATACATGTGTACGAAAAAATTAAAAAATATGAATGTCTTTGGCGAATATCACGTTTTTCTTTAGCCATGATAAGATGACTCTAATCGTCATAACCTCTGCCTGGAACACGCTACAATGGTTTGAAAGACAGCAAAAGAGGCTTCGATTAGGCCTAGAAGAGAAAACATCTCCACGTACCCCGTAGTTAGTTTTAGTTCCATCGGTGTAGAAGTTTATCGACTCGTTTCCTAGAAATATGTACATGTTCTTCCCAAAATGCCCTTAAAGGGATGGCAACTTAACGTTTTTGTCAATATTTAGCCAGGGTATGTTGTAGTCTATGGTTTCGGGAAAGATTTTAAGTTTTTTCTGAATGGAGTCGTTCTTTACTGAGCCACTTTCAGATTACTTCTGAGCTTTATTTAAGGCAACCTATCAGACAACCACACCGTATGTGAGTATCAGTCTTATAATTGAGGTATAGAGCCAGTGAGTTACTCAGGATTGGAAACCCCATTTATTCCCGAGAGAATGTGGTATTGAAGCTTTCTCAACTCTAAGCCAATAGATTTATACACGGCCTATTTCAATCTTGGGTGGCCAGCATTATGGCTGTCACGCTAAATGTCCGGGTTCGGAAAATAGTTATTTCTTAAAAAAAATAAATCGATCAACTGTGAAAGCTAATGTCGACTCTGTTGCAAAGGTATAACACTGGCAGGAGAGTGTCTTGGCTTAAAGAGTTGATTGAGCGGACCATGATTATGACATCAGGAGATGCGAAAAAAAATCCCGTAAATTATAGCAATGACAAACATCACAAATGTCCTCAGCTAGTCTGGACATTACCCTCGAACCTGAGTTTCGAACCACTGCAACTCGCTCGCGCTGTATGAAAAACTTCATAAGGGTATTTGTGACCCCTTGAAAAATGAACTGAGTCTTAATGATCAAAAGACTCTGGAAGCAAATGTATCCACCATAGGTACATTCCGTGTGACTAAAACGATTGCTCTGAAAAAACAGAGACCAATGAAACAAGCGGGCTAAGTCTGAAGCAAGTATGCAGTTTTCGAGGTGTATACGACTTTGACTCGAAAATTCACCTTCAAAATCTTATAAGTGTTTAATTTATCCCATCGACTTAGCATAAAGAACAAAAACACTTCATTTGGCTTAAATTAGCGATGACATACTGATCATCTACTTATCTAGATTCAATTAAATTGGCACAAGTATCATAACCAGCTCTTAATGAAGAGGTCTTTGGGTTTTGGTTTTTTTTTTAAAACACTTCAGGTACTTTAAATAAATTGAAACCTGAACATTTGGATTTTGATGTTCAGTCTGAGCCACTCCTTGAACAACAAGTTTTTTGTTTCGTTTTGTTTTTCATGCGATCTTAATCTACTTCTTTAATCCCAAGTGATTATTTAAATTTAATAGTAAACTCAGCAACGCTGTCAGTAGATTATCCTTCACAAAAATGTGCAAATACCCAGTTGAATAAAATTTGGAGCCCTGATCGTTGATAAGAAGTGTCATTGCAAGGCCTTAATCTTTATTTTTACGATTAGTGGAACTTGTGTGTGCCTCATGATTTGTGAAACCAAATGACAAACAAGTCAATAAAAATACAAATTGTGTCTTCTTTAAGACTTTTTTTTTGAACATTTTATAAAATGTCAGTTATGGAACCAGCTGTTACCAACTTCAAGTCATAGGCATAAACTTCACTTAACGCCTGAACTGCGTAGTAACAGTGGACAAACTTTTTTTCAAACGTCAGTTTTTCGTGTCGCTGTCAAGTTGTCGGTTTAGAGCTTCCTCTGTCACTGTACAACCACAGCAAGACTGTTTCAAAGCGTACTGTGATCTATGCAGATACAAGTCCCAACGCACCTAGACAGCAAACTGATCAGTAACATCATGGGGTTTTCCGATCCTACCTTGGCTCGAAGACTCTGCCAGAATCTGGTAAACGATGAACTTTGATAGTTTCAATGTTTTCAAAGACATTACCGCATTGACTTCTCAATCTACCTTTTAGCAAACGATGTCAAGATTCCTCACATTAATCTTGTACCGCCATTTTGCAAGAAAAAAAGGTTCCGCCTTCTGATTTAGATGGTCAACTCCGTGACATCGTTGTCATTTTTATGCGACTGAAACATTTTCCAGAAAGCAACGTGGATCTGCTCCAATCGGGATACGAAATGAGTAAAAGCACCTCGCTGACACTGAACGATGAAGCAAAGGTTAAAGAAAAGTATATCGTTTATATACTCATTGGAACAAAAGGTCGGCAAGTCTCTGTAGAACAGCATCTTACTGGAATCAACTTGAAGAGCTGTGGCCACTGCAGTCGAATACGAATACATACTGATCCCATTTTCACAAATTAACGGCGGAGTTGATGTGGGAACAGAAGTGGTCTAGTGTTCTAATTAGTCCAAGAACAAGAAGAACTAAAACGAGGTCGACGTAATTCAAATAATATTTTCGGTTGGAAGACACCTAGAGTACCCTTTCAAACGAAATAATACACCAGACTTGGTCGATTCTCTACCCCTGTTAGCCTAATTCAACTTCATGTCAGCCATGTTTTCTTAAAGGAGATTAGCCGACTTCAAGTGTAATCCCGGCAGAAGTCTTTCAAAATAAATAGAAGTTCATTCGCCACGTAAAGACCACATCGACCTCTGTTCTCCTGCCAATCTATCCCAGACTTTTCCCAAAGACATTCACCCCAAATACTCACTATCCCCATCCAGACCAACAAAGTAAGATCGCCCATAAAGCCATCGCACACGCATCTCTATCGGTAACAGGTGAATAACCGTCGTAAGAACCCCGAAGGACCTTCCACATATTCCCTAGATAAACGTTATTGGTATTTGTAAAAATTTCTCTGATTTGCTGTAATTAGCTGAAATTATCACGACTTGCAGACTGGTTGCAACATGCTCCGCCGACAAGCGTATCCATTGGTTTTCCACCAAATCGCTGTGCAGTGTACCCAGATACATCATATATCGTTCGATGTGTGCCCCTTATTCCCGTCTCTCGCATAACACCAAATTAAAGTGCATTACAGGGGCAAATCAACACCGACGACCATGCGCAGGAATAAAAAAACGAAGAAGACTCACATCGGATCGGTGTGCGACGGCGGCGGCGGCGGCGGCGGCGGCGGCGGCGGTGGTGTGTTCTTGAAAATAAATTACTATGCCATCGAGTTATTTACAGCTGTGCGCGAGAGAGTCGACGACGTCGTCATCATCTTCATATTCTGTTCGACCATAGCCATAGCCATATCCAACTGTATCTTGCAGTTCATTACCTGCAAACATACTCCATCTGTGAGAGGCTTTTATCCATCCATCCATCCATCCGCATCCAGTTGGCCATCCTCAGCCAGCCGCATAATACAAGATAATCGCGCGCAAGTTCAAGAGAAAATGAAGCAGCAACTCAGAGTCGACGACGTCGGAGTCGATCCACCTGTGCGCTCACCATCGACCGACAGACGTCCCTTGCCGTAGGTCAGCGCTCCTCAGCTCTCTTGGACTCAAGCGTATGCGGCTGCAGTTATCTTGCAGTTTTTGTGCTCGCAGAAGAAGTTCCTGAACAATTTGCACGTAAGAACAGCACAAAACGTTCTCAAGTCGTCGTCGTCGTGGATAGTTTTTCTGTTGCAAATACACTCCATCGCACACATGGCGAGTAGAAGATACTCGTATCTATAGCCGTACACATTTGCGGAATTAGTTTCAAGTGCTACCCATCCGAGGGAGGCTGAGCCACACATCACATCCATGGGGGTAATATATGAAATAAACGTTCCAACGTCGACTATGATCTTCCATTATTCTCATAACTTGAATTCATAATCCGAGGGACACGCGGACGGGCCTCAATGTCTTCACATTTTTATACGCTTTAATGTACTCAACGACGACTGCGACTGAGAGCGAGTCAATGCCCACGATGCTGATGATGATGATTCGTGGTGGACCAGGAGCAGAAGCAGCACAAGTCCGCCGCCGAAGCTCCTGAAAAGAAGGAGGAAAAAGGCGAATGGCGCAGCACAAGAAATCAAATCTCCTCGCTGCCATCGAGTGCAGTGCTGCCGCGTCCGAATAAGGAAAGGCGACGATGCATCACAATTGATATGGAAATATCGCGCGCGCATTTCGTATGCATCTACACACACGAGCAACGGCGACGGCGACGGTGCGGTGCGGCCCTGTGAAATTACAATTTAATTGTCGATTTGTATCGTCAATTTGCTTTGAATTTCGCCACCAAGATGTAAACACCTCATTTCCCGATCACAATGATCGATTTTGTTTTGTTATCGATCGATTGGGCTCGCGGGGCATTCGACGGAGCATTCAACACGGGCTTGGGAATCTTTCGAATTCAGATGAGTTTGGGTTTTTGTTTTGTTTGTGTGTTGGGGACTTCCCGATCGGTGATTGGAAGTGTGTATCGATTTTTTGTGTTTTCATCCCAAGAAACTAGCTTTCTCTGGACAATGGATTGAGTTTTGTTCTTTTTGTTTGGGCTGATGGGGGGTGAATACGAAACACTTGGGCATCATCAGTAACACCACAGGAATCCGAAAATCTAGTTTGCTTTGATTTTGAATCATGGCAGGCATTAGGCACGATAACAAATCGCTTAATTTAAAGATTTTTTTTTTTTAAGATGGCGGGGTATATGGAAGGAATGTTGCTGATGAGTCATTTTGTTAATATGTTCTGCGTAAGGCTATAATCAAAGATGTTACGATGCGGGTTGGGTTACCATATACCATATGAGCCATGGGTATGTAGGCTAAGGTAGTGATGATGAAACACACAACCGATCGAGCGCTTTAAACAGGTAGGTGGCGGAAACAAATTTTGTTGTGCAATAATGGAACAACAAACCTGCTTGCTCTTTGCCATGTTCAACAATAAACAAATACACGCCCGAGATGAGATGTATTCGTTCAAACCGATGTATCTACTCCGGAGCATATGAGCATATAGCGTGACAACTAACTGGCAACGACACTAGCACAGAAATTAAGTGAAGGATAACTTTTGACAAACGCTGTTTCTTCAGCAATTGAGTAGTAAGCCCCCATCCAGAGGCACCAAGGCATCGATGGCAATGAAAAGGCCGATGAACTGGCAAGAACGGGATCGAAACTGAACTATAAAATGGTCGATCACACGGTTCTGACCCCGTAGAAGTTCGCGAGCAAGAGATACACTTGGACTTCTGGAAACTTGCCGACGATGGAGTACACTTCCATCAAGAAAGATGTGCCTAAAACTCAATAAAAGAAAAACAAAGGAAATATTTACGCTAAACAGATCGCATTTAGCTCTATTGATCAGCATCCTCACAAGTCACAATCCACTCGCAGCCCATTTAAGGAGAAAACGACTGAGCACGACTGACCTGTGCAGAGGATGTGGCGATATAAACGCGGAGGAGGGCACGTCTCACTTTCTCTGCGACTGCCCAAGCCTCAGTATAACCAGAAAAAATGCCCTAGGCACTTACTTCTTTAATGACTCAGGCCAACTCTCAACCATGCCACCGAAGGCCAAGCTAAAGTGAATACTGAGTTCGGGGTGGCTTAAGAGGGCTAATACCGAGCAATAAATAATCTACTCTCTTCCCAACAGGTACGTGAATGTAGGTCCCACAAGGGGGGGATACAATGGGTCGTCTTAATAAAAGCGAGCAATTACTTCGAGTAAAATCTCGGAGCAAAGTAAAAGCATTGAGCAACTGCTCAAATTTGGTATGAATAAGACTTTACTCTACTTGAGCAAGTTCGAAAATTCGAAGTGAGCATTTGCTTGACCGTTGACAGCGAAAACATCTGTCAAAAGCTTTTTATTCGTCATTCGGGTTTGTTGTAATAAAATTATAAAAAATAAAATGGGATCCCCAAATGATAATTCGTATGAAGCACAAGTGGAGTATTCATTTTATTTAAGATGAATCCGACGACGAAGCTGATGTTTCAACTGGATCGATCAAAGCTTCGAAATCTTTTTCTCCTGGCAAAGATGGAATCGGTTTAAAACGTGTCCAAGTCTTGGAGTTAGTGTTGTTAGAAAAATACCAAGCACCAGCAATTAAGAAAAGAAAAAAACAAGCATCGGAACAAATGTGCGAAAGGTTACTAATTGAATCGGCGGATATGCCCGGTTAACCGATTTTTGTGTCAAAAGTACGGAGTAAATGCTTTGAGTCAAATAAATAGCAGACTTGGAATTTTCCGAGCAAATGCTTAGTATTGTGCGTTTTATTCAAACCGATTTGAGCAAACGCCATTTTCGAACATAGTATACGAATCGGAGCAAATGCTCAAAATGTAAGCATTACTCCATATTTGAGCAAAGTCAGTTTTTATTAATGCGACCCAATGGATCCTTGAAGATTCGAGTGAAGCGGTGCCTAACATCAAGCCGCAACCTAACCTAAGGCCTTATCCCAAAAAACTAAGGAGGCTCTATATAAGACCTTGATCATCCCACTCCTGCTTTATGGCGGTGCAGCATGAACTCTAGCGAAAGCGCATGAAGATAGTATGCTTGGTTGCTTCGAGAGAAATTTTTTTTAGAAAGATGTTCGGTCCCGCTTGCGTTGACTTTACGAGTTGTACAGCGACATTGGGTCGTATCATTAAGAATAAGAAAGTTGAATGCAGTGGAGATTTCAGATTTCAGTGTGTTTGTTTTTTTTGCACAACATGCGTTTGGATGTTTTGGGATTAGTTTGGTGTAGAAACACGTCTTTTATCAGACCCATTTCATGGTTATGTTTGGGTAGGTGACTGTCCTGAGCTAAGAAGAGACACACGCGGACACGCTTCATCTCCCTTTATAATTTCTTAATCATCTCAACCTTGCTATGGTGTATGGAGGTATGGCGCAGAGGCATGGACTTCGTCGCTTTTAACTGTTTTGAGAGGAAAATTCTTCGGGTGGTTTTCGGTTGGATGAGGTCCAGGTCCACGCCGGATCATAGCGCCACCTTAACTATGTATTTAAACGAATCACAAATCTTCACATTCTTCCGTTTTCAAATTGATTTCTACTCCTTTTTTGATATCAAAATACAAAACTAATATTTTCCTTTCAAATTATTTCAAGCTTTGACTTGGAGTCACTCTGCTCTCATTTGGCACTAACATCGCACACTCAGCACTGAGTCTACACTCACCTTCATTCTACCTTCCTATTTTTAATAATACGACCCATTGCCTTAGTTCAGAAAATACGAATTCGCCAACTGAGATGACAAGTGGTTCGGCTCGAAGAGTCTTCGAGTCTAACCCAGAGGGACAACGCAGTAGAGGAAGACCTCGAATAAGGTGGCGCGCACCAACTTGGAATGCGCAAGTGGAGGCAGTTAACTAAGGACCGGCCTTACTAAGAGACTGGTTGGTTGAGGCCCCAGGTTCACCCGGAATTGTAGCGCCACTTAAGTAAGTGAGAGCCCGGAGAGGGTCAATGCCTAGCTTCTCGCAACCATAAATGTTGTGCGTGTTACGTATTCCACACGAACGGAATGGATCTACATTGGCGAATTGAGAACCTTCTTCTCGACAAATTTTACTCTCGGAGGTTTGTCACTCCCCGACGAGAGGTGTTGCCGCGAGAAATATTTGATGGATATGACTGGGGCTTGAACCCACACAGTCCAACGCTTTAACCACTGCTCTAAAAAATTCCAACAAATTTAAACTAAAACGGCTCTTAATGGGTGTCATAATTAACATGTTGTAAATGCATGAACTCGCCCAGCAAACTGCCCAGAGTGGATCTATAAATAAATCCAATTGCTGACCAAGCCAAGGCGAACCCATATCCACGCATTAGCTCAGCGAATTTGCACACATTGTAAGCCATATCCCACCCAATCTGTCCATGCTTACAGCTTCTGATGTCATATCAAGAAATATTTAATCAAATTTATCAACTCGCCCATATGAGCGACCCGGTCGTTTCTTGCATTTTCCCACGGTGGCGGGTGCTACACAGTGGTCATGTGCGATTTTATTACTAGACACTACGCAATAGATTAAAGTGAAAGGTGGCAATTCCCAGCCACACCCACTAACAGATGTTGCGAAACTCCTGCTAGACAACCAACCGTTGACGGGATGATTTCGAATGCGCGCGACAAACTTCTGTTCAACGGCGAAGGTTGTGTGTGGAGACTTTTTTTTTCCATTTTCTGTGATAAATTTAAATTTCTTTCGCTGATCGACGATGCCCGATGGATTCGTTCACTGTGTGTGCTGGGCTTAATCAATCGATCGAGCAGGAACAACAAACAAAGAGCTAATCACAAAAGCCACAGAGCAACAACAACAACAACAACAACGACAACAAACACTCCATCGATGGGAATTTGTATCCATGAGATACAAATTAAACATGAATTCCGATCATCATCATCATCATCATCAGCATTGGCGGAGACTGCTGCTTGTCAGCAGCAGCAAAAGGCCTCAAAGGCAGATTTGAACCGATGACCGTTCACAATGTTATTGAATACACACTTCAAGAGGTAGCGCAGCCTCAGCAGCCAACTCTCCGCACACCAGCAATTGTAGTTGTTTTCTCAAAAGCTCTAGAGAAGAGGCTGCCGTGGTGGTTCGGATTCGGATGGAGGATGACTTGATGAAAATCTCCTCCAACTCAGCCCTCGGCGGAGATGTGTGTGTTTGTGTGTGCGCGGACCAATCGTAACACAACCACTCGACGGTGCTCCTTTAAAACATTGTTAAGTGGTACTCGAGGATGTTTGTAGAAATCTGTCTTCTCAGAGATGTACACAAAAAAAAAAAAAAAAAAATTTAATTTTTTCCCCAGATCTGTCGATCTCTCGATTGATACACAAGCGGGGCTACAACCTGGAACCGGCTGCTTTCCTCGCCGTATCTAACTTTTTTGTGTCCAAACATAGTTCGGGTTATTATCACATCAACATCTCAGTTAAAGTAGCAAAAATTCAGCTCGGGGTCCTCCTCGAGTAGTTATCTTCTTGAAGAGTCGAGCCGAGAGCATCTCATTGTGGCGGCCCATGTAAGTTTTGTTCGAAACCCTCAAATTTGGAGCAGAGCTGCTGGTGCTGCCTTTTGTTGTGCGGCGGCGGCGGCGGTGTGTCTGTGTGTTTGTGTATGTAAATTGGAATTTTTTGATTGGAAATTCGTGTGTCATAATTAAAAGACCGCGCGAGATGAAGTGCTCGACTACGGGAAGTACTCCTCTGGAGCGGCGCTGAAGTGTTTAATGGTTTAATGGCTCGTTTTACGCATTCCCGCTTGATGTTGGTGCGTCATTTTGATCTCCGATCACCTTTCACTATTGTAGTCGTCAAGTTTTTTTTTTTTTTTTCCTTTTAATTTTATTGTTTAAAATTTTAATTAAAATTATGGCGGCGACAGGAAGATGCACACACAGCGACTTTATTAGGTCAAAATAGGTTAATACGCACGTTCGGAGATTGTGTCTTCATTTTCGGACACACGGTCTTCTTATTGTAGCCTTGTTCCCAACATGTGCCTAAGAGGCAAATATGTAATCGAATTGTGGACCCCCTGTCGATAGTAATTCCAAATTCGGCAATTTTAATCGGAAACATGAGTTTTTGAATAGTAGACAGAGACGGAACGAGAGAGTAAAACCTTTCACTTTTGGAGAGGTTAAATGAATTTTTCGTAAGTAGCATTGGGCTTGAGTAGCGTTGAGGCTTTTAAGGCGACTACTTCAGTTGGGATGTATAAATATGACAAATGGTTTCGAGTAGGGCTGTCGCTACCCACCGCATGTTGCGGGATGGCCATCATTACCCGGGGCGATTTGTCGATGTTTTTTTCGAATGAAGAGGCTCCGTGTTTGGGAAAAAAGAAATCGTTTAACTTATGTAACAGGGCTGATGGTAATCCAAAGAGGGTACAAGTTAATAAGTTTTTGCCAAAGTTTTCTGAAGGATAACATTCGATTAATATTCACATGGTTGGATGACAAGAGTGTCGCGGATATGATGGGAAAAGCTGTGACCTCGTTAAAAGTGTGTCACACTTTCTAAGTCTGTAAGCAGCTTAATGAAAGTCACAATCATAAGCGAAGGCTTGAATATTCGCATCAATTTGTCACAAATAAAATTCGTGGCTTCAATGGGACTTGTCGAATTGGAAAGTCGTATGATATGAGCACTTCGTAGAGTGGTTTATTCGAAAGGAATACGCACTAAGAAAAATACAAAAGTAAGCCTCTGGAAAGTGAAAAGAAAGCATTTGCTGGGTTTGTCAACTTTGTAAAGCAATCCAAGACCTATCTGTCGATGAAAACTGTTTTGACGGGGGTGAAGGTTCTGCGAACTGTTTTAACAGAGGTCCAGCTCTCCGAACCCTTAGAACTAAGGAAGCGTTTTTGTTGAGAAATAATACAACGAATGACAATTTCGTGTAATTTTTCTTGGATGGTGGTGCAGGGACGTACTTCTTTGGAATCGCTTCAAAGTCAATGTCTAGTCATCCAGTGAGCGTGAACGCGGATGCAAATGCTGTGGTTTTTACTAAGATTTCTCTCTTGGAACCCAACGCATGATCCACTTTAGCTATAGCGAGTCCATAAACGTCTACTGCTCCTTAACAGTTCTCAACAGACTTCTACGTATAAATTCGCTCGACAACCTATAGACTTCATTGTACGGTGAAATATATTTAATTTTATCGAAGCATTCGATAGAGATGCACCGACTATAGAGCTATAAGTCTCTACAAGATCTTAACTGCTGGATTGTGTGAATGAACAAAGTTCTTTGTCAACTTGCTTAGTCTGCACTGGTAAGACCAATCGAGTTCTTCCTTTACCTCGGGAAAGTCCACCACCATCTAAATACTTACAAGGTATCTTTTGTGGAGACGAACTACACAGAGCAACGTCTGGTTCTGGCATTCCTACCAAATTCGCTTGATTGGGATGATAACGATGGAAAGTTCAAGCTCACGCTGGTCCATTAAGGCTAAGAGGGATTTGATGTCACAAAAGGACTTAGACAAGTCGACGAGCTATTTTACGCTTTCTTTAACTGCTTGAAAGAGAAGTGCGGAACTCACACGCTTACATACTGTCGGCGTATTTACTGACAACATCGACTTAACTAGAAAAACGCAGTGCGATGTCAGCAGTGTATGCAGCTAGCTAACGATCGAGCTGGCTCATGATTACTACTTTGGGGCTTCTTTTTAACTTTGTTAAGAATTTGAAAACGCATTTTCATGTTCAAACTTATCGAACAAGATGACATTGTGTATAAGAAGGCTCTAACATCGCAGGCAATTCATGGACTGCAGTATAGCCCAGCAGTAGAAACTGCGGCACATTAACCTCGGGGTCTATGTGTAAACCGGATCTGAAGCATTTGACTTTAGCTAGAGATACCATTCGTCAGATCACATGCACATTAGTGCCCATTTCATAATTGATTGCGGGTTCCTTTCTTCACCATAAAACACAACTCAAACCTGTATTTTACCCTTAGTTCTGGCGAATAATAGTGAGGAATACAAAAGGCTGGATCGAGGCCTTAGTGAAGAGCTTTGCGCTCACCCTCACATATCATGTCTACCATATTTGCATGCTCGTTCCTGGAAAATTTGTTATTTAGTCTTTTTTCTCATATTAAACCTCTTAATTCTGATCAATCACAATCTCTATTTTGTTTTCGTAAAAAAACTAAAGGTTCTTCGTTACATTGACGTTCAGCTTTAAATCCCCTGATATTTTAAATTCTCCTGATGCCTAATGCAAATTTCCTCCTCAAATGTGCTTTCGGCCAACAGAAGTACGCCATCAGCATGACGATTTATCAAACAGTTCATCCACTAAAAAGCTTCATAACGAAAATAATAAAAAACCAATCTTGTGTTGTACTAACCCCAAAGGCCTCATACTCCACTAGTCTTGTGGTTTGTATTTCGACGAGAGCTCGGCATTTACAGAGGAATTGGTAGTGGGTTCCATTACATCCTTGTAGCCATAGCAGTAAGTGGTGAATGGAATACCTAATATTGGCATGATTAACGAGAGTTCAGTTACCTGTGCCGAAATATGTCCCTTCGTGTTTTGCTTAGAAGGGCTCTGGTTCCAGGCCATGGCTGTATAAGGCCCATGTCGTCTTAAAGACGATCTTGTCGAAGTTATTTTTGGTTATCTATTTTTAGGAACTGTAAGAATAATCTTTCCTCGACAGACCCAAGTGGAATGTGTATCTGCTTCGCACAGACCGTCAACAGATGAACCTCGCCTGTCCACTTTATCGGCCTTTTCGTATCTTCCTGGGACCTTGGAAAAGTGACAAAGAACCGATTACCAAGATTCGCAAGTTCCTTATGACAGTGTTCTACTAATTTAAAGGAGGAAGTTACAGAAGCTTTGGCCTTAATGGCTGCTTGGCTATTCGAGTATACTGTTGCATTTCGTTTAGGAGTGGGTTTTGGGCTCGACGCATAATCGTAAATATTTTTCCTGGAAAACGATACCTTAGACTAGTAGCCTAAGCGGTTTTGACACATTTAATATTTGGGTGCAGAGAAATTACTCCACGGGAATTTACATCATCACTAGTGGAAAATTACTCCACAACCAGTGGGAATTTATGCCATTTTTCGAATGTGGCAGTGGGAAATTGCTTAAAACGAAAATTTGGCTGAATGGAAGGCATTTACCCCAAACCTCAGTTTTATAACAGCATTTGTATAATATAACAAACCGTCCCCCTCTGTCTGGGATCATTGTTGGATTTGGGGTAGGTGCGAAGTTGGGCGTATGCAGTTTCTTTAAATCCATGTGGAACGTGGATATAGAAAAACTTTGCATACGTCCAACTTCGCGCCTACCCCAAATCCAACATCGTACTCATATACATACATATGTCTATCCCATCTTGTGCACAAACAACCTGAACTTATGTCACGATGGGGTGGAACATAGGGAGCAGTTTTGTGCCGGCCAACAGAGGGTAAGTGGCGCGTTTCGAACGATTAATTTAATTAACCTCCGGGTAGTTCAGCTGCTCACGCGACTTAGTCGCTCCGCTAAGGCCCCTGCCACGCAATGAGCGGCAAGGCAGTAGGCGTGTGTTTGTGGCAAGCGTCATTTCTGAGCATATTTTCTGCCGCTCATTGCGTAGCAGGGCCCTAAAGGTATGTTAACAACCGTCAGGCAGGCACCTTGAGCTAAATTTTGAAATTGTGATTACTATAGCCATCAAATGGCAAAAAAAAAGAAGTAAATCTCTCGAAATCGACCAGAATTTTTCTGCCCATTCTAAGTGGGAAATTACTCCACCTCAAAAATGTGGACTAATTTCCCACTTGTGGTGTAGTAAATTCCCAAGTGGAGTAAATTCTCGTGGAGTAATTTCCCTGCACCTAATATTTCAGAGCCTCCTCCAACTTCACAATCTATCGTTCATGTGTAAAAGTTAAGGTATCCGAGTTCTATTCTGTTCTAGTATCAGGAAGGTCTTTTCGTATTAAAATCTCGGGATCTTAGTATACTCAGTACCTGAATTGAGTATCATAATAGTACTCGCCATCTTCTACGTCATCTTAACAAATAAGTTCTAAATTTGACAGAAAAGTAGCATTCTTCTTATAGTCTAGGGCAACTAAGCGCAAAAACCTATATTGGTCACGCAGGTCAAAGCAGAGTTCAATAAGTGATGACCCGCGCCCTGTTAACCTCATGGGAAGTTAGGGGCAGGCTTCTATTGATTATGAATGTCTTGCAATTTATCAGGTGTTTATTCAATATTTATTGCCATGCATTGTCGAAGCCCCTTCATCGTATTAACGACTGCAATCTACGAATTATATCAACTACAATCTCTAACACTCAGTTCCATTGAGTCATCTTTCATCCGGCGCCAGAGTATGACTGCTTCACTGCTTCCCAACAAAGATTAACACATTAAGAATTGTATCCATTACCAAATTAGCATAAGCAATCCATTCGAACCAAATATAATTCTGTAAAGCGCAAATCGGTAGGCATCGATGAGTTGACCTCAAAAACGTGTCCCATTCATATTTCTCAAGGTGTACGGTTTCATTTGTTCGACGAATACAATTAACACTCATTTTATGCTGCTTCCTTTCAACGGTTCTCCACCGAAATGAAAAAAATAAAAAGACACAAAAGCAACACGCCATCTATACCTATAGTTCGGTATCAAATTCAGTGACAATAAAATCGAAAATAATATCCAAAGAGTTCGGAACGAATGGCAGAGTCTTCCTATGTGAGCGAGCGCGCACAAAGCACCAGCAAATGACGGTAATAAATAAAATTTCTCACTCACTAGGGACGGGGACTTAATGCTCCCATACAGAAACGTGTTCGAAATCACAACCAGAACTCTCGGGCAGAACAAATCAAAAACGATAAGTGTCAAAGGTTTTCAACATTGGAGACTGCCAGGCAGGCTGGCAGGCAGTTCTGGTGGGATTGTGCGGCAGTTGGACGTGTGAAAGTATCTTCGTCCGAAAAGCATACAGACGATGAACCCATTCCGATAAAGACACATACCGCACCGAGTATTCCCCAAGGATTCACTAGGAAACCACAGCCACGACCACGATCGAAGAAGACCGACGACGACGGCGCAAAGCAATAGCCAGCGCACTCGCATTCACCTGCGCAATTCCGATTTGCAGGAATTACTCGTACTTGCATTTCCAATTCAATTTGCATGCCCGATCCACACAGACACACACACACATGCGCTCTGTATCTCAGCGCGGACACATGTTGTATCTCTATAGATTGGCGAAGAGGAAAAATGTATTATTTATTGCTTCAGATACTTTTATGTTTCATTGAAAACGGCTAATCGTGACTTATTCTCTAAACGCGGCTAACTGCTGCTGTTGCTGTTGCTGTTTGGTGGTGCTGCTCGGAATTAAAACAAAAGCATGTACAACAGTTGGACACACTGATGTAACACTGCATACTATTTTTGGATTTATACATCACTACGGACTGGGAGCGTATGAGGAAAAAATATTAAAAGCCCGCCAATGGCAAGAACCAAGCTGCACTTCGTCTTCTTCTTTTCCTCTAGTAGAACAGTCGTGGTCTCCTTCACTTTGTACACGTTGTTGTGTTTACCTAAGCCCGGTCATGAATATTAATAACTTTTCAAATTCGCAATGGTTTTTTGTTCTCGGAAAGAAGTAGACTACTACGAAATCGTGGTAACGCCGTCGCCACCGCCGCGCCACCTCCACCAGCGGCGATAGCTTCATAGAGTTCTTGAAACAATGACACAGCAACGATGTTGGAGCGATAAAAGGAGAATTAAATGTGTCCACCACCGGATGCCAATCATATTTTTTTCGTATCTGTACGAGTATGTGTCTGCCTTGGGAGCGCGTAGCAAGTGAAGTACCTGCTGTTGAGTGTCATCGGAGAATTACGATGAATCAAACAAAAGTCAACGTATCCGTGGTGAACGAAAATCGAGCGCTCGCTACTCACTCGATCTGTGTGTAGTACTTATCCAATCCCTCTTGTCTCGATCTCTATCATCGTTGTTGTCATCATCTTTACGGACGGATCTTCAAGATCCCTCTCTAGTAGATGAATGGAATTCATCATCATTGCGTAGGTTGCTGATGATGATGATGGAGAGATGGAGATGTGATGCCGACTTGATAGGAGGATCCATTGTCTTAACCAGTCTGGGTTAGGTCAGGGAAAATGGAAAGTATTTCGAACGCTTTATATGCAAATAGTCGGTGTGTGATCCATATCGGAGATGACGTCCTTTTTTTTGTAGGTAATTCGTTGATGGATATTTAAACGGAATAGATACGCTTAGTCGGCGGGGGAAATATGCAAATTGAAACCGTTTAGGTGGCTCCAAACTGAAGGGGGCTTGTCGTTGCGTTGTTACAGAGAAACTACGTGAGAATAATTTTGATTCCGACTAACAAGGCTGATTTTGCAGGCATTTCTCATGGCGCTTAGAGTAGAGTAAATAGTTGATTTTTGAGAAGACAGACACTGAAACGGATAAGGAAATGATTTGCAATAAAGTTGAGGTTCGGTTTGAATTTGAATTCAGTTTTTATCCGGAAATATTCCAAATCCTGATTAGAGGGATCATTTGGACGGGGAATCTCGATGAATTGCCGCACATTCTTAGTGTCATGTCATGTTGACAATCATGTTCATTGTGCAAAGTTTGTGAGGATTTAGGTGTAGCACAATAGTAAAACTGAGGAAAAGTATTCAAAGAGACTTTGGTCCTGGCCGGAGTTTTCCCAAATAAGTCGTTCTCCTAAGAAAGTCATGAGACTAACCTAAACAATTTTGAAGGCCTGGACGGTCTTTTAAAGTCTTCTATGTGCTTTGTGTCGTGTATTTTCAAGAATTGGATATAAAAGGGAAGTTCTTCTTGAAACAGGACCTCTCAAATTGTCACATCGAAGAATTTACAAGTAATTTGTGGAATCTCATCTCTTTTGCGAATCAAAATTTGCAGAATGTTGTGACAGTGTCGATCGTTTTCATGGGACAAAGAACGAGCAAATGGTTGACTGAATCCATTGCAGGGGTAAATTAAAATGTCGGTCTATACTAAAGTGTGCTGCCAGCTATTTTTCTTAGATCGCTATTAGTTTGGCCATTTCATCCTCAAAACTGGTAGAGTTATTCCAGAAAGGACCAAACCCATTAGCCGTTCGTACTAGAGTTACCCTCACCTTGATCTCAGGACACAGGAAAATCGAGGCCAGGCAAACACCGAGTATTTGCTGTCAACAAGAAAGGACACTCCATATCAACGAAATCTCATCAGAAACCGAAGAAGGAATAACTCTGGCCAATCGGTGTTTCTTTCAGCTGTAAAGGCAATAAAGTGCAAGGCCCTATCACGGATAACTAGTAACATTTTCTATAAGACCCCCATCATTCCAGTAAAATTCCTTAACCCGAAACAACTGTCCACTATCAAACTCATCTAAAAATTCACACTTTCTTGAATTTGCATTATTTCAAGGTTGTAGCGATCTGGCAGCACCAACAATTAGTAATCTCATTACGTAACGAACCATTGCTGTTTTGCACTATCACGACGTTATGTTGAAGCTTACCAGGGAACACTTCCTCGAATTCACCGCCACAAACTTGTGAAGAAGTAAAGAAGAAGTTTGTCAAAGATTTGGAGTCATAGAAGTAATAAATAAACTAAGCATTGAGGCATACCGATCAATTTGAGAGTTTTTGTAAAATAGCGTACCGCCCGACTGGCCGGGTAACATTCACCATCACCTTTTAAAATCGACTAACCAAAAGTGAGGCTTAATAACTGCGTCATTTTAAGAAAGACTTGGGCCGGTAATCCGCATACACAGAAAATGAAGAATGGCTGGAGAATCAGCTTGTGTTATAATTTTTCTTCAAGAAAGGACACCCAACCCGGAAGTCTCCGACAGAGCATCACAATAGACAGCTATAACTCCGCTATAAATTCAGACAACGACACAAGCGCTGAGATTAAACGAAGAATAAATCTTGCCAATCGCTGTTTTTTGGGCTAACAAGGCAACTGAGTAGTAAAGCCCTCTCTCGAAAGACTAAAGTGACCCTGTATAAGACCTAAATCGTCCCAGTTCTGCTCTACGGCGCAGAGGCATGGACTCTGTCAAAAGCGGATGAGGTTGCTCTTGGCTGTTTCGAGAGGAAAACTCGTTGGGTGATTTTCAATCCCGTCTGGATAGACGTTGAGTGGAGGAGGACAATGACAAACTGTACGGGCTGTACAGTGACATCAGCTTAGCCTGAAGAGTGAAAATCCAACGACTAAGATGGCTGGGTCATGTAGAGCGGATGGACACCAATGCTCCGACTCTGAAAATCTTCGAATCCACACCCGAGGGTCAGCGCAGTAGAGGAACACCGCGACTCAGGTGGCGCAGGCAAGTGGAAGGGGACCTCAACCAACTTGGCGTGCGAAACCGGAGACAGCTGGCTAAAGATAGAGATCGCTGGCGACGCTTGTTGGTTGAGGCCCACATCCACCCCGGAATGTAGAGCCACCTTAAGTAAGTAAGTAAGAAATTCTTCTTCAAATCTGTCACATGTTCGAGTATTGTAAACCAAGAGGCATGGCTAAAATTTGTTTATAGGATTCCATACCTTAGAACCTAACCTTCATCCTCCCTAAACAGCGATGGTCCTCTGTCTCACCAGAGAGATTAATTTTATTAGGATGAAATCTCATGCGGCAGTGATCGCATTAAATTTGAGGAACAGCTTGTTTGTACAGTTTTTCCTCGAAACATTTTCCCAGCAGATGTCCAGGTAACGCCAATTTTACAGAACTTGTTGTATACCAACGTGTTCTTCTTGCTTAGATCAAACTTGATGGAGCTTCCTCTATCACATGCATAATAAATTCTTCACCATGGCAGGTCGTGTTTATCAATATGGAACTGCTTAACCTGTTCACAGATTCGCTTCGACGTCAGTGGGCTTCACCTAAACAAAATTTACAATTTCAAGATCGGCTTCGAGTCACCAGCTCCAGAAGCCAAAATAATTTTGAGTTTAGATGTCACATGTCACTAACTATTATCATCCATGTCGAACGGACGAATGACAGCTGTCATATGATGGACTCTCCTTACAAGATCCATTGCCCATTTCATTCTTTCACAACGGAGACGTCCATCTCTACGTTCCTCGACTTTTCTCACTCTTACGCTTTCGAACTACCTAGACCGCAACAAAACTATAAAGTCCACTGATTAGCACCCTCAAACTCATAAAATGAATCTCATGGTGGGCCGCATATGAAACCCACTGACCCAAACAGCCCTCAACTCACGTAGCGATTTTCACTCGTCGGAACTTTTCACATAACTGTATGGCGTCCTAAATGAGAACACCAGCGCAATATGATTTACGATCGCATTCTCATACTTAATCTCCCTCCGTCAAGCTACTTGTGGCAGAAAAAAAAAAATTGAAAATCAAGTTCGCACCTAATGCACTAAATGTCTGCAAAAATGGCCTCAATCTGTCTGGTGGACAGCTCTTAAATCTGCGCTGCAACTTTCCTCCCCTCAACCTCCACCCGATCTCCGCCCAAGAAACCATTAATTTTATATTTTCACCTCCGTTCCTCCGTGTGGATTGGAGTAACTGCTGCGATTTCTTAGAAAGGGAGCACATCGTTTCGCATGAGTTCTGGATTTCAACGAATTCGAGCGAATCCCCTCGAAAACCTCAGCACGTTACGGCACTCGTTCGAAGCTTTCCCTTTACTTTTTTGGCCACTCCGACCAACAGTTCTATCATTCGGTTCACTTCATTTCCTAAAGATTATTCCGACACGAAATAGCATTTCATTCATTTAACAAGTTCCATTATGAAGGCAATGTTCCCACGAAACAGGTTGTCCGTGGCTTACAGGTTGCTGCTCGCTAGCCCAGCCATCATCATCAACATCATCACCGTGGTCGTTGGAGTCGCTCTGTTGTCCAGCACCAGCACCAAGGAAAAAGAAGCAACAACAACGGCAAAAAAGAATAACCCGCCACCGACCAGCACAGCTCACTCTCGTTTCCTCATAAGGCAATCTAGTAACAAACTGTTTCAGGCCGGAGCCCCGGTGCGGCTGCCGCCTCGATCTTCGGTCCGGTTTCTCTGGCCGGCTACAAGTTGCGCTCGCTCGCGCACCTTCAAATCAAGTTGAAGAGTGGAAATCGAACCACGTCCAGGCCAGGCCACGCCGGACCAGACCGCTTCTAAGCCGCTGCGGATACGCGAACTCACGCCACAAAATGGGTTTAAATGGTAACGTAATTAATTCGACTTACACAAGTTTATTTTTATTTTTCTGAATTTTTTTTCTTTCGTTTATTAATTCACTTTGTTGTTGTTTTTTTTTTCGGGGGGAAACTCTATGCTGTGTGTGTGTGCTTATGAGAGATTTTGAGCCGCGATACGACAATGCTGCCGTGTATCTACAAGATACTCGTACAACATGAGGCTCACAAGTTGTTTAATTGAGCGCTAGAGCCAGAGCGCGCGCGGAGCACAGCCGCGGTTTCGTGGTTGCGGTAATGCGGTACGGTTCGGCGTTGTTGGTGCGCAACTAATCCTTAATCGCATTTTGTGTAAACAGAAATCACCGAAAGTGTTGCTACACTTGGACATGATGTTGTCGGTCGGTCATTTGGGAGTTTCACGTTACACCGCTGCCGTGCCGAGGCGCAATGACAGAGAAGAAAGCTCTATGACATACGGGACCGTCATAATCTCACCCGTCAGAAGCAACGGTGGGATAACCACAGGCAGACAAGCGATGGTCTTGATGACCTCCCGTTGAAGAGCTCGCCTCAATAATATTTGATTTTCACTAATTTACCGTCTCGAGCTCGGTGTGGATTGGTGGAATGGCCTACATAGTGCTAATTTGTTACGGCAAACGTCTAATGGCGTTCTGCGGGGAACTATGAGAATGGGGACATCAGATGGGCTTCATGGTCGATTAAAAATCATTAATCAGTGACTTTCAAAGGGGAGAGCTTCGCAAATCAAAGATGCGAAGATTGAGTACTATTTGAAAAGGGTGGGGTGGGGAAGGGGGGTGTTTTCGGAGCGGAATTTGAGTGAACAAGAGTCAAGTTGGCAGACAATATTCATGGTCTTTTAAGAAGCGCATCGAACTCCAGCGATTTATTCTGACCCAAGTATGCAAGAGCACTACTTCCATTTTTGGCAATTAAGGCAAACCGCCACCGCATGTCGCGTCGGTCAAGTGATACATTTTGACAGCTGACAACTGATGATCTTTGGAATTGAAAGACACTGCTACTGGTATCCCAATATACAGCATTTCCTTGCATTTTTTGTCTTTCGTCCTTCAAAGAAATGTAGATGCAGAAAAGCTCTGATAATGAACCCACCCACTTTCAGAGTTTAAACTTTGCATAGTGGTTGTCGCTGGTAAGGTAGTGTTTGTTTCAGTATAACCTACTGAAACCAAGACGATTTAGAGGATTTTAAAAAAACGAGGACAATGTAAGTCAAAATGTTGACGCTGAGATGGTTAAGTATAAAAAGTCTTCGTTGATTGTTAAGCAGAGTGGAGGAGATAGAAGATGAATGAGCTTTTCTGATTCCCAAGAACCAGAGAAGACAGCTTCTTACTCGAACATTTTTCGTCATTAGATTTTGAGTTGCTATATCTCAATCAAGAAGTTAGTGAAATCTATAGACAGGCCCGCAAATTGTTTGTCCGCTAACTACGTGCATGGAAGAGGCTCGTTCGATTTAGGGATCCTACTATGCTAAGCACATGTGTCAGCACAACTGTCTTCTTGATCATCGTCGCGTTCCAATGACCCGTTTATCCACGATGAGGATCGAGCAATTAGGGTGCTGTGAACATGCCCAGATATACAGATGCATCCAAAGCACAGGAGTAGACAACACTACATGCAATTGAATAAGAAACATGCTTACTGGCAGGAACATCAACGCCGCACTAGGCAGCGACAAAATCAGAGTCATGGCTGCGAAAGGGTGCCCCCAGGGTGGTGTCCTCTCCCCTCTGTTGTGGTCCATCGTAGTAAATGAACTGCCAAACTTACTCAGCATTGGCGGGTTTTATGTCCAAGGATACGCTGATGACATTGCAATCCTAATCAGAGGTAAGTTCGAAGAAACAATCTCGGACCTCCTCCAGAGGGCACTCAACCTGGTCGCTGACTGGTGCAAGAAAGTTGGACTAAATGTTAACCCCAAAAAAAGCCCCATAGTTGCTTTCACAAAGAGAAGGAATCTAAGCAAATTGCGATAACCCACTCTGTTCGGTGAAGCAATAGAGTTCTCAAAAGAAGTCAAATACCTGGGCCTCTCCCTAGACGAAAAACTCTATTGGAACTCTCATCTCACGAAAACCATAGACAGAGCCCGGATCTCCTTATGGACCAGCAAAAGTCTCATTGGTAAGAGCTGGGGAATTAACCCAAAAATGTCGCTATAACTAGACCAATTGTCACCTATGCAGCACCCGTATGCTGGCAAAAAACCAAACAAATGACCACGCAAGACAGGCTCAACAAACTCTAAAGACTAGCTTGTGTGTGCATTACGGGTGCTATGAGAACAACTCCTACTGCTGCGCTAGAAGTTATCCTTAACCTTCCACCGCTGCATCTTCAGATACAGAGAGAAGGTATGACTAACGCATTTATGCTCATATCTGAAGATGATGCTAACTCTAAACTAGTCCATCCTGACATTACCTTACAATTAAACAGAAATGAATTACTTGGAATTACCATCACGGACTTTAAAGTCACATTCCCAAACCGTTATAATCGGGAACAGAGTAAACCCACATTTGCTAGCCCAGAAAGTGCAACGAAGACGAAGAACCACCAGAACACATTTTGTGTCACTGTAACTGCTAATCAGAACACGTCATCGTCATTTAGGCATATGGAAACGGAGGATATATCTGCCAGCTCACTCAAAGACATCTCTGGATTCATCTTGAGGAATCATGAGCGAGCTCTAATTGAAGGAAATCACAATAGGCCCATCGGCGGCCGCAGTGATAAGGTGACTTGATCCCACCTCTACTTACAATCTAATCTAGGGTGCTTAAGTGGACCCTTTACATCTTCCAATCTTCCGTCATAGACTTCAGTCCATCAGGGCATTGGTCCAAACATCTCATCCTGGGCCCACCCAGGGTATAATTGTCTTGCCAAACTAATTGTTGTCTAATTGGCTGCCTAATGGGCAAACTATGTTCTATGAAGATTATGATTTAAAGAGTAGCTAGGCTGCTTCTTTCTTGGGACTTGTGATCTACCATCAAGGACTATAAAGTTCAATCGCGGCTACAGCTAGTGACTTTGAAAGATTGATGTCTATAGATGAGTTAAAAGCAAGCCTTTGCTGTCAGTCAATGTCATTCGATGTGAATCTCGACCATTCTTTTGCCCAGTCCTTGATGAAAAGAATGGCTTTCCTCTGATTTAACTTAGTCGAAAAGAAAATCGACCCATACTAGGCGCTATGCCATTTGTGTTCGCGAGGAACGCCTCGGTGTCAGGGAGAAGGTAGAACTTTAGTCTTTTCGGTATCCGTTCTGGAAATCCTACACTGTCTAATAGAAGAAATAAAGAAAAGGAAGCAACGAGTCTCTTTTGCGACAAGGTGGAAAACCTACGTAGTATTAAGCTGAGCATCATGACAATGGAAGAACGCCTTTCTAGGTACGAAGAAGAATATCAGAAGGCACAATCAGGATAAGCAGGAATGCAGTTCAAAAGTCATGACAAGAGAGTCTATGGACGATCACTAGGATTATTCACAAGCATAGTAAGACTGCAAGGAAAAGCCCTCAAGGGTCATTAATAACTTTGAAAGTCATCATCTTGGCATGATGCAGCACAGAAAGTAAGCAAAGGCAAAACAGGTAGGGCACTGAATGTGTCATCGCAAATTGGCATTTTGACAGAAAAACCGAATCTCTGGAGGAGGTCAGAAAAGGGACCTATGTATGTTTAGTCGATTCCCAAGACAGAAACCCTTGCAGAATTAAGTGCATAGTAAAGTTTATTTCCATCTAACACAACTTGTCACTGCACAAAGGGGCTTGACGGACGCTTGAGGACGTCGATCCCATTTCCTCAAAATCAAGACGTCAATCACGTCTTCCTAAGATGCCAACCATTTCATATGGGTGCAAGAAATTTTGTGAAAATCTCGCGAATCCAATCTTTTCTTTCTTAAGCCAGCGGCTGTTGGAAGAGAGAGTCCTTTGACACGTAGAAAGGTTCAGAGATAATTGAAGAAGCAGATTATTGCAAAAAATTTCCACGCGCGATGTTAAATTACATAAAGGTTCACTGGGACTAAAATTTTAGGGATAAATCTACATTCTCTGTGCAAGAAGATTGTTTAACCTCAAAACTGATAAGTTCTAAAAAAAAACCCAACAACTGGTGGTGACAGTTAAACAAAGTGAGGAATTCATCTTAGACGTTCTAGATTTTGTTTTTCGGTCTTTGGTGCTTAACCTGTACTTTTGTTGTAGCCATTCTCTTCACCTACCTTCACTTTAATTGGATCAAGCGGTCGTAATCATGCACCTAGTCTGAAGAAATTTCGCCATTAAAAAACCAACAAATCTCTATGACACTCAAACGACATCCTCGATACCACACCCACTCTTCAACCAAAAACACCTTCACGCCGCCGCCAAACTGGACCAAACGATTAAGTGAATTTTTTACGAATCTCCTCTAATGCCCGACCTACATTCCTCGACATGGAAGATTTAAAGCCCCAAAAAACATAAACGTCTCATCTTATCGTCAAAGCCTCACTCCAAACCAAGACGCCGACCTTGTGCACACAAACACCCTCGGAAGCTGTTTATTTTTTGAACAACAGATAATGGTCTCCGCCGCTGACCGACAGAGCTCGTGTTCATATGCGGTTTTGAAGCGTGTTTTTGCGATAAAGCCTCCCAGCAATTTTATCAGTAATGGCTTGTGCCACATGGCCACAGAAAATATAAGAAAAAAAAAAAGCTGAAAAAAGAAAATGTCTATCGTTTAATTTATGTTTACTAACCGTCCAGCGAAATGTAAATGGCAGAACAATAGCACCAATTCCGGGATCACTCAGTACGAAGCTGGAGCCGCCAAGGATGGCGGTGCTCGAGTTCCCAAATGAGCAGCCGGTTGAGAAGCCTCCTGGCACCGAACTCTGGTACTCCTTCAGACACAGCCGAAACGCCGTCGAACATGGCGGACAACCTGTAAGATGCGAACAAGCCATCTCGTTATTTATGCTCCCGTTCGTCCAAAGTATTAGATACCCACCTGTTGTTCTCGTGCTTCTTATTTCTAGAGGAACACCACAGCAGTAGCCACTCAACAGGTGGCTGTTTGTGTTTGAGATTTCTAGCAGTTCCAGCTCAAAGTTGCCGGCCGTTGATACCTGTGCAAGAAGACAACAAAACAAAATGTTACTACACGACCAATAGTTCAACAAATTAAATTATGTATGTACAACGTCGCGTCTAATTAAAGTGACCGAACTGGAATTCGCACTGGACGCACATGTCGTTCGTGCGGATTATGTAATCTTCGAATTGGAGGGACCATGCACCCCTGGCTGGACCAAGATACGAGTATACTCGTACTCTGTTGATGGAAATGTATCCGCGGAGACATTTGTTTCCGCGCGGGTTGCACTACATACGAGTAAACATACAACATTCGAGTTATGTAACCATGCACGGAGTTGGATTGCGAAATGACTCAGTTATTTGGGTATTTTTTCCTCCTCATTCCAGTCGCAAGCAAGTGTTATCAAATCTTTTGAGAATTCACTAGGATTATGGTTATTTTTATGGGCAACAAGTTGTTAACGAGACTTCATTGTTGCCATGCCTTGCCGCGGCGGTGAAAGGAGGGAGACTCGACGCAGGGAGTTTTATAGGTTTGTTGAACTTGGACAAGAACTGAAAGGCGAGAGATCTGCATGAAGGGTGTTGCTGGGTGTAGTTTATCACTGGAAGTAAATTGTCACAGGTTATATGCATGAATTTTGCAACTTCTTTGCTAATTACAACCTGAAACCTGCATCATACCATGTCACAGTTCAAAGTGAAGCAACGATGGCCAAGTTTACAGTCACAGCAATAATTTCAAGCTGTCATGACCATTAAACGAGGCTATGGTCATCATAAGTGAAGTGAAATTGCTTAAGCGATAGCTTTGTCCACCTAAACTAGGCCTGAGAAGTTTTAACGCAGCAGACAATACAAGGTTCAACATCATGGATATTGTGGTGGACGTCGGGATGTCGAAAAAGAGGGCTCCGCGAAATAAGGCCCCAAAAATATACATACAGTACAACAACAATAAAAATCAGTTTTTAGGGCCTAATTTAATTTTTATTTAAAAAAAACATTTTGGAACAGCATTTGTATAAGAAACCGTGGAATATGTATGTTTGCAACCCCCCCTGTTGGGGATCACTGTAGAATTTGGAGTAGGTGCGACTTTTGGGGAATAATTTCGCGTAGCCGAATAAGAGATCTAATTTTCCTTTTGTATTCGTCGTAATAACTTTCTTAAAATGTAGCTGTGAATTCAGACAATTTAAGAAAACTTTGTGTAGAGGCAAGAATTGGTTACTGAAGCTCAATAGAAAGGCAATTCAAGAACTGACGAGCTAGCTAGATAAGACTTAAAGAGCTGAATTTCGAACTGATGTTGAAGATTTGAAGAATGATACACTTTGGAATACTTGTGTGGTTTTCTTCATGTAGATATGCCAATATGCCCTTGTACCCTGTTTGAAACATGGATTTTAAATTTATGAAAACACTATGACATCAAAGCTAAACGTCTTCGGTACGTAAGTAGAAAAGGACAGTGTCCGCTCTCGAATAAAACAAAACTACGACCTGTTGTGAAAAGAAAACTCAGTGGGTACTGCATAAGCTGCCCGGGAATAGCTTAAAACTACGGAGATCGCCAAACTCTATACTATGTCTTCACCAAACACAATTTCCATCGACCTATGGATGCAATCTTGTCATGGCAAGGAAAAAGTCGTGATACGTGCACACTTTAGAAAAAGATGATAGAAGAGCAGTGCAGACCAGGGCTGCAGTGCAAAGCGAGACCAGTGAAGAAATGGGATCAAGCTGGAAGAAAAGTACAATAGCTTAGGTTAGCGGGCCGAAGAAGGGGATAAAACCTTCTTCATCTCACTTAGTCCTATATAGATCCATTGTGGTATCCATGTACTTTACAAACTATTTCGTACTGCTTGGTTCTATATCAGTCACCTGGTTTTCTTAAAAACCTGAGCATATGCTACAGTGAACCATCGGATAGTTCGTCGATAATATAGAAAAGAAGAGTTACCTCTGTAGTGAAACAAATGGGACATACGTAGTCATCTAGCCCAAACCTATCGAAAAGCCACGCAATCCCTAACTTGATTCCTGATTTTTTTTAGAAAGTCAAGCAACTGGCGGCTGCAACCAACTTAGTGACATGAATATTCTCTTATAAACAAAGTCTAGTCACAGATAGAAAGGAAGTTTGAAAAGCACTTTTGGCAGCTTCTTAGGCAGCTTCAGGTCGAAAGAGTGATGAATCAAGGAGTTTACTCAATTCAAAATTGACTAAGAAATCTCCCCCCCAACAACTCTCAAGAAACTAAAAGAAACAAGGCCAAGGACAACTACCGAAACATATGCCCTTACAAGATCCATCACAAAGACTATAACTCGAGTTTAGACTGTCGTATCTCATTTTGCAAGATAAAAATTTCACAAAAGCAAATTCTAGAGAAGAGCAACGAAATTTAAATCAGGAAACATCATCTCTTCGTCGACTTAAAGCAATCATCTCATGGGGATCAGGATCCCGTTTCAATTTTTAAGCACAGTGCTAGAAAACACGCAGCGTGGCATGGATCGAACTTCAAACATAAAAGGGGTCATTGCGAGAGGTTGACGTCAACACAGAAGGCACTATCTTCATCCATTTATTCCAGCTGCCATCGTAGATATAGCTATTTCAATCGATCCTAGCTAAAAAACCACACACGTCCACTTTTTTGGACAAGACACTTTAACCAAATAGTCTAAAACGCCTCTTCTAAGAGAGTCTTCGGGTCTCAGAATTGAAGTCGGGATTTAAAAAAGGTCGGGTCTTTAAATTCTCTTTTAGAAACGCATAACTTTTAACGACATCCAGACCATCTGCGATCGACACACCCAAAGAGTGTAAGAATTCCTAAGTCGATCCCCATTTTAAAGATAAAGAAATTCCCACAACGCATTGGGGGAAATGCAAAATCCTTCGCGACTTCTTGAACCTTTTCACCTTCTCAGATATTTCCAGCCCATAAATGGAATGATTTATTGCTTTCTGACCAAACTATCAGGGCACATCGACCAAGGGGTTGTTTTGTTTGCAAGTAACAATTGTTGTCTCCGGCTGGACACAGAACAGCATGGGTGTAATAAGCAAACCACTTCACAACTACCAACTTCTCCAAAGTCATGTTATGATAGAAATTAAAGAAAAATTTCCATGAAAGTAGTCGGTGTTGGTTAGGATAGGTTAGATAAGCTTAGGTGGAAATGCCCTTTGGAATACCTCCCACAGGAGGCATTTGGTCCCTTTTTTGTGATATGGTTTCCAATACGTTTATCCAGTGTCCGATCTTTTCATAAGCCAGTTTGCACTCTAGACGAAACCTACCATGTTCACTAATAGAACTTGCACAAAGTCCTGTAGCTCTCGAAATAGTCTGTTCCCATGCGTCGGAAGAAACAGATTTGAAGATTTGGCAGAGCATGGTATGGTATAGTATATGAAGGTGAGCGGAAAGCTCTTCACTTAGGCTGCAAGAATAGATTTGGTTTTGGAACTTATATTGGGAGTGATCTAGGGAAGGTGAAAACAACACTAGTGTCCGCGTGGTCTGGCGAATCTTCCTGTTTCTTTGGTGAAGGCCAGGATTCCAACGATTTCTTTTTCCTTGAGATATCTCAGATCCAGTATCCACGTGGATCACAAGGTGGGGCAGAAGTCATCACCCTATCGGAAGATGCTATAATTTTTGCATATGGCGGCAAACATCAAAGTAGAATTGTAACAAGACAGGAATCGCTATACTCCTAAAGAACGCGGAATAATTGTTTCGATTGTTTTGCGATTGTATTGCAGCATGAATTGGGACTGGAGAACATGTGGTTCCAACAGAATGGACCAACGGCGCATACTGCACGAGCCACAACCGAAATTTTTTGAAATCACGAGTCTATGTCAACAAGTCTCAGACACTTAAAGTCCTCAAAGAGAATATACCTCAAGAATGCGAGGACCTATCGCCGAAAGTTCTGGCAAGAGAGATGGAAAACACCATAAATCGGGCCCAAATGGTCATCAATATTGGCGGCGGCCACTTAGCCGACATCATTTTCTCGACTTAATTGAAAAAAATATAAGACATCAAATAAACATAATCTAAAAGCAGAACCAAAGTTTTTCATCGGGTGATAACTTTTGCGTCACCATGTATATGTATGGCTCTGTGCCAGCGAAGCCCAGTCTATGAATGTGTTTGTTGAGGTTAATGTGTCCTGTTATGAGTCCCACCATCAACCTCATTTGCTCTCTGCTTGAACCTAAAGACTTTCTAGTGAGCAGGTTGCTTGGTTTCCTTATGAGTGATCTAGCCAATTTGCACGTCGGGAGGTTAACCCAGTGATCTTCGAAATCCTTTGCATCTTCTCGTTAGTTGCTGTTTTGATTATTGTACGGAAGACTCATACTGTGTTTTCAGCGGTTCATTCTATCGCGTGCACACCTTCTCTTGCCAGTTCGTTGGCTTTCTCATTCCCCGTGACACCTTCGTGACCCGGTACCCAGACAAGGCCTACGTCATTGTGACTGGCAAGCCTGTTGGATTTGACTTTGCATTCCCCGACCAGATGAGATCTGGATGTTGGATTTGTGATGACTTAAGTGCTGCTTGACTATCCGAGCAGATTTCTATTTTCCTTCTTTGGGTGTAGTGTTCCAAGAGAACTCCAGCTCCCCTCAAAATGGCAAAGTAGGGAGCTGGAGTTCTCTGTGTCGTAGGGATTAAGATGAATCGCAGTTCTACCAGTGGGTTGTTGCAATATTGCGGAGTTGCCTGCATGTTGTAGCCGTCTGTACATACAATTACTCCGTCATGGTTCCTTGTTTTGTTGGTTCGAGCCTAAGACTCCCTTGAAGGAAATTCTGTTTTAAAATTGTTTTTATCAAAGCAAATGTTTGATAGTTATATGCTTATCGTGCAATAATCTAACAAACGTACGGTCAGCATATTCCCTGTAGACTCTTATTTATACACATACCATGCAATCATCATAAACATCAAAAACCGTAATAATATGGTTCCCCACAGATTTATGAAGAGAACCCTCAAATCAATCCTTGAGTTAGTTTTTAACGATATTGTTTGACATTTTCGGTAGAGGATCAATAAAGTTTTACTGCTTTTTAAATTCGGGTTTGGTAATTAATGATGCGTTCCACTTTATTTATTTTTACCAGCGCAACAAGTTTTAGTTTGTAGAAATTGGAGGACAATAATTTATGACCGGCAATCCTGTGTTTCTGATTGATCTACAAGAGGTGAACGAGGGAACACTTGACGGCTTCTCATTTCGGATAATTACTTCTCGGTGTCATTTTCTTCATCTTGGAAGTAGATCCGATAAAAATTATTGCTCTAGGACTTAGTACTCGTATTCTCTACAAAGGCTCTTGTCGAGTTTTAATAACAGAAACGATTCTCGATAGTGCTGCAACCTATCAGTTGGAGTGTAAAATTCGAAATAAAAAAGTCCAGTGCTGCTTCCTGCCTCCACGATGGGATACTAATGTGGACAAACTAAAAACTGTTTTATTAACGAATCCAGGAATCTGACAATGCTTTTGTAAGGATTTAATCGATTTTTCAAGTGTATGGTTGTAAATCACTCCATGGAGCTTGCTTCACTTCGGCGTTCAAAATTCATTCGAAAATCGCCCTCATGCGGGTGATTAGTATGCGAATTTTTGATTTTGAAAACTAATACCAAGTTGAATTTGAAACATTATCTACAAAACTTTATGATCTTCTCGATCCAATTCAGTTTCTTACACAAAAAAGAGTCCCATCGACAAAACAAATCGATCTACATCTTCTATTTTATTCGTAAACTGTTGACATTTATTGAATTTATGTTTCCAATATTTATAGTCATGTGGCGCATCACCTACGGATGCTCTCGAAAAAAACAGGTTGAAACACTATATTTATTTTATATCAAGCCGGCATGTCTAAAGATCTTTACCAGACTGCGAATACCACGGAAATAGAAGTTGGTAGGCGTGTTTTATTGGCTCCGCTAGCCGGTAGTTCATAACAAAGTGAAATTTTATTAGTAAAGGAAATACAATTCACTGGCACAACTTTTACTTTCATTTGTAACGAAAAGTGCGTGACGATAAATATGTTGAAACCTGAAATTAAGTTACGTAGCTCGGGTGATGACACAGGAGCCATTCTGCGTTGACCTTAGGGTTTGTTCGTAGAGTTATGGAGTTTACTATTCCCAAGGACTAGGGATCCAAAAGTTTCATATGTTCATGAACGCAAAAAGCAAGGACATGGAAGCAGTACTGTTCTACGTCGCTGGAACAATATGTAGACGACACTCTTACAAATCTGACAATCGACTCGCTAAGAAGCAGATACATATATTGAAGGTGAACTGGGAAGTGGCCACCTAAAGATAACTGCCTCAAGAGAGATTCCTAAAGGAGTATCCTCCGAATCCTAGTTATAAATGAATTCCTGATGAAATTCAAGTGCGGTAGAGTAAAAGCTGTTGCGTAAGAAGTTGACGTTGTGCTGCTTTCAACGGGCAACTTTCTTACCAGTGAACTATTGCTGAGAGCCCTAAATATACTTAACGTTTGAGTGAAAACACGCGGCCAGGTTGCAAGCCCATAAAAAGCAGATCTGTCTCAAAATTCGCCACAGAGATTTAGGAGGTGGAAGCAAATTCTCAAGTTGAGATTTTCGAAGAAAACACCTCCGTCCGCCCTACTTTCAGTCTTGGAACCATCAGTATCTCTAAATTGGCAATAATCAGTGAGTGGGAAAAGATTTTTTCGGAAATATCCTTTAAATCTGAGTATTGATGGCGTGTAGGCAGTGTTTTCAGATGTGTCGTTGGTTAGGTCGATGCATGGCCAGTTTGGAATCTACACCAATGTGATGATGCTTTAAGGCGAGTGGCAGGTGCTGCCGTCTGCTAAGCAACAATATCTAAGGCGCATTAGGGCAGTAGGTTCCATATTGCGCTTACAGCCGAACATCATGCACTGGCTCTATACTGTTGTTATGAGACCGGTTCTAACATACGGCATAATGGTTCGGTAGCCAGTTCTAGAAAATCAGACCAGCATTGTCGAGAAAATCCAACGTGTGGCTTGCCTCAGCATTACTCGTGCGCTGAGAACTTATACTACAGCTTCCCTCAAACCATGCTCCACTTGTTGCCAATAGATATCTATGGCATGGAGCAGGCTACTAAGGCGGCCCTAAGATTAAGAAATACCCACCATTGATGTGAGAAAAATGTTGGACATAGCAGAATCCTATCAACACATCGCAGCCTTCTTAAATCAACAGATACGCTGCCCACCGAAAACGATTTTAACATGGGCTATAAGCACAAGTTACCGGGCAGAAGCGCTTGGAGTCAGCCCGAGGTCCTCTTTAATGGGTCTATCTCTATCCACCATATTCACTACTCTTTCAGTCTCCCCAACCACTGCAGAGCCTTCCAAGCCGAAGTCAAAGCCGCTTGGCTGTAGGCTAACCCAATATCACGCACGGATATTGCAATTTACAGCCAGACTGCGATCAGATCCCCCGTATCCAACACAATAAAATCTAGGGCAGTGAAGGACAGCCGCGTGTCTCTTACCGGGATCACTAACCAGTATAACGTCACATTCTCTTAGATCCTGAGTCACTGCGACATTCAAGGGAACTGTGCAGCTCCCATTGTACAGACGGCAGGAAGGTCGACCATGTCAACGCGCCTATGTCGTTTGTTAAATACCTGACTCACGCCGACGCTTTGTCAAAAGCAAATCGAAGATCGCAACACCTCAATTTTTACAACAATGCCAGGCTGATCTAGCTCGTTTTGGATCTGAAAAGATCAAGAGTAGTAATACGACTTACAAGAGACCAACTTCCAAAACGAATCAAGTTCCCCATGGGGCACTGCATAAAAAGCAGGCATGCCCAACGCCTGGGTAAAGCATGTAACGATTTCTGCAGGAGCTGTAGAGACGAGGAGGAGGAGGAGTCCACTGCACACTTCCTCCGCACGTGTCCTGCCTTGGCCCACATTAGGAAAGCCATCCTAGGCCGGTACTTCTTTAACGATCTAAATGATCTGAACTCCGCTAGCACGGCCGAACTCAACAGCCAAGTTAGGGAATCTAAATGGTTTCAGGAGTAAGCAGGGTTCATACCCCAGTATTCAGTGGTATCACAATGAATCTACTTTCTGGTCCAAGTGTTAACTAACTAACTAAGGCGTATTAGACAGAACTTAATGTATAATGCTGCAAAGATGTGGTTCTATGTACATAAGTGCACCACTAATGCAAAAAAGGAATGAAGATCTTTGCACTTTTCCCAGAAGATTGAGATGAACCGCCTTCTTAAGATCCGGTCACGAGACGATCGCGACATACAACAATATAGGCCTGATAATGGACACGTACAGCTTATTTCTCTCAATAGTCTTTGTAGTCTTTGTTTTTTAAGAAATGATTATACTTCTCTAAAGCAGCAATTTGCAAGCTATTGAGAGTGAAGATGATCTCTTTCCCAGCGAAAGAGTCAAAATACCGAATCGATTTTGACAGTCGAGTTGTAAGGAAGGATAAAGGTAAACCTCTAGTTCAAAAACCTACAATGAATGAACTGACAGTTCACACGCAGTAGTTGTCAAACAGCGTTAAACTTCAAAAGAAGAAGAAAAATTCAGCTAAACTGGTAAGCATGACAGTTGAATAGAAAGTGAATTCACTTTTTAGGCAACGACAGAGAAACTAACGATGCGCTAACAAGCCAGTTGTTCAAGTTGTTCTTCGAAAAAATTCAACATTTTCTCGCACGCCCACATATTCAACGCAGTCGTGAAAAAATGCTCGTACTCTCCTTAAAAACTTGACAAAGTGATCGGTTATGATAATTAAATGACGCCCACAACTTTGCCCTTTTCCATAAAAGTATAAATGCTGACAATAAATCTTAAGACAATAAAGACTAAATAGTGTTCGAATATCTTTTCTTCTTAATTTTTCAATTTAAGTCATTATGCCGCGGTAAGCGATAAAACGTCAATTATGCAAACAATCGGCAGTTTGTGCTATAAATTAAATTAAATTAAACAAATTTATGGGTTTTTTTTCTAAAATTCGCTTCTTATCATCCATAATCCACGGTGACTTGACCATTATTAACAAATTTATTATAACATCTTATTGTTTATCCCAAGGAGTGTTAAAAAACATTTGTTTAATCAAATACAAAAATACTAATAATTTAACCCAAATTGTTAATAAAAAAGATTATAAATTTGTTAAATGGACTCTATTGGAAGACTGAATTTAAAAAGTGGAAAGGAAATTAAGTTATAATTTTGTGTTAAATATACAAAATACATTAATGACAAATAATTTAAAAAAACGAACAAGTTAAGATAAGAAGCAGTCGATTAAAGTGAAAGAGGTAAGTAATTCGAAATGGCAGTGACATAAGAGGATTATTGTGCGACTATCTAAAGTATCACACGATCGTCTGCTTAACCTGTCAAAACTGACAGTTTAGATAGTGTGAACACATGACGTGCTGACAATCTTCTGTCTCTTGCACAAAATTATTCAACTGACTTCAGAAAAAAAGCCATGTTTGAGTGAAAGAGAAGTTTGACATTTAGAAAGTTTCTCCTTTGACGGGCACTTGGGTACCTTAGCAAATGTAGACATAATGGATTGCTCATTTCGTTAATTCTTGAAGCGATGCAACGCATTAAATTTCTTTGCAAAAGCGAATATGTGTGTACACGTATATGTTTGTCAATCAGTGCAATGGACTGGTTTGCTTCTCTCCAAATACCCAAATATCTGTACAGAAGTATCTTAGCACTTTTTAGTGAAAATCTAGTCCAGTCAAGTCGAATATTTTTCAATGACCTGAAATACAACATTGAAACCGACTCCCAAAACGAGATTTGGATGAGTTTTCCAATTTTCAGAGAAGGTCCTTCATCTTCTTCCCTCTAGAGTCCTCATCAAAAACCAATTACAACTATGCAGTGCACTACGCTCTGACTTTCTTATCTTTGATACGAGGGGATTCTATGTCTTACAGCAACTATACAACTATCGCAACAACAGTGTGAACGACCGAAGACCTTCTTCAACACACTAATCAGTCAACACACTTTAAAGTCAAAGCCTTTATTTATGGCTTTTTTGTGGTTTCGAACTCACGGCAATGGCTTAACTCGGGATCCCGGAAAAACTGATCCAGCAAACTCGCAGTGCAATATATTATAAAATTTAGAAACTTTCGAACTTCTTCAAACTTGTACCAAATTTCAGCGATTAGATGTGTTTTCATATTATTTTTTCAATCTTGTGCTAGAACAGGTAGTACGTAAATTAGCTGTTGATCCTGACATGACATGACATCGCTATCATTGGTCGCTCTCATCGTGCCGTCATCTAAATAGTGAAATACGTTCAACAAACAAAGAATCATCTATCCAGCGCCTAGGACAAAATGTCACTGTTGACAGCAGTACTTTCGAATTAGCTAAGGAATTACCTACCTCGTGGTAAACATGAACTTCAAGACTAAGTCTATGAAACCGCTGCTACTTCTGTTTGGCCAAACAAATGAATTCAGGCAAGAAGCTGGGGCCGAATTACCACACTCGTTAACGAGTAACTCGTCATCGAAATGTGAGGATTTGGCATTACTGCTCCCAATGGAGTTTATGGATCATTCGATCACGAGTCCCACTCACTCATTGAACAATTTCGAGAGAAAAATCCTTCATCGGATATTTTGGCTCACTTCCCTAAGCACGAGTTTTACTGTGTACCAAAAGAAAAGTGTAAACAGACTCGTTTCAAATTCGCAAATGCGAGGGTGAGCATTTTTGGCAGATGTGGTGTACACACTTGAAGAAATTTATTCACTCTGTCTTTGACCGTGAGTTTTTATTCTCTCTTTTTTCATCCATGCGTTTTCAAATATCGCAAGACACAAGGCAGACGAAGAGTAAAGCGAACCGCATCCGCACTTGGGTGACAACACGAATTCACTCAGCACCTCCAACAACTCAGAGAGTGTTGCGGAATGGCGTGCAGTGGCATTTGTGTACACAGGCCGTGACTGTGACTTTTTATGGATATGTACACAGGCAAAAAACTCATTGGGTCCCTATATGTGAGGAGGCCGAATGGAGGTGAAGATAGTTAGTTAGAAGTAGTCCTCAAGAGAGAAGCCAAGTTAGAACGGATACCTGAGTAGTTAGTCTGGAGAGGATGGTAGACTGTTATGTCTAAGACAGGGACCCTTCACGAGGTCTTGCGGATCTTTATCAAAGCGTACCCCAGTTGATCTCGCAGTGTTGTTAGGTTAGGTAATGGAGGAAGTGGCCAGTCATTGAATGTGGGTCAAGGGGGGCCTACTGGTCCATTGTATTCCCCTTTGTGTTGTGTTCCAAGTTCTAACCATTTGTTCTAGGTATGTGGTCGCAATGCTGGTACGTAGACATCTTGTTTTATGTGACGTACTCTTGTGGTTCTTGGTCGAATCAACAAATAGGAACTACCAAAAACTGGCTGAGTGTTTTTTTTGACATGATACGAAAGTCACAACCAAGTAGCTCTGATTCCAAACTAAACTGGAAAGAGAACATTGATGAGCGCATCAGAAAGGCATGCGTAGCTATCTACTCCTGCAAAAAAGAGTTCAGTAATACATGGGGTCTAAACCGGCTGTACACTGGCTGTATAGGGCGGTTGTGAGAACCATTCTAACATATGGCTCACTAGTCTGGTGGAAGGTACTTGAGAAGCACTATCAGCATTCAAACCTCACTAAGATTCAGAGGACAGCCTGTATAGGGATCCTGGGATCAATGAGAACAACACCAACAGCGGCAATGAAAACCATGCTAAGTTTCGTTCCACTAGATCTGTACCGCAGCAACAGGGCAGCTAAAACTGATTTGAGGCTGAGATAAGGACAACAGTGGACACCAGCTCCATATGGTCACGCCTCCGAACTGCCTCGATGGGAGAATGCCGACACATCGACAGAAACGGATCATATTATCCAGACTCTGGCTTTTGACAGGAGATTCAGTATTAGAAATCCTGACAGAGATGACTGGAGGAACCCGAAAGTTACCAATAAAAAGGTACAGGCTTTCTACATCGATGCTTTTAAGATGCACATTGGTACAGGTTCCAGGGTCTACTGCAAGGCCCTAGGAATAAATCACTCCTTTAGAATAAACGATGACTGTAGTGTCTTTCAGGCTGAAATCACAGCAAGGACAACCACGGTCTATATCGACAGCCAGACAGCCGTCACGGCTCTGGAATCCATGATACCCAGATCGAGGCTTGAAGGAATCTGCAAAAAGCATCTAAATGAGATATAGAGAGCCAATACGATGACCCTATGTTGGGTACGAGTGCATGTGGATATCCCAGATAACGAAAGGGCTGACGAACTTGCACGAAGGGGACACAAGATGGACACAATGTACCCTTTTGCTAGTCTAAGTGAGCAGAGAAGATTGTAACAAGACACCCATTTAATAAAGTCACATCATCACTGAACAATCTAAAACCTAATCCTAATCAAGGAAGTCCTTCCTTTTGCACTATTTCTCTTTCCGTAGTCTGAGTCTGCAAAAGATTTCTGGCCCTAGAAGAGAAGACTCTGCAATGCTCTCATAACATAACCTAGCTTTAACTTAGTATTCACTAATATTGAAAGACGCAGCATCTGCTTGGACCTGACAGTTCTGTTGTGGTCATATCTCGTGTACATTTCTGTAGTTTAAAAATCTTCATGCAAAATATTTGATCCGCAATGTGAGAGCGTTGAAGAAAACCCTTCAACTGCGTCTATGGTCCAACAAATTTTTGATTTCCTCCAACTGAACATATTCAGAGAAATCACAAAGACGTGTTTGGCACTCCTCCTTCGTATATCGTCTTACATCGTTAAAACATCTTCCAGATGAAAATTCAAATCTATGCCGACTGTTATGATAGTAAAAGTAAAAAAAAAAAGCACCAAACAACGATCGTTTTTCATTTTATTTCTCTGGTTCACACATTTATTTATCCGTGTATCTTCCACAGAAAAGCAAAATATACAAAAAAATGATTGACAGGCACACTCACCTAAACCACAACAACAATACCGTACCTCTTATCACAGTCGAATGAAATAAAATTTATCGATTCTCATTAAGTATTCGTAAAGCGAGCGAAGCAGCAAAAAAATAAAAATGATCATCATACCACCAGGCAAGTTAATAGATCACGAGTATAAACTTTTTAATCATATTCCTATATCAGTGGCTTAAATACTTAAAAAAAAAACGTTAAGTAAAGAAAAAAAAAAAATTAACCACCTCAATAAATTACATTAATGAATTCATTTTCCCTTCCGATCGTTCTGTGATCGCGTTTGCTGTTCTTAATTTCAAGGTTCCCAACCTCAATCAAATTCATTCCAAAGAAATCCACATCCACTGTGCGACTGTGCGACTGCGCGACTGTGGATGGATGTATCCAAGACGAAAAAAAAAAATCTTTAAACACCATTCACATGGGTAAACGCTGCCACGAAGGAACCCCATACATCTTCGAAAATGACTTTGGCTGTGATTTCGTTCATTAATAAAACGCAAGGGTCTCTACACAGCATCACCATCACCATCAAAGAAAGGGTGATCGGTGATCGGTGATCACCACCAAGAGATGACGATGACGATGACTACCACGGCAAAGAAAAAGAAGTTTGTCTCCTGTACTTCAGCAGGAGAGCAAATCACACAGAGTACGAAACCCCAACAAGAAAAAGATACAGATACAGTAAAATATTCATCGGAACCTGTTTCAATAATACCAATCAACATACCAACACAACACACCGCGAGTGCAGCAAGAAAACAGAGGCGCACAGGTGGGAACATTTTCCATCCGCATCGTGGATCGCCGCTGGAGGAGAAGCACGGGACGGTGGACACGGAAACAAAACAAAACAAAACGATCAAAAAGGACGCGCAGATAAAAATAATAAAAATGCCGATCGTCGTTGTCGAATAAGAAGAAGACGAAGACGAAGACGAAGAATGCTTCGTAAGAAGAAGCGTTTTGTATTTTGGCTACTTTTTGATTTAACAACTCACAGGAGTTGTTGTTCGCAACTTGCTTGTCACTGCTGACGATGTCGATTGGTGGTGCCGGTGGTGGTACAACAGGATGTTGCGTACAACGCATAGTCCGCGTCCGCGTCCGAGTCTGAGACCCGTCCCGACAAGTGCGAGTTTTAATCCTTTCCCTCACAATACCGCATACAGATGGATGGCTGGTCGCTTTGCCCCAAGAATGCGCAGACGGATGGATGGACAGAACACTGAACAGCGAAACGAACGATACAAAACGAAACCCGATGGTCAAGATTCTACTAATGAAGATAATTTATTATGAGATTCCGTTTAATTAAAGTCAGATAAGCAACAAGCGGCTAACAGCGCTCCTCTCTCTCTCACACATCTTCTTCGCTGCGAGTTCCCCTTGTGGTGGCTCTGTTGGAGTGCTATGGTATTTCGGGGATTTCTGGGAAACACGTGAACTCAGACAAGTTTAATATGTGGTCCCTGCTCCGGTGTGCTGTTCATGTGCATGTTCAGGCATCCATATGTTAATTAATTTTAATTGATTCCATCTCTTCTAAGGTCGCGCACCACGAGAAAGTGTATCCTTTCGATACACAAACCCGGTGATATTAATTTCGTTGACTCATAGCCGCGATCGGTGTCCTGGACATTTACTAAATAGTCCACGATGTGATAATTGTGAACGATGGTTGTGCATCGTCTTGTTTTCCTTTGAAATTTTATGCAAATTTTTCGGCGTCTTTTGTGTACGCCACAGCGAAGATGGGAGATGTAGCTCTGAACAAAGGCAAGTAAATAATTATTAATCGATTCATTTGTGGTTTTCAAGGCAAGTGACCGGCGGTATGTTGTTCTTCGCAGCAGGATACCACAAGTAGTTAAAAAAAAAAAATACAGAGACTTGAAGATGTTAAACGTCAACGGTGAGACCGATATGGCGGGGCAACAATTAAAAGAAGAATATCTCAAAGTCAGTCAAGTTTTATGCGAGCATATTCTTTCGCTTTATAGTCTTGTAGCAGCGTTTGATTGCTCGAGCTCGAGTTCTAGATTTTTTTTTAAATTTAGAGCGACTGTGGCTTGAGTGTATTTTTGTGACAAAACGACGCTCATTTACAACATAACGTTTTTAATTTATTGAAATCCATTTGAGAATTGATTGGTTCGAAATTAATTTTAAAACAAATGACAGGAAGAATATGCAAATGAGGAAGCGTCTAGCGTAGACAAATTAGGCGACAGTCGAGTCGTGATTTCGTGAGCACGATTAATTTCGAAAAAATAAACTTCAAGTGACGATTTTAGAAAGAATTTTTTTCAGACCGCATAGACTCAAGGTTGTTTATAAACTAAAAGAGGAGGCGTTCTATAGGAAGTGGAAATCGATGCATTTTTTCATAGAAAAAGGTGACAAGGTATCAAGTCTCTTATCAGCTATAAACTAGGTAGTATGCCACGATTGACCAATCAATAAAGATTCTCCATGAAGCAGGAATATTCTACGATTTTTTAAAATGTTCATCTGGAGTAATTTGGTAATTCTGCAATGTAACCAGAGAGTAACTCTACAGACTTGGTATCACTGTCACTATGTTTACAAGTTTCATCATAGCGACACAGGGTGGCCACAGAATAAAAAGAAAGTGAACGAAATAGTGAAATAAAGCCTATCTATAGAAAAATGCCAAGTAAACGTTCACATTCAAAATAAATAAATAAATAGTTGGCGCGACAGCTCGGAATAAGCCAAAGCCTAGCTTCCCGCCATCATTCTTGTTGTGCGTGTTCCATTTTATCGAAAGAATCGAAGGGACCTGCAATTTATTGCCGACTTCGAACAACGAATTGAGAAGCTTTTTCTCGACGAATTATACTCCTGGAGGTTTGTCATTCCCCAACGAGAAATGGAGCCTTCGGTGGATAAGGCTGAAGATTTTAAAGCATTGACATCCCACTTTGTGGAATCTATGTCAGTCAAGTGCTGCTACGATACCCTACAATCACTTGCCAGACACAACAAGTTCAAGCTTGGTTGGGTGCCTGACCACGAGGGCTTTGTAGGCGAAGAAACTGCGGATGAGCTGGCTAGGGCCGGTTCGGCTCCCGCGCTCTTGGGACAGGAATCCTGCTGTGGGGTTAACTGGGTTACCGCCAACAGCTTTGTTAAACAACTTCGAACACCAGCTTCGCCTAGCCCGTTGGGAAAATGTCCCCGAAAGCCATTTACCTTCACGGAAATACTAAACCGTGACAGGAAGAACAAGAGGAAGCTAGTGGGCCTCCTTATCGGCCATTGCGGCCTAAGATATCATCTCAACAAACTTAACCTTTGCTCAGGTGCAGAGTGTCGGTTCTGTTTGGAAGAGGAAGAAACCTCTGAGCATGTTCTCTGCGAATGTCCGGCCCTATACTGGCTACATAGACGGATCTTTCATAGGGAATTCTGTTCGTTAGCGGTGTTTAGAAACTCGGCTAAAAATTACATACTCACCTTCTTTAGGAAAGTAGTAAATCTATAGGACTTAGCAGACCAGAGATACGATAGATCTTGCTAGTTGCGGTGTCAGTCATTAGGTCAGGTTCTTTATAAAAAAAGGCTGGCGATTGAACTCACGCAGCTTGCACAGCATTTCAACGCATTATCCACTGAAGCCCTTTAAACCCGGAACATCATCTGTAGTACAAATGAGGCTGTAAAATCATAACAAACATAACCGTAAAAATCTAATTTAGTTTTTGACCCTGTTCACACAGGAGCAACGGACTGGATTTTTTTTGACGTTTCGTGTTCAGATTGATAATCCTGTCTGAACACTTCCGCGGACTTTTTTTGACATATTTATTGTCAGTGTCGACCAAATTGATTTAATTTTCGTGCCTATTTCACGAAATTTCGAACAATTTAAATAAATAACACAAATGCGATCAGCCTCCAGCCCAAAAGACGCATTGTTTTAATCACGAAAACAATTTTTTTACACGTTTGTCTATTGACGGCCGATTGACATCTACAAACGTCAAAAAAAAATCCAAGAATTTTAAAAAATCTAAAAATCCGGAGCGACGTAACATGTCACCTCTCCGCTTCCCCCCTCGTATGTAAACGTCAAAAAAAATCCAATCCGTTGCTCTTGTGTAAACAGGGTCTTTTATATGGGATTGTTAGCTAGCTCCAGTTTCTTGAATCTTAATGTCGTATAGTGCATCCTATTCATTTTGACGATGCTCTGTATAAACTACCAAGTTTTTTGTACTCCACACCATAGGTGTAGAAGTGATGAAAGGTTATAATTAAATTATTATTTATTTTTTTTAAGAATTTTGCACTACACAACGCAGCATCCCCAGCTTAAATATTTAATTAATACCCGCATTACGTTAACGCAAAATAAAACGACTTCCGGAAAGAGAACATTCAAAGCATAATGGATGGCAAAGGGAAAAGTTTCAGAAAGAATGCGTTGAAATGAAACCTGCATCCAACTTGTTCGTAAGGGCAGGTGTTGCCACATATTCTGGAGTTCACTTTACAGTGTTCAGTTAAGCAATTCATTGGATGCTGTACTGATACCACCATAACAATAATTATTTCCAGAAACATATAATCTGCAAATATTCAAAATGATTGCACAGTGATTATACCAAATATCCATTCTTTTAACCTCACTTTTTTACTCTCCCTTATACCCTTTCTTTGTATGGGTTCCGAGCACTGAATTTAATTTTAAGTTAAGCAGTTCAGAACATCCTTGCAAATTTTTCTATAACAGATCACAACTCAGTCGCTGCGTGGATTGACATTTTTTCATACAGGAAGACATAACAATGGGCGCGTTCCATTTCCCAGATATCTGAAATTTAAGATGAACGGAGCATTCTGATTGGACGAGAGCCTGTCACGTGACAGAAAAACAAGACAACTTTTTTGAGGTCGGGGACTGGATTGTTACTCTAAAAATTGTTGTCTTGCTTCTGTCAGTTGAAAAATGTTATAAACAGCTGTTATTTCAAATTTCAAATTTATTCAATTGCTGTATTTTGCAAATTTGCCAAATAAATATGCATATTTAAGTTACATAAAACATCTTAAGAGTTTCTGTTGAGTAATAATTATGCACACAGTTACATTACAGACGCAAATTCGATGGGAAAGCAGAAAGTATAAATGGCTTGATTTTCAGCCAAGTTTCAGTGCTCCATATGCTAGGCTCTCTGAAATATCAGATATCTGGGAGTGGAACGCGCCCAATGAAATTTTTTTGCAGAATCCATTCTGGTATAGGCGAAGATCTTTACGCCAAATTCGTCACAATGTGGACTGAGAGATTCCTAATTCCTGTGAACGGCGTGGAATCGACTGATTTGGCTCATTTTGAAGTGGAGCACTTACGGCTGCGATATTTTCGGTACTTCGTTGTCTCACTGGCAAAAGAACATTCAATAGTAAATATATTGACACTATAGCACGCGCAGCCTGTCTAGTGGGACGATTATTACGATCGAAAATTGTAGTAAGCGCTCTTAAAGTTGCGACCACCGACAAAGAATTTATTTTTGATAATTTCGAAACGTTACTCGTTCGTTGACTGACGTTTTGACATTGACAGTTCATAAAAAAGTTTAAGGGTGCGTTTGTATTAAAATACAAAATTGTTATGTCCCTCTTTAACAATCCTGTACGAGTATGCATTCCATCATGTAAACCTAAAAGCCCATTTCACAGCACCTTTTCCTTTGAATCCTTTTGCAATATCTCTTCGAACTGTCACTTTCTCATTTCATTTTCTCTCTAGTTGTGTAATCGTGACAAATTTACAAATCGCTGCTCCAATATGCTTCTGTTTTTCTCGCTATAAGCCACATATAACCCATCGAAAACATAATAATTTATTCAACTCCTGGTCAAAGGAAAAATAATTTATTTTTGACATATTGACATGTTGGTTACTCATTTAACAAAATTTCTTTGTCATGTTCTTCATTAGTGATGTCATGTACGAGTATGTTTTGTCTTGTCAATCAATTTAAACTTGTCATTAATTCCCATGCGATGTAAGCATAGCAAAAGCATGAGTAAGACTAAGAGAAGTTCTTATGAGATTATGATTGAATATCAGTAAAGACCTCGCCGTTATGACAATAATACCAAACATCCTTGTTACACCACGGTTTCTCCCGAATGTAAACACATTTTATGTGTGCTATAGATTCTGTGGCCATTTTAACTAATTGGGTTCAAATCTGATGCAGGACGTCATGCAAATTAGGTGACTTTAGTGTTTAGCACTGTTCCAACCTTTTGATTAATGGAAGATACACTCTTAGTCCACTCAGTCTGAAACACACATTTTTAAGGTGTAGACATTTGGAATTAGCGCTAATGAATGCACGAAGCAATATTGAATGTTAAAATGTGTTTGAACAGTTCGAATCGAATGTGTTAACTAGGGTCAACTTCTGTATGTCACGCTCATGTTCTTGTAGCCTTTTAAAACTCGTTAATGTTCCTCGTTTGATGCATGTAATCGGACGTTCTCTTCATGTTGACACATTGAATTTGATTTTAAAATGGTTGAAAGAAAACGACTTAGTACAATAGTCGATATCTATGCATCTATTACCAGTTGTTTTACCATTTAGTATCTTCAGTTTGCTTACTTCGCCGCTACACTGCTTAGGTTGATTGCTGTGTTAGAAGTGGAAGACTCGCTAGTATATGTTTGATAGTACAACAATTGTGTTTCTATATCTCTTGATATTGTCTCTTACGCAAAGCGGGTATCAAGTATATCATTTTTCGAGGCTGGAGTGGTAAATTTTTATATTTAAATCTAAGCAGCAATCAAAACCTTCTTCAAGCTCAAATTAACTACAGGAGGTTCAGTTTATTTTGTCATCGTTTTGGTGTTCTGAGAGGTGCTTAGCCCGTTCGGATAGGGTCAGATGCTAATGATAACTTCTCGATGGACACCATGAAGAGATGGTGAATATCAATGTGAAGAGTTCATTGCCATATTTAAGCCATTGACGCGGTTGCCATATCCTGAAATTGATAGAGCAATGCCGACTTGAAATCAATTAACTAAGTACCCATTCCACAATAACACTCATCTGGATTCCAGGTCATAGCAATCATGAGGGCAATAAGCGTGCCGACGAACTGGCCAGGAGAAGATCGGCCCTTAAAAGTTCTATCCCATGTCTTTCTTGAAATGACGCAGATGGACAGGCTGTTCCATCTATAATTGGCAAGCTGGACGAAGTAAAGATGTATATAGCCCTTAACAGTGCCTAGCGGAATATCACCATTTTCCTAGGTAGATGGGTTGGCGAAGGGAAAGAAGCCCTCTGCGCCACACTCAGGTCAGTACAGACCCATTGTGATGCCCATTTTTGGGATGGAAGGGAGCCCTTGCTCGTAGAGCAGTACCCAAAGCATTCTCCTATAACCCCAGGCTTTTGAACCATTTTGAAGCCTTAATGAACCTCAAGATGTCATTGATAGGAACGGCCCTTAGTTCTTCAGTATCCTGGAGAAAGTGCCTTCCGAAGGATTTATGTCTGAAGTGGCAAAAACCTAGGCAGTGGCAGAGGAAGGCATGGGCTGTTTACAACCAAACTATGTAAGTCATGCGAACTACTTGGCAAATCAAGACCAGATACTGCCAGAATTGCAGCTATTATTGCGGGTCAGTGGTCAGTTGGGAATCATGCTTGGTATTCCTCACAACAACTTCTGCAGCAACTTCAAGGGCATTAATGAGAAAGAATCTCTACTTCAATTTCTCTGCAGATGTCTGGCCCTGGCAAGGACCGGACAGCGTTCTTTGGGCAAACCAGCTGAAAAAAGGATTGGCGAATTGATTCTATATCTCATCCCAACACAACCAACCAACTCCCACACACAAATAAGTTTGAACGAGTTTCGTGGAAACAAAACGGCACACCCTAGCGCTAATTGTGTTCTCAGGAAACGCCACTTTTTTGTGTGAAGCGGGGTTTCATTATATTCCAGGCATAGTACACAGAGGGTCCAATCAGAGATTTACCTTATGATTATGTTCCGAACGTTGTTCCTGTTCGGGTTCATTAGCAATTTGAATTGCTTAAGTAGCCTTCTTTTCAAATTATTTTTGCAGAAGCTGGACCTTTTTAACCCTATCAGACTTAAGTTTCAAATATTGACGGCGCTTTTTAAATAGTTTTGATGATTCAATAAGTCTCTTGAGTAGTGTCTCGATAAATGCTTGATCCTCTTGTATAACAATTGAACATCCAACGCAATCTGAACTCAAAAATCATGACCCCGCGAAGAAATATCGACACATTCATCGACAGCCAGACCGCCATCAAAGCAGTCTCATTCACATTTATCAAATCATTTGTAGAAAGAATTGTCACAGTCAGCTTAGGATTCTAAGATCAAGACATAATGTATCACTCTGTTGGGTCCCGGGGCACCGAAGAATCGATGGCAATGAAAAGGCCGATGAATTGGATCGGAACTGGAACAAATAATGGTCGATCATGGAACTTCCACTAGAAATTCTTAAGCAAGAGATACACTTGGACTTCTGGAAGCTTGATGCGAGATGGAGCACACTTCCGTCATGCCGCATATCAAGAAAAATGTGGCCAAAACTCAATAATAGAAAAACAAAGGAAATACCCACGCTGAACAGATCGCATTTAGCTCTAGTGATCAGCATCCTCTCAGGCCGCAACCTACTGGCGGGCCATCTAAGGAGAATGCGACTAAGCACGACTGACCTCTGCAAAAGATGTGTTCGAAGTAGAGGACACAACACACTTTCTCTGCGACTGCCCAAGCCGCAGCAGAACCAGATAGGCTATCCTAGGCGTTAACTTCTTTAGTGACCCAGCCCAACTCTCAGCCATGTCAGCTAAGGAAATCCTAAAATTCATACTGAATTCGGGGTGAATAAGGGAGGCGAAGAATACATAACAGCTCTAACCTCTTCTCATTTCTCAACAGGTATAGACATGTAGGGTCTCTAACCTAACCACATAGTTTGACATTGATTAAGGCCTAGTTACAATGAATAAGATTTTATTTCCTTTTTTATTGGAGTAAAAATGTATTTTTATTGCATTTTGACAGAGACTTCAACTTGTGCAACAGCTCGTCACAGCAAACTGTAACACTTGCAAGACTTTCCACTGCCAATGATTGTTACGACTACAGCTCAGCCAATCGGCAATGCTCAACCTATTTAGGGATCAAACCAGGCTATCAACAACAAACAAGATCATTAGAACCAGTTATGTGCAGGTTTTTAGAGTCTCGTTGTCAAATTCAAATTACCGGGAAGAGCAGATAAAAAATTAAAACTAAACCACTAAAAATAAATATCCACACGCTCCACAAACTGCCTTTCAAAATGTCATTTCCATGTTTGTTAAATTTTTATTGAAATATCAAACTAAAAACAACGACTTCGGGAGCTTAATTATCTTTCTCCCTCTCTCTCTGTCGATTGAGAACATGTTTTTTTAATTAGTTCCGAAAAAGCCGACCGATTTTTATACCGCCAAAGAATTCACCAAAAATTTCTTCTAAGTGATCTCAATATCAATTTGTTAAGTCTCCAAGCAATGCAAACGCAAGATCCGTTGTCTCTGTGATTAAACTCTACATTTTATGGTCTGGAAAGTGCTTAACGTTGGTTGTAAAAGAACAAAAGTTCGAAGCAATGTTAGAAACGATTAAAAAGTCGGTTAATTTTTCTTTTTTTGATTAAGTTCCACTAAATAGTAGGGCGTCTATCAAATGCTGAAAATAAATTTAATTTTTTTTTTATCCACAAAAATAGATACAGACCCTTCCGCTTTATACTCATCGAATTGACAATAAAAAATGTGTATGCGTCCTAAAAACTTTAATTGTTTTTCGACTATTCTTGAAAATTCATAAAATTTCGAAAATCCCTTGGAGATTGTGTACGGAAACCACGAGTGGTTATCACATGGAGACAAGTGTTTGATGAGACTGTGGAGAAAGGAACTCTTCCAAGTTTTGAGCACGTTTTTGCATATTTTTATTCGACATATGTATATAAGCCTTGAGGTTTCTAAAACAGAAACCAACAAAAACGATGAGATGAAGAAAACACGAGTGAGAAGTAACAATAACCTCATTTGCGGCTTATGTCGGCTTAACATTCCTTTCCATATACGATTCTGATTTCTTAGTTTGTTTTATCGTCTAAATAATCCCATCAAACTGAACTCGGATACAATGCAAGTCTCCACTGGTAATTTACGAAGATTTGTGGAATTATGATGACCAAAATATTTATATTTATATTTTTTTTTTTTTATTCAAACTTGATGAAGCATTGATCATTGATGAAACTAATCTTAAACAACATGGTGGGATTAAATTTTAGAAAATCCATGCAGTCAGTTTCAGTTCTTGTCTTGAAATTAGGTAACCTGTGAACGGATTTTTGTTACGCGAGAGTTGGGTATTTGTGCAAGCACTTGACAAGCTTAAGAGGTTTGTTCTTCACTTATATTGTGGAAAAAAGTGCAGTCTACAGTACATCAATTTGAAACGTTGTTTAGTATATGTAGTTTCGAAGGTCGTCATTAGGCGTGTTTTTTTGAAATCTAGCCAGCCAGTTTTGCAAAGTCAAATTTTATACGTAAAACAAATACAACAACCAGCTGGCTACAACCCTTGATTTTATCCCCAGTCAAAAGCAACTGGCCAGGGGGCGTCGAAAGCGATGTTTTTCATTTATAGCGTTGGTATCACTGCCAAATTGTTCTGTTCTCTTGACATTTAAGTACGAAGATGGAAGATGTTATGATTTCATACCTCTTTTTGTAAATTATCCATTTAATAAATTCTCTAAATTATGGTTTTCACAACAAACTAAAAAAAAACAATTTGATTTAATACCGAATACTTTGACAGTTTGACAGCCGATGTCATAGGAACGAAATCACACGTACAAACTTGACGGTATAAAAAATCGACTGGGATTGGCTGGCTGGAAATCGTCGAAATGAACGACTGGCTAACTAGGTTTCAAAAACAACACGCCTATTATCATCATCATTATTTGAATGGCCTGCTTTTCCAATATGAGGTTCGCGCGTTTAGGGTGCCTGAGTGGACCTCCCATATCTCGCGATCGTCCGTCTTCGACTCTAAAACATCGTTTCCTGTAGGGTAGAGGTGAGATTTCGAACTTGTTTCAACCATTAGATCCTGAGCCTACCTGATGGCACGGAGCAAGCCTTGGAAGCCGGGTTTGGGGTTTAACGTACCCAAACTCACATACAACTGCTCGAAATTGAATGCCTCGAGCATTCTGATGTTCCTAACTCGATCTCGATGAATGATTCCAGTATTCCAACGAAGAAATCTCATTTCGGCAGCTTTTATTCGCGATCCTATTCTTTCGGTTATTACCCAAACCCCATGACCATAGGTGAAAGTCTGAACAAACCCTGAATAAAATACCCATAGTTTAGCTCTGATAATTGACCAAGATGTCTCAGAATTGCTCTAGCCTGACCAATCCAACAGGAAAACTTAGTATTTCTCCTTCCATCACTCATAAATAGGACCCCAAAATACCCAACATATCTTTCAATTGGACTCCACTAACATGCAGAGTCCATTAAACAGGCGTTCGGAAAATTACCATTACTTCTGATTTCTTTGCGTTTACTCTCATCTTAGCTTCAACATAGGCGGCTGCGAACCTAGCAAGTGGATCCAAGGATATGATCAGCGAAAAACAGATGGCTTACCCTTAAGTCTTCCAAGTCGAACAGTTCTTCGCCACGGCTGCGGCTCAACATCTAAGCCAAAATGAAACATTGAAAAGTAGAGGTGGCAAAATGAACCCCTGGCATCGCCCACAGAGAAAAGTGCTGTTTTAACGACGTTCAATCCAAATCAGCTCTTACATATTGCGAATAGAAATTGGATAGCCATCAGAAAAGAACCATCATTCCCATACTCTTGCAGTATACTCCGGACCCGATGGTGTCGCGAAAAATGTTCGGAGGACATGGCTGGGGCTTGAACCCACGCCGCTCGCACAGCAGTGCAATGCACTATCCACTGAGATAGATATATTCCCAGATCTTCTCAAGTACCATTCTGAGAGTTATTCGCCCTAGCAATTGTGCTTCTACCTTGAATCTATACCCTAAAAAACGCCACTCTCTGGATGAAACAAAGGATACCTTTAAGGTTAGTATGTGATAAAACGGGGAACAGTCACCCAGATTTGCCAGTCCCTGTGTGTTTTACCGCATTCCCAGGCCACTTTAATGACACGAGAGTTATTTCAATTTCTCTTTCCCCAAGTCTATAAGCATTTTTGGTTCTCCTTTCCCGAGAAAATGTCTACCTGCAAAATGGTGTCCTTCAGATACCAAGATTTTCTTAGGCACGCCACAGTTCATCTTACAAGACTTGAGTGAGCTTAGCTTCTTGTTACTGATAAAATACGGCGAATTCTGCTACTAATTGGTCGCGTTCGTTGGCAGATTGTTTAAAATGTTTGCAGGATGCTCCGCAGAATTTATTGAAACCTCTCCTAGCCGTTTTCATTTACTTGCCACCACTCTTAACAGTAATTCTAACACTACGTTTACACTGCAAAGCAATTCTAAACTGAAAATCTACAACTACACCGTACACCATTTCTTTGGATATACATTTTTGCAATGTTACCAATTTTTGCACAAAATTAAACGGATAAAACCTCTAATACAAGTTGAATCGTATTCCAAAACGGCAACCTATTACCATGAATTGTTTAGTAATTTTTGACAAGGAGCTGCTTATCCCCCCTCTATTCTACAAATCGTCCTTAGTTTCTTAGTCGGAATATGGTCTAGACACACTGCTCATTGAATTCCCCGACATTCAAATGATTTTGAACTCAACAGTTTCATTGCGTTCATTCTAAAATGAACCCTTTCAATGCAAATGGCCGACATAAAAATGCTCATTTCTGTCATGATCACAGTTTTGTTTTATAGATTTTATAATTTAGAACATTCTGACTGGCAATTTGAATGTGATCATTATTAACGTGGTTCTTTGCTTACATTTTTTTACTTAAATTAATTCATGCGACTGATACTTATACAGGAAAAGAAATATTTATGATTGAAGATGAGGTCAGGTTACGATCACCTTAGAAGTTGTAGGTTAATGTGCGGCACAGGTTTAAAACATAAAACGAAACAAAATGTATATTTTATGCAGAAAATGCTGCTGCACCCCTTTTTTTTTGTTTTCAATCTTCGATAACTGTTATGTTTCTGGGTGAGTTTGAGAGTTTAATGACTTGATTAGGTTGCCTTGTTTTAGAGTGCAATTCATTCAAAGGCCTTGACCGTTGTACACTCACTGATAACTAATTTACGTACTATTTATTGAAACCACGCAGTGGGAATGCATATGCCTAGAAAAGATATGTAAGCCGCGATAAGAAATGTGCTGTGTTATTGCAGTTAAAAACGAAAAAAATATCTAAGCGCCATTGGACGCGGATGTGACTTATTGTGATTAAGCATCGAGATTAGTAGACAAGTGATCATATTTGTACGCAACATTCCAGCAGCTGTCTTATTTTTAAACGTCTGAGATCTTTTGCGTGCGTTCATTAAGAACTTTGGTACCTCAAGAATTTAGATCTTGAAAACAACAGAATACGAAGATTTAAAAAAAGGAGCACATGATCACATCCTTAGGAACTGAAAGTAGAGTCGTAACATAATAAATATCCTGGTATTCTATCAGATTGCGAAGGGAGACTTTCCCTATTGAGGCTCAGAACAGATTTCAAAATGTTAAAAGTAACCAACGAGTTACCTTCTAGCTTCACGAGGACGCACCGTAGATCTATCAGATAGCGGTGCAGCCAAGCCCGATCTTCATTTATTCATTTAACATGACGGATAAATCTCCAATTCTTATCTCAGTCTCAAGAAAGAATATATTGGAGTAAGGTACGTGCCTTAGATTGCCTTAGATATATTTTCATCTCTTTTCCAAGCGGCAAGGCTAGTGATAGGAACTGAATACCTGTTTGTGTATATAACTAGTCAACGTTCAAAGTCATCTTCATCTAATGAGCATGCGATGCAAAGTTCAGAGGATAACTTCTACGGTGCTTAACTTTCTTCAGAGTTGCCAACATCCCTTCTGGATGTACATAGGCAAATCAAACGAATATTTTCAGCGGAAAGGACTGCAGACAACTTATTATTTGTGAGGCTAACACTGTGTAACACTTCTTGTGACTGTGCTTTCTTTGCTCGCATCAGTTAATGAATGCTTGGGACTTAGATTATACACAGCTTTATCTGAAAGACTAGAACACACAGGAAAAGGACACAGACCTGGTGCCTGTCTTGCATCTTGATACTTTAAGACGGTATCTTAGCGATCCGATCGTGGGGAAAGGCTAGACAGGCGAAATTGAAATAGGTTGCGAAGCTGAGCTGCCTTAAGGCTTTAGCTTTCTATTCAATTCACAAATGGCAACTGCTTTTTACCCGTTTTTCTTTTTTCTTTTTTAAGAATCGTCCAAACGTCAATACCTCCACAACTCTGCATCGCTTACAAGTTCCTAGTTTGTACTCCGAACAAATAAGTAGCCTGAATGTACAACTTTTTGAACTGAAAATATTCAGCCCACTGCCAGCAACAACTGGAACATAGCAGCCGCTGCAGTTCGATTGCATCATTCGCTCGTTCTACCCCCATTACCCGACGTCTACTTAATTGATTCTTGCACTCAATTTCGGTGCTAAATATGTATCAGTTCCATCCTATGCCTCATGGCAAGGAACCTGCGCATTCATAATCCTGCTTGCAGGTATTAGCTCCACTTGAAGTGTCCCATTCTAGGGTTAAATTGATTAGTCACCATATTCCGCTTCTAACCAACTTTTTAGAGGTTTGCCAAGGTCCTGTCTCACCCATATTTTTACAGTAAGCCCAAAAATACTGGTATATTCCACTGGTATTAAAATGTATCTAACTTTGGTCTTAATGTGCCCCGGGGTCCTAAATAGTCACCTTACCTTTCCTAGCTAAGGACCGTCTTAAATGAAGAGGTTTTTTGATTGAGACACAGGTTCGTCACGAACTACATTTCAGTGTTCTTCTTTTCCGCTTTCCTCTTAAAACAAATGACTCTCATGTACAATTATGAAATGGCGCCCAATGGCGTCTACAATACACGAGCGCAGTGGTTCACATCAAAATCAGTCCAAGTCGACTGATCTAAGAACGAAAACAGGGCGTAATCAGGAAGTGCTTGGTTTTAAGTTGCAAAAGATAAGAGCAGCTCAGCAACCACAACCTCAAAACAATTTCAGACCATCAGCTGTCTTCTGAGAACAGGAACTATTGTGAATCGTGGTCCATCGATGAAATAGAAAAGAGCAATCAATTAAAGACTTCTCTTCCAACTTCTCTTCCACAAACGCATTGCATAACTCATCCCTACCCTAGCCTCACAATCGTGAGGCTCCACAGGCCACATAAATCAAACAAAATGATGCCACGATGTATAATTAATGACTTCAACGGAAATGACTACAAGAAATCAAATCAATCGAAGAAAAATCCTGACAATCACCGTCAATCAGTTGGCATTCATAATACGTTACATTCGAACATCGATCCTTCCGGATGCTCATTTGGATTAAACCTTTCAAATCGGTTTCCTCGTGGTCCCCAGTGATTTAATTCTCTCTCTCTCTCTTCCTTCATTATCTCTCGGCATTTACTTATGTATTCATGGATACCAGAGCAGTGACCAATAAAATTTTTTTTTGGACACATTTGTCGACAGGTTATGATGGCATTTGTCAACGCACATTGCAACAGCAACTGTCAAATAAATCCGATTAAGTACGAACACACACATACTCGTAAAATAAATTCGAGTCTCTCTCTTCCCAATTCAAATTGACACTAAGAAAGCAACAAGGTAACCAGGCCACTTTATTCTTATTTCGAATCTTCTTTGACAACAATATCAACCATCATTGTCACTGTCATCGTTTGACAGCACCGAAGCAGAAGCAAACAACAACATCATCCAGTAGTCGCCCGCGGATTCCGATTTCAATTCCAAGCCAATTCGTGGAGGCAATTAAGCTTCTTTATATTTGCAATTAACTTTTATTTCTGCAGGTGAGTGACACATATTTCCACAAAAGAGTAGAAATTCTGAATTTATCACGGCACCATGTTTTCTTTTGTCGCATTAGCATCAAACTGCGATTCGCTTCTAATTAAAATGTGCATTTTTGAAATGTCAAAAAGCATTCAATTTCGATATGTCAGCGCGAAACATCGAACATAAATTTCGATTTTTTTTTTTTTGTGGTTTTTCGAACTTTAAATCAATTAACAAAGAAACCGGGGGGCGGCACAGACAGAGAGCCCCAAAAAAAAAAAAAAAAACTTCATTTGAATAAAACAAGCGTTGCGGGGGATATAAATTTGAAAATAATGTGAAACGCTGAAACACTCAAAATGTCATCACTTGTTGCTTGTCGGAATCGTTTTGAATATTTGCTGTGAATTTTTGAAGCGACAGTCGTAAATTTCGATTCGAAAATAAATTTCAAATTCGATATTGGAAACTGTTGTGGGTTGTATTCGTTTGGTGTCTTCCTTCTTCTGTTGACCTTCAGAGCGTATGTATGGATGGATGGGAACCTTAGGCATAAACGTCTTCCCGGTTTCGTGCGATTTTACGATTAAAAAACGATTAAACGGCATTAAGAGCAGGTTTCCTGTGAAATGAACACTTTATCGCCAATAAAACACTGACAATGCGAGATAAACGACTTCTGAACCTGGCCCAGTTGTTAAACGCTTCGGCTTGGTACTCACGCTCTGGTCCAATGGTGCGTTCACATCCACATCGTCTTCTTGTTCGCACACCCAAAAAGGGATGATTTGATGATTAACATATAAATCACACGATCGGCTCACTAGTCGGTATAGAGGATCTCTCGGACAGAGATGAGGTATGCTTGCCTCCATCTACATGTGGCTGCGGCACGATGACGATGATGCTGTTGTTGTTGTTGTTGATGTTGATGTTCATCTTTACTTCTTCTTCGTCGTTAATTTCCCGCCGGCAAAGTTTATTGAAAAGAAAATAAAACGACTCATTGTTGGCTCTTAATGGGCCAATTACACTAGTAGTGTGCATGACACTCTGTCCAGTATCCGTATCATGTGTTCGCAAGTGAGACTTTGCGCATGCTTTACGAGATGACTACGACACTTGGACTTCATTCATAGCAACAACAACAACAACAACACAAAAAAAACAAACCACATTCGCGCAATCTTCTACAGGAAGACAGGTTGCTGCCATTTTGCCAGGAAGATGGGGGCTGCCCGGGGCCAGTCGTCGTCGCTTTTCATTGAGATCTCCAGCCAGAGATTGGGAATGAGTGGTGTGGTGGTGGCGCGGTTATCAGCGCGCACATAAATGGAGAATGGAAATGAAATGAAAAGCGAACCACACGATGAATAGGAAGAACGACAAAAAAAAAGAATTTACTACTTTATATGGAAATTTATTTGGTTTTCCTTTTTGGTTCGGTTTCCGAGCAACATTATGACAGTTGTCGTTGAGCGTTTGAGCCGCCATTTGGGGGTCATTAGGAGGAAGTTCTTCTCTCATCGAACGAGAGAATGCGCTCTTAATTAATGTGCAGGCAATCTGAATGCGCGTTTGGTTTTCGGCTGACTGTGTGCGCACTGGTGTGAGTGCGTAATAAAACGTACGGTATTCAAGACTATATATTATTTGTTTGATTAATTAATTACGTTCTGTTGATATTAATGCGATGCAGTTGGATGCGTTATTAAATTATTGCTATTACTTTGGGAGGGTTCTGATTTCAGCTCTTTGGCCACCTCTGGCGGTGTTGAATTTCACCTGAGAACGTTACGGTTGTACAAATATTCGAATGAGGTGGGAAAGGTATTCCTAAAAGAATTTTTTGTTTAGTTTTATGAGTCTTAAGTTTTAAGCCTGAGCACTGGTCATTCGGGCTATTGTTCCACAAGTGGGAACTGTGATTGACCCCATCTTTGAGGGGGAAGATGGACTAATAGATGCAAAGCTGTTTTTAAAAACGTTTAACTTGTTCTGGAGATCTTTTGAGATGCTAATTGTAATTTTTTATGCTATAGTGGGTCGTCTTTGGATGGCATAAGGAAATGAGGTCACACTTGTGCGCCGGGATGTGGAATTCAAGATGTAAGTGACTAAAATTGGCATGAAATCGATTGACATTGCTGGGGAATTTGATTTTGATTTTGAGAAAGTTTCACACGATGCAGAAAATCCATTGGTTTAATCAGTGCGAGGGCAGATGAAAAAGTTCTTGGAATGATAACGAAAACCACGAATCTGTTTCAATGTTTCTCGTGCAACCCCTCTGACCTTAAAATAGATTTTTTCAGTCTCTCATAACTTAAGTTTCGGTAACAGATAAAAGTCCTGTTTTTCTTCTCAAGGGAACACCAAGAGAGGCTCTTAGTCTAAGCCACCAAACATTGACAGGTTAAGAATCATCAACTCCTCACTGGACATTGCTTACATGTGTAATTATCTTCTCAATGAGCTGATCCCAAGTTAGTCCTTTGGACATGTGTCAATTCTTTCTTTACCTCTGGTAAACCCAGAACAGGTCAGTTTCGTATCCAAAGTATGCAAAATTTATTGAGAAAACCAAAAACTGGGCTGCGATTGGTCGACAAACTATTGACTGCTTAAAACTTGGTTTAAGAGTTATAAGCGCAACAATCAAGGTCTCCGATATTTGCCTATGGTACACTGACAAAGATCGGATTTTAGAAAGTAGAAAGACAATGGACCAATTGCGTCTGAGTGCTCCAGTATAGCGTTTTCAAACCCGACAACTTTGGAACAGAAGACCTCAAACAATTTTGACATCTTGCGAATATGCGAGGTAGTGTGGTTCGTTTGGGTGAGTTCCAGTCACTTACACGTAGCACGGTCTCGCACTACTCGGTGAAATTGCGTGTCTAGTGCAGGCTTCCTTATGACCCCCAATGGATATAAAATCTTTAGGCATATCCTGAATGCCTTACAATGATTAGGGAAGATCACTATAATTCAGTGTTGCGCACGAATAGAATCAGTGAACAGGAAAGAGAAGGACGATCTCTACAACCAACTAAGTGCCGCTTATAACTCAAAACCAAATAGCGACATCGTCATTTTCCTGGAGAATTAGAGTGCCTTGGTCAATGAAAACAAAGCATTGAGGCATGTGGTAGACAAGCATGGTCTCAGCACCAGAAATGGCAACGACTAGCGCTTTGTAGATTTCTGCAAGGAGCACAATTTATTTACATTTGGTCAAGAAGGTAAAACTTAAATCTAAACTATAAACTAAAGACTAAGGACAGGGGAGGAGACCTGTTGTTTAGGAAGGTAGGTTGCGCAGGGAGGATTTACTAAAATATAGGTAGAAAATTTGAGGAAACTTGTTTGCGTTAGTTAGCATTCTAGTTAGAGGTTCGTGTTGACCATATTCCGTAAACGGTGGGGATTAATGTTAAGAGAGATCTTTTGGAGAATATGAGGGCAATCAATGGCTCCAGTTAATCACTGAAGAACAAACAGTATATCAGCCTCGTCGCGACGTGTGTTTAAGGACTGCATGCCTAACAATTTGAGTCTGTTCATGTAGGGGGGTAGATTAAAAGAGTCATCCCAGTCCAAACCATCCAAGGCAAAACGTATGAATCTATGCTGAACAGCTTCGATTCTCTGAATATGGACTTGGTGGCAAGGTGACCAGACCTGACTGGCATATTCAAGGAACGGCCTCACGAAGGTCATTTATAGGGGTTTGGTGACGTAGGGGTTAGAAAATTCTTTCGACCAACGTTTGACAAAGCCGAGTGCTGAGTTAATTATGCTGTCGATGTGAGAGCGGAAGTTAAGTTCAGTGTCACAGGTGATGCCCAGGTCGCGCATTGAAGTTACAGTGGGAACCAGCTCATTATTAATAAAGTAGGTCCTTTGAGGCAGGGGAGGACGCTGATGGATTGACATTTTTTTCAAATTGAGCTCTAAACGACTTTTTTGGATCCAAATGAAGAATGTGTTTAGGTCAGCCTGAAGCGAATGGGAATCGGCAATACATGAGATTTGACTTGAGATCCTCATGTCGTCTGCGTAGATTTCAAGGTTAGACTGCGTAATGACAAGCTCTACATCGTTTATAGTCAATATGAAGATTAGAGGTCCTAAATGGCTACCCTGTGGAACTCGTGAGGTCGCCTTGACTGGAATTGAAATACATGATCTAAAAAGAACTCTGTACTGGCGATCATTCAGGTAGGACTTGGCCCATTTGACAAACAATGTAGGAAAACCCAGAGCGTTAAGTTTAAGGAGTACGATCTGGTGAGAGATTTTATCAAATGCTTTACTGAAGTCAGTAGCTACGACATCTACTTCTTTGCCATCCTCCAAGGCACACAGTTTGTTTGAAATAAATTCAGTAAGATTAGTGGTGGAAGACCTGCCTTTTAGGAATCCATGCTGCTTTGGAGTCTTTCCACAGCTGGGGGAAGACACCATCAGGACCGGATGAGTAGTCGTCCTGAAGAAGGTTAATCTTGTCGGAAGTTAGGGAGGTTTGAGTCCGACCGTTCATGTTAATGAAGTAGTTTAGATCTGGTTCCACGTTGTCGTTCGAGAACGCTTGACTAAAGAAATCAGCAAAGAGGTTTGCTAATATTTTAGGATCGGCGGAATAGCAGTTTGAGAGTTTTAAGGTTGAGGGGTAGCCGTCGGATTTCTTTTTGGTATTAATGAACTGGAAAAATCGCCTTGGGTTACGAATAAGATCGGACTGCATACGATTAAGGTAATCGGAGTATAATGTTTGAACACCAGACGTATCATAAAGTCAGTTGAGTTTCGACTGACAGGAACTAACTTCCAAACAAAATGTAACATGACAATCAGCCGCAGCTTCAGAAATCGCCGTTAAGAGGTCCGAAACAGGCGTGGAGTCAGAATAAGATCACCAGCTTATGGTACCGTACGTAGCCCATCGTCTGAAAGAATGGAATTCTCCAAAGAACCGGATATAAAATCGAAGGACCTAAAAATCTCATAGTCCAGGAATAATTTAGGAACATTTTGCACAAGAATTCTGTAAATAAAATGTTTCTGCCTTCAGTGCAAACAGTTTTAGTGCGTGTCGGCTCCATTTGCACTTAAATCGACTTTCGACGATCACAGAGATAAGTAACCAAACCACAGATACCTCATGTTCTAAACATTGTCTCGTTTGCTAATTTGTCTTTGGAGTTGAATTGAAAATGAGCAAAATAGGTGTAAACATGCACCAGAGCTGAGTCAAGCTGTCCAGCTGAAAAAAACGAAGAAAGTCATTTGTTAAACGCTGTCGTTCTACATTTGAAGAACGAAACGCTTTGAAGTGCATCACATGGAACTGTCTCAAGGACATGTCATGAGAGCCAGTTGGAAAATATTTTCCTGTTTAATTACCATCTCAAATTCCCACTGACCGCAATTTGACATCCATTAAAATCAACCATCCCCTTTTTCCATTAGAAATCGAATTCGCCTCCAAGCTAAAGCAATTCCGGTGCACCAATGAAGTATACACGTTGTAACTACTAGTCTGAACTGCCACACCATCTATCTAGCACTCCAATGGAAATTAATTGCATCTCATAAACTTATCTTTTGCCAAACAAAAATCATAAATCTTTTTTTTTTCTAATTTTTTTCCTCTTCCAAGTGCACATTAATAAGCAACAGCGCAGACAGAGCGAAACTATATTTATCGTGGGAACTGAAAACCTGATCAAATATTTCACCCATTTTGGCTTTTTGAAGATGTTGTCGTTTTCTGGTTGCATACCGGTTCAGTGACCTACGCCACTGCGATTATCACTGACAGATTGAAATTATTAACCATTTGAGAATCGCTTACATAAGACTGAACTCAAAATCTATTGTCTGTGAGAAGTAAAATGAATCGTAACACTCTGTCACAAACACTTGACACATCGGTGATTTGTCATTCGGAGTACGTACCAACTAACGGAAATTGTATTTTGAAAGTTATACAAGCCGGACGTGGATTTATCTGCATTTTGGTTGAGACAAACTAAACTAGAGCGTTAATAATATATTAACTTGTTTCCAAAGTTAATTAATAGCACATGTTCTTTTTTTTCTGTGGCAAAACTTGCATAACGTCAGATTTGACATATTTGACAATTAATTAAAAATTGGAAAGGCATGCGAATTAGTTTTGTGCTACAAGTTGCCTAACGTCAAATGGAATGGCGTTCTCTTACTAACTATAGAGGTGTCAGAAACAGCTACAGTGAAAGGATTCTAATCCCCATATTAAGTATCTTGGCCAAATGGAAAATGGTTGTTCTAAAGTTCACACTAGAGACGAACGATACATATCGATAAAAATTTTGGAAAATGAGAAGGCTGATGACTTTATTGAAATTTTTATTAGTGTTGCTGTCAAAATCCAGAAAATATGGCATCTGTCTCTCGGCAGTTCACAACGATGGCAGAGAGAGTATTATTGTTTTGCTTTTAAGTGGAAATGGCCTAAGAAACGTTATGTTACATGATTGCACTCAGACTTGAAGTAAAAATATTTAAAGAATTTGGTTATGTTTGATTTTCTTACTCTCATTTTGGTGATTTCTGTTAAACGACAATTAATCTAAAAAAAATGCGTCGGAAAATTAAAGAACTGGCCTTCTACACTTACGGATCCAAGGACATCGATCAGCACTCTTTAAAAAAAATAGATGAGGATTAGAACTAATACGCGATAATGTCATATAGACACATGTGCAGAAGCCAGATCACTATAACCCACTCTAGATGGGCTTTTTGTGATACCACTCGCATCTTACCATTTGGAGCTCTTAATGAAGCTGAGGATATTTTTGGCGTAAGCATGTGATAGTTCGCCCAAGTTGTTAAAGTGATAGGCTCCTAGATATAGCTTCCTTCTTTGGGATAAGGCAGGACAGGTACAGAGGAAATACAACTCCTGCAAAGTCTTTTAGGAAAGGCCCATTCTTCTGCCATAAAGGCCAATGCGATAATGGCCGGTGAGAACACCGATGACAGTGCTAATGAGCGATCTTTTAATTTAGATTTTAGATTTAGGCTCTGCCTAAAGCGGATGAGGCTGCTATTGGCTGTTTCGAGAGGAAAATTCTTTTTTCGGTCCCGTCTGTACACACGGTGAATGGAAGAGGAGATACAATGATGAACTGTATGGGCTGCACATCGACATCGGCTTAGCCTGAAGAGTGAAGGTCCCACAACTGAGGTGGCTGAGTCATGTAGAGCGGATGGATACCAATACTCCGGCACGGAAAATCCTTGAATCCACACCCGAGGAACAGCGCAGGAGAGGAAGACCACGCCTCAGGTGACGCACGCATTCTGAAGGGGATCTTAACCAACTTAGGGTGCCAACTGAAAAAACAAATAAATAGCTGGCGCGACAGCTCGGGATGAGCTAAGGCCTAGCTTCTTGCAACCACTTATGTTGTGCGTGTTACATACATATTGTATTTCGCAAAAATGGAAAGGACCTACAGTTTATTGCCGACTCCGAACGGCGAAGTGAGAAGCTCTTTCATGACAGATTATACTCGGTTCGGTATAGTTCGGTGTTCCTGGCTGGAGCTTGAACCCACGCCGCTCGGTCAGCAGTCCAACGCACTAACCACCGACCCACGGCGACCACGGTGCCAACTGAAGGTAGCTGGTTAAAGATCGAGCTGGCTGGAGACGTTTGTTAGTTTAGGCCCAGGTCCAGCTTGGACTGTAGCGCCACCTTAAGTAACTAAGGGGTTAAGCATATTCCTCAATCTGTCTTGCTGAACACGTCGTACTCTGAGAGTAATATATGTATGTACATGTGGCGAGTTGAATACCTAGATTCGTCCGTTCTGGCACGATGTCTAGAGTAGAGCCACGTTTGGCCAGTTCATCCGCCTTAAAATTTACTGGAATGTACCTATGACCGAAGACCCAGCGTATGTGAATGTTGAAATGTTCTGCCGTCTCTATGAGAAATGAGCGGCAATCTGAAGTAGCTTTTAACGTACATATGTACATATATCTACTGATTGCAGGGATTTTATAGCAGCCAGGTTATTGGTAACAATTGTGATGTCCTTGAAGGATCTTACATTGTGCCTAAGTGTGGAACAAGTCACTACCAATTTGTCTTAAGGAATGGCCTCAATTCGCTGTTCGAGTTCGGCAAAAAATAGTAGGTCAAAAAATGAACACGCGCATCGTAAATGTTTGCGAGAAGCTAGGCCTTGGCAAACACGCGAAATTTAGTCTGCAGGACCAACATTTTCTGAACAGTCTTTCAACAACTGAGTAACTTACTTGAATATAAATATATAACTGGCAGGACAGCCCGAGGATGGCTATTAGTTATACAGGGTTTTGCAATAAGAGCGCTACAAAAGTTTTTTTAAATAAAACAAAAACGGTTTTGGATATCAATGAAATTCTTTATTCCTGTGAAAGTACGTTCGATGCCATTATGTATGGAACTCGATTTCTTTTGCATGGCCACCACGGGCACGCTTGCAGAAGTCCAGACGCTGAACCCAATTTTCGACGGTTTTCAAGCATAAATCGGCCGATACTGCTGCAATTTCACGTTCGATATTCGTACGAAGTTCATCAATCGTCGCTGGCTTGTTGGCATAGACCATAGACTTGACGTAGCCCCGCAGGAAATAGTCTAACGGCGTCAAATCGCACGACCGAGGCGGCCAAGCGACTGGACCATTTCGTGAGATAACACGTTCTCCAAACTTGGTTTCCAATAAATTGATTGTGACATTCCCTGTGTGGCTTGTGGCGCCGTCCTGTTGGAACCACATGTCCTCCAAGTCCATATCATCCAATTGGGGTCAAAAATATTCGGTTATCATTGAACGGTAGCGATCCCCATTCACAGCAACGTGCCGGTCTTGATCATCACGGAAGAAGTACGGCCCAATGACGCCGCCGGCCCATAAACCACACCAAACCGTAATTTTTTCGGGATGCAATGATGACTCATGGAGTACTTGTGGATTGCTGCCTGACCAATACCGCATATTTTGTTTATTGACGAAGCCATCCAGCCAGAAATGAGCCTCATCGCTGAAGATGATTTTTCGATGAAAATCCGAATCATTTTCAAGTTGTTGCTCAGCCCAATTCACGAACATACGACGCTTCTGGTGGTCAAGCGGCTTCAGTTCTTGCGTCAATTTAATCTTGTAAGGATGTAGGCCAAGATCTTTTCGCAAAATTCGCCACAACGACGTTACAGAGATGCCCAACGCTTGAGAACGACGTGTGAGAGACACATTTGGGCTTTCTGCAACTGAAGCCTCAGCGGCAGCAATATTCTCGACACTACGGGCACTTCTTTGTCTCACTGGCACGTGAACATTTTGTACTGTGCCTGTGGATTCAAATTTTTCCACTAGACGCTCAATTGTTGATCTGCTAGGACGATTATGACGATTTAAAAATTTTAATAAATTTTAATAATTTCGACTCGTTGTTGGCTCGTATATCTTTCCATCATGAAATGGCAAACCTTACTGAAGAGAAATGTCAAAAAATCGCAAGAAAAATATGGCGTCGTTTGCTGTCCCTGTCGCTCTACTTTTGTAGCGTCCCTATTGCAAAACCCTTTAGGAATTGTTTCTCTCAAGGAAGCTTTATGAAAACAACACAATGGAACTTCGGCAGCTATTTTGCTTCCCAATGTCAAATAAACCACCAATTTCCCTAAATGAAGCTCTGTGGTTTGACTGGCCTGTATCTCTTCCAAGAATAAAAGAATCTGGTGCAAGGAAATCTAAATTTGTCCTTTGACTTTTTATGGCATTTCATACTCAAAGACATTTCAGGTGCCTAGTGTGGATGTCTAAGCTTCAAGAACAGAACACAAGTTTTAAAGTGACAGACAGTCCATAGGCCTCTCATCTCAACCCCGTCGATCACAAACAACAATTCACCACACCCTGCCTGGGGTGCAATTCCATTTCCAATTCATAATCACACAACACAAATACCATAAGCAAATGTATTTTCAAATGAAAAAAAAAATAGAAAAAAAAAAGACGAAAAGAAAAATACAAACCTTATTAATTAAAAACACTACAATGTATGCGATAAGTGTGTGCATATCGCTGTGCGATAATTTTCTCCTAAAATGTTTTGTAAACATTTTTAACATTTAAATTAGATATTAGCTATGTTGTTCTAGATGCTCTGGCACTAACACCATGCGAGTATGGTGCACGTCGCAAACACACACACACACACTCGGACTGCCGGGAGAGTTATCTTTAATCCAATTTGTTGATGAGATACGTCCGAGGAGACGCTGGAGAAGGAACGAAGTTGGTATTGCTACGGCCAAGTGGCACTGCTGTTACTGCTCCGGGGGCGCTTATCATTGCCCATGCAGAACAATGTACATGGGTGTCACTCATACAGTGTCCGCCGTTCCAGCAAATTATGCTGTGTATAATTAGTCACCCACTTTGAAGCACACTCACTGGAATGATGGGGGGAGGCTACGAGGAGTAGGAGGAGCAGGCGGTGGCTTGTTAGGGATAATTTCTTTTTTATTTTCTTATTTGTAATTCAACGAAGCGTTAAACCGAGATGACACTAATTAATTAACAATTAGGCGTTGCGGGGCCGAGGCGCCCTTTTATCCCGCACTCACTCTCCCTCTGTGGCGAGTGTCGATCGTTGGCTCGTTATCTATCTGTGTATGCGCGTGTGTTGTGTTTTGCATGCACAAATGCAATTCAATTAACACCAATTTGCGCGCACTCTCACTCACTGTGGCAGAGATGATAAATTTTTCTGTAAATCATGTTGCATACGAGATAGACGACAACCGGATACGGAAGTCGGCCAACACACTAAAACACAAGCGAACAAAACGACGACAATATACACGAGAGATAGTACGGTACGGTCGCGGCACTAATTCGGATCTTCGGAGCACAAACACCACCACCACCACTGTACTTAATCCTTGCTGTCTCCCGAAGGAGCAATTCCAGAATTTATTATCCCTTCAGGACATCAATTACCGTGCTGAAGCTGAAGCGACCGAACAGCGATCGGGGCCTGATAGTGTACGGCCAATTTACACACGATACAACAGAACACGAAAATAGTACAAAAGTGCAGAAGACATAAACCAACAACGCAAGTGGATGTGGATGAAGGAACAGAGAGAAACAAAACAAACACCGCACAGACGCAATAATAATTATTTTCACTCCGCGACGACGACCACAACTTCACAAAGGGCGACGCTGAACTGCGGCGTTCGGACCCGCGGCAATTACCTCCGGGCTCTGGGCGGAGCGTCATTTACTTTGGCCAGCATCGCCTGAGGTCATACGAGAGTGATTCGGTGGTTGCTCTCTGCCAGTTCTCTTCGGAGGGGAAGATGCAATCCGTTGATTGGCTGGCGGCTGCACAAAAACCAATTAGAGAGCGAGTTTCTCTCCCAGTGGATCGTGTGTGGATGGTAAGATGCTGATGGTGGTGGTTTTTCTAAACGAACACCACACGGTGTCTGCATCTGTGTTCGGTGTATCTTTTTGTTTGCCGGTGGATAAACGCTACAAGTGAGGTTTACCACACGGATTTGCGGTTTGAGATACATGAATGCCGCCGCCGCGGTTGCTGTTGGCACCGCCAAAATCGAATTAAGTGCGCGCGATCGATGATCGCTGCGATTAAGTAGTTTATCCACGCTGAGGGGGTCGAAGGGAGAGCCCACGATGGGAATCATGTGAATCCAGGTGGATTCCGATGCTGTTTGTGTTCTGCTGCATGGTGGTGGTGGGTTCGGATTAGCGGTGTGAAATGGAAATCGCATCGCACGCAGCGGCAAAATGGCCAACAGCAGCGTCAATAGCCTCGAGGAAAAGACAAAGAACGGAAGTCGACTGTTAAGGATGCAGATACATTTTTTTGTTTCTGGTGAGTCAAGCTACCTTGTACCGGCCTTGTGAATAAATAAGAGCAACTAAACGTTATTTTTTTATGGATAAATTATGATGTAGTCAAGATTGGATGAGGATGAGTTGAAGGTCCTCCTGGGGTGGAACGGAAATTTCGAAACATCAACAGGTTTATGTTTTTGTTTTGTTCGTCGAGGAAATTAGGGGAAACTTGAAGGTGCACTCGGACGCAGGCATTACCTACAAAACGATCAGTTTTTTCGTCTTTTATGGATGCGGGAATTGAAGAAAGTTTACGACTGTCTGAAAGAAGCATTACGAGAGGAAAGGTTGCATAAGCTTTGTTTTGAAGATTGTTGGCGTTCTGGGAAAAAGTGTTGCAGTGACGTGTTACGATTGGTATTGGTTTAGGGTTTTTCGTTTGGAAATTTGAATGTGTTTTTGACTTCTACAAGTCTCGCACAACAATCTACACAAGAAATGGTCAAATCTCAACCGGGACCTGAACTCTTTGCACAGTAGGATAGAAATAGAAAAAAGACTTTCTAAGTTTATCGGCAAAGCAAATGTTGGCTTACGAATCTCGAAAAGACTCGAGATAGAAAATATAAATTTAGCAGGGAATATATTCAGTCACGATGAACGATTATATCTGAGCCTCTGTTGGGCGCCATTATTATGATCGAGGATAAGACCACGCAGGCAGCTCCTTCAACGTATGTTAATCATGGGAGATACAATTAACAACTAACAGAAACCAAATTCATGATGTTTTGTCCGATATACTGGAGTATAGAAAACCCTTAAACTAAACGGTAAGAAACCCTTTATCACTGTATTAGCCAGCTTTTAGCAGGTTTGCATGCTAAGTTGCTTGAGGTCCGACTTCACTTGCGTAGGTCATCTAAATCGCGTTTTTTCTCTATAACCCGGTCTCCGGGTCAGATTCAGAGTGTCTTTAGACCGGAACACTGATGTTTATCCGTGTCCCAACCATCCTAGTCGTTGCATTTAAACTCTTCTGCTAAGGTTGATGTGGTTGTATGGTGCAGTTCGGATTTGCATCTTCGACTCCAATCACTGTCTATGCAGATGGGATAACACGGGACTTCGCTACTCAAATGGCTTCTGAGTTGAAAAAAACAGCATTAAGTCAGAGTTATTCTTCTTTTCTGTGTCGCTGTCTGAGCCTATGAAGGCCAAAGTTCCTAACTATGTGATTCAAAGTTATCTGTTATGATGACTTGTTTAACAAAACGTATGTCGGTTGCTGTGCGGGCTGCACATACCTCCGAGAGTATGTTCACTTGTTCGCCTTTTACTACAATTGTTTTGAGCGAACAACAAGGCGTTTACGCAAACGACTTCTGTAGAAGCTGTTTGGACGAGGAGGAGGAGGAGACTATTCTCCATCTTCGTTGCACCTGTCCAGCTCTCTTGCGCAAAAGAAAACTCCACTTAGGAGCCTTCTTCTAAACAAACTTAGGCGACCTGATAAACATCGATGTTACTAGCCTCCTACGCTTCAAAAGAAGCTCCTATTGGTTCAATGAGTAGGCAGATGATCTTTCCGAGATCCTTGTGGTATCACAACGGACCCCTCATGGGTCTAAGTGTGTTGGTTTTAGCTGGCAGCAACTTCAGCCTAACCTACACTAACCTCAGTTTAACTAGATAGTAACATCAAACCTGCACTTAGAAACCATGTATCATCGTGCTAGCCCTTCTGTACTGGATTCCAATTCCCAAATGGCTGACTCGCTGGCCAGAGTCTGTGCAACTTACCCTTTTAATTGCTTTCTGTAGAGTCAGTAAAATAGATTTCAAGAACTCATTTCATAATGTCTTATGCAATTTGTTCAGACAGGAAAGGCCAGACACAGTGGACCAAATAGCAAGCACTTCCAAACTGGACTTACCTAACCTAAGCTAACCCACGGTAATCCCTCCTAGTTGTTCCAAAACAAATTGAAAATGCCCTACGGAGTGAAAAATGTTGTGGCTGTCAAAAGTTGGTGATGCGCCATTTGTACGAGAGCCTTCTGCAAATGCACCGTCAGTTCATATGAGCGGTCCGGACTTGGCACTACACGATCAGCCAATTTGGCTGCAATTTTTTTACAGCGGCGATCACCAGAATTAGGTTAGGTTATGGGGAAGCTCACATTATCAGTGCTTACACAGGGTCCATTTGGTCCATTGTGTTCCCCTTTACTCTTGAAAAACTCTTGATGCCGTTGCTAACTCTCTCTCTCAACCATTGGTTGGCCTGTTCTCGAACCAACCTGAGATCTTGACGAAACGTATCATGTTCATTATTGAGATTTGCCCAAGGTTCTCAAGTTCTTCAAAAAGTCTGTTTCCCATATAACGGAGGCGACGCATTTGAAGATTTTGGGCATTCGTACAGTAAATGCTTGATACTTTCCATTTCCTCTGTATCCTGGCAGCTCCTGCAGTAGTCCGGTGAATTTATGCCTCGTCTAGCCGCCATCGTGCCTATCGTGACCTGTCAGTACACCTATTAGGATACTAGTTTCTTTTTTCTCCCATGCTAGTAGGCTTTTGGTTCTTTTATTATTCAGTACCGCCCATAGGGAACGAGTTATAACACACTTACCCTTGGCGAACCAGGCGGTGTTGGTTATTTCACTTACCCTGATTTCAATCAGCCTTTTCAGTACACCGATGGGAATATTTACCGATGTTTGAATCTCTTCTGTGGTCAATGCTGATCCTTTTCGATTGATCTTGTGGGTATCGCATATTCGGTTAAGGATCTGTCGGCAGCTCGAAACTGCTTTTGATCTAATTATCTCGCTGTCTAGTGCCTTGATTGCAGCTTGACTATCTTCAAAGATTGTAATCCTGGAAGGATTTAGCTCCCTAGCGTATATAGTCTGCGTCGCCTTCTCAATGGCAAAGATTTCAGCCTGAAATATGCAGCAGTAATCCGGGAGTATAATCTGTCATGAAAGAGCTTCTCAATTCGCCGTTCGGAGTCGGCAATAAATTGTAGGTCCCTTTCATTTATACAAAAATTGTGCCACGCGGAATATGAATGGTTGCGAGAAGCTAGGCCTTGATTCACCTGGAGCTGTCGCGCTAGCTATTTATTATTTTTTAATCCAGGAGTTTGTATAAGTCGTTAATCTTAAGTGACTTACAGAAAACGCCGGAACCGGTTCCTTTATCCATCTTAGACCACTGTCTCACACCATATGATTGGGTAGGCCTCAACCATTGAATTGTGGGATCTAATGGGCCCCGTTAAGGGTTGTTTCCCGAGTATCACCGTAGTTACAAATCAATCTGTTGATTGATGATTCAGTAAACGTTTATTCAGTCTTTTTGCATTTCTACCCCCAGTGGTTAAGAAAGGGAGAACCTTGTTTCTAGGTCAAGCAAACACCGGAAGCCTCAAACTTAATCGTCCACTAATCCCAACAAATGAGATTATACTCCACCTCTTAGTCTGTTTGTAGAACTCCTTCCCTTCTACAGCTCTGAAAATATCACCACGACTAAGACGACTACTTGCTTATTAAAAAAATAAAAGTCTTCATCTTCAGAGTAAGCACCACCGCTTTAGATTCGCACTGTACTTAAGACGATCATCAACGTGCCTCTCGTGTTTCCCAGGCAAATCATTTGCCGCCTTGAGCAAAAACAAAACCCCCAAAGGCACAACAATTTAATTACAGCAATTGACTTGAGTTCATTTGGACTCGATCTTGCACTTGATTCCCAAAGCTGTCAGACTGACTGGCCTACGTACAAATTAATAAACTCGCCATTGCCATAACATTTCATTTAATACATGTCCAGTGGCTGTCGCTGTCGCTGTCGGGCACTTTGCATGCTCCCACTCGCCATTCGATTAACGTCATCTTGTGGCAGGGGGTGACAATGCTCTGTGGATACTGTGGGAATGTGCTCCAAATAGTGCATGTTTTATAACGGAATTCCCTACACCTGCATGAAGGGTTTCCTTAAGTGTCCATCTATCATAAAAGAGCAGGCACACGCCCCCCCACTTGTGTAGGACACAACCGAGGTGCTCTTTTTGACCACCAGTCCTCGGCCAAAGTGATTATTAGGTTCCCTCGGTCTATTCATCGGCTTTCGTTCGGTTTTATTGTTGCATATTTATTCTTTTGTGGTTTTCCCCGTTTACATTTTAATTTAACAGTTTTCTTGGCGAAGAGCAAGCACCATAAAAGATGATTGAGACCGGGAATCAATGAATGCCATATAAATCTACATTAATGGAAGCCCCTAAATGGTTGGTGGTCTAATAAAGGCCTTAACAATAGAACAGCCTCTTCTCGTGTTATGCGACAACTTCCGGAATTGCGGAATATGCAGATGTGGAGGAAGTTTTTTTATTTACTCAATTCTTTTTTTTTTGTGGATATTTTCAATTAAGACAAGCCTGTGAGTCAATGTATCTTTTTTTTTGGGAAATATTTCGGTGAAAGATCTCGGGACAAAGTTTGTTTCGGCTATTGAATGGTTGGATGTGATGTGAAATTTTGGTGTTGACCTTCGAAGTGGTTGGTTAAGTCTCTGAAATTGCTTTGAAATATTAAAAATTTGGCAGGGGGTTTTGTGTAACATTGTGCCAGGCACCCTCGCTTACCTAATGATCATGTAGAGATGCCAAGCCTTCCGTCTTCTTAAATTCCAAAAAAAATATACCAAGATTCATGATAAAAATGATGTTGCCACGAGGATTGTTTATAAAGGATTTTCCAAGATAAAGCTAAGATTCTTAATCGAAGGAAGTCCCTAAACACCTATTGAACAACAAGAAGGCGGTGGTTTGAATACAGCAAAGCAAGAACCGAAAAGCTCTTACATATGAAAAGAAAATCCTTGTCATTATTGGTAGAGATAGTGACTGGCTACAATATGCTAAGATGCCACGCAAAGACGCTGCATCTGAGCGAAAACGATTTATGCAGAAAGTGCGGGGATGAAGAGCGACATAAGGACACGACCCATTTTCTCTGTCACTGCCAAAATCTTTGTAATATAAGAAAAACAAATTTCTCTTCAAAAACGTCGAAGAGCTATAGATCATCATTGGATCTGCTTATGATTATAAGAACAGACGGATAGCTAAACATCAGGCCGGTAGAACAATGCAGTAAGAACGTACGATCGAACGAACGGTCCACATAGACCCAATTGAGATGAGGGGTACCTAGATCGTCTTCACCGGCTTCCAAACCTAACTTATTACCACTGAGGTTAATCATTCAGAAGGAGGTAATGACTTGATGTCCGGTAAAGACCACTATTTCGTAATTACATAGGTCCTGTCACCATGTTCAAAGGGAAAAACTGTGAAAATCCAGATGACCGTCTGAAAAAGTTTACTCATGTATTTCACACAATCAGCACTGCAAACAGTACTGGATCTGAATGCTATTTGAATCGTAAAACTAAATAGTCCACCGTCTCTGCTAAGTTTTAGCATCTGCAATGAAAGTTTGGCTGGTGCTGGTGGCTGGTGCTTCAGACTCCCTTCAATCACTCAACAATTGGAGTAAGAATAAACCCAAAAGGATTCATTACGGGTTTGCCGTGGAGAAATATATGGAAAAATACCAACTAAAATAATAAACAATCGAGTTGCAATCGAGGCGTGTAAGTACCCAGAATAAGTAAGCACTCGGCATCTCTGAGAATATTCTCCAGAATATTCAAAACAGAAGTGTACGCGAAGCTACCACGGTCGAGAAATCCCTTTACTGTCTCACAATCAAGCTAATATGCTATAAACTAGAATACGTAGGAGTTGAGAAACATGAAGAAACTGACGCATTGGCAAGAAATAATTTAGAATCCCCATTCTTAGATCTTAGGACCAAAACCATTTTGTGGAATAGAATTGCACAAAATGCGATCAGGCACTGGGATGAAATCACCTTTTCAGTGAGATCAGGGAACGTCTGGGTAAATAAAACTAGAAGAAAAACAAAACTTGCCTAAGCCTTTATAAACACAGGCTTTTTGACAGACATGTTAACGGCTCAAGGAGCACTTTTTAAAATTGAGTATAGAACAGGATGGGGATTGCAGGTATCTGGAGGAAAACCACGCACACCTTCTCATGGAGTTTGAAACTTCAATTCATTAGGAATACCTGGGGACCTATGTCTTATCACAAGAGATACCTACGTCGGTTCATTAAAGCAGTTGGACTGAAGAAGGTGTTATAACTCGAGTATTACATCGACTAGAGTCTAAGTACTGAGGCTCAATAGATCTCCTACGTTTCACTGCATTCCTCAAGTCTGCATATACAGGTTTGTTTTACTTGGATAACGAGTGGCAGAGGAATTGTAGATAGCAAGATCTCAGACGCAGGAATTAAAGACTATCATTCTAAGTCCAAAATTAACAGCCGAGACAACTCGTCCTAGAAAGATACTCGAAAAACCCCCTACACAAGCCCTTGCATTCTATTAAGCTTGGAGTCGTAAGCAGAAAGAAGTACCACTACACAGAATTAGGGCCCAATTAGGCATAATCCCTGGAAGACCAAAAACAGAAACTTCCTTCAAGATTATTGAGGAAAAGAAAATTTCATGGGCAATAATATTCCGAGAAGCCGCGAGACGCTTCTGGCATCGATGGCGTCCACCCATGTACTGCGAGAAGAGAGTAGCATCCTCTAATTTAGCTCCTAAAAATAGACGAATTCGTCGAAGTCCTTGACCATTCGATCTCCTAGAGACAAAGAGAAGGTACACGAGAGAAAATCAGAAGTTACAACGTTGGAGCAGAGAAAGTGCAAGGGACTGCAGGAATATACAGGTATTGGACAGGGCGGAGGCAAAGGGATGTGCATTTCTACCTCACACAATTCCTTACCCCACATGGGTCCTTCAATACAAAATGGAAAAAGTAGAGACAACAACAAGCCAGTTTGGTGACTCGACTTAAGACAACGCTAAGCACACATTCTTCAGAAGCACTAGATGAAACCAAGAGGTAGTGGGAATCACACAGGTGAGGAAAATTGGAATAGAACCAAGTGAGCTCCTACATCGAGGAAGTCCTGAAGGTAAAGAAGAAAGCAGGACATACATAAATCCTTCAAAGCCGTAGAAGATTGGAGCCTATAGAGTCTAGGAAAAGGGGCACAACCCTCAACTAATGTAAGAAGCAGTTACAGGGCTCGATTTTCTGAAGATGGGGAGGGTTTAGTCGGTTAGAGTCCGACACACTGAGGGGAGTTGGTCGCCCCTGATGGTGCATGAAACAGGTCATTTTTTTTATTATACCTTAAAGCCTTTCCTACCTGCGTTTAAACACCCCACTTAAGATCTACGAAACCTGGTGCATCACTGACAAACTTCATGTCTGAATGCTTGCGAATCAAACATAATTTAAAATACGAGACTGAGGACAACAGGACTGGCACTTACAAGTTAGTAGACTTTTGGAATTTACCATGTACAATGCATTTCTTATTTTTTTCTAATTCAATTTAAAATGCGATCAAAAATTCATCTAGTTCACACGAAACCTCGTCATCTCGTGACTTTGTCGAATGTAAACATTGGAGGCCCATTTGCCGCTGCAACCCCACAACCCAGATGCTTAAACGGCCCTTCTTCCTGTCTAAGCAAGCCCAGCACTCTGTCTATTGCGAAAACAACATCTAAACTAAATGTTTGAATGGGATTTGTTTGATCACTGACGACAGTAACACATGTGAGCATGTCATCGAAAATCGAGCGTTCGCCTATGTGCCGACAGTCTGCCACATCCACCAAAGAGGAGCTGGCAAGAAATATTTCGAAATACTTCTGCCGATTGCATGCCCGCCTTCAGCACACAGTAGCTATTCATCTTCTCTTGCAGTGTGGCATCCGTCGGCCTGTAGCCTCAGGTCTGTTTACCTGAGAGTTAGCCCACAATTCGATCCGTGAGAAAATCCATCCGAACAGCATCCGTGGCAATCTTCTCTGATTCATTAGTCGAACCGGGGGAATTTGAATTTGGTGCAAACTTTTGAGTGCCATCGCAGCCGACAATGCCCTCTTTTGGGGACTCTACACTCTACTCTACCTGGTGACCTTTAGCGGCGCGCGATGATGATTGTGCGCCGGTACGGCCGCTGACTGACAACACCGTCAAACTCGGCTTCAAGATGGTTTTTTTTTTTACGACCGATTAAAAGCGAACCAACAACCCAGGGCAAAGCAAACGAAGAACAAATCAAATCGAATCCGCCGCTGTTCTCAGATACAAATTCGTCGATCTTACACCTTTGCAGGGTGCCAGCGCTAGTGGCTGTGCCTGCCGTGCGCGTCGGATGAAGCCACTACTCCCAGGGACCACGAACGATTGCGCCTGCCAATGCCATTTTCCCGAATCTCATCGAAGAGGCATAGAACAAGAACAATTTTAATTAGCGCAACCTCTGTTTTCGGTTTCATTCGTTTTCGTCGTCTTCGGCGGTGTGTTATTGGATTGGGCTGCAACCGCAGCCGCACTGGGAATGCCAGCAAACACATCCGTCCGTCTGTCTGTCCAGAGTCCAGCCGAGAGGAGGAGGAAGAGTATTCTTCAGGTTGCGTTTGATATGCTCTTGCTGCTGTCCGTTTCGGTTCATTCGGAATTTTCGGTATTTTTTCCACCGAAGCGGTCCGTGAACGGACCAGGTATTCGGTTGCTCATTTATTTCATACATAAATGCGGCCCTGGAATTCACCTAACATTCAAATAAAATATTTTCTGCTTCTTAATTAGTAATAAAAGGTTTCTGTGTGTCGTTTTTTGCGCAGAGGATTATAAGCTTGGGATTCGCTTCTTCGGCTGTTAATTGGCTTTTTTTTGTGCCCGCTGGAGGTGCGTCAGCGCGGCACACGGAAATGGGCTGTGAGCACGGTGTGCGGTGGCCAGCTCGACTGGTATGGTGGTCTTTGTTTGGATACATGATTCTTTTTCTGAGGCACTGTGCGTAAGGTACATGACACGCTATGACATGTTCTAAAAATTTCAACTTTTTCACGTTTCATAATGGCGACTTTTTACTAATCATCGTTGAGACATTTACATAAAACAGAAAAACGTTTAACACCGGTTTGGATCGTTGCCGCCGTCGCGTCATGGTGGGAATTCATCGGGAGACGAATTAATTTTTTAGTAGAGAAGGAGATATAATTGAGAGATCTGCACTGATTTATACCAGGAAACTAGTGCGATGAATTATCTTTTAGACAGGGCTATTCAAAGCTACAAATTGGTGGGATAAATTCCAGACTTTTCCATACTTAAATAGGTTTATTTAAGGAAAACTGGAAGGAAAAGTTTTTATACTTCCTTGACATAATCACCCAGTTGAGGTTGATTTTCATATTTGAAACACTTGTGGTGCGTTTCTTGAAAAGCGATTTGTGTCATGGCGGTCTTGACAAAAGGATACCGCAATAAACATTTGAGTTCTATTTGTACATCGAACTGGCTGGAGGCGCTTGTTGCTTGAGGCCCAGCCTAACTCCGGACTGTAGCGCGACCTTAAGTAAGTAAGTAACGTACCTACATTTAAAACCTAAAGTTGAAGTTCAAATGTTGGTTGTCTTAGAAATAGAATAAGCACTGACATCGACCAAAAGGATTAGCGACGAATGTGACGGTGGGGTGGCTTCAGAACCTTTGTCTGGGAGAGACAGAGGAAAGTGGTCCTTTAGTTTTAGGGATGGTGGCGATGCAGTCCGGGGTGGACCTAGGCCTCAACCAACAAGCGTCTCAAGTCAGCTCGATTTATATCCAGCTGCCTCCAGTCTCGCACGCCAAGTTGGTTAAGGTCCCCTTCCACTTGCGTGTGCCACCTGAGTCGCGGTTTTCCTCTACTGCGCCGTCCCTTGAGTGTGGATTTGAAGATTTACCGGGCCGGAATATTGGTATCTATCCCCTCTACATGACCCGGCCACCTCAGCTTTACTCTTCTGGCTAAGTAGATGTCGATGTACAGTTCATCGTTGTATCTCCTCGTTCACTCACCGTCTATGTAGACGCGGCCGAAAATCATCCGAAGAATGTTCCTCTCGAAACAGCCAAGAGTCCATAACTCTGTGAGGTAGAACAGGACTGGGATGATTAAGGTCTTAAGCAGAGCCACTTTCGTCGAGAGAGGGCTTTCCTACTGAATTGTCTTCTTAGGTCATAGAAACAGCGATTCTTCATTTAATTTCAGCGCTGATGCCATTATCCGTAATTATAGTGGAGCCTAGGTAGATAAAGTACTTAACTGCCTCAAATTTATAGCTGTTTACAGTGATGTTCTGTCCGAGTCGTCGGTGCTGAGTGTCTTTTCTTGTTGACAGCATATGCTTGGCCTTGCCCTTATTGACCGCTCAACCCATCTTCGTCGCTTCCGTCTCAATACTCAACATGCCAGTAACATCGCGCTGCGTTCTTCCGATTATGTCAATATCGTCGGCGTATGCGAGTAATTGGACGGACGGACGGAATATTGTGCCTCTATCCTATCTAGTACGGTGTTTAAGACAACGCGTCGCCTTGTCGAAATCCTTTTTTAACATCAAGGATCTCGGTGATGTCTTGACCGACCTGGTTGGAGCAGAGTGCGATCTCTATTGCCATCCTGCACAAACGAACGAGTTTGGCAGGGATGCCAAAACTAGACATGGCTCTGTATAGCTCGTCTCTATAGATGCTGTCATACGCGGCCTTAAAATCGATAAAGAGGTGGTGAGTATCGATTTGAAGTTCCTGGGTTTTTCCAAGATCTGCCGCGGTGTGAATATTTGGTCGATGGTGGACTTTCCTGGCCTGAAACCGCACTGATATGGACCGATCAGCTTGTTGACGAACGGCTTCAGGCGTTCACACAATACGGCAGATAAGATCTTGTAAGCGATGTTAAGAAGACTGATGCCTCTGTAGTTGGCGCAGTTCAGAGGGTCTCCTTTCTTGAGGATCAGGCAAACAATGCTGAGGTTCCATTCATCGGGCATTCTTTCCGCCGCCGGCCATATTTTACAGATGAGTTGGTGCATGCTCCTTACCAAGTCATCGCCTGCTGCTTTGAACAGCTCGGCAGCTAGGCCGTCAGCCCCAGCAGCTTTGTTGGACTTAAGCTTCGATATGGCTTTCTTCACCTCGTCCAGGTCGGGTGGACGAATTGTTGGTCTTCGTCGTCCAGGTTGAATGGTTCATTCTGCCTGACAGCGGGATTTGATTCGTCGTCGCCGTTAAACAGTCTGCAGAAGTAGTTCTTCCATATCTTCAGCACCGACTGCGATTCTACTACGATGTTCATCCTTGCAGGCAGCGGTTCGGGCTCTGTAACCGTGACAGGTTCTTTTTACCCTTTGGTAAAACTTCCGAACCTCATTCCTGTTGTGACATTTCTCTATTTCCTCGATCGCGCGCTTCTCATGCTCTTTCTTTTTCCTCCTGAAAAGCTCGTGTTCGTCTCTCCTCTTCTGCCCGTAGAGCTCGCGGGCAGCTCTGGTCTTTCTATGCAGCGCCGCTTTGTATGCCTCTTGTTTCGCTGCATGTGCTTGCCGGCACTCGTCGTCAAACCCGAGATTTCGTTGTGGTGGCCGTGTGAAACCCAGCACATCAGAGGGGGCATCTCTGATGGCTTTTTGGCAATGTTGCCACTGGTCTTCAATACTTGATGCTGGCGGCATAGGACCTCTTAAGAGATTGAGAGAGACCTGATCGGAAAAGGATCTGGTGATCTCTTGCGATTGCAGCCGTCCGACGTCAAACTTCCTCACAGTATTTCCTTGTCTTGGCGGTGTTCGGGATATCCGCAGTCGTACCTTGGCTACAACAAGGTAGTGGCCCGAGTCAATGTTGGCCCCTCGGAACGTTCGGACATCCATGATACTGGAGGAGTGCCTTGCGTCGATCGCAATGTGGTCAATCTGGTTGACGGTTGATTGATCAGGAGATCACCATGTTCCTTTGTGGATATCGAGTTGTGGGAACCACGTAATAGCTACGACAATGTTCCGCCCCGCAGCAAAGTCGACCAGCCTAAATCCGTTATCGGAGGTAGTGTCGTGTAGGCTGTGCTTTCCGACAATACTACCAAAGATGCCCTCTCTTCCTAGCTTTGCGTCAAAATCGCGGTCTGTTAAGGGACCTAACATTCCACGTGCAGATCCGGAATTCGTTGTCCTTAATTCGTTTGCATGTGTTGTCATCAGTGAATCCGTCCGTATCCGAGGCTTGTTTTTGCTTCGTAACTAAATTTGACCACTTACGGGGCTAGTTAGATGCCCTACCTAGAATTCAAAAGACCAATCTCATGCTCATTCTCAAGCAGAAAGGAATGGACAAGGGGAACAATACCAAACACGCGAAACAAACCCATCTATACCGATGGATCCAAAATGGACATTGACGTGGGCGCAGGTGTGTATATTTTCAATCAAACTTAGCCGCTTTCAGACTTCCGGACCATAGCAGTGTTTTCCAGGCGGAGGTTCCATCGACAGTCGGCCAGCACTAAAAGCCAGTTCTCTTATTGAAATAAACTCGAAGCTTGTGACGTGCTGTTGTAAAGAGCTAAGTGCTCTTGCCACACAGCCTAGGGTAAAACTATAGTGGGTTTCTGGACATGAGGGCATACCAGGAAATGAGAGGGCTGATGAATCGGCAAGGAAAGGATCTACGCTAGACCTAGAGTACGCTGATCAGTCAGTGAAAGTCCCGCTACGTAAACTCAAACATGAAGCATGGATCAGGATTCTAGCGGAAGCTCTTTGGACTCCTGTAAAATAACCAGAAAATTATGGCCAAGGTACAGTGGTGCCAGAACTAATACTCTCATGCAGAAGGACAGAGAAACCCTCTCCATTCTTGTAGGAGTAATTACAGGTCATAATACTCTGCGCTATCACATGAAAAACTTAAGGCTAAGTGAGGACGGCCCTTGCAGTGGCTGCGGAGAAGATGAAGTTAATAGGGACACAACCCACTTCCTCTGCCTCTGTGCAGGTCTTCTTTTTTTTTTTAGATGTCACTTCTTCCAAAATACCGATGAACTAAGTGACGCACCTATCAGGGACATCCGGAGGTTCATTAAGGCTTTAAAATGGTTCGAAACGGTGGGGCTCCGCGAGCAAGGGGTATCTTCTCACCCAAAATGAGCTTCACAATAGGTCTGTACAGAGCTGAGCGTGGCACAGAGGGCCCTCTCTCTCCTCGCCAATCCATCTACATAACCTTGAAACAGGTCGACTAAAATGCCATCGAGTTACTGTAGCTTGATTTATCTTCAGCGATTTTGTCGTGGTTAAACTATGGGGTTGCGACCTTGTTGTGTTCTTTGGCGCATAAGACTGTCTGGACTCTCCAAATGTTGTCCTAGGTGATAAGTTCCACTTGACCAATGCCATGTGAACATGTCCCCGAATATACGGCAATGTACCATCATTTAAAACCTGATATTGAAGCTCGAGTATTGGTTGTTGTAGAAATAGGGTAAGCACTGGCATCGGCCAAGACGAAAAGCGACGAAGGTATCGCAAAACATATCGGCTGACTGGCTTCAGGTTCTCGACGAACCTTTATCTAGGACAAACAGAGGAAAGCGGTCTTTTACTTTTAAAAGGTCTTCCAATAGGGACTTCCGAAATTTGACAGTTAATAGCGGCCATATTGTTGAAGCTACATCTGTCAAATTGGCTGTCATTTATTCAATCTGTTTTGCCAAATCGCCATGGATGGATACAGCGTTCAACAGCACGTGCAACTAATAAAATTGTTTTATCAAAATGGGTGTTCTATTCGGGCAACGTTCCGCGAGCTTCACCCATTTTACGGCCGCCATAATCGTCCTTTCGAGAGGACTATTCGCAGTGTAGTGGATAAATTTGAGTCCACTGGTTCAGTAAACGATCAACCAACATCCGTATGTCGACGAAACGCAAGATGTGCCGAAAACATCAGCGCTGTCCGTGAGAGTGTGCAGGCGAATCCGAGGCAGTCGATTTCGTGTCACTCACAAGAACTCGGCCTTTCGCAGACCACAACTTGGCGAATTTTGGGTCGTGACTTGGGCCTGCACCCGTACAAAATTTAACTGACCTAGGATCTGAAGGTAAACGACCATAGACAATGACGTGTGTTCGCTGAATGGGCTCTGGAGCAGTTGGAAACTGACCCTAATTTGCAGCGAAAAATCATCTTCAGCGATGAGGCCCATTGCTGAATGAATGGTCGCCTTCAATATTCCGGGCAAATGGATTTGTTTACATATTTACGAGTTTTGATTGGCTGACAGCCTGAAAAATAACTGAGTATTTCGTCAATTGTTTGACTGCAAATAAATCCATTTGTCTAGAATAGTGAACGCGCCCAATGGGTACGTCAACAAACAAAATTGTCGAATTTCGGACGATACCAATCCACATGAGATCCAAGAGCGTCCAATGCATCCCGAAAAAGTCACTGTTTGATGTGGATTTTGGGCTGGCGGCGTCATCGGTCCATATTTCTTTGAGCACGATGTTGGCCAGGCCATCACCGTCAATCTTTTGGCCTGAATTGGATGATATATAGACGGGGCCGAAAATCATCCGAGGAATTTTCCTCTCGAAACAGCCAAGAGCGACCTCATCCGCTTTTAACAGAGCAGAATTGGGCTGATTAAGGTCTTATGCGGGGTCACTTTAGTCGTTCAAGGGAGGGGTTTGCTATTTAATTGCATTTAACTGCCCAAAGAAACAGCGATTGGCAAGAGTTATTCTTCGTTTAATCTCAGCGCTGGTGTCGTTGTCTGAGTTTATAGCGAAGCCTAGGTAGACAAAGTCCTTAACTGCCTCAAAGTTATAGTTGTCTACAGTGACGTTTTGTCCGAGTCGTCGATGTTGAGCGTCCTTTCTTGTCTTGCCCTCATTGACCATTAAATCCATCTTCGCCGCTTCCGTGTTAATACTCAATGCGCCAGTAACATCACGCTGCGTTCTTCGGATTATGTCAATATCATCGGCGTATGCACGTAATTGGACGGACGGACGGAAGATTGTGCCTCCGTTGTTGGCGCGTGTGTTTTACACTATTCGTTCAAAAACGATGGTAAAAACAATGCTTCGCCCTGTCGGAATCCTTTTTTGACATCAAAGAACCCGCTCAGGTCTTGACCGACCTTGTCGGAGCAGAGTGCGTTCTCTATTGTCATCCTGCAGAGAGGAACTGGCAGGAATGCCAAAACTAGACTAGATGCTGTCATAGGCGGCCTTAGAATCAATAAATAGGTGGTGGGTATTGAATGTTTGGTCGATGGTGGACTTTCCTGGTCTGAAGCCACACTTGTGATGTGGAACAAACTCATGATCTAAAGTCAGGTTCGATCGCTGGACCCTTTCGTGATGGTGGAACCGAATCAGCTAAGCGAAGTATGCGTTTGGAATGTTCTCCAAAGTATGGCGAAACTATTTTATAAGCGTAAACATTAAACTACGAATGTTCGGTTATATGAGTGCAACATTTGGAAAGTGACTTCTACTATCAAATGAACACCTTTACCAGAGAACGGGTCAGAAGCCGATGGGCACAGTCATTCATATACAAAAGAGCCAGTAGATTGTTCTCACATTTCAAAAAGGCTAACTGCGATATGCAATGGAATCCGCTTACCCAAGAGTGGGTCGATTGAGAAATACATGGCGCAGAACAGTTGAGGAAGAGTTTCGACAATTGCTGAAGAGTTGGAGAGGAAACAGGACACAAGTAATTGTTTTTCCAGTTGAGTAGGGTATACCCCTTTCTTCAGTCTTTTGAGTTACTGCAGATGAAGACATCTGTTCCAAGCCATTCAAACTGCCGATTGACGCATAACTAAATACAAACTTAGCTAAATAGCAAAGCCTCACATCATGTAACAGGTAGTCGCCGTGCCTCAGTGATTGGTGCGTAAGACTGCTGTGCAAGCTCCATAAGTATAAGTCCCAGCCTTTCCACCGAACGTTTTTCGCGGCACCACCTCTCGTCGGGGAATGTAAAACCTTCGGGAGTAAAATTTGTCATGAAGAAGCTTCTCAATTCGGCAATAAATCGAAAGTGCCTTCGGGCGAAAAATAAAACTCGCAAAGCATGAATGGTTGCGAGAAGCTAGGCTTTGTCACATCCCGATCTTTCGCACAAGCTATTTATTTGTTTTTTTATGCACTTCACCAGCCTTTCAATACACACAAAGGTAGGGTATTCCCAGGCCTTCAGGCTCCCAAGACCATTCAGATCTGCACCTGTCGATCTCCTGCCGCCCAAGTACTAAGTACTTCTTATCGAAAACTAATTAATTAAGGCAATTAGTAACAGTACACAGGAGGTTAGGTACAGGCCTTGCATCCAATCCATTATCATTGAAAGATGTGAATAGAATCACCAAACGTTTCCCATATTTTCCAATTAATTTCAATTAAAATTCCTTTATGATTGGCTTTCCATTATTGAAGATTCCACCATTTCACGACCTCCAAGTGGGTTAAATTCCCAGGAGCCACTGCTCACGGTTTCCTCGAGAAAAACTCAGTTCAACACTTCAATTCAGGGTCATCATACCCATCCTCCTCACCCTACCACGTCAACATAAGGAATTCTTGCAAATTAATTGCAATTCCAGGAATCCACACATTGGTCACAGAGTTGCCTCCGTCATTTGACGACGATATCTATTCATCATCGAAACATCGGCTTCTGCCGGAGAAATTCACTAATTCATTTGTTATTTTATGTGGCGGTGTTTCCAATACGAGAACAATCTCTCCTCCCCTCGGTCCGGGTGCATTTTTATTACCAATTCCTGCCACCATTTTGCGGTTCTTTCGGCTTTCCATTGGAAAATGATAATCTGCCTCTGCAGAGCGGCCTAGAACCGTTTCTATTGTTCGACGAGTGAACAAGCCCGCCACCTCTTTATGGAGGAGAGAATGTCCGAAAACGATTGTATCTCGAACTAATTAGTGTTATCGGTCTAATGTTTTTACGACCCGTGTCTATTGTTGGCCACAGCCTTAGAAATAGAAATCCGACACCCGATACCCGTCGACACCCATATCTGTTTAACAAGTATCTGGAGAATTTACGACCATATAAAAACAGTTTCGGAATTGTAAATAACTTGTCCATGTGTCACGTTTGTTTTGCAATTAACACCTGTGTATCAATCAGACGAATCCCCAATTGGTGCGCTCACAAAAGGCTTAATGGGCTGAAGCAACACACTCAATTTAATGGCAAACAACGGTAATGAACCGACGGCCACTCTCTCTCCCTCTCACTCTGTCAGTCAATCGCGTCGTCCCGCGAGACTGCAGTACGCACTTTAATTACAAAATAAATTACAATATTGATGTCCAATTATGAAAGTGATTTTCACTGACATTTGTGGCACAGCGATCGGCGCTAATTAAGTTTTACATCGATTTGCGGTGTTCAGCGTGCGGTAAAATATCGTAACGATCGCACGAATAAATCATGTTTCTCTCACGCCGATTGCGAGTTGATAAATGTATCTCAGCGATAATTATCCATATTCTGCCAATCGCAAGTGAACTCTTTCACCGCGAGTTACCGGCTGGCCGCTGGGCCATTCCATTACATTACAGACCGCACAGTTCGATTTGGAGACCGCAAAACAGTAGGCAACAAGGTCCGTTTGTATCTTTTTGTTAAACCTCGCCTTATCTGCACCGACCGTCAGAAGATACAATAAAAGTCGGTCTTTAACACTTAAATGTCACCTGTGCGGTGTGGTTCTTTTCTTCCAGCACGGCCAGTCGGTTCTGTGGGTAGTACAACAGATGTAGGTACACGGCGAGCACACGAGGAGATACAAGATACAAAAAATAAGAAAAGGAAAGGAGGCGGCAGTACCAGCACCAGCACCAGCATCAGCACTGGCGATGCCATCGGGAAGAATTCCGCGTTTGTTACTGAAAGCGTCAATTATTCGAATAATTTATGATTTTATGTGAGGAATATGTATAATGGCTTGTACGTTGTGGGTTCTTTGGACCAAACACGAAGTCAATTTGTATTGTCTATTGTCAACACAACAGATTCTCTGTGGCGGACGACAACCCGAACGATATATCGCGCAGCATAAGTTTTCTATTTTGATTTATATTCAACGGAATATGTTATAATTGGCTCCGATGGCCTGGTGGTAGGTGGTGAAGTTAGTTGGTTTATTGCCAGGATGGCATATTCCGTAACAATGGTGGTGGAGCTATGCGATCGTTGTAAGATTTCATCGGATTGTACAGAGTTTACCAATCGGTGTTATTTTTTTTTTTGTGAAATTTGTTTCAACTGAATGTATCTACAGATACTATCAACAGAGGGGGAGTACCTGCTTGATCGAATGGCCCTAATTCGGAAAAATTAGGGCGAATCGGAGCCAACACTATCTCAATATAAACAATGGGCGGAAGGTACTTTACAATATTCGTAAAAATTCAAAGCTTTACCACTCTTAAAGTTCGAAAAAGTCCTTAACAACAACAAGTGGTTCGTCATCTTTGTGATCAACTAATGGACGACCTAACACAAAGCTGTATATCGCAAATGACTTAGCCAAGTACAAAAATATGCCGTATATGCAGTAGTTAAGCTTTCAGAACTACTACTCTGGACATACCAATGCCCCTATATACACATGGCAAACAAGTGGGAGCCATACCTACTACTTAACTCCTACTTATTAGGCTAACGACCATTAGAGGGTTAGACCCTGAACGACTGCCTTCTCTCCTTCACGTTACCGGTCACGCTGCTTCCAGTTGGTTAGACCAAACTCTGTTGCATCCGCGATCATTTGATCCTTAAACCGGAGGTTCGGACTCCCGTTCTTTCGCGAGCAAGGTGGCAGAAATTCTAAGACTCTCTTGTCAGGAGCATTATCGTCCATTTGCTAGATGTGGCCGAACAACTGTAGTCGACGGATTTTTGCCTTCCGGATTATATCGTCATCTTTGTATAGCACGCGGTTAAAACTTCTTCTCCATTCAGACAACTTCTTCTTCACAGACGGTACTAAAGGTATGACGTAGAATTTTTCTTTCGAAGAAACCTAAGATCTCTTCAGCTGTCTTGCTTATCGCCTAGCTTCCGACTCCAGAGCGGACGAGTGGAAAGATCAGCTTTCTGAAAAGCACTATTTGGATCTATAGTGTTAGGAGTTTTCACCCAAGTTGTTTGGACAAACCTTAGTAGCACCGGTTGCCTAGGGTTTTTCTTCGTCGAATTTTCATCTGGGTGTCGTTTGTGGAAGTTACATTTGCCCTGAGGTAAACAAACTCCTTCACTACTTCAAAGTTGTAGCTGTCGATGGCATGTATGACAGACTGATTTCTTGTAGTGTTTGGTCTTACCCTCATTTATCTTAAGGCCAACTTCTCTAGCCTGCTCTTCAATTACCGTAAAAGCCTCAATGGCGGCAAGTTGCGAGTGGGGGAAAATATCGATATTGTTTGCGTGTCCCAACAACTGGACGGACTTGGAGAAGATAGTGCCTTCTGCCCGCATAACTATCTGTTCCAACACAAGATTGAAGAAATCGCACGACAGCGCATCACCTTACCGAAATCCGGTGCGTGTTCGGAATAATTCGGAGGTTCTGGCTCTAAACTACACGGCACACCGCGAGCTTCGAGAGTTGTGCGACACAGCCGGATCAGTTTTTCTCGGAAACACGAATTTAGCCATTACGTTGTATAGCTCCATGCGATGAATGCTGTCGCATAAAGTTAATTTGGAACTCAAATGGATACCAGGATTTGTCGCAGTGTGGAAATTTGGTCAGCGGTCGATTTGGTGCCCCGGCAGCCAAGCTGATAGTGGCCAATTTGTGTGGAGCAAAACGGCGCGTGTTTTTTTTTTAATCCTAGTCAGCCAGAGTTTGCTAGCAAAGTCAAATTTTATACGTAAAAAAATTGAACAACCAGCTGGCTACAACTCTTGATTTTATCCCCATTCAAAAGCATGGCCAGGGGCGCCGAAAGCGATGTTTTTCATTTATAGCGTTGGTATCACTGGCAAATTGTTCTGTTCTCTTGACATTTGACCGGCGTCTGAGTACGAAGATGGAAGATGTTATGATTTCCCACCTCTTTTTGTAAATTATCCATTGAATAAATTCTCTAAATTATGGTTTTCACAACAAATTAAAAAAAAAACAAATTGGTTTAATGCCGAATACTTTGACAGTTTGACAGCCAATGTCATAGGAAAGAAATCACACGTACCAACTTGACGGAATAAAAAATCGACTGAATTTGGCTGGCTGCGAATCGTCTAAATGAACGACTGGCTAGCTAGGTTTCAAAAAAACACGCCTTTTATTGTGATAGCCTACGCCGAAGTAAATCCTTCCCAGTACCAAACGAAAGACTCAGATTCAATTAGATTGGTTTGAAAATTGAAATCGAATCTTGTCCATTATCACAGTGGGCCTTAAATTAGTCGGTTTGGGGGAATAGAGAGGTCTTCTTAAACCAAAGTTTAGGCCTTGTGATTCCACTCTGAATGCCAGAGTCGACTCCAAATCTGCTCCTGAAACTATTAAGACTTCCTATCGTAAAGATGTTGGTCGACCATGCTGACAGGATTCAGATCATTTTGATTGGGGGAGAAGTACTCTCCTAAAGTGGCTTTTCGAATTCTAGTAAGGGCGAGTCACGGGCTAAGGAAATACACTCTAGATTCATTCTCTTCATCACTGCAACTCCTGAACAAATCGTTTCGGACAGTTTCAAGCAACCATCTATGATTTGCTTTCGACAGAGCATCGTTGTAAGTCAGGTGCTTGGCAAACATTGGTGGTTTGACGTCAATGCCTTAGATTTTACCGTGCTAGATGCAAATAATAATCGCAATACCTGAGTACGATATTGAGCTAACCTTCAGCCATACGTCAGCTTGACGTACAGCTGTAACCTCCTTCAGTGGCTAGGGACACTGAGTCACGTCACGTCACGTCACTTCTACGACTTGTTCAATCTTCTCCCCAGTAATCCATACATGCTGGAATGACGATAGAGATTTCTACATTGTAAGGATAGAACTCCATCCAACTTAAGTCGCCTAATTATGTAACCGGACAATGAAAGACTTCTACCCACGTTCAGTTCTGTAATCTTCTTCCCGTCACCGTGCCGCCGTCCGCTTGGGCATATTTCATAAGCACAACAAATAATAATAATTTCGCAACATTTAATTAAATAGAAAACATCAATTCACTAGATGTCCAATCACTCGTCCGCATCCAGAAGAGACCGCCACAACCGCACCGGGCGAGGCAAGACAAGCAGGCCGTGGCAGCAGCAGCAGCAGCAGCAGCCGCCTCAATTCCAACTCGCAACCTGGCGCGGTTTAGTTTTTCTCGTTAACTTCAAGAAGCGAATGAATTATGGTAAATTAAGAACCGCGATTATAGATTAGTGGGTCCGCATTTCGATATTTTGTTTCAGAGCCGAGTTGTCGGACCAACAACAGGCAGCGGCAGCAACATCATCAGTAACACAGCCCGACCAGTCAGTCAGCAGGAGCAGGAAGTGAGGAAGCGGAATGCGTTTCCATTTGAAATCTTGTCCAGGCCATCTCCTGGTTTTTAGTTTGGATGCTCTGACTCTTGTGGATCGGGAATATTCTTAGTGGAAGAGTGGAAAAATGCATGCACGCCACCTCGCTGGCAATGGCAAAGCTCTCCTCATTGATTTCGTGATTCACTTTAATGAAACGAAATCTGATATGGAGCCAGTTCGAATTATCTGCATTTATCCAAAGCAATATTAAATTTCTCATCACGCCTCTCGAGCGGCGGCGCGACGGCCAGCTCCAACTGTAAATGCTGCAACACCACAGATCCGCGTTTGGCGAAAACCCCTCCGCAGCTGACCTCCGCACAGAATCAGTTTGAGATCATAAATTGAGGCCGCAAGGATTTTCATTTTCCACCATCTTTTGGCATTCGTGGCTTCTTCTGTTATTAACTATTTCACCGAGAGAAGGTGATTTAGGAGAGAAGTACTCAGATAATTACTGCAACACTCTGGAAATGGTGAATTCCTCTCGGTCGATTTAGATATCCATATCCATGCCATGTACCTCAAAAAAGAGAAACCTCAGGGAGCAGCAGTGAAACCTAATTTTGTTTTCCGGTGGCATAATGAAATCAAAAGGTCGACTTTGTGGACTTTTTTGTTTCCATGTTTCGCTGCGATTTGCAGAGGCAGTGGCCCTGTGTGTGCCTCTAGTTTTCGATGCATTCTTGGAAGTAGGTACATCTAATTGCAATTACATGCGAATAAGTACTGTAGCTGCTGCTGTTGTTGGTGCTGTTGTCTGAGGCATCAGAGCCAACAACTGATGGATACTGGGGCGAGATGCTGCGCTGCCTGGATTGGGATTTAATTGCACATCAGACTGGGGGTCGAATGGGTGTAGGTACTTGCAGAGCAAACCATGACTGGCTATCTCCGTTGGTTGTGTTCAATTGCGCTGCTTGGCTAGGACTTTTATTGTTTTCTTTTGTTTTTCTTTCATGGCTGGTCTTTTTAATTTTCTACGGCCATTACCTCTTGATCATCGATTTATGGAAAAAGCTATTTCCCTCCCATTGGCTTCGACCGTTGAGTCCATGAGATGGCGATAGACACATGCTGCATCGACAGATCCATTGGCTGGCGTGGAGTCGGAGTCGAAGTGGTACCGGTGCTCGATGGCGGCGAAGTAATTTTCCTGTAGATCGTGAGAATCGATCTGCCAACCTATTAAATGTGGGTCAAATTTTGTAAGCCACTTCGGCTGCGGTAGTGAACAATTTAGTGTAATTTTTGGATTGTTTTGGTTTCGTGGGCCACACCCATAAAGTTTAATTGCGAATTTCCAAAGCAAAATGGATGAAATTTTATGGCGGACGGACTGGCGAGTCTGTTGGTGTGCAGAGAAATCGTGATGTCCTGTCGGTCATTTGGAAGATACACTGTTGTGATCATCGTTGTGACTTAAATAGAGGTACATCAGTTATTTTTTGTTTGAAAATTAAATTGATTTCTTGCTTACATTATTGTATTAGATGGTTGAAATACAGACTGCATGTGGCGGCTTTACGTTGAGATTGTTAAGGATTTTAGGCTGAAACTGGTGGAGGTGTAGCAAGAACTGAGAGCAATTCAGTAAACAGTTTTCGGAGTAATTACAGCGTTCACCTGACTTCGCTAAAGGGTTTTGTTGATTTTCTTTCTTCTGCTTTCAGTTGGTGCGTCCTTAATACATGACCATAAAAGGAGTACGCTCCATCTATTTTCAGCAAATCAATTTAGAAATCTATGCTCGCATCATGTTTTGCCAGTTCCATGAGCGGTTAATGCATTATAATCCTGTGGGAGCTGCGTAGACTCAAGCCCCATCCACTCCCACCTAAAATTTTTCGCGGCACCACGTCTTGTTGAGGAATGACAAACCTCCGGGAGTATAATTTGCCATGAAAAAGCTTCTCAATTCGTAGTTTGGAGTCAGAAAGCTACCAGCTAGTCAGTAGCTACCTTCCATTCCTGTGAAAATTGTAACATGTTCAACATGAATGGCTGCGAGAAGCTAGGTCCTGACTCATCCCGAGCTATCGCTCGTTTAAGTTAAAAACTTCTGAAATAGATTCGCCCACTCATTTTTGTCCCTTTTGAAGGCGATGTCAGCGCCTCACTTAGTGTCCATTCTGCTCAGTTTATCAATAAGAAGTTACTGCCAAGAGCACCGCCAGCACAAAACAGTCACCCAGTTGACAAACAGATTCTGTTCCTTTTTGATCCCTGCAGCTTTCTACAGCTGTCATTGTAAGAAAAATCTAACAGTGCTACATGGTTTCCTAGAGACTGCGTACTCTCTCTTCTTCCAACGCAGGATATCCTTCTGCTCTTTTTTCTAGCACGTTACTCTTTCCGTTCTGCAGTGTTCATTGGTGGGCATGTTTGTGACATTTTTCCGACGTATACACTCATCATTATACCACGGCCTCTTCTCAGGGAGTGGTTTATGACCTAGGGTGGTTTCAACTACCCCTTTGTTAATATCACGATACTGGTTCCACAGTTTTTTAACATTTGTGGATCGTAAATACGGAGACTCTTTTACTCAGTTGTGCTTGTGGGCTGCCAACCTTAAATTTCTTCTGGTGGGATAGTCGAGGTCTGAAACTAGCTGCAACAAACAAGTGGTCACAGTCGGTGCTTGCCGCTCTTAATATTTCCATATTCAGATTGTTGGTTGCGTGCTTCGTTTATGGTCAATTTTGTTAGCTATTTGAGCATCTGGAGATCACCAAGTTGCTTGGTGGACTCGCAGTCGTAAAAAGCTACTGCTACTTATCACCTTATTACAATCTGCTGCAAAATTCATCAGTCGGAGTCCATTATCTGTTGTTGTATGGTGTAGGCTGCAGTTTTCAACTAACCCGGCGAAGATGTTTTCCTAACTGACTTAAGTATCCGGACTTGCTCGTAGACTCCGTCCATGAGGTCATAAAACTTCCAGTTGAAAGAGTTGTCAGCGTCTTCGAAAGGTGCGGGTGCACATTTTATACTGATGATTTTGGCGTTTTGGCGCCAATTAAAAACTATAAAAGGAGTAGGACTTAATGGCATTTCAGCAGAACGAAGAAATAGCACTGAGAATTTTTCCGAAACTTTTATGTTCAGCTACTCGAAGAAAAGAATGATTCTTAAACAACTGTATCTGAGATGAACCCCGACGGTAGGATTGGAGACAATTCTTAATTTGCTACCCCTAGATCGCTCTGAGATTAGACCAGTCTAAATTCTAGAAAGCGAACTCATATGGACACGCTGACTACATGACCTCGTATCTGGACTTCGTAAAACTCTTCTCCTGCAGTTTCCCAAGCAGAGATCAGTGGGAAAACAAATATTTTCTTAACGAAACAAAGTCCATCTACACGGATGGTGTCTTTTCTAATAAGATAGGGCTCAGCAGCTCAATAAGACTCCCTGACAAAAGAAGTGTTTTCCAGGCAAAGATTCTAGCAGTGACCAGAGCGGTTATGTTCACGGTTTTACGGGAGGATCTTCACAGACAGCCGAGGACGATTTATACAGAAGATACGGGGACGAGGAAGTACATGAAGACACAACCCACTTTCTTTGTCGTTGCCCAAGCCTCTGCAATATTAGAAAATAACTCTGGACAGATACCTCTTCGATAACATGAAGGAGCTGTTCGGTGGTTCACCATCCAATCTGCTTAAGTTTGTAAAGACAACCAGGTGGCTGTAACTAGGTATATAAAACCATGCAGTAATAAGTAGCTGGTAAAATACCTTTGTACCATAACGGGTCTACATAGACCTAAATGAGGTGAAGGGGATCTTATCATCTTCATTGCTAATCTAACCTAACTTATACCACCTAAGAAGAGAAATTTAATGCAGAGGAATTCTGCGTGCTCGCTGACCATATGAATACGTAGACGTAGGTAGAGGCTGTAGATATAGAAGGGAAGAAATAATTTCGGATTCGTCTAAAGTCAGTAAGTGCTAAAATTCAAAAGAATCCTTCTTCCAGTAAGATTAGGTTAGGTTGAAGTGGCTGCCAGCTAAAGCCAACACACTAAGACCCATGAGGGATCCGTTAAGGATCTTGGATCTTCTGCCTAGTCATTGAACCAATTGGAGCTTCTTAGCACCCAACACAATTTAATATTCACCTAGTTATTCAAGAAGAATTCAACTTATCTTGAAAGATAAGTCTTCTTTTCTGAGCATTTGTTTCCACTTCTTTTCCTATGAAGGCACAAAAATATATCAACTATGTACGTAAGGTACAATTAAAGTCAAAATTCAGTGAGACGCTTACGTCGCAAACATATTCCACCATTTTCCCCAAACCAAGAATGAGAACCTACCTCAAGCAAGAGGTCAATCGGTGGGAAGTATTCAAGAAATACGTTTTATAATCCCAACTTCCGTTGCTCATAACACTGATTTTGTAGGCATATGTTACTTGGATCAAATTTATGCTTCTACTAATCGTGGACCTATTCATTACGTCAAGTTAATCCGATGAAATGGCAAATCACTGGAGCGTGGCTTTGGTTTCGTTCTCAGCGTAAATAACTCTTTTGATTCATACTACATGAACATACCACCTGGTGAGCAGTTAAATAGCGTAATTAAACTTACCTGAGTAGATAAGGCACTTTCAGTTAGATAAATCTTTTTTTTCCTAGTACCATCGAGGCGTAAATGAAAATTAATGATCCCTCTGACAGGTGTAAGCGTTGGCTTACTTTCTCGCCAATTTCTGCTGTTTGTGCAATTTATATGGAAACTTTTTTGCAGTTATGCATAAATCGTTGAATGCGAAATCAGTACCCGAAAACTGGTACCATTTCCGACACTATTTTTCCCGAATAAATATCAAATTGATTGACACATTCAATGTCAATTTATTTTTACAACCACCACCGACCAGCATCGCTCGGATTACGTAATACACTTTTATTGCTGAATTTCACTGTGAAATAAAAATCAAAAAACAAATATTTGCGAATGGCCCACGAGCCCACCCCCTGGCTTATCCACTTGAAAATCTTTTCAAGTGACATCTGCTATTTAAAAGGGGATTTGGCCTTCCGCACTGTTTGCTCAAAACAGATTATTCGGGTGACATTTGTACAAGTGTCAGTTTCGGGGAGAGGTTGGTGTAACAGCATCTGAAGTGTTGCAATGATGAGCATCTGCCCTGGAATGAACAATTAGGGATGAAGTTAATTTTAGGGGTGGGTTCTGACAATGGCAATTATTAAGGGTCTGTAAGACTTCGATGATGATGGAGGATGATACCGATTATTGTAGAAATTAAAGCCGATAAAATGAATTTAATTTAATTGAGTTATCGATGAATTAGTTGCGGGATTTTACGGATTTTAAATTCTTGTTAGCGGGGCATTCAGGTCATAGGTCTGAGGCTTGAGGATGAGTGAATGGACTAATATTTATCGTTCGAAGAAATTAGGAGAACCGTTGGCTATCAGATTATATTTGTCATCTACTTAGGTTAGGTTAGGTTAGATGGCTATCCCCGCTCAGGCAAGGACACACTTAGACCAGACAGGCCAATTGTGATACCACAGCGAAGAAAACCGGCTTATCGGTACCAGGGAACCAGAATATGTAGCATAAGTATTATACAACGAGGGTGGGCAACCGTAGCGGTGTTAACGCTAAGATTTAAACTATTTCGTCCCAGAGATGAAGTTTCTTATCTTCTGGATGTCGAGTTCAGCTAGATCGTTAAGATTATCATAGAAGTATTCCCCGAGGGTTCTTCTTCTTATCGGCGCAAGGGCAGGACATGTACACAGTAGGTGGGTCGTAGTTTCCTTTTCCTCCTCGTCCCTGCAGCTTCTACAGAAATCATTGGAGGGGAGCCCCAGTCTAGGTACATGCCTGCACCCTCTTTTGCCAGCTCGTCAGCTCTAGAGTTGTCATCTACTTAATGGGATTCAAATATAGGATTGATCCAGAAGTTGGATTTGATAGGGTGCATGCACCAAGTCATCAACCAAGTGTGCCCGAACAGTAGAGTATTAACTCTGTATGATTCATGTTCCAAAGCAAGCGATAAAGTTGTGTTTTGTCGATTTTAGACTGCTTATCATCTAGAGCTGTCGCACAATACTGAAATACACGCAATGCACCATGAAGCTACTCGGTTACAATGATTCGTGCCTATTCACCATCTTCATCCAGTTTATTGTGTGAACGTCTTAAGCTTAACCAAATTTGCAAATCCGACAAATCCTGCAAATCCGACAAATACCAACAATTATACAATGACACCCATTTTTTTTTATCGACTTTAAAATCGCATACGACAACACTCATCGCATCGAGCTTCCTGAAAGAAAAACTGATCCGGTTATGTCGCACAACCCTCGAAAACCCGCGGAGCGCCGTGCAGTTTGGAACCAGAACCTCCGAATTATTCAAAACATGCACCGGATGTTCTGTAGTGTGATTTGGCGGCAAGACACTGATGGCGATATTGATATTATCGCCCCCTCCCAAGCTTCGGTCATTGAGGCTTTTACGGAGATTAAAGAGCAGGCTAGAGGAGCTGGTCTTAAGATAAATGAGTGTAAGATCAAATATGTACATGCTTTCGACAAGAAACCAATCTGTCATACACCGCATTGGACAAAATCCAATTATCCACAGGCTGTCGAAGACGGCTAAAACTTTGGGGTAGTGAAGGAGTTTTTCTATTTCGGGACAAATCTAAATTCCGCCCAGATGGAAATTCGACAAAGAATGAAGAACAACTGGGCCAAAATCGTGCTTTACAGAACGCTGATCTTCCTGGTCGTCCACTATGGAGCCAGAAGCTTGACGGTAAGCAAGACAGTTGAACAGATCTTGGATTGCTTCACAAGAAAAATGTTGCGTCTGATATTTGGTCCTGTCTGCTAGGAGGGTGAATGAGAAGATTAAACCGGGAGCTCTACGAGCTGTACAAAGATGAGGACATATCCTGGAAGGCAAATATCCGTCGACTACACTGGCTCGGCCACATCGAGCGAATGGACGACAACGCTCCAGCCAATAGAGTCTTCGCATCCCAGACAGCATCTTTGGTTTAAGGATCAAGTGAAGCCGCGTACCCGGAATCGTGAAGGATGGAAGGCAGCAGTTCAGGCTCTGACCGTCTAAGGATCGTTAGCATTATAAAGAAAGATATTTAACTTTGTTAGATAAAGCTAGGATCTCGCTTTCTGGAGAGTCTTCTACTCTGATAGTCCAGACTGATAGTCTTCAATAAGAGCTCTACAGAATTTTAAGAACGGACTGAGATGTGTCTGCACTGCGTTTTTGTATTTTTCGCATCTCTCTGTTCTGCATCTATCTGCTTATGTAAAAGAACACAGAAACGATTCAAAAAGGGATAAAATGTGACTGCAACATAGACTACAGATCGTTGACCATATTTTAGTGTGAGAATAAGACCTCTTACCCCCACTTGAGAAGATAATAAATTTCACACTCTTATAACTGCACTGAAATAAACTATTATTTTTTATTTATTTAGACACTCATTGGTACATAATTTAGAAAAGTGTTGGTGGTGGATTTGGATTTTAAGGTCCAGGCCCTCCTAAGTTCTTCGGAAAATATGGTGGTGTTGTTGGAATCGGAAATCCATCGCGGTTACCTCTGCCTCCTCGAAAGCCGGTAACAACCCAAGCTTGGACAAAATTACTCGAAATGGCAACTAAACCGACAATCAAAACGAGAACCAATTTTACGTTCATTTTTGCAAATATACCAATAGGAACTGTTAGTCAGTAGTCTAAGATTGCCATTGAATTTATTCTGCTGCAACACGTCTTTATATATTTTTAGACCCAAGACAAGCTATACGTGATAAGAGCTGTGCTTATTTCGGTTGTTTTTGTATCTGTTCATATTATTCTTGGAATTGAAGTGAGATGGTCGGGTTCAATATGTGCGGGGGTTTTTCTATGGGATTTCCGAGAAGACAATGATATGCCTCGAATATTTTATTTATAGGTAAATCTTTTTGGAAAACAATTGTAGGATAGTAGTACTTATTGTTCATGTAAAAATTATAAAAGGAAAAAGCACGGAAATCAAGTTGATTGAAAAAACTAGTGAGCCATTAAAATGAACATACATAGACTCCAAGTCATACTTCGAAGTACATATTTGATGAAAACTTATTCATCTGGTCACAATTGGGTGTTATTTAAATTGCAAGCACGCGAAAAAGGAAAACTGGAGAATTTTCTGCGAGAAAATTCCGGTCATGCCTAGACTGTCTGTGCTAAAGCGCAGGCGGCTTTTGACATGGTTTGTGAATGGTGCACTACCGGTGGGCTTTCGTTTAACCCTCTGAAAACTGAGGTTGTTTACTTTATGAGAAGGAGGCTTGTGACCGGTCCGACTCAGCCAGGACTAAAGGCGTCACAATCTAGATCTCCGATGAAACCAAATATCTAGAAGTGGTCCTGAATAAAAATTTCTTTGAGAAAATAATGCAAGTCGAACACATCCAAGACGCTCTCAGTTTTCTGGTAGTGTATATAAGTGCACTTCAAAGAACGGCTTGTCTCGGCTGCACGGGAGCTTTTCCGAGTACGTCTGGCTCTGCTTGACCTACCTCCCCTTGATACTTATATCATGGGCTGTTCTATTAAAGTAATCCATCGTCTTAGACGGGGTGGCTTTTGGTATCACCCGCACTAAATTTTGATGACCTTGCGCAACACTTATGTTTTCTATTGTACGATCATAGTTCCATGAATGCCGTCTGATGGAATGACACGAGAACTTCGGCTGCTTATTCAGACTTAAAGTCGACTTTCCTTGCTTCAGGATTGGCTTCGGCAAGATTCCGAGCCTGGACTGGTCTGCAGTCGAACTTCGTGGATGGCCCCAAATCCAGTCTGGTGTCTTCGTGGAAGCTGACAACAGTGGACTTCACTACTCGTTAGGCAAGCATTCCTTTGTTTTCCAAGCTGATATTTTTGCAATCCTAACGGCCACGAACTATATTGATAAGAAAAGGTGGAAGGATCGGAGCATCTGCCAGGTTGCGCTTAAGGCCTTGCTCAACCCTTTAACAAGTTCCAAGATAGTACGAGAATATAAGAGCTCTTTGAATTCGGTCGCAAGACTGACTGACTTATTGGCTTTCTCCGAAAGTCGAGAAAATTCCAGTTAAATGGGTAAAAACTGGGTCCTGCTTTCTGGTAGTACAATGGACCAGTTGCGTCTGAGTTCTCCAGCGTAGCGTTTCCTAACCCGACAAAAAAAAAGTTTATCAAGTTTGCACTTTTTTTTTTTTTTTTTTTCAAAGGGGGTCGCTAAGTTTTTTTTTATGGACTCAAGGGGGTCGCTATTCTAAAAAGATTTAAAAACACTATTCTACTATGCAGTCCAAACCACAATTTACCCCATTAATCACTCCTTCTTTAATATCGGGCTGTACAAAACGTACTGTTGAGAAGTACTTCTCTATTTATAAAATGTACACCCAGTATTATATTTATATATCTTTGAATTCGATTCTTTTTCAATTCAATCTACTTAGCTTTCTTCCGACTGTCAAATTTTTGTCACAATAAAAAAATAATTTTGCGAACCAGTGTCTGCGTTTTCCTGGAAACTTTAAGCCGTATTTTTTGTCGCCATCCTTGGAATTAAAAAGTTTAATTTCGCTAAAAACACGTACCTTGTAGATGGCTCGTCAATCTGGTATCTTGTTGAAGAGAGAGTAATCCAGTAGACCAGGCACAAAGGGAGCATGGAGTTCCTTAAGGAAAAAAAAAGTTTCCAAAAAGTGCTGGGCCCAAATCGTCTCCTTCGTGATCGCATAACTCGTCACGTAAAAACGAGATAATTTGACTCCAGAATGCTCTTTTTACGTGAGGAATTTTTCGATCACGGAAGGGACGATTTGGGCCCTGATAAAGCGGTTTCTGGCAGTTTATCGGATCTGTTACTAAATCACCTTGTCTTAGAAAGTCGTTGTTAAGATTTTGGTCGTCTACTACTCGTTAGACTGACTCATACAAGCGATCCTGGACTTTACGACAAACACCCATTCTTTACACTGGGGACATTTTTGAGGGCAGTTCACATATCGCAGTCATTCCTATCCAAAGATCGATTTCTTACCGACTTTGTGAAGCATTCACTTGGTTCATCTGAATTCTGACTGATGACGAAGACAGACCTAAAGGTTTTGAATGATGAACTAACGTATCTCCGGAACTATTCTATTGCCAATTCGCTTAAGATCAATTTGGAGTTAATTGAAACCTTCAAATACAACAGAGATGACAACAGGAGACTTCCTACTTCCTTCCCTGGCACTGCTCAACAAGATATCTTTTCAATAAAATGAACTTGCTTCAAGGCATTCAACACCGATTCTTTCCAACTTTGTTGCTGAAAAACTAACCAGATGCATTCGGCTAACAGTTGACTAGTAAAACAACATAAATGTCCAGGAAGTTGAATGCACAACATCCTTTTATCCACAAACCGGATGCACTAAACAAACCACAGATTTTCAATTTCACAGATTTCCCTTCTTCGGTTTGTTTATCTCTGCATCTGGACAAGTGCAGAAAACCCACGCGATTGCATCTGTTCCCAAAATAATTAGAACTCCCTTCATGCCTTAGATTGTGTTTTTGCCTGACCTACAACACTAGATACACACCCCTGTGGTTGGACAAACATGAAAATTTGTCATATCACACTTTTCATTGAAATTGAATTACCGCAATCTGGCACCCTCATAAAAGTATATGTACTTCCTCCAATGATCACACTTCTACACATGTACTCTGGCAGGTTCTGTGATGTTTTTTAATAGTTCCATCGGCTCATTAAACTCCCGCTCACATTCTGGGAAAGGGGTGAATAACTTGTTCCGTCCACACTACTCGATTACACTGTGTCAAGGACGCTTGTCGATGACACTTGTGCAACTGATACAGTTTCATGTGAACCGCTCACATGTTCGACTTTTTTAACTCAAAGCCGGAACGCATCATTAACTTTTCCCTCTCCAAAGTATCTGTATCTATGTCGAACAGCAACCCCTTACCCGAGTCTTCGTTTTTTTACAACAATAGCATTAATTACAATCCACTCATCGCAGCACACATTTTCAGATTCACCGCATGAATGTCAATTAGATCACGAGGAGGGTTGCCGCAGGGGTGAGTGCTTAGACCGAACTACCCCTATTCCGGTTTAAGGTAAACCACTTAATCAATTATCAGCGGCTTTGACTCACTATTTGCGAACGCATTGACGACCGCGACGCAGAGATGTTAGCCAATGCGGTCAATTTGCTTGAATGGAGTGCAATGCAATGAAGCATGGAAGATCATTACTGGCGAAGCCACAAGTGAAGCTATCGGAAACTCTTCCGCTGACCGATCTGTGGAGTGCCTACAGCAAATAAAATGGAATACATGAGCACAATGCAAATCACAATGACTCTGTGAACGGTGAAACAATGAAACGGTCGATTGGAGTTAGTTTACTCTGGTGGCGGTGCGGCGCAGACCGACAGACTACCGCACGGCTGTCGGCATTGTTCTGTCGGACAAGTTATTACGAAATAAAGATGGTTGCAGTTATTGGTAATTTACTTGCAAACTGTTATAGGTATGGTATCTAGATACACGCGTAGGTGATTTGCTTCCTTAAGGCACTACATCCAGCAGCATCCAGTCAGGCAGCACATAATAAAGTTGGCAGATGCCTTTTGGAGGATTATGACCATGTCATACGTATTTGGTACATATTCGTTTAATGAACTCAGCATTTTAGTGGGGGGATGAGGAATGGGCAGCACTGTTGTTGTTATGGGATTCAGCTGGGATTGTTGCAGTAGGTCGTGAATAACTGCGCGACTGGCTGTAGTTGAAGGAGGACGTTTTTGTTAAAAGTCAGCTCCGAATGTTATTGTTAGTGCTGACAGGAGACTGAGATAAAAGTGGTGGCATTTGAATAAAGTGACATCCCTGGTAGAGTGGATTCTGTTTTTGTTACTGTCTTTAGGGAAAGTCTTTGCATTCTATGAAAGGAATTAATGATTGTATACACATTGTAGGACTGGCACCGAAAATGGTTTAAATTGTACATGAACTACAAAAGGCTAGAACCCAACTGGTGTTCTTCTTAGCATATTCAACTTATAGCTGCTTGCATGGGAAATTTGATTGTTTTTTTCAAATTACTCCAAAGAATGACTCGTCTATCAAACATACGGTTCAATTGTTTGATGGAAGACACTTGAGGAGAAATGCCATCATACAAGTGTAACCAAGACTTAAAGAGCAGACTGTATAGGTATAACAGGATCGATAAGATCAACACCCACAGCGCTACTTGAAACAATGCTGAACCTAGTTCCATTAGACATCCACTGCAGTTATAGAGAGGCAAAAACAGCACTCAAACTAAGGGAAGTAGGTCTAATACGTATAGTCACTCCTCTGTTCTAACCCGATGGACTACTACGAAGGAGAACATAGATACCGACTACATCATTCCAACCTCAGATTTCGTTAGGGGATTCAATATCAAAGTACCGAAAGAGGGGACTGAAATGAGGGTATAGTCTTCATTGAAAAAGAGCTAGGCTTCTAGACCGATGGATCCAAAATGGACGCTGGTACTGTAAACCAATCCTTCAGAATTGGAGACGCATGCATCGTTTTTCAAGCCGAGATAACTACCTTTCTACAGGCCGCAAAGTTATTCAAAGACGACAGCGTTCCCAGAGAAACTGTTACTATCTATGTTGAGGCGGCTATCAAGTCTCTTCAGTCAGCATCGACAAAATCGAAGCTCGTAAACGTCTGCAGACAAAATCTCAACGATATATCAACGGCCTGGGAACCAGGCCAGAAAAATATATTAGATAATGAGAGGGCGGACGAACTTGCCAGTAAGGGTGCAGAACTAGCAAATGCAGACATCCTTCCGGTTGCAACGACACCCATTAGCGCTCTTTACATGAAAATAGATGAGGAAACCATGATCGCAGATAATATGCGATGGTGTCACATGGACACATCAGATCACTATGGCAAACCTTCGATAATCTAAAAATCTCGTACAACTTAGCCGTAGGAAAATATGAATCTTCTCCGGTGCCCTTATAGGGCGCTGCGGAATAGGAATCCATACGGAGTGTCTTGGATTACCCAATGACTACTGGAGAAGCTGCAGGGACGAAGAGGAAATAGAATCCATCCAGCACCTCCTTTGCGAATGTCCCGGACTGGCCACCAGAAGCTTGCGTACTCTTGGTAGTAGCTTCTTTCATGAGCTGGAGGACCTTCATACCGCCGATTTTAGGAAACTCCTAAGATTTCTATACATTTCTACGTAGTTTCCAGATTAGACATCCTTCCCCCTTGGTTTGACTCCCATGAGTATACTTTTAGTGGGTACAATCCGGGTATGGGACCCGCTTCAGGTCTAAGTAAGTCCTTAGAACACCCAATAAATTAAACCATGACTCGCCTAGACTGCACCAAGCCTTCACTGACGATCCTGATTCTTATTCAATGGCACGGTATCTTGCAGGACAAGATTTCAAGGAGAACTTTTCCAAAAGTTAACCTGAATTTTTGTTGGAACTCTCAATTGTACATGACATGACTGCATTTTGCATTTTTGTAGACTCCCAACAGAAAGGTCTTGTAATTGTGATATACACAAATTACATACACAAATTACACCCACATTTGCGATGCCTGTATAGAGTGTAACAAAAACAGTGGAACACTTCTTAGATGATTGTTTTGCCATTGTTTGGATCAGGTGGCAGAATCGTTTAAATTTAGGTTAGGTTAGACCGGGTTATGCAGCCTGTCCTGGCAATGCCCTGACATTTCCATAATATTCGCTTTATGTCGTTAGCGGCGCAATACCTACAAACATCTGTAGCTGAAAGCTCTAATCTTTTAGCGTGCTTCCCGGCCAATTCGTGGGCCTCTTTGTTGCAGTGACTTGGTACCTAGATTAGGGTTATGCTGAAGAGGCTGCCAGCTAAAGTCAACCCACTTAGACCTATGAGGGGTCCATTGTGATACCACAAAGATATTGGGAAGTTCTCTTGCCTACCAATAGAACCTTCTTATCAAAACCAAGAGAAGCGGTAGATAACCGAAAATCGACGGATTTTTTTTTTAGAACGGGTAGGCTTAAAAATAACCACTGTAACAGGGCCTTTTTTACGAAGAAAGCTACACAGCACATATTCTTTCTGTAAGTACACTTACTTACTTAAGGTGGCGCTACAGACCGGCGTGGTCCTGGGCCTCAACCAACAAGTCCCTCCAGCCAGCTCGATCTTTAGCCAGCTGCCTCCAGTTTCGCACGCCAAGTTGGTTGAGGTCCCCTTCCACTTGCGTGCGCCACCTGAGTCGCGGTCTTCCTCTACTGCGCTGACCCTCGGGTGTGGATTCTGTAAGTACACACAGCACATAATATTTTTTGTATCAAATACACACACGATACACATTCCTGTTCACTGTAAGAAAATGTTCATAAAGAATATAATTCACCGGAACCTCGTGACAACGCTGAGCAACCTATTATCGACGTAACGTGGAATCCCTTACAAATTGGAGCCCAACGTGCGGCCATCCAGTATAAGATGCCGAAGAAGCAGCTTCCATCATCGCCATCTGTCAAGGCGGGTGAAGCATCGACGTTGCCGCTAGCGAGTTTGCTGAGCGAAATGGGACGCCAAACTTCAATCGTCAGCATGATGGACTGCCCGGAACGTTTTTCTGGCGACTACGATGTCGTCAAGGCAAAAGCATTCATTAAGAATGTATTAATTTTTAAAATCAGGCGGGGCATCCTTGACGAGGAGGCTTTGCTAGAGTTTTCAACGCTGCTTGATGACGCCGCCAGCGTTTGGTGGGAGGGAGTAAGCCATGAAGCAGACACTTGGGAGCAAGCTATGCGAATGCTCAAAGAGCAGTACGCTCCAGCAGACCCTCACACTTCATTTTTGGTCTGATCATGGATTCATTAGTACCAAGAGGGCACTCTTTGCAGAGCTCCCGGACTCTAAGGTAGAGGATGTCTATTGTTTAGACATGATCTATCACCTTCTCCACGACGACCTTAAAAAAAGGGTCAAGCGGGACGAATTCGGAACCTTTGCCGAATTTATTGCCTTAGCTCGGAACTAAGAGCGAGTATTCAAGTCCAAGCAGGAGCAAGCAGAGAAGAAGCCCGAATGTCGTTGCTGCAAAGGATCCGAGATCACCACAACCTTGGGAAGAACACTCAAGGGACGCAGTCTACGAGAATTTTCGAGATTCTTCGCCTGTACGAGAAAACAAAAGCTTTTTTTTTAATACGGTAGACCAGGCCAAATGTCTACAAAACAAACTTTGTGGCTCAGCAGTTAAACTCAACACGGAATCCTCGGACAGCAATTAACCGAATCATCCTATTAGGCACCAGGTTCTGTACGGAACCCCGTGATAACGCTGAGCAACCTTATCTCTTATTTCTTTACCCGTTAAAGGACATTTACTGGTTAGTTACTTAACAAGCTTCCGATTTGTGAAGAGTCTCTGCCTAAAACTTCCATCCTCTTCGCTTCCGAGCTGCTTCCAGTACTCTATGCTAAGCGTACAAGCATCGGCAATGACTCGGTCTTTGTAATGGAAAAACGATCGATTTTGTCGTAACAAACCTGGGGCTAGGCTAGGTAGATATGTAGGTAGAGTGGCTGTTGCTGAGAGCCCAGTTAGCGCTAGGGTGCGTCCTTTTTTTACCACGAAACTCGTTTAAACCTATTTGTGTGTTGGTATGATGTGGCTAAATCCAGCCGGTGGAGTTCAGATAGAGGATCCCTTCTCCAATCGGCTATCTCGCCGAAATACGATGTCTGGTTCTCACCAGGGCCGGGCAACTGCCGAGGAAATGAAGTAGCGATTCTTCCTCATTATTGTCCTTGCAGCTCCTGCAGAAGTTGTTGTGAGGAATACTAAGCCTGACCGCATGGTCTCCAACAGCCAGTGACCCGTAATAATGTCTACAATTCCAAGGACGGACTAAGATTGAAAGAATAAAAATTTACCAAACAGAAAAACTCTCAAAAAGTATCAAAAAGACAAGGCGCCAAGTGGTCATTTTTGAACTTTGTTGACCTAGCCCAATTTAAGAAAGGCCGAATAGTTTAGTGTGAAAAAAATCTTTAAATTTTTCTAAGGACCAAACAGAATGGTCGCATTTCAGACTTTGCCCCACCAGCTCAGTCGCATTGGTCAACACCTGGCCGACCAGATATTTTTTTGTTACCAATTCTGAACATCATCCTTATAATTTAACCGGTGAGTGTGGAACAGACAACAGTTTAACGTACACAAAAATAAAGATTCACAAAACATCTTCTTCCTTTCAACGACATTCAATTACATCGTAAAAGAGGCACGATTAACGCTGTCGATAGCCCCAAGAAATGGAAGTATATCAAGCTCCAGAGGCACATAAATCATCTTAACCGTACAACAGACATTGTTCCATTTGGAACTACTACGGCTAGACTAGGTTCAGATTCCAGTGCATGCCTTATGGATACGAGTAATATAAATCCTAACCTCTATACGTGTCGAACATTTCGTTGCTGCAATATGCTCGTTCGCACGAAATCAGGACCGGAATGAGATCCTCCTCCTTGTCAGTAAAATGCAAAACTTCGTTATGTGTGCAGCCACTACCGCCACGTTCGACCGTCAGTGTAACCGTCCACATTAGTTAATTGAATCGTATGCATATGCGCGCAGTTAGAGATATACAGCGCTGGGATGAAGACTATGTCGACGCTGGAGGATCCAGGGAACGCGAGCGAGGCCCTAAGCCTAATAAAGAGAGCACGAAAGGTGTTACCCATGAAGTGTAGAATATGTTTTATTTCTTCTTCACTTTGTTGTCGGTTGGCTTGCACTAAATTGTAAACGTGCATTTCACTTCACGTAAATCACGTCAGCGTTCTAGCACTAGCAGCAGCAGCAGCTCATAGATGCACATACGGATGCTATGGGCATCTTAAAGCGCGCGCACTATCAGCGCAGGGAATCTCCTCCTAAGTCATCGCGATATTTATAGCCAAAGATACTTGCATGAGTTGTGCTTGTCTTTTTATTACCAGCATTCTGCTTGTTTTCCACACATAGTGGCCGGGTGCTTAGGTACGAACAACAGCGTGTAGTGGCTGCCGCTAAAGTACATGTAAATGTCATATCGATATGGATTTATGACATCACGTGGGGCTGGAGCTGAACAGCGCTGGCGAGATGGCTCGATGGACACTTGGGCATCCATAAAATCTGCAAGTGATGTTTAGTGTGAGCGCGGTGCTGGAGCCGAGGTCGGAGCAGGAGCAGCTCAGAGATAAGTCCTGCCATTCTAATTGCATGCATTTAAAGAAAGTTCCAGCATTTAAGAGTTAAGATGCGAAAAATGTTTTATTCGCTCCGCTTGGTATTTACCTGTCTGACGTCGATGGTGCATCTTTCCACCGTTGCTGGCAGTCATGGTGCAAATTCGCGGCACAGTGTTGGAGGATGTAACATACGGGAAGACTGCACGATGTGTCATACGTATGTAACTTTTTACATCTGTTGTGCTAAATGACTTCTCTTAGGATTTATATTTAATGGGATACGGGTAATTGGTGGATTTCAATTGGACAATGACCTAGTTTGTCGTTAAAATTTATGGGAATATGAAAGAGGAACACTTTTGCCAGTTAAAATAGCAAAGCTGTAACTTTTTCACTGTAAAATCAGTAGGGGGTATCATATTTTATTCATGTAGAACATACTGAGCTATCTTCTCAGGAAGTAGGAGAGCGCCTAAGACGTCACATGTCGGCCACGCAAAAAAAAAACTAAAAACAACACAAGCCAATTAGTTTAACCTCCTTTGTACTTAAAACCTTGGAGCGCGTCTTAGACATCCACATGCGAAGCACTCTAGAAGAATAATCGCTATCTAAATCACAGCACGCTTACCTCAAGGGAAGGTTCACGGAAACGGCCCTCTATGAGGTAGTGCGAACAATCGAAAAATCCATACATTACAAAGAATATACACTAGCCTCCTTCCTGGATATAGAGGAAGCCTTTAATAACGTACACACTGAAGCTATTTATGAATCTCTGATCGAGCTGGGCATAGAGAAATTTATTAGTCAATGGATAACCGCCATGCTTAAAACAAGAATCATTCAGGCAACACTAGGAAACAGTCACTTAACCAAATTTGCCCACAGAGGAACGCCACAGGGTGGCGTCATTTCTCCTCTACTCTGGCTAATGGTTATGAACAAAATTCTCATAAGACTAGACAAAGAAAGGGACAAGGTGGTCGCGTATGCGGACGACGTGGTGATACTAATGTCAGGGATGTTTCCTTCTGTGATAAGTGAAATCATGGAGGCAGCTCTAGACAAGGTAAGCACCTGCTATTCACCACCAAATCCAAAATACCTGACTTCACCCTTCCCCGTCTTAATGCTCTACCGCTCTCACTATCCACTAGCGCTAAGTATCTGAGTATCATGCTTGACCAAAAGCTTAACTGGAAGTAAAACATTGAACACAGAGTAAAGAAGACATGTGTAGCTTTCTATGCCTGCAGTAAAACCTTTGGAAAGAAGTGTGGACTTCAACCAAAGATGACCTTGTGGATGTACACAGCTGTAGTGCATCCGATTCTCACATACGGGTCGCTAGTATTGTGCCTGCGCTAAGCAAGGGCTACAACCTTACAAAACTTAAAAGGCTCTAAATATCAGCGAGTATAAGCACCACGGGAGCTTTGAGGTCGGTCCCAACGGATGCCCTCGCTGTGCTCCTGCATCTTTTGCCTCTAGAGTTACACACAAAAAACACCGCACTATGCAGCGCTGTCAGACTCAAAGAATCTGGGTGCTGGGGAGTCTTCTACTTCCAACCCAATTGATCACGTTGCGATCGACAAACTGCAACTAGGTAATGGTTTGGGCACTGTGGATCTGTTGCCACATCTGTACGAACAACTGGGGACTTTTCAATATCAGGCCTACCCTGATTTATGCGGCAATAGTCTGGTAGACAAAAACTAATGAGGCAACCACAGAGAAAAACTGTAACGAGTTCAAAGCCTTGCTGAAATCCGCATGACGGGTTAGATGCTAGATGTTAAAAGTTGGGATGTGTGTATGCACTGCTCCCCCGAACTCGTATCGGCCAATAAGTCTCAACCTAAAGCGGAGTAGCTCTCCTCGGCATCACTGCAGAATCTGCAGTTTCCGCTCACATCTATTCCCATTTTCCTGAGATACTGCCTGAGACTACAATGGCCCGTTAGTAACCCAGTTAGAAAGCGAAGCTGGTTTTTGCTGGTACCTAGGCAGGCCATGCTCCTCCTTCGGTCGTAGTTCCCGAGGAGTTCCTTCGCCTGCCTTAGTCCTAGGAGTGTTTCCCATAGCATCCTTCTTTTGCACTCTTCCTCTCTTCTCAGTTCCTCTTGGATTCGGTGCGGCCCCAGCCCACAGAATGGTTCGGGTCCAACAAATGGTGTTTCTGACCCTTTCCTTGCCAGTTCATCGGCTGCCTCATTTCCCTCTATTCCTACATGACCTGGCACCCAGTAGAGGGTGACTTTATTGTTCCAGCTAAGTCTGTTTATCTTTTCTAGACACTCGTAGACCAGTTTGGATCTGAATTCGTAGGAACTCAGCGCCTTGATGGCAGCCTGGCTGTCTGATAGAATCGCGATGTTTTGCTCGTGATATCTTCTATTGAGGCTTATTTGTACACATCTTTCGATCGCATATACCTCTGCTTGAAAAATGCGGGGCCCGTATACTCCCGCCCCGGCACTCGTGTGTGTTTTGGAACCGTCGGTGTACCATTTGATGATGTTGTGTATGACGGGTTGCCTGAGCTTCCGTCCCCACCGCTTCGCTGAACCCCATTACCGCCAGTGCAAGTCACAAGACTTAATCTGCACTGACTCTCCACCTAAATAACATCGGCTCCAAACATCTACCCGATGGTCACCAGCGGGTTCAGCATGCTATTGGACGACACCATTCCAAGGAACTGCTTCAAAAAAAAAAAAAACCCGTCCCTTAGAGGACGACCAAGTATGGTACACGGGTAGCTCAAAAATAGACAGTGGATCTGGGCCTTATATATGTATTCGGGGAGTCGTCAATCACTAACCTTTAGGCATTCAAGGTGCCATGAAAGCACTAAACTCAGACACGATAAAATCGAAACTAATTCTAGAGACAGTCAAAATGGTTCTTTAACTTGAGGAAAAAATAACTTGGTCATACTACACTGAATTCCTGTTCACAAAAGTCACATGCACAACGAAACAGTCTCACTGCCCAAGATAAGTGCAACAACCCCCCAGTAAGGGAACAAACTTTGCTCAAATCCAACGCGATCTGGATGGGAACTATAGGACAAAAATGTACCAAATACTTTTTCCCCAATCTATGTTTCTTCTGAATCTGAGCGACTTAAAGGGCACAAGCTTGGCCTGTTACCGGACCCTACCTGTAGACATGGAGAGCGATGAAATCTCTCTCTACATCGTCGCAGAATGCCCCGCCCTCATTCATGTAGGCGGTGAACAGCCTCTGGAGCAGATAGACTGCTCTAAAAACATACGCGACAGAACAATAGGCCTCTATGTGAGACCGCAGTGCTAGAGCGGACCAACTGCTTCCCTCTAAGAATAAATAAGAATAATAAAACATCCTTTGGGATTTTTGGGCAGCCAATGATAGCTTTTATAGACGAACAATTCCGTAGGCAACCCTGTGTAACTCCTCCGGCTGTGCAGAATAACGATGGAGAATGCTCGCCAGCCATCAAGGTTAGGTTAGGTTAGGTTAGGTTAGGTGGCTGTCCCCGCTTAGGCAGGGACACACTTAGGCCAGAATGGCCCATTGTGATACCACAACGAAGTAAACCGGCTTACCGGCACCAGGGAACCAGAAAATGTGGCATAACTACAACAGAAGTGGGCAACCGTAGCGGTGTTAACCCTAAGATTTGAACCATTTCGTCCCAGAGATGAAGTTGCTTATCTTTTGGATGTCTAGTTCAGCAAGATCGTTAAGATCATCATAGAAGTATTCCCCGAGGGTTCTTCTTCTAAGCGTCGCAAGAGCAGGACATGTACAAAGTAAGTGGGTGGTGGTTTCCTCTTCCTACTCGTCCCTACAGCTTCTGCAGAAATCGTTGGAGGGGACCCCCAGTCTAAGTGCATGCCTGCCTATCAGACAATGTCCGGTAAGGACCCCTACTAGTGAACCTAGATTTTTCCGGTTTGTAGATAAAAGTCTCTCCGTCTTCTTTAAATCCAGCTTGGGCCAGATTTGTTTTGACAGGAGACAAGTGCTGATGTTGTTCCACCTGCGGTTTGCCAATTTCTTGGCATCTCTGTCAAGGAGGAACTTGATCGATTCTATATGCGCAGAGGGTTCCCCCAGGTTTTCGGGCAGATGCCGTCCTGCACCCTCTTTTGCCAGCTCGTCCGCTCTGCAGTTGCCTGGAGCCGTCAAGGTCAGCAAAGATCTCACTGAGTCATTTGATGCCGACATCATGTTTGAACGGATAATGCGAAACTGCATCGACTGCATGTTGTAACGACACAAGGAAATCCTATAACTAACAAGTTTCTAAACAAGGTGTCCGCAGTCGGCCTCCTTAAGAGTAATTTTTTTAGATGTTCCATGAGATATTCTCAGATTTGCCTTTGCTATTAGAATCTGCATCAGGTCCTACCTACTTCTCTTTATTTGCAATTTTATTGGCTGGACCAGAATAGAGTGCTGCAAAGTTGTATTAACAAAATACCCACACCAAACTCTGTTCATCTCACCCTACAATTCCAGCTCTAGAATAATATGCAGACCATTTCCCTTAGTTCCTTCACAAATCTGAAGCTAAAGAAAGAAAATAAATAAGCAGCCGATGAATGGACGGATGAGCGCGGATTCGATCGCTGTTCGAACACGTAAGCGTAGGTACTCACATACGGCCGGGGATGTAAATAAGCAGAAATGCATGTAAATCACTTAAAAAACGAACTTTTGTCGGCCGTTCGCTAACTCGCCTCGGTACCACAGCCTCGCGGCTCTGTCGAGGATCCTCTTGCTAAACTGGTTTCCCACAGTTCACGGAACGAAGTTAGCCCTGCTGCATGCTCCATCCATCGAATCTCGATGGATGAAGCGTCACACGGTGCGGTGCATCACGCGAAATCCCCTACCATGTGCAAGACTCCGGCCAGCCATGAAGCACTTGTTATTGCTTCATTTTCTCTGTGTCTGCACAACATATCCGCCGCACTGTACTGTGCAGTTGTTGTGCATTTTAAGCGGGTAAATGACCAATCAGCTTTACTATCATAATTTGTTCCCATATTCAAATTATGCACTCCGCGCGATCGGACGTGTTAACAGATGGAGCCGGGCCGGCGGAATCCTTGTACCAATCAATTCGTACATAGTACTTAATAATTAGAAATCAGGTGGCAGCTACGGTGAGAGTGTCGGGCGGTGGTGCACGCTTCACGTTCGAATGCCACCGATTCGATGGGATCAGGAGCGAGATTTCGCCAGTTTGACGGGTGATTTGGGTCAAGCCGCTGCGAAAATTAAGACCGCCGGCTTAAGAGCGGAGCTGTATCAGATCTCACACGGTCGTGGTAATAAATTTGTTTATCGCAATATTATTATCATTCCGAGGGATTTCAGCTTCCATGTGGAATTCCCCATTTGGGAGAGGAGTGCAGAAGAAGACCGATATCGGGCTGTCCGTAGAAGGCATGTGTTTACTGGATCTACGAGCGTTTCGTGCGCCAGACTATATCTATGGCCATACGTGCGACAACAACGACGACTACTACGACGACGTTCGATGTTCGACGTTCGCCGTTCAATTTGGATTAATTTTCCCCGGCTGCAATCGGGCTGGACTGCGGCTGCCGGTGCTGCTGCTCTGTGATGGTGCTGCAATTCAGACAATTACCAGCGCTGCATTCTTGACACAAACATAAATATTTAACACAGGTCTATAAATCCGAAACCAATTAGCCTCGAATTGATATTACCTTAAATTGGTTGGATCATTTTGCGCCATGGGTCCGTGCTCGCTGCGGGAGTGTGTGTGCCCGAGGATAACAGCCGCGGCAACGTGGAACATTTAATGATGTTCTCGGTGATGCATGTGTCGCGTCGCGGATCTCCAGGGGATCTGGCTTCGGTGCTTTTACCAAAACTATCCCGTGGAACAATGGAAATCGCTGAACATTACCGTTGACTGGCATTGTTTTCCTTTTTCATTTCAAAAATAATCCATTTATGGTGCTCTGCGGTTGGTGTAGCCATGCCATGAAACTGTCGTCCTCTCTAATAAAGATGTAATTTTGTGTGGGGCCTGATTAAGCTCCTGGATTGTAGGTGAATTCCGGAAAAAAACACTCGAACGGATTTAGTTGATGAAAGTAATGATTAGGCCTTCCATGCTCTAGCTGTTGGAAGTATGTACATATACTGCTTTCCATTGAGTTTTATTCATTTAACTTTGTCGGCTTTTGGACGAGGAAATGCAAGTTGAGAACGAATACACGGAACATTAGTTGGACATTTTGAGACGGATGAATTGCGATCACAAATATGAAGGTAATAATGTCCTGTTCCACTAGGGAAAACCATCTTACAGTGTATGCAAGTTGATTTAAAATACAGGGCCAGGTCTAGTTTTGGCATCCCTGCCAAACTCGTCCGTCTGTGCAGGATGACGATGGAGAATGCACGCTGCTCCATCAAGGTCGGTCAAGACCTAACCGAGACCTTTGATGTCAAAAAAGGATTTGGACAAGGCGACGTGCTGTCATGCGACTTCTTCAACATCGTTCTTGAAAGAGTTGTGCAAAACTCACGCGCCAACACCAAAGGCACAATCTTTCAAAAGTCCGTCCAATTACTCGCATATGCCGACGATATTGACATAATCGAAAGAACGCAGCGTGATGTTACTGGTACTTTCGTGAGTATGTAGACGGAGGCGGCGAAGATGGGTTTAGCGGTCAATGAGGGCAAGACGAAGTATATGCTGTCAACAAGAAAGGACATTCAACACCGACGTCTCGGACAGAACGTCACTATAGACAGCTATAACTTTGAGGTAGTTAAGGACTTTGTCTACCTTAAGTAAGCTGGACAAAATTTAAGCAAAACTAAAATTAGATTAGCCTTTATCCCTCAACCTTACAAGTAAGCATTCCAATGAGGACCAATGAAAGGACGTCAACCGTATAGCACTGACTGGAGTTCAGATAATGGCCCTATATCGGCACAACCGGTGCAATGAGAACCAGCCCAACGGCGAGGCTAGGAGACATACCCAATCTCCTCGCCTTAGACCTATTCGTACAGGAATCTGCTGCTCACATTTCTCCACGCGTAAGCCAAACTGAAAACTGGATAGCCAGTCTAACAGGTCAAGCACAGATCTTGCAAAAATACATAGGGAACGCTGTAGGCTCAGACTCGATCGATTCTCGATCCCTCTTCCTAGCAGAGTAGAGTGAGAGACAAACCGCACTTTAATCGATAATCCCAGGTCCATTAACACAGATGGTGCCAAGATGGATACGGACTTTGGGGCTGGATTCTTCTCCGAGGCTCTTGGACTATCTTGGTCAATCAGACCCCTAGATTACAGCACGGTTTTGCAAGCAAAGGTTCTGGCAGTGACAACAGGTGCTCAACAAACTGCAATAAGGGCGATACCACAAGATGATATTACCTTTTTCATTGAGAGCCAGGCGGCACTTTCTATGCCATTGCTCAGGATTGCCCACAAGCCTATTACTTACCATACTGCGGTCAGCTCCTTTAAAAAATGAATGTTATCAGTTGGAGTTAGAAACATATGTAAGTATGTTGGATGAGCAGAGACTGGATTTACTGCAGTGAACCCAAGAACGCTTTGCGCATTATTGGCTCTGTGTGACATTGGATCGTAGTGGCCATAGTTCGTTCAGTGTGAATCGAGACGAAAAAGGGGTACAGATCTCGGGTTATGTTAGGGAGATGGTTTGGGTGAGTCAATAGTATCAGCTAACAACTGATAAATGAAAAGAACATCGACAACTTAATGACGCTTTTCCAAAGATAGTATGTTAACTAATTCTGACCGATCTTCATAATGGGGGCAAGTTACAGCTGTGAATTCAGACAAGAACGTGTTAAGCGAAAAGACTGAATTTGCGCAGAACGACTTTGATTCTTTAAACTTGACTATCAAAGAGAGACCTTACAAGTGCACTTAAAGTGATTGGCACCATAAGGGTTCGGGAATTATGATCACTGCGAAAGCGAATAACGGAGCACACTGTGCCAGATTACACCCAGTTCATACATATATAGAATTGACCAGCGAAACGAGCTCATCGTGGAGAAAGATAACACAACTTTTAAAGTGTTTACTGATCGTCAAATGATCGACTTCGTCCTAGGTCCATTGTCAGCCGGTTGAGATCCAGATGACAGGCGCTGCGCCCGAATAATGTGACTCCAACAACAACAAGGTGGTTACTGATCTATAAGTCTTCAAATCACTGGCCGTTGTCTTTTCGATCTTGTCGCCCTGAATCATAAGCCAATGAACGTCATTGGAGAGATAAAATTGAACTGACATCATATCACCCTTAGCTTCAGAACAGCCTTCATAATCATGTCCAGTACAACGTGATTAAAATCGTGACAAGCCCATCACTAGATAGGTACCTACTTGATGACGACAAGGAATATTTTAGTCTGATTGTCTTATCACCAAGCACATGATGTTCTGACCTAGAATCGAGTGTGCTTTCTACTTAGTTGCAAATTCGCCAAGTGTTTTCATAACCGGAAGAGCTTACACCTGCAAAAAACCATTAAGACAAAAGTGTCGATGCAGTGACACAAATAGTTTCACCGGAAATTTGATACTAAATTTATTATCTTGAATGTTCAACAATGATTAAGTGAATGAATTATTTCTACTATCCACTAAACTTCAATAATTGTTATTACTGACACCACAAAAAATTAATTGAATGACTATTATTCGCACCTTAAATTTATCGAAAAACAGAATGAGTTTAATCACTTGAAGACTTCAGTTAAATCAATCAAACAAGTCGGTAATAAATATTTTTTAAACTATGTATACGAGCACGGTATCATGTGGTGGCTTGACTTTTGCTAGAGAGATACATATGTATGTACATATGTTCATACATTGTTACATAAGTAAGCTGAGTATGTTTTCATAACGTTCTTAAGCATATAACACAGTTATTTAGCTTACTCTGCCTATGGATGAGTCTATAGAGACTGAAAAAATGTCTCCATTCCCACCTTTAAAACGAAGCAGTGATTGAATTGCTAGGCGCTTAGCAGCCAGTTCGTCTGCCATTTTGTTTTTATCTAGTCGCTGTAACCTGAAAAGTGTCATAGTGTTACTGACCACTAAGAAGGGAAACTCACAGCGGCTTGTTATACAAGTTCAGAAGATGAAGTAGCCGAATCTTGTTAGCAATTTGACTTTCCAAGAAGAGACCCTCTTTTTCGGATTTAGATCGTGCTTAAGCTCTTGGTGAGCCTTCCGCATAGCTAGTAGATCAACCTGAAAGGCACTGGCAAGGTTCGATAAATAAAATAAGTTTGATGCAACCAGGATTTCCAAAAAAACTCCTGCACCGACTCAACGGTCCACTTTTTAAATTGCCAGTAAAAATAAGTGTTTTTATCGTTCTCTACTTCACAAGTCTTCTGCTATGTTTAGGAAACCTAAGTACCTACCTACGTAAGTGGGTGAGCCCTTATGCCACTTGTACAGTTACCCACTCTTTGCCAAAGTTCTGTGCTTAGTTGAGCTTGATCAATAATGAGTGACTGGCAAGGAAGTGTAAAAGAGGTGAAAGATTCCTTTTGTCGGATTGATGCAGGGTCCATAATCTGTAGCCATGAGCTTACTTTTTATTATTTTATTGATTTCCTACAATCTCATAAGAAGATGGTCATAGCGTGTTTTCCAATTGGGATGCTATTTAGAATCCTTATAAAATAAGTTAGACTTACAGGTTTAAATTCACTTATTCCGTTTATCTCCAATCGACAATTTATGCATTTAAGATTCACAAGAAAAGTCATCTTTTCTTCAACTTCACGGCTTTAATTGGCGCTTAAGTGGCGAAGTAGAGGTTGATCTTTCTCCTCAGAATTGTTAATGAGGTTAGTTCTCGTGAAGACTCAGTTTTGCTCTATCTTTCGCTTGGACCTTTCGAAACGTTTATTGACATCTAGATTCGAAATTCAGGCTCCAGAGGCTAGATTTGTTCGGTTCACCACCGGATATCTGCAAATAGGAATCAGTCTTTCTAACCCTGAGACAATAAACAGCTTTGGGGGCATGCCTATAAGGAATATTTTTTCTTATCTCTTACATCTCTTTATTTGCCGAAAATCTTAGGAAGCAAAGTCGTTTGCGAGAACTAAAATATCCAAGACGATAAATAAAAACCTTAGGACCTCCTCTTTTGTGTCTAATTTTCACTTTTTCCAAGAATAAGGTTTTACATGATATATACATATATCAAAGTTCAATTTAAATTGCACACCTTTCTTCTTAGCACAGGAGGCATGCACATTTCCTTACTTGAGGCTTGAATAATCGATTTAATTTTAATGTTTCTGAATCTTTCGAGAGAAATTAGTGTACCAACTCCTCCTTTGCAAACATTGACACACCACCAGCAGCAAGTAAACACTAGCTTGACGTTGGATTGCTTATGTAATAGACGTCACGTTAGAAGTCTTATTTTATTCCAAGTAGAGTCTACATAGCTATCACCAACAATGCATCGCAACTGCATTGCATTTTACGTTTCCTTATCACAACGCGTCACAGTCCGGTAACTTTCAAATTACGTGCATACGACAGATGATTAGTTTCTTAAGAAACTCAATTCAAGAACAGAAAAATAGACCACGTCACTTCGAATTTACGTCTGGATTTATTATAAACTAACAATTTGGTTATTTAACATATGTTTTACACAACCACATCCCATATATTAAAGAATGTCCCTTCCGTATCTTATTTGGTTTCAGGAATATAAGGATGAAACCGCACGCAGCACATGTCCGATTCGCATAAATAGCCTCTCTACGCAACCTTTGGTGCTTTATTGGTCAAGAACCAAAGAACACCGAACAGAAAACCTGGAGGACTATTATTCACAGCACCTTGAGCAACGAGTTTCTGAGCTTTTTCCAGGCTGTACTCCACGACCTCGATAAGCTCGTCACCGATTCCACCACCGCTGTCAACCTTATCGTCATCGGTCACCTCGCAGTAGTACATTTTCTGTTGTGACCCGGAAGAGCCGACACCAGACCTAAGCAAAAATTCGTATGCAGATGAATAAATTCAGTCAACAGTCAAAGAATCTCACCTGAATGTCATTACATCCTCAATCCTACTCTCAGGCACATCGTACCCACACTCTTCCAGTATCTCCTCTCGGGCAATTTCGATCCAAGTCTTGTCCTTATCTACAATACCAGCGCACAATTCCAGGGTAATTCCCAATTTCGGAGGAAATTTTTCCAAATCTACATCAGCAATATTGGAACCAGCGGCACTGACCACACCATGATAAACCGCTGATATGGATAGAAAAAAAAAATTTCAACAAAATTAACTCGACTTTTATTGATCAATTCAATAGAACCAAACCTGGACGAAATTGTTTAACAAAAACCAAAGCATTCCGGGTTTTATTGAAGATAATTATGGCAACGCTATCGTGCACCTTCAGCAAATCCCAATTCTTCTCTACACCGTTTTGCACAAAATAAAGACGAAAAGGTTTCACGTAAGGCGAATCTGAAGGCAATGGCCCCAACCAAACTTTTGATATGTTCTCCATTTGTTGGAAAAATTGGGAACAAAACTCCAAGTGGCGAGGTCGAAAATTGTTGTTCTTCTGGCAAAACTGAGTTGCAAGGGGTTTGTGTGTGACAGTTGGTGACCAAGAAATAAATGACGTAAGTTTGACAGAAGAAACGAGTCCGGCCGTATTTAGACAACTTTTGAAACATATTTGTTGATAAATATTTCTTTGATCTTTGGGTATAGTGGAATAGTGAATGTTAATATTTTATGGGGAGAGGGACCCTCATTTTTTTTACTGAGGGTACTCTACTTTACTCTTCTAGACGAGATTATTTTTAGATGCCCATTTGGATTTCATCTGGTGTACATTTAAGGCGTTTCCAAGGCAAATTATCGTAGACCACAGATGTAGACCTAGTCTACATTGATAAGCCCTATTTCCTTCCCTGTTTTATATGATCTTCTTGGGAGCTCATTTGCCCTTTAGTTGTCTTTGACGATACTTCTTTCAATCGGTTAGATTTATAAAACTCTCTACATTCCTCTGACCCTTCCTTTATTTATTCAATGAGCCATGTGGAACTGCATGCAACTATTCTATTACCAAAAGGCAAATCCAGTGTTACCAATTTTACTGGATTTTTTCCCGACTTTCGAAGAAAACTGAGAAGATAGTTCAACGTCGAGGAGCTTACAGTACGATACCTACCACATCAGCAATGAAAATCGGTCACCTATTACTACGAGTAAAGGCAGGACAATCGCAGAGTTAATATTCCGCTGTATTTTCGCCGTACCCACAAGCTTCCCAGACTGACGTGTCACTTTAGACAAGCAAAAGCGTCAGAATACCAATAATTATGAAATTTTCAATGCGGAAACAAAATGAATGCGGCCGGTTTCTGTAAAACCTCTGGGAGCATCCGTTTATTTTGGAATTTACAATTGTGTTCAAGGGAACCCCAGTGGTCACTGGAAGCACTAACTGAGAAATTAGGAAGATTCAACATTGGTTCAGAACCCGGGTAATGCTCCTCTGAGTCTTATCTAAAAATCTTATTGGAGATCTCATTCTCCCAGTGTGACCTAGGAATCAACAAGAGGTCAAAAAGTAAAATCTCTGGAAAAAAAATCCATATAATCACCTCACATAACAAGAAACAACTTAAAACAATTTTACTACAAAGAACTTTCAATCGCACATCTCCACTCATTTGTAATCAATTTGCTCAAGCTTTTTGTACAATTTTGTTTTTTATACCATTTCGCGGCTGTCACATGCAAAAACTTTGACATTTATCATAGAAATTGCTTTTGCAACTTTTAGTGTGAAATAAATCATCGTCTGTAAATAATCGTCGACCTCCATTCACCCTCAGTGTTGAAGAGAGTTCGGAAAAAAATATCGAACGAGAAAAATTAGTAATAAAATTCAATTTATCGAATTTCAAAGGATAAACTCCTGCGAAATTATTCACCTCAAAAAAGATCAGAAATCTTTCGTCGGTACCCCTAAATTATGATGCTGCCATCCGTTGCCTCAACAGCTCGTCGGGCATTCTCGACGACAACTCGAGCTCTAGCTGCCAAACAAATGACCAATCGTGATGCTCTTAATAGTGCCATGGACGAGGAGATGACCCGCGATGAACGAGTTTTCCTCCTGGGTGAGGAAGTCGCCCAATACGACGGAGCCTACAAGGTAAGGAAAGGCGTTTGCAAAAATCAAAAAAAATCCTGAGCTCTCGCGGTTACGTAAACGGTTTACAATGACAGCGAAATCTGGTGCATTGCAAGTGTAAGGTTATCTAATGTAACGTTGCCAGAGTGAAATGGGCTGATTACGGCTGCCGTTGCACTTGTCGTCGTTGTTGCCGGTGCTAGTGCCCAGCCGTGTCGTGTCGTGTCGTGTGTTGGCGATATTTTATGATTTGTGACGAACTTCCTTAGCAATATGAATGCGACTCTTTGTTTATGCACTTAGTGGGGCTTCGTGCATAGTTTATACTTTGACGCGTGCGCAGAAATTAAGTGAAATTAGTTTACTAATTAGCAAATAATTGGCCTCCTGGTATTGTTGTGTGGAACAACAAAAGTTTTTTACAGTTTTTACATAAACTAACGGATTAGTAGGCATTACCCCACGTGTGCTGACAACCAAAATAAATGGCGACCTTGCACTAATGCAAGTGCGAACATGTCATACGTAGGTACCTGTTGTTGCGCTGACGCATTCGAGGCAAACGTCATCACAATTTTTTGCTCGTAGCATAGTGCACTAGAGAACAAAATGTTTATCACTTATACGGTTCTTATCAAAGAACGTATTGTTTCGTGGTTAGGGTCCGCAAATTGCACAAGTATATCATTTTCTTATCAAATCGAACTTAGGGGGGTCTTTCAATTTATTGGCAGACTATGTCTAATCTTGGTCTTATTTTGGCAAATTTTTGAACTTGAAACGAAGCAGTTGGGTGACATTTGACTGATAAGAGTTTGACCATGAACGGGAATTTAATTTAATCGCTTCAAGCAGCGTGCACAGCGCATGAATGGTTTGTCGGATGGAGGATGCGTTGTTCGTGGTGATTCATTGAGTTAAGAGGAGTTCCCTGCATTTTCTTTATCTGTTGTAAGCCCTTGAAAAGAAGAGTCCAGGATAGGGATTTACATGTCTTCATTTGGACATGCGTTGTGGACTAATCGCAAACCCGAAACCAAAATAACAACCTTCACGCCTTCACGGCTTAGTGGTCAATTACTCCCTCTTTCTCCCAATGCACAGTACCGCTGTCTGTAAGAAAGCCTTTAGAAAAATGTGGATCTTCAGTCAAAGATGGTCTGTGGTTGCCGATCGTGCCAGGCGACCTTGAAGCTGTGAGACATCCATCAATCGTATGGGAAAAAAACGAGGGGCATGCCACAATTATAATTTTTCTGTGTAGCAGTCCGAACTCAACTGATGAATGTCTGAAGTCAGCTCATAGTAATTTTCAAAAACTCTACTTCGATCGTTACAGGTGACTCAGCCAAGAAAATCGGTGCTGAACAGCTGAACAGTGCCGCCGACAAACTAGCCAGACGAGGCTCTATAGGTACCAGTGTTAAGTTACTTGCTTACTTGCTAAGTACCAGACTCAAGCCGATGTTCTGTCGAAAAGAAATCATAGATATTCTTGATCCTCCGAAATCGAAAGCTGACTAACCAATGCACTCAAGGCAGATATGCTCTGCGACTGGGCATGGTCTGTTCCGATTTCTGCAGAGCTGATGAACAGGAAGAATTCATCTTGCACTTGCTCTGCACGTGGTCCGAACTTGCTTGCCTGGCGGACTAAGAAAAAAGTATACAGCGCTCTTCACCGAAAGTTTGTTAATGGACGATTAGATCGGTTCGGGAATCCTCTCAAAAGTAGAAAACATAGCTAATCTATGTTAATCTATGATTTACCCGTTGTTGGCAATGGGGGGCAACGTTCGACACCATTAGACAACACTTAATCCAAACTTAACACAGCTGTAGATTATCATTCAAGCCTGTAGTACAGAACAGGAACTAGTTTAGGTTAGGTTAGGTTAGGTTGAAGTGGCTGCCAGCTAAAGCTAACACACTTAGACCCATGAGGGGTTCGTCCAGGGTCCAGGAACTCGTTTGTTCGAAAAAATCTCTGAGTTCGATGTACCAGCAGCATGGAAGGCAACAAATAAGCTGACGAAACGAAAGTCAACCTTTCATAGAAGAATAGTGTAAGAAATTAACATTTTGCTGAGTGCTGTGAAGGCTAAAGTGTTATCACAGCAACTGCTACAACTGTGCCTTTTTCAAGGTTCTGCGAATCTCCTACATCCAGGCAAAAAAGGGATGAACTCACATTAAATGTTAGCTTACTATCTAGTAAAAGCCACTTTAAGACTAACCCCCCTATTACGAGTAGCGAGTTGAACGAAAAAGTCAGCGAATGTGACTATTTGATATCATGATTAGCGAATCAACCGAATTTCGTTCGCCTCAAACGTCGAAAAATTGGCGAACTCCGATTTCACCTTATTACGGTTAGCGAACGTTCGCTAAACTTCTGTCAGAATCGGGCGAATGAAAATATTCGGTGAGATGTTAGGCGAACTTTGGAAAAGTTTGTTGGAAAAGAGTACATCCAAATAAGAGTCTTGATCATGGAATTCTTGCGCTTTTTTTTTTGTAATTTTGAAGCTTTAAAAAAATAAACACAGACTAGCTGACAAAATTTGTTCAGTTGATGGGAGCGAAATCAGCATGGTATGGAGCGTTTGGGTTTTTGAAATGAACCCAGAATGTGTTCGCCTTTTTGGCACCGTCTTTCCAACGCCACTTTCTGCTCGCTGCACTTCTACACAAAAGTTTGGTGTATCGTGTATGAAACCAGGTTATCTAGCTTTGAAAGATATTCATGTTGTGGTCACACGCCCGAAATTGAATAAATTTATTAAAAAATCAGACTATTATATACAATCGAAAAACTCACTGTCATCGCATTTAATTTACAATACCCCATACTGGTAGCGCATCTACCGAAGCAACATTTCCGATGTGTTCTCCATTCACGCATCCGATTATTCGAGGTAATCTAGTTGTTCTCGAGAAGTAGTTGCGTGCTTCTTGTTTTTCTCTTTGAAGCAATTGCCTTGATCCAAACTGGACAAATTTATGTTTTAAGCACTCCAGTTAGGACAATTTGGCTCAAAACAGACAAATGCATGATTATTGATCGAAAATGAGAGCCAAGGTGAATGTTCATTGGGAAATTCCAAGAGCTCACAAATGATCTACAATTTCCGAGGGATTAGAGCTCTCTCGGGTTCTATTTCTATTACTTTGTTGCCTGCATAATTATCCGCAAAATACAAGACAATACTACTTATCGCCTTTAATTTACCTATATTTGTTTAAAATCGAATAAATGACATCGAAATAAATTAGCTTTTTGACAGTTTACAACTGCCATTTCACTGTGTTTGGTTGGCAACATTTGTTTTCAATAGGCGAGTGAGGTAGTTCGCCAACCGTAATACGTCGGCAGGAGTAATTCGCCTGAGAGTTCGACTCGAGGCGAACGTTTGATTCGCTACTCGTAATAGGAGGGTAAAAGAAGTATATACGTCTGGGGATAAACTGCATTCTTCATTCTGTTCTTGCGATGAAAGTTTTATCTCCTCCAGTAGGCTCATCAGAAATGGATTCTTGGACGGGGGATTTTCCGGGAGTTTTGATGCAGAAATCTTTGTTTTCGAATTGAAGACAGGTCCGACTCTTATACATATGTATATCTAAAAATGCTTAGAGTGGACCCTTCTACAAATAAGTGGATGGATCTTTGTAAATACAAGTCGTGTCAGGCGTGCGATAGAAATTCACGCACAGTGGTCTGGTTTGCACCTACACCAGCTATTGCAGAGGATCCTCAAAAGGAAAGTAGTCAACCAGATCATAACTAACTGGATAAACAAAATGTTAGAAACCATCACAATAGGAATATCAAGAGATTGCCTACAAGATAGAGTTCTCTCTCTTCAAGCGTGGAACTTAAGACTCATGCGAGATTTGTGCTTACTATACGAGGTTTTGGGATTCCCCCACTGTGTCAAAAAATGCATATCAAGAAGACGTAGGAAGAGGAAAATTCAACCCGTACAAAGAGTCAGAAGCGTTCCCCGAAACATTGCCGTTTCTGGACTGGCCCAAGGATGATGGGGTTTAAAAAAGTCTGCTTGGAAGTAAACTTCAACTCAAAGTTGAACAAGTGAAAGGAGTAATGAATCGAATGGGGATAAACGGACCCAGAAGTAAGTACTTAGAAGTATATTTCAAGCACAGGTGCATGCGATCCATAAGCATAAAATTCAACTGGAAAAGAAGTCTGTATAAACAAAAAAAAAAATTAGCTTCGCATCTTCCCAGGCTTCCGAAGTGTACAAACAGAGTGGAGCAGAGAGTGAGTAAGAGCAAAGAGCAAAGCGATGAAATTAAACACGTGTAATGAAAGGGTAGCGCACAGAGTTGAGCGTCGTTCGAAAGTCGAGCAAAGCGTCAACAAGAGAGCAAAGCGGCGATTTCAAACATGTTTGACTTCTCCGCTATCATCGCAGCTTTGCTCTCCGCTCCATTAAGTAGTCACTTCAGACTTAAGAAACATCTTAGGAAATGGGGTATAAAGGAATGAAGAAGTCTATTAATTCTCAGACGGATCACCCATTCAAAATACTCATCAAAGAGGTTGGACTGGATCAGGTGCTCTAGCTCTAGTTACTCATCGACTAGAGCTTTACAATGAGTAAAGGCCGCAGTTCGCTTACACCCCTAGAATTCATGTATCTACTCCAGAAGCTGCAGGGACGGTTTCGACTCTCTTCACTTGTAATTGGTGTTCGGTCAACACAAAATTCTTCCATAAATTTCACCCAACTCCGTTGCGATGTAGATGGTCGTCAAACAAAAGAGAGCAGTTAAAAGTTCAGGCATATATTAGGATTTCTAGTACCATAGACTTCGTGTTCATTCGGAGTTCCGAGATCACTATAAGAGCTAAGGCGGGGGCCACTGAGGACAATTTACTATTAGAGATTGATCAATAAAGACCACAAAGGGAGTGCAAAACACCAATAGGCCCTCTTGAACGCACAATTATTGACTGGCCACTTCTTCGACTGAATTAACTTTCATACCCACTGCAACCCATTTTTCTCTGCTATAATTCTTCATAGACAAGGGGCAGCACGGTGCTTCGATTCGATTGCTTATGTCGCGCTATGAACCAGTCCCACTATTCTATTCTATTTCTACTAAGTTTCTTCACTTTGATATTTGATACTTTCCTTAATCTACTATTTGCAGATATCACGAGGCCTGTGGAAGAAATACGGTGACAAGAGGGTAATCGATACCCCGATCACTGAAATGGGTTTCGCGGGTATTGCCGTTGGTGCTGCCATGTCCGGTCTAAGGCCGATTTGTGAATTCATGACCTTCAACTTCGCAATGCAGGCCATCGATCAGGTGAGCAGAGAACCTTGAACTCATTGGTTTAATCTTTTAACATCGGAACTTTAAATACGAGTAGATAATCAATTCAGCTGCAAAAACATTTTACATGTCTGCCGGTGTTGTGAATGTGCCCATTGTATTTCGTGGAACAAATGGAGCCGCTGCTGGTGTGGCCGCTCAGCATTCTCAATGCTTCGGAGCATGGTATGCTCACTGCCCGGGCTTAAAAGTGATATCCCCTTATGACGCGGAAGATTGTCGGGGTCTGCTAAAAGCAGCTATACGTGATCCAGATCCAGTTGTGTTTCTGGAAAATGAACTTTTGTACGGCGTAGCATACCCCGTCGATGATAAAGCTTTAGACAAGGACTTTTTGTTGCCAATTGGTAAAGCGAAAATCATGAGGCCAGGAAAACACGTCACATTGGTCGCCCATTCGAAGGCAGTCGAAACGTGCTTATTGGCTGCCACCGAACTAGCCAAAAAGGGTATACCGATCAATGTTAACATTTATCGTGGCTTCAATTATGAAAACTTTCATTTACAGGCATCGAAGCTGAGGTTATCAATTTGCGAACCCTTCGTCCATTAGATACAGAAACCATTTTCGCGTCCGTGAAAAAAACAAACCATTTAGTTACAGTTGAACACGGCTGGCCCCAGAGTGGTAAGTTCGAACATTTTAAACGATCGATTCAAGTGTGATTTTGTAAACGTTTCTCTACAGGCATTGGTGCGGAAATTTGTGCACGGATAATGGAAGACGAGACCTTTTTCCACTTAGACGCTCCCGTGTGGCGAGTTTGTGGTATGTATTTGTCGCTGATCATAATCCACAACATGCTTAACGGTCCAATTTTAGGTGTCGATGTGCCTATGCCCTACGCGAAAACCCTAGAACAATTCGCAATTCCACAACCCAAAGATGTTATCGAAGCAGTAAACAAAATTGTTGGCAGCAAGAAATAATAGAACTCAGTGACGAACACTTAATTGAATTTTATTTGTTATAAGTGGATATGAAGAGATGCAGTTATCCCCCTTTGGAATTATATAAATAAATTATTTTAAATCCTTTTTTTCTTTTTGAAAAAAATCGGAAACAATCGTGAATACATGGTTTTATCTTTAATTGATAGTCAACAGGTCAACAAAAAGCACTTAAATAAAACAGAAATTTCTTCCTCGTTGTATATCTCATCGCTCAAAGAGTTGTTGTGGAATAAAAGGCTGTGTTCCGCTTCAATTCAGAATTCATTGCACATCCGTTTGATTTACAACTTGAACACTTCGTCACTGTCCTACTCACCGTCTTCGTAAACAGCGCGACCGCAAATCATACCAAAAACCTTTCTCTCGAAACAATTACGATCATTCTCCTAGAGGCGATTACTGTTGGAAAAGCCACACGATCACGGTAGACCTGTCGCCGCATCTGTGGCAACAACTGGAGATTAAGTCCAAAAATCATGCTCCAAATTTACACCTTGGTCGTCAGACCCACCCTGGCCTATGCGGCAATAGTCTGGTGGACAAAGACAAATGAGGCAACCACAGCCAAGAAATTGGAATGGGTGCAGCGCTTAGCTGAAGTCTGCATGACCGGCTGCCTACGCTCCACCCCCCACCGCCTCGCTTAACGCAATTGTCGGTCTACCAACAGTTCGAGTCCATGTCCAAACCCAGTCAAAACTCAGCCTGCACAGGCTCTTCCATCTAAACAATATCAGTTCCGAACATCACCTTGATGGCCACCGTAACATGCTTTCCTCCCTGCTCCAAAGCAGAGAGTTCAGCATGCTGTTGGATGATTTTCTCCCAAGGTACTGCTTCAAACGAAATTACTCAGTAGTTATCCCCGTCCCTCAGAGCATGACCAAGTACGGTATTCAGACGGCTCTAAAATGGACAGTGGATCTGGGGCTGGAATATTCGGAGAGTCATCTACCACTTACCTATCGGTCAGCCTAGGCACGTACTCATCGATCAGTGCACGAGTTTAAGCTAACTCCCGTTGCAAAACCATTTTTATCTTCTCTGACAGTCAAGCTGCCCTGAAAGCACTGAATTCAGCCACGATAAAATCAAAACTAGTTCTAGAGACAGTCAAATTGCTTCGAGAATTGGGAAAAAACAACTTGGGCATACTACACTGGATCCCTGCTCACAAAGGCCACACCGGCAATGAAACAGCGGATTCACTAGCCAAGATAGGTGGAACTACCCCCCTCACTGGTCCCGAACCAACCTATGGAGTAAACAAAGCCAGAGCAATCCCTGGTCAAATCCAACGCGATCTGGGTGGAAAGTGTAGGACAGAAATGTACCAAACACTTCTTTCCCAATGTATCGCAAAAGAAATCCAAGTTTCTTTTAAATCTGAGCAGGAACCACCTTAGAATTCTAACCGGCATCCTAAGTGGCCACTGCCGTCTAAAACGGCATCTTCACAAGCTTGGCCTGTCACCGGACCCTACCTGCAGACTGTGCTTGGAGGGCGATGAAAGCTCTCTTCACATCGTCACAGAATGCCCCGCCCTTATCCATGCGAGAAAACGGACTCTAGGCAGTGAACTCGTTTCACCAACGGCTCTTGCCACGCTCCACCCAGAGAGGCTGATTAGCTTCCTGACATCCTCTGGAGTAGACCCTAAACTCATGGGAAAGCACAATAGGCATCTATATGAGACCGCAGTGCTAGAGTGGACAAACCGCTCCCCACTAATAATAGAGGCGATTCTTTACTCAATTGCGACTTTAATGCAGAGCCTAAGGTCTGTAGCTGTGTGAATCGAATACGCAGGACTTTTCAAATAAAAGCATTTACTAACATTTCGTTTACTTTATTGTCATAGAAAAATATTTGATGTGGAATTCGTTGAACAAAAAACAATAAATTATATTCACAAACATAAAAGGACTTAATTCTAATTTGAACTAAGATATGACTCCCAACTCAAAGTATTTATTATGTACAACAGACACCCGCTTAAGTTTCGGAGGCATTTTAAAATATTGCTGATCAATTTACAAGTACGGACCCCACCCGGTATACATCACGGCCAAGTTATTGATGTCGGTAGCTTCGTTGATGAGAAAATCCACTTGACCCTCTGTCGACAATGGCATTCGATTAGCCCCGCTCCTTTGTATCTGAAATTAAAAACGTTTCTCATTATAAATTCCAACAGAAAAATGTTCCTTACATATCCCTGAAGTCTTCCCTCGATGCGACTGACATTCTCCAAAGCTTGTGGATCTGTCCTCTCAATATTATTCCCCGTCTTTCTGCCTAGTCGATTCAAATCGTATACAAACGGTCTCAACACAGACATTAGGGTCTTTTGCTCCTTCTGCAGGACGTGAATTGTAATTTCACAACACTTCCGGTAGAGACCTTCAATTCCCAGGGGACCCATGGCATGAACCATGTTCTGTGTCAGTCTAAACGGCACCTTTTCTGGCAGAGCGAAGTTTTCGCCCTTGTTGAACAAACAGTTGAAGTCCACATGTACGGTATCGCCGTTGGTTTCGTCAAACAGTATATTCTCACCATGACGATCACCGAGACCTAGAATATAACCCACCATGGACATGACAGCCGTTGTTTTAATGTACGAACTCCGTGCCTGATACCAGTTGTGCGGTGTGGAGAATTGGTATGTAAACCATTCATGGAACACGGCTGGATGCCGCGCCAGAAGAATTTTCAGAAAAACGTGTTTTTTCTTTTCGAGTTTTTCCTCTTTTGGGAGCATGTAGGTTCGCAGTTCTCTATCGGGGATGCCTATTTGACGAGACTTGTAAATAGACATTATAATGGTTCTGAAGGCGTTCAAATTCGGTAGCCATTCAATTAAACCACAGTCCTCGTTGAATGGTATTGCTGCATAGGTTCGGATATGGAGACGACGTTGACGAGCCTGGGGATCCTGCGAAACACAAAAAGTCGTCTCTTACCACAAAAAACCTCCTCGAAGTTCAATCTCACTTACCAAATGCAGATATCTCTTAAGGAGCGCATTGAACTCCATTAGTCGAAAATCATGTCGTAGATCGTCCTTTGGCTTCATCATGACTGCGTATTCCTTGCCATCACTGCACAAAAAACTGATTTTCTTTGGACACGCCTGTGACCTCAGTACCACAACGTTCTCCTTTATCCCACAAATGTAGATTTGCTTGTTTGGAAATGGATTCACCGCTGCCTGATCGGCTTCTACAGTCTGTTCAGTTCCGATCGCATTCAACAGATTCACCTGCATGAACTTCTCAAAAGGTAAGAGGATTTGCGAGAAGTTGGGATCCTCAAAGAGCTTCGGTAACTTTGGAACCAAAGTGCTGACATTCAATTCACTCGATGCCATTCCGACGATTTCTTTAGTTGTTAACTGAATTAACTTATCAGCTAGTGAGTTGAAGTCATCGACGAACTTCACTATCTCACGTTTGGCTAGACGTTTATCGCTCAAAATTAGACGACAACGCTTAGCACGCATGGCATACGAAGATTTCAACACCGGCAACAGCATCCATAAAGACTGATGGGGGTACTTCTCCAACAAGAGGATAACAATGGTCTTCAACACTTCAAACACCTGCTGCGATGGATGACAAATACGACTGAGAATCTGCGAGAAGGCTGAATAAAATATGTAGGTCGGCAGGGCTGCACAGCATTTGCCAACTAGTTCAGTCATTTTCGAGCTCATTTGCTGGACAGCCACGTTGTTAGCGTCATTCTCACCCTCAGGCGAGGTAAAATCAAACCAAATACTCAATAGACGGGGCATGGATTGATACATACTCTCATTGCCGGCTCTCATGGCCCTCGCGTAGTGCACCATAATGTCATACAGCATACTACGTCCACCGTCTGTGTTCTGCTCCGATTCACTTAGCGCTGCATACAGCTTCTCCATATACTGCGCCATGTTGACCAAACATTTCTCCGAGTTCTTGTTCCCCTCGATGGCGTGTCTAAATTGGAGGATATTCTGTTCCGCGCAGATTTTCATTGATTCAGCGCTGAATGTGGCTTGTAAGAACTTTGCCTCGGAGTAGAGCAGACGATTTGATTTCTCCTGAGAACGCACAGTTCCTTTCGCCTCGATTTCATTGATTTTCTCTGAGATTAGCTTGAGAGACTTGGTTTGATCGCCACTTTGCCAAAGAAGCTTTGCTTTCTCAATGAAAAGCGTCTCCGGGGCGTATTCCTCTGCCTTCATGATGGAAAGATTCGCCTGCTGAAGACCTCCTGCTTCGCGATTCATCTGAATACTGCGGATCCACAACTTTCCGATTTCACCATCGATGTGCTTGTTTATTGACTCACAGAGGTCCGGTCTCGCTGATGAAAGAAGTGTTTTTGTTTCACTAAGCAAATTGCGCCGCAAGCAAAGCAATGGTTCGAGAATTCTCACCGTTGGTTGTAGGAAGCATAATCGGGCGTTCCAATCTGCAAAGAAATCATTCACAGCATCGATGCATTTTTCTTCGTTCAGCTCATTCACTAGGAGCTGAACCAATGACTTGTTTTTCTCCACATCGGTCAACAGCTGCACCTTGAAAATCTCAGAGTATGCCTTGTGATAAGAGTTGTGTTCAGATCCTAGATTCTTTAGGGAGCTGAGTATATTCAAACGGATGTCGTCCATTTCTACTTGAAAGTCCTCAAGTGTGATGGCTTGATTGCGAAATATCCGAACGGCTTTGGCACACTGAACATTCCAATTCGTTCGATTCTTGCTTACCACTGGGTCCTCTAACAGGGTCTCTATGTCGTCATAGCATCCCAAACGCAACAAGGGTTCTGCTTGGCATTCCTTGAAAAAATCATCTGTGTACCGCTCAGACAGCTTCTCCCACAATCCGCTGGTGATATTCAGCACGGTCTCTGGTAAATCCAAGCGCATATAACTGTTAATGATTCCAAGGACATGCTCCTGCTGCAGGAGTTCTGGACGAATCATAATCTGCTCATAGCAAGCGATGTTCTCCTGTGGTCTGTCCACAATATTATTGACCAGAATTTGTTCGGGTAAAGTTAAACTTGTCTTTTTCACGTGCACAGCACCTTCCACAGAATCGGGGTCGAGCAGCTCCGCATATATTTCGATGAGAAACGAAATATTCTCCTGCAACAGAACTGCCTTGTTTTCCTCTATGTGCAACTCGAGGAACATTAGAGCTCTCGCGTATTCTCCGCAGTTAAAATTCGCCTTTGCAAGCTGGCACTTGTCAATTTTACTCAGCAATCGTTTAATTCTTCCATAGTCTTTCTCACTACTAGAGACAACCTCTGGAGATGGACTTACTCGTGACCATTCCCTCGTCCACCGATAGAGGAAATCTATCTGTTCGAAGCAAATCTTGGCACAAGCATCACCTACATTGTGTGTGTCAGTCCTTTCAGACTGTGTGGCTACTCTTAGCGACTGTGTTGGATTGATTTCCTTTGGAATGGAAGTTTCAATTGCCTCTCTATTATTCGACCCTCCAGTGACTGCCTGCTGAAAGACAGCTTGAAACTCTTCATATATTAATTCCATTTCCTCCTCAGAGCACTCTTGCAAAGCGTGAACAATGATGTAGGGTAAAAACAACGCCAACATATTGTTGTCCTTTCGAATGCTGGGCGTGAATGAGCACAATAGCTTTTTGGTATCGGGATCGCGTACCAATTCAACTAATCTCCATGCCCACCAAAATGCCCAATCTTCGTAGGTGCGACAAAAGCTACTCCCGAATACAGGATGCGCTTTGACTTTATAGCCCTTTTGGGCGACTGAATAGCAGGAGCTCAACAACGGTTCCATTATGTGACGCATACGGGCGGGAATCGCTTCCCAGACATTCATTTTCTTGTGGTCCTTTGGATTGACACCCTGTATCGCTAGGATCTCCTGAATAGCAACTGATATATTATCCACGTATTTAATGTTTTTCTGGTATGCGCGGCATAGTTCGGTGAGAGCTGTTATCGCGAAGGTATCGGTGTGAATGCTTAGAGAAAATCTCTTCTGCTCCTTGGCATAGTTTGGTGACATGTAACTCGGATCAATGGCACCCAATTCTCCCAGACATTTTCCAGAAATGAGTTGTAATGTGCGGTCAACATGTTTGCAGCCATTCAAGAGGTTCTCAACCACGGATTCCACAAGAGGATTCAACTCCGTTTGACCTGTAATGGACGATGTGAATTTGAACAAACGCACACAGAGCAAATTTAAAGAGATTCGCAGTAGGTTACCAGATTCAGTCCGTCTAGTAAACCCACAATAGAGAGATATCACAGCAGGAATGAGATTCGGAAGTTTTACTAGAGGGTAAAAAGAACCTGTCAAGGCTACAGAGCCCGAACCGAGGCCTGCAAGGATGAACAAGGGAACATCGTCGTAGAATCGCAGTCGATGCTGAGGATATGTAAGAACTACTTCTGCAGACTGTTTAACGGCGACGACGAATCAAATCCCGCTGTCAGGCAGAATGAGCTATTCAACCTGGACGAGGAAGACCAACAATTCTGCCCACCCGACCTGGACGAGGTGAAGAAAGCCATATCGAAGCTTAAGTCCAACAAAGCTGCTGGGGCTGACGGCCTAGCTGCCGAGCTGTTCAAACCAGCAGGCGATGACTTGGTAAGGAGCATGCACCAACTCATTTGTAGAATATGGTCAGAGGAAAGTATGCCCGATGAATGGAACCTCAGCCTTGTTTGCCCGATCCTCAAGAAAGGAGACCCTCTGAACTGCGCCAACTACAGAGGCATCAGTCTTCTTAACATCGCTTACAAGCTCTTATCTGCCGTGTTGTGTGAACGCCTGAAGCCGTTCGTCAACAACCTGATCGGTCCACATCGGTCGGTCAAGACCTCACCGAGACCTTTGATGTCAGAAAAGGATTTAGACAAGGCGACGCGCTGTCATGCGACTTCTTCAACATCGTTCTTGAAAGAGTTGTGCAAAACTCACGCGTCAACACCAGAGGCACAATCTTTCAAAAGTCCGTCCAATTACTCGCATACGCCGACGATAATCGGAAGAACGCAGCGTGATGTCACTGGTGCTTTCGTGAGTATCGAGACGGAGGCGGCGAAGATGGGTTTAGCGGTAAATGAGGGCAAGACGAAGTATATGCTGTCAACAAGAAAGGACTCCCAACACCGATGACTCGGACAGAACGTCACTATAGACAGCTATAACTTTGAGGTAGTTAAGGACTTTGTCTACCTAGGCCCCGCTATAAATTCAGACAATGACACCGGCGCTGAGATTAAACGAAGAATAACTCTTGCCAATCGCTGTTTCTTTGGGCTAAGAAGGCAATTGAACAACTCAGGTGACCCTCTATAAGTCCTTAATCGTCCCAGTCCTGCTCTATGGCCCAGAGGCATGGACTCTGTCTAAAGCGGATGAGGTGGCTGTTTCGAGAGGAAAATTCTTCGGGTGATTTTTGGTCCCGTCTGCATAGACGGTGAATGGAGCAGAAGATACAATGACGAACTGTACGGACTGTATAGCGACATCGACTTAGCCAGAAGAGTGAAGGTTCAACGACTGAGGTAGCTGGGTCATGTAGAGCGGATGGACACCAATGCTCCAGCTCGGAAAATCTTCGAATCAACACCCGAGGGTCAGCGCAGTAGAGGAAGACCGCGACTCAGGTGGCGCACGCAAGTGGAAGGGGACCTCAACCATTTTAGCGTGCGAAACTGGAGACAGCTGGCAAAAGATCGAGATCGCTGGCGACGCTTGTTGGTTCAGGTCCACGACCACCCCGGTCTGTAGCGCCACCTTAAGTAAGTAAGTAAGTAAACCCACAAAGCGGGCTCTTTGAGAAGTACAGTCAAACATTCACTTAAAGGAAAGGCAGGGCTTCCTAGACATATGCCTCCTAAGTGTTGCGTCCAAGATCATGCTTAACTTATTCCCTAAAGCCGTTTTTTACGAGACTACTTAGGGCGGCTACAGGCGTAAAAGATGAATCGGCACCTACTCTTCGACTGACTCAAAGTCTGGAGCTTAACAAGATGATGTGAAAATTGACCAGTTGTGGTGTTGTACCCCTTTCATCATAGAATGCATTGCTTTCAACACATTCAGTTAGGCCAAGGCCAAGGTGAAAAGGGCCCTTGAAAACTCTAACGTTGACCAAACGCTCGTCAATGCGATTGTGAGTTTGCTCAACAAAAGGAACATTAACGCAAAAATAGAGAGGAGTTCTCCTCTGTTGTTCTAGTTGCTAATGAAGTACTTCTGAAACTGAAAGATAGAGGGGAAATGGGGACGAAACCCTAAGATAATTCTGTGGATGTACACGGCAATCGTGAGACCAATACTCACGTATGGCCGCATAGTATGGTGGAGGGCTGCAGACAAAGCCACCAATCTAAAGGCAATGACAAAAGTACAAAGACTGGCATGCAAAGGTACAACCAGCGCGATGAGAACAACGCCGACGGCGGGGCTCGAGACAATTCTCAACGTGCTACCGTTAGACTTATACATGCAAGAGTGCCTTGAGAATAAGCCAAATGCATGGCTGGAAGTCAAATCCAGAGGGGCATGCACAAATTCTGAGAAAGCTTGTAGGTGGAGATGTGAGTAGCGATTACATACCACCATATCTCGACTTTGAGAAAGCGTTCTCCTGCACCTTCCCAAGCAGAGAAGAATGGGATACCAATGAACCAACGAGAAACAGGTCTATATATATCTACACGGATTGGTCAAAGATGGATATAGGAACAGGTGCCGGCATAGTCTCCGAACAACTGAACATACACACCTCAATGAGACTCCTTGATCACAGCAGTGGAGGCCCTGGCAGTGACAGAGGCCAATATGGTATCAATGATGGCAATACCACCAGATGATAGCACCATTTTTATTGACAGCCAGGCGGCTATTAAAGCAATTTCTGCTATTGAAATAAAATCCAAGCTAGTCCAACATTGTCGCGAAGAGCTTAAGGTTCTTGGCTCGCAGCACAGTGTTACTCTCTGCTGGGTTCCTGGTCACAGGAACATAACCGGAAATGAGATGGCCGACGAGCTTGCAAGAACAGGATCTACAATGGATCAAAATCGAGCACTGCAACGGATTAAGCCTCCACTCCGCAATCTCAGGGAGCGAGTGGAACGCAGGACTCTGACGACAGTCAACACCTGTAATATATCAAGGAAACTTTGGCCAAAATACGACAAAGCCAGAATCAACAAAGCTTTTAAAGCATGATAGAAAATCGCTGTCAATGTTGATAGGTGCATTCACCGGCCACAACCTTCTAAGAAACCACACAATGAAATTTAAACTCAATGATGACAATATATGTAGGGGCTGCGGCGACGAAGAGGTTCAAGAGGATACTCCTCATTTCCTTTGCCACTGCCCAAGCCTGTGTCACGTGAGAAACAGAACTATCTGATATTCTAATAAACGATCTTTCCAGATTCCTGAAGACATCACGATGGCTGGAGACCCAGGTCAACAACGAGCGGTAAGGTAGAAGCCCTGTAAAGCCGGAACCAACCCCCATGGGCACCACAATGGTTCCACAAGGACCTAAGTGTGGTGAGGTCGAGTGCTTATCTCCGCATCAACCCAGATACCTAACCTAAGTTAGGCCAACGCCATGCAATGAGCGGCAAATAAAATTAAAAACTTACAAAATCATATGGTGGGGCCATGCAGTCGTTGAGCGTAGTTTCTGAGCATCATTCTCTGCTGGTTTGTCGCTCATTGCATGGCCTTGGCCTTTCTGAACTCTGTCAACCTCCTTCAAGAGTTGTTCCATCCAACATGTAACCCCATTGACCTAATAGTCCGCATCCCTTAGAGGTAAGTGCTCTATTTCTTTATGGCAAACACCACCACTCAAAAGTATTTGCATTTCAAATTTAAAATATCACTGTACACCCCTTTTTCTAGAGATAAGCCCACACTTTATAGTTGTGGATTTGATTTGAATACAATTGCCCACAAACAACAGATGGATGTACGAGATATTGAAGGATAGACAGATTTTTGTGAATTGCCACCCAGAATTTTGTGACTTCGCGGATTAGTGGTGGTTCGTAAAAACTTTTTTACGATAGTGGTATAGTTATTTGCAGCTATGAGAAACGTCAAAACCACGAATAGCATTAATGCAATGTAATGGACCGTGGCCCGTGGTGTTAACCGCTAAATTGTTGTCGCCTAGACAAGTCGTTGTACCCATGCAATGTACCCATAGAATGCTTACGTCCCTTCTCTGATTTATTGTGAACTGATTTGAGGTATTGAGATTTGTTTTATTTGACAGTTTTAACTTAAACAGTTTAAACGTCGTGTCGAGTGGGCGCCTGAAACCATTTGGCAGTTTAAATACAGACGAAGAAAGCAGCGTGCAGGGGAAGACCGCAGTATTGCCTTCATAAGTATCACAACAGAAGAAGCTCAGTAGGCTAATGAACTACGGCACAACGAAATACATTCAGTAAAACGCACTTATTTTTGAACCAAGACGAACCTCTTAACCACAGCTCTTGTAACGACCGTTCGGAGCTGGCAATGTGCATTCGCATTGCGAGAAAGAAGCATGAGATTGTTTATGACCTAAAGTTCCTCTTAGAAGTGGATACATGCGTATCAAGCGAGGAAATCAACGGAAACCGCACGATACCAGCTAACAAGCCTAATCAAGGACGCATTGGACAACAAAGAAACAGTCATCTGTGCTTTCCTAGACATCGAAGGAGCCTTTGACAATACCTAACATGAGGCAATCGGAAAGGCCCTTGAAAGGAAAGGAGTAAACCGCACAATCTCCACCTGGGTGTGTGAGATGATGAGGACTAGAACAGCCGAAACTGTGGTGGGGCTTTAGACCATCATAGTAAACACAACCAGAGGGTGTCCGCAGGGAGGAGTTTTATCTCCATTAATGTGGAGCCTGGTGGTTGACGAGCTCCTGCATAAGCTAGAAGAAATCGGCATAGACTGCCAAGGCTATGCGGACGATATAGTGATCATAGCTAGGGGAAAATTTGAAGACATCCTCAGTAGCATAATCCAAAGAGGATTACGAGTAACTCAAGAATGGTGTATATCAGTGGCACTCAAAATCAATCCCACAAAAACCACGATAGTACCATTCACTAGAAGAAGGTAACTCAGACACATGCAACCGATCCTAATAGGTGCAACCAAAATTGACCTTCAACAACAGGTCAAATATCTAGGTATAACACTGGATAGTAAACTTCTATGGAAGGCCCACATGGAGTCGGTAGTGTGCAAAGCCACCCGAGCACTCATGATATGCAGGCGTATCTCAGGAAAATCCTGGGGATGTAAACCAGCTATGCTGAGGGGAATGTACATCATGATGGTCAGACCCGTCATAACATACGGGGCAGTAGCCTGGGCAGGACGAACCAAGCTAAGCACAGCAAAGAGAGCCCTGGAAAAACTGCAGAGATTGGCATGCATCTGCATCACAGGAGCAATGAGAAGCTGTCCCACCGCTGCAATAGAGGTGATTCTGGGGCTCACCGCCCTTCACATTGTGCTAGAAAAGTGTCGCAAAGGAAACAATCCTAAGAATTTTTAAAGAAGGAGTGGGGAAGGGCAAAAACATCGCAAGCAAAGAGCGAGACTCCCTCTCCAAAACAGTCCCACTATTAGACTGGCCTAGAGAAGACACAATTAAGAAATACTGCTTTGAAAAGAATTTCAACACAAAACTGAGCAGTAAAAGAGAATGGAACGACGGAGTGTATCAATTTGAGCACAACACCATCAAATGGGACACCGACGGCTCCAAAACACACACGGGCACCGGGGCGGGAGTATACGGTCCCCGAACCAAGTTCTCGGAGCCAATGGGAACATCGCCCAGTATTTTTTAAGCAGAGGTATATGCGATATCACGAGCAAAACATCGCGATACTATCAGACAGCCAGGGTGCCATCAAGGCACTGAGTTCCTATGAAATCAGATCTAAACTGGTCTACGAGTGTCTAGAAAAGATAAACAGACTTGGCTGGAACAATTAAGTCACCCTCTACTGGGTGCCAGGTCATGTAGGAATAGAGGGAAATGAGGCAGCCGATGAACTGGCAAGGAAAGGGTCAGAAACACCATTTGTTGGACCCGAACCATTCTGTGGGCTGGGGCCGCACCGAATCCAAGAGGAACTGAGAAGAGAGGAAGAGTGCAAAAGAAGGATGCTATGGGAAACACTCCTAGGACTAAGGCAGGCGAAGGAACTCCTCGGGAATTACGACCGAAGGAGGAGCAAGGCCTGCCTAAGTACCAGCAAAAACCAGCTTCGAATTCAAACGGGCTTCCTAACGGGCAGACTCAGGGAGCATCTCAGGAGAATGGGAGTAGAAGCAAATGGAAACTGCAGATTCTGCAGCGATGCCGAGGAGACTCCGTCACACCTCCTTATTGACTGTGGGGCATTGATCCACAAAAGAAGAGCACACCTGGGAACGTACACTTTTCTTGAAATGGATCTCCCATCGTTGGACCCAATCCAGATACTCCGATTTCTAAGAGTAATTGGATTGGAAGAGGTTCTCTAGGTCGGGACGTATCGGCCAATATGGGTACGGGGGAGCACAATATATCTAAACAGGTCGCAGGGCACACACACACACCCCATCCTCTTAGAAGTTCACTTTAAGCATAAAGTTCGCCACAAGAAAATGCTAGAAATTCTTAGAAGAGCAGGAGTCGACAGCAGAGACTATAAAATAAAAGAATCGTTGTATAGGAGTCAAAAGGCCAGTGGATACAAGTGAATCGGAGGAGATTCAAATCTTGAGAGGAGTGTGTCAGGGCTGCGTTCTGTCGCCACCGCTCTTCAACATCTACTCAGAGCAAATTTTCAAAGAGGCGCTGGAAGACGATGAAAATGGAATCACTGTAAATGGAATCAAAATCAACAACCTTAGGTACGCGGACGACTCAGGTATTATCGCGAAAAGTGAAAGAGAAATCAACGCCGTGGTAAATAAAATCGAGAATTCGGCTTTAACATCATGTAGGGTTCAAGATCAGCGGAATAAACATCGAGCGCGTCTACAAGATGAAGTATTTAGGGAAACAATTCGATCACAGGGCAGACAGCTTCAAAGAAATCAAATGCAGAATCGAGCAGGCTCGTGCAGCTTTCAACAAGTTGAAGAAGATTCTATGCGGCAGTGACCTATAGCTGGACCTGAAAATAGGGACCACAAAATGTTATGTCTGGTCTACACTCTTACATAGAACGGAAGCCTGGACTCTACATAAAACGTCCCAAAAAGACTGGAAGCTGTTCCGAAGAATACTGCGAATCCCATGAACGTCGAGTGTCATTCCGAGGCATTTAGCCTCGTTTGCGAAGGAAATACGAACCGAGTTTATAAGAATCGGTAAACTGTTCGTTTTCTTGTAAGTGAAGTTTTCATGGACAGATTTGGTTTCGTTGAGGTCGATCCGCCAAGCCTTTGTCCATTCGTTTACACTATTCACAGCTTTTTGTAGTTTTATAGCAGTGTCATCGGCAAACGTAGCTAGGACGGTGTCTTCTTCTTGCGGTATATCACGGGTAATATAGAAGATACAGAAGCGGTCCAAGGACACTTCCTTGGGGTACGCCGGCTGTAATTTCTTTAAATTCTATTCCCGAGATATGTTGTCATTATATTATATAGGCGTGCACGCAGGACCTGACGTAATTTAAACTTCAAGCCTTCATGCCACACCTTATCAAAGGCTTGCGAGACATCAAGAAATACGCTTGAGCAGATCTTTTTTTCTTCAAGAGCTTTTTCTATCACGTCATTGATTCTATGCACCTGATCAATAGTTGAGTGCTTGGTTCTGAACCCAAACTGGTGATCAGGGATAAGATTCTGTTCCTCGATGATCGGCTGTAAGCGCTTGAGCAATATTCTCTGGAAGATTTTAGAAATAATTGGGAGCAGCGAAATGGGTCTATAGGATTTCTTGTCACTCGGCGGTTTTCCTGCTTTTAGTACCATTATGACTTCCGCAATTTTCCATTGACTCGGGACATATTCTAATCTAAACGCAGCGTTTATAATATAGAGAAACTTGATTAAGGCTTTTCTAGGCAACATTTTTAAAACTTCTGCAAAGACGAAGAGCAGTTGGTAGACATCGTGTAACGTGGTTTGGGGAATCTGTGCGACTGTTAGGTTAGGTTAGGTTAGGTGGCTGTCCCCGCTTAGGCAGGGACACACTTAGGCCAGAATGGCCCATTGTGATACCACAACGAAGTAAACCGGCTTACCGGCACCAGGAAACCAGAAAATGTGGCATAACTACAACAGAAGTGGGCAACAGTAGCGGTGTTAACCCTAAGATTTAAACCATTTCGTCCCAGAGATGAAGTTGCTTATCTTCTGGATTTCGAGTTCAGCAAGATCGTTAAGATCATCATATAAGTATTCCCCGAGGATTCTTCTCTTAGCGTCGCAAGAGCAGGACATGTACAAAGTAAGTGGGTCGTGGTTTCCTCTTCCTCCTCGTCCCTACAGTTTCTGCAGAAATCGTTGGAGGGGACCCCCAATCTAAGTGAATGCCTGCCTATCAGGCAATATCCGGGAAGGACCACTACTAGTGAATCTAGATTTTTCCGATTAGTAGATAAGAGTCTCTCCGTCTTCTTTAAATCCAGCTTGGGCCAGATTTGTTTTGACAGGAGACTGTGGCTTGCCAGTTTCTTGGCATCTCTGTCAAGGAGGAACTTGATCGATTCTATGAGCGCAGGGGGTCCCCCCAGGTTTTCGGGGAGATGCCGTCCTGCAGATGGCTGAGAAGACTCCAGCCCCCGTACCACCCGCTGGCTTGGGTCCATCCGTGTGCGACTGGTACAACATGCTCACAATTTAAGTCTTCAGGCCGCTACTTGCCGAAAGAATACAAGAACGATGATAACCAACCTCCTAAGAGGAGAGGCATCATAAGAAGAAGAAAAAGTTCACTTAGTTAAAATGTGCATGAGAAATATTTGCATGTAGCTTCTCAGCGCACATTGCGGCTGTCTTTTAAAATTAAATTGAATTGGATTTTGGGCAATGATTTGTTCAATCAAATTAAAAACAGAAAGTGTAATAAACAACTACATACCATCTACATAACTTATTAAGAAAGTGTGACAGGTATCCAGAAAATGTTAAGAGATAAGTTCTTCTCTAGTTAAATGATTTCTTTTTTCAAAGTAAAACTTACCCACAATGAAATTGTTTAATTCCGTCCTATGCTTCGCGAAAAAGTCTTTTAAATACTTTAACGCTCTTATCCGCACTTGTAAGTTCTCATTGCTTATCTGTTTCAGATAAAACTTTAGCAAATCTTCGAACTTATTGCTTTTAAACAGCGCTTCCGTCTGTCTTCTCACGCAGATTTTGACATCAGGCGATACTTCCATATCCTCTATAAAATACAGATCTGGCATATAACTTCCCAGTAAGTTTCCATTCTCCAGAATCAAGTATTTATAAATCACATCCACTTCCTTCTCATTGGTCTGTAGTAGAGGCTGTAGCGATACCACAATCCTACTTAGCGAGGGCCCCAGTGCTTGAATATCGACGATATGTAGGAATATATTCCAAATTTTCAAACCAATTGCCTTCAAATTCGTATCGTCTAAGGAAATAACCGACGTTAACATAGCAATAATTTTATATCTTGACTGTGTGACGTGTTCTGCTCCAACAAGACGAATTATTTGACCCAAACTATATAAAATGTCTTCTTTCAGGGATTTTTCGAAATTCGGATCACTCAAGCATGATTCAAAGTATGTTATAACGCCGAGAAATCTATCAGCTATGAATACAGCAAAATCTTCCGTTGTAGCACTCTGAGTTCGTTTGCTGCTGTGGGCATCTCTTGTAGATTTATTCAGAAGAAGACAGCTAAAGGCTTGCATTACAAACTCCGGCTTGCGGTTATAAAATATGAGGAATTCGGACACCGTTTGCTGAAAGTAAAGCAAAGTCATCATAATCATGAGGAATTAAGCCATACAACTGTGTTACTTACCCTCACATCCGTGTGCATTAGGCTTGATAGAGACGACCCTGTGCATTTGACCAATAGATCGATGCATTTGTTGCCAATTTCTGGACTTTCGTTCAGATAAATGTGTGAGTAGATGTTCAGAAAGGAGGCTGTTAGAATGTGTGATATGGAATTGTCTGTCGATTGTGATATCTGGGCTATGAGGCCTTTGCATCGATCCTCTTTCACGCAATAAGGTAATATGATTGCAGTTAGGATTTTGTAGTACTTGCAAATGAACTCTTGACTGCACAGAAAGCCAAGCATTGTCACTAACTGAAATTGGAAGGGAGGAAAATTTAGATCCTATCGAATACAACAAAGTAATCAATTTACCGGATTTAAAGATTTCACCAGTCCCAGTCCTGTCGTCAAATAGACATGTGTAGTCAAACTAACCACCAAGTTAAGACATTCCCTCTTGTACCAGTACCACAGTTGAATAGGTTCCACGCCATAGTTGGCACACATCTCTGTGGCACACTTTGCCGCTTCATTGGCAATAGCTGACTCACAACAAATCAGATAGAAAAACGTCATTTTGAAAAAGTGAAACAGCCACAGTTCTGGAATTCCCTCGATGTGCGCCAGAACTGTAATCAACTTCAGAATCTTCAACTGATCTTCCTCTCCACTCTCAAGTGATTCGTGAATTTTTTGCAGAATAATCCCGCCAAGTTTTGGCAACATTGGGAATGTTCCATTCTCTTCTGTTCTAAGCAGAAGCGCTTTTATCAGTTCAGGTTCCAGCAAAGAACTCAGCATAATCTGATTCTCAATTTTCGCCGGCGTAAAGTGATTTATAGCGAAAATTCCATTTCTATGGCTAAACAGCACTTTGCTACCGATTCCATCCAAAACGAATATGAAAGCAGACTCTTCGAAGGAATTGGATTTAGGCTGTTGATGGATGAGTATAGCGGATTTGGTCTGGAAGTAGTCTGAGAAGGTATTCTCATTCGGCTTCTCACAATCTTCGCATAGGTAAGCGTATTCATAGCAATTCTCCGAAAGGTATTTCAAGATGAATACATTGCCTAACGCTGAACAGCAAATAGATTTGATTTTACCCAAGCTTTGCACTGTTATTTCTTCTTTGGAAAGGACTGGAAGCATGTGGCAGACAACTAGTCTCATGGTGATCACTGAATTCGCTATGAAATGCAGGAGATAGTCGTTGAGTTTGGTTTTAATTGGTTCACTATGGCATATTGGGTACATCATACAAATGAGTTCTTTGACGGATTTCTGGAAGTAGTTGAGTGTATTCGTGTCGAAGTCGTGGTGTGCCACCTGACTGAGGGCTTTCAAACAGATGCTGATTAACTTGTCATCAACGCGGGCAATGTCGGACACGTTTAGTTGAAACGTTTGTTTGACGGTCAAGTGATGCCTTAAGTAGAATAGAATGGTATTCAGAAGATTTATTTTGGTATCGCTTGAGAGGATCCTTGTAACGTTGTCAGATTGCAGGAGCATACCAATAACCTCAACATATTCGCACAGCACATCTAGACTAAGGACGGATGTAGCCATTTTTTCAAAAAACTCTCCCACAGATTCCTCCAATTCGTTACACGTAAAATATAACTCACTGCGGACCTTTTGCTGCATCAATTGCTTTGCATCCTTTGTTGTCGAGTAGACTTTAGACTGGTGGGCATTGATTGACTTTAGTTCCACATCAGCTATCATTTTCAAAATGTTTTTTGCGGTTTGAAATTCAGGTTTAGTGCTTGTCAGTGCCTTCGTGAGGATCTCTGTAATAGCTTGTATCAATTGAAGTACAGCGGGAGTTTTTTCATTGCCAAGTGCCGCTCCAACCAGCTTTGTAACTTGACGCTCTGATTGGACGAGCTTCAGCAGTCGCTGTTCAGGCAGAAAGGCACCGGTTCTTTTGTGCAATTCAAGAAGGTAGTCAATAATTTTAGTTTTCAGTTCAGGTTTGTCTCCGTATTTCTCCTCGTGGTTTATGATAGAACGCAGAATGGTCTCACAGGACATAGCCAAGCCTTCCAAGACACAGGCATCAATTTCTGCATTCAAATAAGTTTTATAGTTGCACTTAAACAGTTCCGAAGACGTGCTGAGCACTTGTGATAGTCCGTATTCATCGAGAAAGCCTGCTCTCATCCATTGAGGTAGATTCTCCCAAAGCAATTTGCAGTATTCGAACAGAAGCACATATTCTGGGGTCAGAACGTAGTTCAATTCGAACAAATTGTCAAAGAACTTAATACCAAATCCTAGACATTCCAGTTTCGTGTAACAGTCCGAACTTAAGAAAAGATCAAGGACGAGTTTAAGGATTTTTTCATGTGAATTGCGGTAAATATTGAATGATATGTCCAGAGAATTAGTGAGAACTTCGATAATGCACTGCATGGACAAATCTGCCATATTTACAGGAACTGTGATTTTATCCAACTGGAATTTTGCGTCGATATCTTTGAAAAATTCCTCATCCGTGCATGTGAATGTGTTTATTGTCAGGGAATCCAACTTTGAATTGTCGCTGTCCGAGTAACAAACATTCATAAACTCCCGCAAACTTTGGATATATTCGTTGAGAAGGATTTCGAAGAGTTTTGGCATGTGTACACAGCAGAAAGTCATTAGTTTCTTTTGCAATTCGGTATTCTGCTTTCGTACTCTGAAATGGAAAAAATGTAGTGAAATAGTCAAACCTTAGGAATATGTTCTACCTCTTGCTGAGTGGTTTGCCAGTAAAGATGAGGAGTTGGTTCAGTAACCAGAAAACAAATGAACGAGGAATAACACCGTCATGGTCAAAGCGCATATCAAATGTTTGTTTTGGAAAGATGACTTGATCAAGGGTCCTTAGAATTGTAGGAATATCGTTGTTGCCGGACTTTATCATGTTGTATAGGAGACCCCAGATTTTCTCTGGGCATTTGCCGGTCATTTTGAACGGCGATACATTCAAACTTTGGAAATAATTATAAGAAACTCTATTTAGCTTAAATACTGTGATAGGACAACACCGAATCCTGTGGGAATTTCTAAAGAAATCACAACAAACAACTGTCAAGTTGACAGTGCTGAATCAACTTGTAGATTCGCGCAAAATATAAAAAAAAAGCGCCGGGTTAAGGCGCTGATTACATTGCTCTTGATGGCGATAATAAAGAAAGAATTAAAGAAAAACTAGGGGTTTTAAAGAAATTACGTTATTTAATTAAAATTCGTAATTACTTTCTCATTTGTACTTTTTCAAACATTACTGATGTTCCATATTCTTTTGATCAATTTCATATTTCTATCTTTGAAATCGGCTCAGAAATAAATTCTCAATAGGGATCGTGAGTTAGCGATTTAATATTATTTATATAGGTACATGTATTATATAAATATAGATTCTTGATCTACGGCAACTTTTCTACATTCACTATGTTTATGAAATGTGTTAAATATTTAGGCAGGATGATGATTAAAGCGTTAATTTAAGCTCGGTTGTTAGAGGTGTATGTATTACCGATTCTATGCGGTCGTTACGACTCAATTGACTAATGCTATGCTATGCCTGATTACTTAGGCTCAAAGTAGAACGGACTACGTTGTCCCCTATATTGACTTCAACGTCAGGTACAAGACTCGGATTCCTAGCAGAAGCTCTTGGGAATCTGGTACAGTTTTAAACGATTTCGCATTAGAAATATTTACGGATGGATCCAAGACAGCGGGCGGTACGGGGGCTGGAGTCTTCTCAAATGCACCTGGCTTAGCCATCACCACGCGACTGCCGGATAACCTTAGTGTGTTTCAAGCGGAAATTACGGCAGTCTGCGAAGCTGCGGCTTGGCTTTCAATTAATGCGATAGATTGTAGCGCTATTGTACTATACATAGATAGTCAGGCAGCTATTAAACCCTTGGAATCGCCGACAATACGATCAAGGTTGGTAAAGCAATGCCGCAGATATCTTAACGAGATTGCAGAATCTTAGTGTTAACACCGCTACGGTTGACCATTTTTGTTGTAGTTATGCCACATTTTCTGGTTCGCTGGTGCCGGTAAGCCGGTTTACTTCGTTGTGGTATCACAATGGGCCATTCTGGCTTTAGTGTGTCCCTGCCTAAGCGGGGACAGCAACCTAACCTAACCTAACCTAACCTAGGCTCAAATCTTAATAACACAGTCTAAAACCAAATTTCGGAGACTCGGAGACTCGTAATAGAAACTGAAGATTCCTTCCATTCACTTGACTTCCTAAACAAACGTTTTCTAGAAGCTAAACCAGGGTTCTCTACTCTTGCCAAATCCTTACTTACTTTCATGAAGACGAGGTTTTTCTTGTTATCTTCGTCTAAGGACAATCGCCCAATCAGTCTGCAAACCTTCTTAATAAAGATTTTGGAAAAATGAATAGATGCTTACATCGGGGAAGTCACCGAAGGTAAATTCTTAACAAGATCAAGGTTTTCGAGATGTAGATCAGAATTAACGGCTTCATAATGTCAACCTTCAATCAATTTAACACTGACGCTATCGTCGGCTGCTCTCCAAATGTGGGCTCAATAGAGGTCTCGGTGACTGCATTGGTTTCATGTTGAGTGAATTATTCACTCGACTCTGGCAAAATACAGAGTCACCACTGGATGAAGTCCTCTCGCCACTCATAAGGCTCCTCGTGGTCGATGAGATTTTAAAGAAAAACTGATAAGTGGTGATTCTAACGTGACGGCCTACAGTAAAGATTATATCTTACTTGTATTAGGCAAATTTTTTTTCCCAGTACTAAGCGAAAGATGTGATCGCCGTAGCTTTGTGATTAGTGCGTTGAACTGCTGACCGAGCGGCGTTGGTTCAAACCCCAGCCATGCCAACTGAACATTTTTGGCGGCGCCACCTCTCGTCGGGGAATTACAAGACTCCAGAAGTATAATCTCTCATGAAAGAGCTTTTCGCCTTCACCGTTCGGAGTCGACAATAAATTGTAGGTCCCCTCCATTCGTGCGAAAAATGTAACACACCCAACTGAATGGTTGCGAGAAGTTTGGTCTTGGCTCATCCTGAGCTGTCACGCTAGCTATATAGATATATACTAAGCGAAAGATGTAGTAATTATGCGCTACTATTAGTTAAGCTACGATCAGACAATTTGCAGATGTGTGCCAATTTTACAGGAAAATGTGTCCCAAACTTCCGCAAATCAGCAAGTTTTTGTCGCCAAATATTTTCACAAATGTCAATTGCGGGCGATTTGGAGGCGTCGTCCGCAAACGATTGCACACGTCATTCGCAAATTGTGTGATCATCCTTTTGGAACCATTTACACACATTTGCGGACTTTTGCACATTTGCCCGCACGCATTTGCGGACATTTCTTCAAACTCGCTTTTGCGAATGATTTGCACACATTTGCTTATCTGTCAGTTTTGCGCACGTCTGCAAACCGTCTGATCGTAGCTTTAGGAAATTAATCAAAAACGGGATGGAAGTAGAAATCTCTGGAGTTTCACGAAAACAGCGATTAGAAGGTACTACTCTTACAGCGTATGAAAGAAGCTACTATAAAGAGTACTCAGTTTTTTGATGGCTAAAGAGAGTCGGTCATATAGCAGGTGGCGTACAAATTCTACTTTTTCTTCGTCCCTGTAGCTTCTACAGTAGCAGTTGTAGGCCAATTCAAGTCTTTTTGCTGACGGCTACACACAGTCAGCTTCTCAACGCTTCTCCATTGTTCTTGTATGGTTCTAATGCTGCATTCAAAGAACAGCCTTGATATCTGTTAATTGATTTCAATCTATCTGCAATGAGGTAATCTTCATGGACTCATATTTACGTTTGCAGCGCTCATGTATCTGCGTTAACCTCGTTCAATTCCTCTTGAAACTAATGCTTCTCGTCCATATTGTTCTGCAAAATCTTCTGATATTTTTTCCCAGTTTTCTGGTCATTATATTGCCATGACAGCTCAGTCTGCAGTCAAAGTGGTCCTCCTTATCCTGGTCCTCTTATTCTAAAACAGTTCCTCACAACTCAGAACCCTATTTCTTTGTAGGATCTCTTAACTTAACGAAGAAGAACCAAAGAACCATCGAATCATACAACATTCGTACCCACACGCTTGAAGTTAAATTCGATACAACTCACAAATAACATACAAACTAAATTTCTATTTTTGATTTGCTACTCATGCATAAGACCCAACTCTAAACTTTTCATACATCTCCTGAAACATTACGACTTTTCAAAACTCAACATTGTAACGTATTTGCACAACGTCACGAAACTTTACCACATCCCGCCCCGAATCCCAAACCCCATGCGCGTAAAAAGCAAAAAAAAAAAAAAAAACACAAAAAACTTTCTCTCTATCGACAATCCATCCCCTCACAGCTGGGTGCACTCTCTCCCCCCTGGTGTACACACCATAAATATCCTCGCTATCCTCGAATGTATACCAAACAGAGGTTCTTGAACTTTTGGCCGCTTTCTTGCTGGCTACATACAAGAGACCTTTCGCATGCATTTCTTCACCCCTAGCTTTTTTCGCCCAACACACCAATTGCCACCCATCGGTGAGAGTGGCTATATACAATGGCAATATAGGCCACAGAGCTTTTGCAGCACTCTTCTGAATGGCACGACAACGGAAAAGGACTTGTGTAGTGTGTACTCGTATGTGCTTTCCATGCCGCGAGGGGGTGTATAAGAGATTTGAACCAATTTCGGTTAATGCATAATTCACCTCCGCAGGAAAACTGTACACAAATTGCCACACACTTTGGGAGAATTATTTTGATTAACTATTGAAAAACGCTCTCGGAAACGACCAACGACAGCGCCATCTACAGCAGAGTTCTGTCGAAGGTCTGTGTATGTATATGATCCTGGATGTTCGAATGTGTAGTAAAAAGCTCCGCAACAAGAATCAACTGTCGCCACAACGTTTAGGCCAGTGTCGCGCTGAACACGAAACCGTTTGCACCTAATCTCGGGGCATACACTCGTCGTCCATCTGCATTCGGTTTGGTGTATCCTGAAAGAGATGCATCCACAGCAGCAGCATCACTAACAGTACCCTCGGGGGTGGCATTGGTGTGAAATTGTATAACTAGACAAATCAATCAATTCGCAGACACCACGAGAGTGTTAGGAGTGTTTTATTGCGTGTTCTTGGCCGTGTGTTGAGTGCAGTGTTGAGGGTGGCCTCTATGTGCTAAAGGATTGTGTGTGGTGTGGTTTAAAAATGGACTCAGTGTCGTCGCGGTTTATCTCATTAGCCACACGGTATTGACTACGAGTAAGTAACGACAAGAGAGTGTGCAACTTTGTGTGAAGTGAAGCAGAAATTATAAGGAAAGGAATATCCTTCAAATGGATACCATCGGTGGGGGCACACACAGTTTACTAGACACTATGTGCAATCTAAGTAGCAGCACCTTGGTGGAGTGCATTCATCGAAGCACCACCACCACCACCAGTGCCAGCACCGCCTTCTCCTCATCCAGCTCCAGCTCCGATCCATTGATTGACATAAACGATTTCAATGGCCTAGATTACTCGGCCGTGGCGCTGGCGGTGGACAACTTCAGCTACAGTGTGTTACAATTTACTCCGGGAGCGGTCAATCGAAGTCTGTCCAATTCGACCAGCAGCGGTGGTGTCAGCAGCTCCAAGTTAGCCATGAATAATTTGTCCGCCTCGGCGGATGTCTACGAAACGCGTCTTAGCGACACAGACTTTCTGTATCGACACTCGTCCGTCATGACCCTGGTCTACTGCATCGCTTACATAATTGTGTTCATTGTCGGATTGGTCGGGAATAGTTTTGTGATAGCTGTGGTGCTCCGCGCGCCTCGCATGCGAACGGTTACCAACTACTTCATTGTGAATCTGGCCATCGCTGACATCCTGGTGATTGTCTTCTGTCTGCCAGCCACACTGATGAGCAACATATTTGTCCGTAAGTACGACTTGCACCTAAATCTAGATTGTGGTCCTGAAAATTAAGCGCAGCACGCGATGCAATGATTATATAATTTCTGTCATGTGGCACATCAGTGTGTTTTTTTTTTGTTTAGTTTTCATGTCTCTGACTCTGGGGGTTGGGACTGGGGAAGACGGGTGGTTGTTTTTTCTGCTTCTCTGCACTTCTCGCCTCAAGTATTTTGAGATGATGAATAGGGGTGGCTGCAAGGAGCTGGAAAAATGCTTGTTATTGTATCTCGTATTAGTTTTAGTTTCTCTTTCTCTCTGTAAGGAGTTTTAGTAGGTAGGGTATACACTATTGAATTATGTTGCTCTACAGTGGCAGTGACAGCTTTTTCTTTTTACTTTTCACACAAAATATTTGAAGTTGAATTCAGTTGCACCAGGTAAAGGTGGTGAAGTGGCAAAGAGGAGCATGTGCACACTACAAGAGAGGGCACGGCACAGAGGGTGAAAAAGGATCATCGACACAGTACTGACCTAATTTTATTAAGCTTAGGCATAAGTTTGTGCACCGAAATGTATCTCGTTCTGGTAGTCGTCGTCGTCGTCGTCGTCTTAGTCGTCGACGTCCTCGTCCTCGTCGTTCGATGGTGGTGTTGGTTGTATTTATTATTGTTGTTGTTGTTGTCGTCCTCGTGGGCTGCTGTTAGGTATATACAAATAATAAGGCTGGTCTGAGCATGAGTAGGAGGTGTGTATATGGAGAATAAACTTTTCTCTTCCTCCTTCTGCAGAGGTGTGAGTGCGCTGCTGAAGGTTGTTTCCCCCCTTGATAGTCAACCGTGCGTGCAATACGAGTACGAGCTACTATTACTATCTATTACTACAAGAGAGAGATAATGAGGTGTAGCACACTAATTTATTTTTTTTTGTTGAGATACCTGCAACACAGGGAAGGGAAAAAAGGCGCAACATATCCTTTGTGAGGGTAGCCTCCCCTACATATCTCAGTGGTTCATGGTTGTTTAGGTTCTTCCACCATACAACACCAGATAGATAGCAGAGAGGTGAGCCCCCATCGGCCCCATTCTCCATGTGTAGGTTAGGTATACCTACTCAGCCAAAAGAGAGTGAGAGAGCGGGTGGTGTGTGTATGTTCCTGCCACCTTTTAATGTGGAAGGAAGGCTGTTTTGCATTCAAGGTTATTTGTGGCTGGATAAATTGACCTAAATATTTCGCTCAACGACCTAACCGTCAGGGTTATTTCTATATATTTGAGACTAGTCTCTGTAGGTATATAAAACTCATATTGATCAGAGAAGTTGTGTGTGCTGTGCGGCTCTGTGTTTCACCTGAAAACTGGAAAACTAGTATAAATTCAATTTGGTCAATACTAACACTAGTTGGTGGTGTCCTTTTTTCTTTTTTCTGGGAAAAGCAGAATTTAAGGCTGACCTTAGACTGATTTCGCTGAACGAAGAGAGCGAGAGAGAGAAGATTCAATGGGTAACTGGTTGTAAACAAGGATTTTACTCGATTTTGCTCGGTAAAAAGCCTTGAATTTCAGAAGACTATACATATACGTACCCGTACTATAGTCTCGATTCTAAATTATCCACTTGATGAAATAAGAAATTTCACCCTTCACCCTTGGCGTGGCGGGATGAAGGTTTGTCAGCTGGCAGTTGGCAGTTGGGAGTCCTTGAAAACGCCAAAAATGGAGATAACTTTGAGCTTGGAGGAAGGAAAAAAAAAAATACAAGTATACTTTCTGGAAGATAATTTAAGGATAACACAACATATCTTTAAATGGTTTTGTATATTTAATAATGGGATTTTTTTCCAGTATGGAGGAAGAAAGAAAGACGGAAAGGAAAGTAAAAAACATAAAGAAATAGATAGAAAGAGAGAGAGAAGGCGGGGGGGGGGGGGGGAGATATAAAAATGGATTAGGTATGGGCGAAGTTTGGTGGGAGTGGGGGTTGGAGTGCGGAATTATGCTAGCTGGGTAGGATTAAGAGATACTTAGTTTTGATGTCCTTGTAAAGCGTTATTTAGCCGAGACAAGAATTAATTTTTTTTTTGTGTGTGTGGGGGATATAAGTTTGCTTGCTTCAGAGTAGCTGTCATTCGAGTGGTTCTTTGAGGAATACTTCTTGGCTGGAGGATAATTATTATTCTGGACACTATTTCAATTGTCTTCAGGGGGCCATAGCAAAATCCGTATTTCGGGAGAAGCTAATGAAAATAACAGTAATTACCTACTGTGACAGATTTTGGCGTGACTTTACTTTTAGAATGAGAAATACTCTTACTCGAAATGGTCGTTAATTGGTTTGGTAAATCTTTTAGCAAGATGTGGACATCAGGAACAGGGTTACTTGTATTTCTGTAAAACATACGGAGACTGTACGGAGACGTTTTGGTCGTGTTTTTTCCAGAGTTGGCTTTAAACAGCTTTGGATTTAGCCGTTTTTTAATAAAATGTTATTATTTTTGTTTAGTAACTGTTTCTCTAAGTGTGCTTCTTTAATTTAAGGTGAAGCTCTTTGCCTTCAAAGCGATAATTTAAGGTCTTTTTGCCCGAGTATCAAATAGTGACGACTTTAGGGAGATTTTTTTGGAAACAGTGGACATATCTTTGCCTGGTATTGTTTTTTTTTTACCATGAGGATCTACCGCACTTGCTCATGGTAATGTGAGATTCTTACTCACTAAAAACATCTCCCCTTTTCTTATTACTCTGACTAAGTACGAAAAAGTCTTATCAAGTAGTTTAAGTTTTGATAATAAAAATTCGCGTTGTGCAGGTGGCTTTCCAGTAAAAGCACCTAATACCGTTATAATATGCGGCTATTCCTTGTTGCGATAAATCTAACGGTTTCGTTCTTCGTAGTCGGCGCACAAGGTTTGTCATGTCCAGAATTTGGAGTACAGCGTTATTGCAATGTCCATGAAGGCGAACACGGAGTTTGCGAGCAAAATTTGTTATTTCATCTTCGACGGTCTCTATGGATATCGTTGTTTCTAATGTACCACGAAAGGTTTGTAAAATGTTTGTATTGCTGGTTTTGGTACAACCCCAAAGTTGTATACCATACGTCCATACAGGTTTTAAGACTTGCTTATATAAGAGCAAATTGTTATACACGCTTAATTTGGAATATTTTCCAAGCAGCCAATACATTTCTCTAAATCTAATTTCGAGCTCGTCGCGTTTCTTTTTAACGTGCGACTTCCATTTGAGTTTCGCATCTAGTGTCATTCCTAGATATTTTGCTTCGTTTGCATACAGTATTTGTACTGAGTTAAAGAAAACGGGTAAGTTGTTTATTTTCTTGTTAGTAAAGTTAACATGCGTAGATTTGGTTTCGTTGAGAACAATGCGCAAGACTGGACCAAGAACACTTCTTTGTGGAACTCCGGCAACGATTTCCTTGAATTCCGAGTATTCGGCTCCGTGCTTAACACGGAAAAGTCTGTTCTCCAAGTACGACTCTTAGATCTTGTACAAATCTTCCGGAAGTACCTGTCTTTGTTTATAATTCAAGCCTTTGTGCCACACCTTGTCAAAGGCTTGAGAGACGTCAAGAAAAGCACTAGAACATATATTTTTTTCTTCTATGATCTTTTCAATTTCATTGGTTATTCTATAAACCTGGTCAATTGTTGAATTCTTGATTCTGAACCCGAATTGATGATCAGGAATCAAAGGTCTTTCTTCAATTACCGGTTTTAACCGTTTCAATAAGAGTTTTTCGAATACCTTTGATATTATCGGCAGGAGCGATATCGGTCTGTACGACTTTTTGTCGTTTGGAGGTTTTCCCGGCTTTGATACCATTATAACTTCGGCGACTTTCCATTGCCCTGGAACGTATAATAGTCTTAGCGAAGCATTTATAAGGTAAACGAGTTTTGTTAAAGCTTTATTTGGCAATTCCTTGAGGACTTGTCTTCGTCTGGTACAAGCATAGAACCACAATAAGGATGAATTTGATATTGTTAACATTGATTCTCTTCTCAAAATACTCTTGATCGGCTTCAAAGAAATCATTTGCAAAGCCCATGAAGTGAAAATGTGCACCAAGTCTTCACTAAATGCTCTCACAGGAAGTTTAAATTCTTGCGAATCAAGACAAGAATAAACACCGAATCCTGAACGGAGTAGTTGTGTAAGCTCTTGAACAGATTTTCTTCGACTTGAGTCCTTACGAAATGATCAACGCTGAAATGAGACAGAATGAAGCTATTTTATCCTTCTGGCAATTTTTTGTGTAGAATAAAACAAATTTACTTGATTTCATTGTGCACCTGAATTACAAGGATCTGTTTCTTCTCTTTTTTAGATTTCGCTAGGCTGTTCTTAAGCTAATCCAGTTTTCTTTAGAAGACCAAAAATCTAAAACGAAAGCTAAGCCTCTCTCGTAGATCTTCATACATTTTATTCTGTCGCGAATTAGTGTTTCACTATTCTTTGGATTATGAATCGGAGTCTTCTACGATTAGGGACCAAATCTAAGCTCAGCTCAATGAGATATTATTGAAGTTTACAGTGTCCTCTAAGGGGGTTCGATAGTAAGTTAAGGCGTGCTTTATAGCTTTTTGATTGATATTTCTATAGAGATCCTCACTTTGTCTTAGTGTTGGGTTAGGTTAGGTTAGGTAAGATAGGTGCCCCCTAGGGAACTCACCTAGGTTCAAGGCTCGTTGTGATACCTATGGAATTTCTCCTGAGTAAGAATTCTATCCGTAGAACCATTTTGAGTTTTTGATGAAGGATAGGAGCTTACGAATGGAGGTTTGACTCAGGCCACTAATATCGTAGAAGTGATATTGGCCGAGAAGTCTGCTGCGAGAAAGGACAATGACAAAGGAGGTGCGTTGCTCTTCCTCCTCATCTCTGCAGCTTCTACAAAAGTTATTAAAGATAGCCCCTAGTCCTATTAGGCAATGGCCTGTAATAACATCAGTGATGGTGCGAATTTGTGTTCGTTTGAGAGTGATTAGCTTCTTCGTTGGAAGCTTCTTTTACAATAGTTTGCTCGATGGATGTTATAGTTGGCCATTTTGTAGAAAGGTTTTAGTCTTTCGAACAGATTTATCGATTTTTGTTTTTTTTTAGCTTTTTGACCTTCTGGTCCCGTTACTCCGACTTGATCTGCAATTCAACATATACGTAGGTTATAGATTGTAGATTGTAGGTAGAGGTGGGACCGTGTTACCTTATCACTGCGGCCACTGATGGGCCTATTGTGATTTCCTCCAATTAGAAGTCGCTTATGATGCCTGAATTCGAGATGAATCCAGAGATGTCTTGATGAAGTATCGTTCATGGTCAATTTCAATTTCGGGTAGCTTGCGTTTTTCTTTTATTCAATTCCTCGTTCAGGATATTGAGTTTTTCTTGGAGTTTTTCTGCCGAGTTCTCCATTTTCACAATATCATCAGCCTAAGGAAGAGCTGTTAGCTTTACTGGACGCATTTACCAATGTCTTAGCTTAAGATGTTCCTATTTTTGCTTGCAGACCTTAAATGCATCATTTCAATAAACGATGAAAATCTAATTTAAGCAAACGACCAGTGACGAATGTCACAAGGCACAAATTTAACTAACCTAAACATTCTTAATGAGTGCGTGGCTCTGTGTAGAACGAGAAGGCATTTTTTCTCAAATAACTGAAATGGATATTTCTTTACCGTTAGTTGAAAAAGTGCGGTCACACCCTTAATAATATCTGAAACTTTTTTCTTTCCCTTCGGGGAACTAGTCACCCCAATGCACAACCCTTATCCTGACCCAGTCCAGTTATAAAATGCAAAAAGTATGAAAATGTTGGCAACAACTGCTCACACATGGATAGAATTTACTGCTTCTATTCTAATATATAGAAAAAAAACTAAAAATCAATGAAAACAGAAACAGAAACTCAGTTGAAAGGATTCTTTCGATACATTTCCATTGAACATATCAAATGGATACACTCTTAGATTTCGTCCTTTCACCGCCATACTCTCGCTTTATTCGTCTGGGAAAACTTCCCAAATGTTATCGGTGCATTAAATTTTACGATCAAATATGTACAACTGTGTCCCCCCACACAGATGTTGGTCAATGTGAACATTCGGTTCATCCATCCATTAAATGTCATTATGAAATGTGAGAAGCAGACGAGCTAGCTTGGACGGTTCGAGTGTTATGCCAAATAATGTAATGCCATGGAATCCAATGTATCTGAGACCCACACAATGTACGGAGTATTCTCAAGTTCAGTTTAAATATTCTTCTTGCGGGTGGGTGGTGGTGACAGAAAATTTAGTCCATAGTTCGATAGTGAACAATTAAAGAGGTACATATCGATTCTTGGAAGTCTATTTACCTACTCGTACATGCGTATGTCCCCATCTGCTTGTGACCATCATCGAATCGAAAGCATTTGTGTAGGAAGATTGGTTTCTCAAGACCACGAACATTGTTTGCAAAACCCTCTGTTTTGTTCTTACAACTTCTTATCCCTTACGTCCATCTGAGATGACTTTGATTTGTGCCTTGCACATGCCTTGGGTAGTTTGCATAGTTTGAAATGGATTATTCCACAACGTCCAAGATGGAATGCGGAAAAAATTCATCTTAAACTATTTGTGAGGAAATTGCTGACATTATCCATGAGGTTTCTAAGAATAGGACCAAAGTTCATGCAGATTTCTCTATTCATTTTCGAAAGTAAAATATGTTTTCCGTTTGCTGTCGTTTTGAATCTCAGATTTACGGCGGAAAGGAAAGTTCTTCCCTAACTGACTCTATTCGCGACACTCATCTTAATTAAAACTTTTCTCGAGTGTTGTATGTTGGTTGCCTTTAGAGGATGATGAAGTACCACTTTACACATGCTGCACATTTTGCGAGCAGCATTCGTTTCTCCTTGCGTTGGAAAAAAAAACAAAGACAAGTTGCAGGGTTAATAAAACCGGGGACTTGAGTCATGCAAAGGAATGTACCTAACCTCAAAGGCTAAGTCCGCTCGGATGCAAATATCAAATTTCGAAAAACATTGCATTAAAAATTCTTAAATAAATTTCTTCATTTTCAAAAAATATTCTCGAATGTGATATAACTTATGGGGCGTCATTGGGTCCAGTGTTTGCTGGCACACGGTACGTTTATGAGTGGTGCCGTGGTGCTATAGAGTATTTGAATTAGACTTTTTAGGCATGCTAAGGCGTTAGACGTCACCGTAGTTCAGTGGTTAGTGCGGTGGACTGCTGACCGAGTGGCATGGGATCAAGCCCCAGCCATATCGACCGAACATTTCGCGGCACCACCTCTCGTCGGGGAATGACAAGCCTCCGGGAGTATAATCTGTCATGAAAGAGCTTCTCAATTCGCCGTTCGGAGTCGGCAGTAAATTGTAGGTCTCTTTCATTCATGCGAAAAATGTAACACGCATAACGTGAATGGTTGCGAGAAGCTAGGCCTTGGCTTATCCTTAGCTGTCGCGCCAGCTATTTATTTTTTTTTTTAAGGCTTTAGACGTAAAATTCTTTCTATTGTTCTTGTTTTTAATTGTCGAGCTCTGAAAGAAAAAGTTAGTGCCGATCACTATAAACTTTTGAGGGTCATAAAACGGCTAAGCAATGAATCGACAGTAACTGAGGGAACTGAAATAGGAGCATTTCGGCCAAGAACTAGGCTCTCAGAACCAAGGAGCAGATTCTAAATTGTTTTCCAGGCAGAAAAATTAAGCGATCGTAGGGCGTGCCCAGTTTAACGCCTACAGGACACTGCAACTAAATACATATGTTGGAGAGCAATTATTAAAGGCTTCTACGAAATCAGTCCCGGAAAGTTAAGAGGAAGCTCAACTTCTCAACATAAGATTGTAACGGAAACAACATCTACTCCTATCGTAGTTCCAACAATTACTATTCCCAGTGCAATGGAAAATGTTTGAAAAGCCCTCTGGCCCAAATCTTCCACAAAACTCCAAAGACTCACGTGTAAATATGTCAGATATGTTTTTACTGGCATTTATGGCTTTAACTTTAGCAAGCGTTCTCTTTTGATGACACGGGTAGAGTTTTGGGCAACATGAAGTGACAAATTGCCGGATGAGGATCGCGATCTCCTTTTATTGGTTCTTTCCGTTTTTTTTTGACAGACTTCACCAGTAGCCATGGCTAACTTTGTTATTTCTTACTCAGGTAGTGCAAGTCTATCCAGTGACGGAACTTTGTTACGGTGGGTTAGATTCGACGACTTTTCAGGTCGAATGTTCAAAAAAACGTCAAAATTACAGCGCGTGACTTTGTCTGAATCTTTTTTTTTTTGACATCAAAGGCCTCGGTGAGATCGTTTTCGACTTTAAGACCCCGTTCACACAGGAGTAACGGACTGGATTTTTTTTGACGTTTATAGGCGAGGAGGAAGCGGAGAAGTGACATCTTAGGCCACTCCGGATTTTTAGATATTTTAAAATTCTTGGATTTTTTTTGACGTTTGTAGATGTCAATCGGAAGTCACTCGACAAACGTGTAAAAAAAATTGTTTTCGTGAATAAACAATGCGTTTTTTGGGCTGGAGGCTGATCGCATTTGTGTTATTTATTTAAATTGTTCTAAATTTCGTGAAATAAGCACGAAAATTAAATCAATTTGGTCGACACTGGCAATAAATATGTCAAAAAAAAGTCTGCGGAAGTGTTTAGACAGGACTATCAATCTGAACACGAAACGTCAAAAAAATTCAGTCTGTTGCTCCTGAGTGAAGAGGGTCTAATGAAGCAGCAAACATTCTCCTTCTACATTTTGTACTGACGGATGAATTTGGCACGGATGTCAAAACTAGACATGGCTCTGTATTGGTACGCTCTATAAACGCGGTCATAGACGACCTTACAATGAAATATTAAATAATTTGAACTTCTTAGGTTTTCTCCAAGATTTGCCAAAGATTGAAAATTTGATCTCTTGTGGATTTTTTTGAACTGAGATGGCACCGTTAGGGTAAAGGAGGTTGTTGACAAAACAAAACACGAAGTGTCTATAGTCGGTGCAGTTAAAGGTTATTTTCTTGTGGATTAGATAAACGATGCTGAGGTTCCATTCATCTTTAGCAAGTCCTCTCCAGGTGCTTCAATTAGCTCGGCTGGTAGCCCATCAGGTCGAGAAGCCTTCTTGTATTTTAGCTTGGATATTGCTACCCACGTTTCGTTTTGTTTCGGTGGAAAATAGCTTTGACTATCATCGTCTATGTTGAATGTTCTCTTCTGAATAACATCTGTAGAAGTTTCCTTATTTATACCTTTAGATTTCTGCACGGGCTTTACTACCGTAACACCTTATTTTTACCTTTTAGGTTAATGTTCATATTGTTTCTGGGGTATAATCTTTCAAACCATTTAATCGCTCCAACTTAGTTATCAACTTATGAGTGCCAACGGGTATATTTCGACATCTTATAGAAGATTAAAGACCTCGAAACATACGTACATAACATATTCAAGTTTCTTCATTACCTTGATTTAAACGTTTTTTTTAGAGAATCCACAAGAGATTTTTTAAGGTCAGGTCAAAGTACTTTTATGTTCCCTTATACAGAAAGAGCATCGTTCCTGTCACACAGCAGGAATAAGTGCCGCCCGGCAATTATTCATTCAGAACCCGGTTCTAAAAAGAAACCTAAATTTTTATTTTAATAAACGCCAGTGACATCCGTTAACATCCTTAAAAAATAACATCCGACGAAAGAAGTAGAAAAAACCCCTAATGCTTATTACCCCGGTGACAACGTTTTCAACGAGAAAAATAAGAGAAAATGAAATCGTTTTCTTAAGAACTTTTGACAAACCATTTCCATTTTATGTTTCCACGGGAGAGTTCAACAAACGTATCCATTGTTTCCACGTGCCCATCAAGAAGCTTAGTTAAGTGATCCCCGCCGCAACAACAGTGAGAATGACTGCATTCAGCTCGATTCCAATTAACAAATTTCTGAAATCACTTCGATTTTCTTGGCAATACCTCGAGTTCACAGCAAACAACAAAAGAATGTCTGGTCCTCCGCTGGACAGTGTCCACAAAATTAACTAAGTCAAATAATTGACTTTTTAGTTTTATGGCAGTCGTGACTTAAAATAATTGAAAACACCCCAAGAAGGGATACATTACGAGAATGCTTTCAAGTGAAGTGGACCGAAAATCGAAGAAACCAGACAAAGAATATTCTATTCGACCTCGATCTGTTACAAATGTTTACTGGACACAAAGTTTGTGTCCTCCGAAAAGCATAAAGGTTTTAGCATCCATTTGAGCAATTAGTCCTGTCGTTCGCTGTGGACCACAAAATCATAACAAAATACTACAGAAGTAGATTTATTTTGATGTCTTACGAGTATGTATCGTATGTATGTGTACATTCAATGCTACAGCACGTTCATACTTTTTCATATCTCACTTAAATTTTAGAAATCCTGACACAGTAAGAACCAATAAAGTGCTAAATTTACGTTCACTCGGACGGACCAGGCATAGAATTTAAGTCATGCCAATGCGGAGGGATATCCTTTACGACTGAGTTTATTGATCTTATACTCGTACTTTATGTGACATTTCCATTTGACCATCACGTTATGAAATTCTGTGATTGGATTTTGTTTCAACCGCATGATTTCAACTGAAAATTCCTTCATTCGTTTTTATGCCTTCCTTCTTTGCAGTCCCTCGGTTAAACCGGAAGTCAGTCGTGGTTCCCATCGGAAATTGACAGAAATCACGTTGTTACCCTTGGCCTTGTAATGATATTGACCGTGTCCCTATCGTAGGACGTATAGATTGGAAGGAGATACTTATCGCATGGTTGACAATTGCTATCGGAAAGGCCTCAGGAAAAAGAATGCCCTCCCCCGTGGTTAATAATGGTGCACTAAAGCGAGGACGATTTCCTTCTGGGAAAAAACATTTCTCTGCTCGCCTAACCGTTTTTATTTTTTCTTACACAAGAAATAATAACAGAAAACACTCAATGGACGAGGAGATAGAGAAAAATCAAACAGATCTCGGGGGTCCTCCAGAATGAGAAACTTTGCATCCTTCGAGGAATACTTTGTCGGAGGAAAAATCTTCTTAAATGTCAAACGCGGGTAAAATATTTCTATACTTGGGGCACGTTTTTCTCCGGTCTAATGAGTTCCGGAAAAAAAACGACACGATGCGTAGCCGCGCAAATTAGGATCGTATTGGCAGAATCCACGAGTAATTTCAGGCAATTTTTATTATACGTCATTAATAACACCGCGGACTGTCCGCAGCAGACAGTGTGCGATTAATTGAAGCACGCTTTGGGTTTAGTGCGGTTAGGACTTGGGATAGGGATTATTATTAATCGTGTTAACTTCATCATGTCATAAGTTTTATTGTAATCAAATTTATTTCATTAACTACCAGCAAATGGAACATTGTGGAACATTGGTGAAAGGAAATATGTGAACAACCATGGGGAATAACATTGAGCACCGCTTAAGAGATGTGTGTGGTTATACATAGTTTCCGCATAGTAATACAACTCCATTAAGATTTAGTGTCATGTAATACACTAGAAGCGCTGACGGTCTTACCCTCTTACCTCTCATAAGCGGACAATTTTCTCGGAACCGTCGGTGTCCACTTATGAGAGAGTACACTGTACTTCACTTCACAAAGAATCTCCTTGATGTTATTACATGGATTCTTCTACAAGGTTTTTCGTCTCAAGAATCTTAGGGAAATTCGATCGACAAAGCCTCTTGCAGTCGCTTGAGATTGCAGCCATTTAATGTAAAAATGTTCAACAGTGCGGTTCTGTTCGTGGCTGGATATTCGTAGCCATAACTTCGCTGCAACTAGGTAGTGGTCCAAGTTGTTGTTTGCACCTCGCAACGTTTGAATATACAATATATTGAAGAAGTATCTTCCGGCGATAGTTGTGACCCGGTGGTTAATCCGTTGGACTGATGTGCGAACTGCGTGGGTTCAAGTCCAAGCTCCGGGAGTATAAATTAAAGGCCTTCCATTGGCCTTGGCTCATTCCGAGTTGTTGCTCCAGCTATTATTTTTTTTTATCTTGTGGCGATGGTATCGTGATCAGTTTCGTTGGCAGTAACTTTCAGGCTGCCTTTTTTTTTTTTTTTTTTTGATGCGCAGGTAGGTGTGAAAATCCTTAATGGATACTCTTTGGCCCGTGCCATGAGTGATGCCCGACTCCATGCTCCTGTATGTCTACGTGCTGAAAAAAACACCTCATTCTTGCTCTGTCTCCTGGTTTGTCCCCTGCGGCACCGCCAGTCAAGGCATTCCTTCGCAGGGGCAGGTTTGACATTTCGTCGTCTCCTTCTCAACTGCCAGAGCTAGCAGTTTCTTGGTTCCTCGCTGCTCTTTCCTCTGTTCGCTTTTGCTGCATTATGCTTGTGATAACTTCACTTGCAGTCTTCCAGCCTTCGCTCGTTTCCATGTAAATCTGATTAGGCCTCTTGGGGTCAATTGAGCTCCAATTTATCTCTCAAGAATGGTTCTAGCGCGCGTGTAGTTTTCGCACCCTATCAGCACATGCTCGACGTTCTCGGGTTTCCCTTCACAGTGTTGGCAGAATGGGTCATCCACATGCTTGTATCTAGGCTGCCTTGTGAAGGTTTATATGTGGCAGTTTCGTGCTACACATGGTAGTTTTGTCCCCAAGTAAACTTGAACCTGGATATCAAGTTGTGCAGCCTATGTCCGCCCATTCTGGCCTTGTCGCTATAATTACTAAGGGGAATCCTTGCATCATATTGTTAAATAATCCTTGGTGACATTCTTTTTTCATCTCTGGGGTGTGAGCACGAGTGAGGCTGATGTTTTTGACCTTTCATTCGCTTAGGAGCAATAGGCTTCTGCATATAATGATGCAGTTGATCCCATTGTACTGATTGTTCCAGTGCATACTGATTCCTATTTCTATTACGCACTTGAAGTTGATCGTTAAACCGATGATTCTGTTTTTGTTTCCAAAGAACTTACTTCCTCATTAACATCGGGCTGCCGATCCGTAAAAAGGCTCTCCCTGAGATATCGCAACCTTCCATCTTGTTCAGTCGCGCATACTTTGCTGACAAAGCTTTAGGCCAAGCATCTTGATATCTGCGACAACTTGGTCCTGGAGAGAGCTGTGGTTTATAAATATAACTAGAGTATTACTTTCGAATTAAATTTCCGAACTCAATCTACACATAATTGTTCTTTAAATAGAAACTGCTGAAGCAGGGATCACCCTCTGAGTTTCTGAGTCGTAGACAGACGATAGTAGAAGGAGAATATAGAAAACCATATTATGAAACGCGGTGACTTGTGAAAGCAAGACGAAATGGATCCAATAATGTTGTCTGTGTCAGTAGGCGTGTTTTTTTTTAAACCTAGCCAGCCAGTGCTAGCAAAGTCAAATTTTATACGTAAAACAAATACAACAACCAGCTGGCTACAACTCTTGATTTTATCCCCAGTCAAAAGCAACTGGCTAGGAATTTAACGATATCCCACGGCCAAGGGGCGCCGAAAGCGATGTTTTTCATTTATAGCGTTGGTATCACTGCCAAATTGGTCTGTTCTCTTGACATTTGACCGACGTCTGAGTACGAAGATGGAAGATGTTATGATTTCCCACCTCTTTTTGTAAATTATCCATTGAATAAATTCTCTAAATTATGGTTTTCACAACAATTTAAAAAAAAAACAATTTGGTTTAACCGAATACTTTGACAGTTTTGACAGCCGATGTCATAGGAACGAAATCACACGTACTAACTTGACGGTATAAAAAATCGACTGGGTTTGGCTGGCTGGGAATCGTCTATCTAAGTGAACGGCTGGCTAGCTAGGTTTCAAAAAAATACCCCTAGTGTATCCACACAAAAGGTCAATTGATAAATCGATGTGATGTTTAGCGCTCATCCGAAACAACCAACTTTCTGATAACTCAGCTTTAAGTAGCTCAAAAAGTTTATATCCTCCTTATCCCTCTCCTTACTTTACAAAATTTATTTAGTTGTGCCTGCATATTAAATTGAAATCTGCGGATTCATGATTTCTACCATCAACATCATTTTCCAGCGCAGGGATAAGATAGGGTAATGATACTAAGCTCGCTGAATAACTGGCATCAAAAAATTCAAAGGACTTTGAAAATCGGTCAACTGTTTCCCAAGTTTACCCCAAACACACAAACAAACGCAAAGCCATTCTCTACACAGGAATTGAAAACAGATTAGAATATTAGAATAAACATGAAATTAAACTGAAAGGCTTAACTTATTCCAACGCCAAGCCAGGAAATACATTTTTCCCTGATTAAGAGATGAGATAATGTATTCAATCCAAGGCCCTTTTTTGAAATTCATGAGTTCATGGGACGATAAAGCCGCACATTCGTAGATATATTCCAATTCAAAAAAAAAAAAAAAAAATTTTCATTTTATTTCCTTTTCAAGGACTCATTCGAATAGTCTCTAGTGGAAGTTGTTCAATCTTTTGGAAAAATAAAACAGACACACAAAGTTGCCTCAGAGGATATCAACTGAATATCGAGGACATCCAGGGTCAATGGACAATAATCTTCCACTCCTGACCAACTTTTATAATGGTACACTACTTTATTATCCACAGAATCGTTTTCAAGACGATAGGGCGGGCTTGTTCCTTTTTTTCTGGATTCTCTCTCTCGTTATTTACATAATATCTATAAGGGAGGGACAAGGGTTAACATAAATTTGCAAATGATTAGTAGAAAGTTCTGTCCATCCTTTCGTTGATTTTAAAAGCACACACACAACAATTGGAATCTATGGGATAAACAGGCGGATAGTAAATTACTGGGTGTGCGATTAATTGGGGATACAAATTAACCTTGGGATTTGAGAATGGTAGATTACAATTCCACATACAGACGGAATGAAGCGGATTAATTTTGATTACGATAAGAAGGACGCATGAGGCGAATGTAAAGTTCGGCATTCAGCAGTGACCTTGACAGAGGGGTGACTTCTTTGTGTGTAGCCAGCAGAAAACATAGAAGATTGCCAATAATGAGATGGAATCGGGAGAGAGACTGTATGGTTGAACTGTCTTAGGTTAGCATTATGTAAATTGTCTCAGAAGACATGGAAATAGGTTCCGATGAGGCAGAACGAAATGCTTTTTAATGGCGAAAGGGATTTTTTTTTCTTGTTGCAGACATTTTCCTTTATGAACTTTTCCTAAAGTATGATAATTTATTTGAAAATTATTAATCCACTGTAATTATGTTAAAGGTCTGACAAAGCATCTGGGCCAAAGTGGGTGTTCGATTGGAGGACTTTTAATTCAAACTTTTACCCTTGATTGGACATTTGGGAAATTATAGCCGTCTGTCCTGCATCACACTCGAAATTATTTGAGCATTTCAACACAAATTGAAATCGCGTTCCAATTGAAAGGTAATCTGTTTATTTCTAGGTCAGTCAAGGACGAGCCAAATTGGAGATTCATTACACTGTTGACTAATAACTGTCAAAACTCTGTGCCGCAGTTTTACAGACTGATAGATAGACCCAGACAGACATCGGTGCTTATAAAAAGTTTTTCAATAATGCGATCGATTTTTGGCAAACGATGGTGTATCAATATTTTATTATTTATTTCCCTATACTTTCTCAAAGTTTTTGTGCAAATTATGTACATTCAGTGCCTGCCGACTTGAATACATGCATATATTGTCTAGTTTCTAGCGAGGCGTGTAGTATTAAGGCTGAGAGAATCCTCTCAGCTGATCAGCACAGCAATGCGCCACTCTAGGATCCTTAAAAGAAACCATCCTATTCTCAGTAAAACGCACTACGTTGTTTCCCATATCGACTTCAACGCCATTTATAAAACTCGGATTCCTACCAGAAGTTCTTGGGAGTCTGGTAGAGTTTTGAGCGATTCCGTCCTAGAAAGGCAGGAGTCGTCATTACTACGCAACTGGCAGATCACTGTAGTGTGCATCATTGACACAGATGCCGAGGAACTGGCAAACTACAGGTGGAATAACATCAGCACTTGTCTCTTATAAAAACAAATCTGGCCTAACCTGGATTTAAAGAAGACGAAGATACAACAAAGACGGAAAACATTGGTTCACTAATAGGGAGGGAAAAATGATATCAACTCTTCGGGTTAATACCGTTACGGTTGCCCATCTCGATGTACTTTGTGTTACATACTCTGGTTCCTGGTGCTGGTAATCAGGTTCTTTATCACAATGGTCCAATCTGATCTAAGTGTGTTCCTGTCTGAGCGGGAGCAGCCACCTAACCTAACCTAACCTCTAGTTAATTAGTTTGGTGATTGTGGTATGGAGAAGGTATACTCTAAGCCAAACGTAAAATTTTAGGTCTACTTAACCGGAAGTGTTTCGACCATTCAGATCGATTTTCGGACATTATTTTTGCTAAAATAACAACAACCGAGACATGGGGCGGTCCTCACTTTTGAAGCTCCTGCAGATTACAAAATATGGTTTAGAGCTAAGAATGTCTAAAACGAAAACCCCTGTAACAACGTTAGTGTCTCTTCTAAGTCGAATAAACGCTTTCGATCTGTTAAGGTCAATGATAACCAAAATGAGCCTGACGTAGTTGTAATAGCCACGAGATAACCATCTATGATTAGATTTCGATACAACATAGCTGACATGGTCCAAATACCTACTACCTACATCTGGAGAGCTTTGTCAGACGTACAGTTTCCTGTAAAATCGTACTGATATAGGACCCAGCAGAATGCGACAATATGTTTTTTGTTTTTGTCTCGATTTCGTTATGAGACACGCAACAGTCCTGCACTGCCCTAAAATATACTGTGCTGAGTACAAGCGATCTGATTGCAACCAAGCGCCAGCACTGAGTCCATAAAGATCGAGATGGACTAAGTCTAAAAGATTTTCCAATAATTTCAAGTGCATCTATCTTTGTAGCAAAGTCGATTTCATGGAAGGCTGTTGTGAAGCAGTTGAACTCTGACATAAGTGTTGAGAAGCCTCCTTTACAATATTTCGATGTCCTCTATTGGAACTGGTATTTGATCAGTCAAAGAATTCATTATTTCAAAGTCTGGTAAATTGTAATCAAGTGTTGATTCTGGGATCAGTGTCGTTTCGTAGCGAATGAGAGCCTGAATGAGAACCTGAAGTTCTTTGATAGTAAGTAGGAGACTATGGCTTAGACCTAGACCCTCTTGACGATTTACCCTGTTTGCAGGTTCGTTCCCTTTTATTTTACACGATTTCCTTGCGATTTTGTTCTTTGTTCTCCTTTTCGAGGAATAGGCGTTGAAGCTTCATCTGTAACGCGCTTTGCTAATTATTTTCCTGTACGATCTGCTCATTCGTTCACTTGTCCTTTGCGCTGTACTGTAGCCTATAATTTCTTTTGTTGGATGACAGGAGTACAGACTTCAGAAAGTTCCGGTGAGCAGCTACCAGGACTTCTTTCCTCGATCTAAATATAAAATCATGCGCAGCACTTTGATGTGTGGATTTCCAACTGGTGCGCATATTAGACAATGATTGCAGAATATGTTTTCTCTGCTGAATAATCACCTCAATTTGGAACATTCGATTTGCACTGACGAAGTTTATACCTCTATACCTGTACAAATCTTCATAGGATAGCTGTTTGCTATTAAGTCGTGTAAACACGCCCAGAAAGGCCTGTGTTCATCACCTCGATATGCTTCACTTTTATGAGCATTGATTTACACATAGTCAAATAAGTTTAAACTGTTATATAAAATTGCTTTATGTCTGAGAGGAAATTTCTGCTCTCTTCCCTGTTCTGTTCTTTTCCTTGCTTAGACGTCTTGGAATCATTTTTGTTACAATATAAAACACTTGGTCTGTAATATCAACGGTGTACGTTAGCTTCTTGATACTCAATAAATAAATGTAACAAAAATTAAAGACTCTTCGGGCTGGAACGTTGCTGTTTATCCGCTCTACATGACCAGGCCATTTCTCTATCTTTTTGATCAAATCATTGTTGCTGTACAGGTTGCAAAGTTCCTCCATAAACTCCCAATGTAGGCAATACCATAAATCGAAAATACAGAGACTCCTGCGTTAATTTTTTTTTTTTCCATTGAGACTTGCCAAGTATTTCTGATTTCAGCAACTCAGGAAGTTGGCACCATTGACGCAGGAAAGAAAGACTGTCCGAGGGAGAAAAAGGGATTTTCATTGAGTGGGAAAGAGAAGAGTTGATTGCACCGAAAGTCCATTCCCAACTTAATTTTCGGCGTACGAAAGAATGTTCCTTTGTCTTTGGGTTCCGTTTTTGTCAGAAATCTTTATTCGCTGGTTGAATGTCGAGCAGTGTGCAACTCCAGTGGCTGCATGAGGGCAGAAAATGTATTTCCTCCGTACGAAGCTTCTGCTCTGACGACATGTTGTGTTTTGAATGTCAGCGTCCCCCGTCTGTCAAATTACTTTAATTCCATTGAAGCCTTTTTCGTGTATAGCCACGGTGTTGATGGAAACCACTTTCATTACTGCGGCAATGTGAACAGGCACTAAGAATTTAAAAAAGGCAAACACCAAAGTGTCACAATGTTTTTCTGCTAAATTCTACATTTCTCATCAAAATTTCAAATTGTAAACGTCAAACTCTCCACTTAGTGATAAACCAATGAACTTGCTATGAGAAAACTACATATTTCGGTAATATGCACCCACTAACCTACAGTCAGCGTTTGAAGTTGTTGTTTTTAATCATCAAGGTCAACTGGATATCTGCCAAAAAATGGTAGGTAGTTGGGTACATCGTTATGCCAATTTTATCAGCACGAACATTATTCTTTTTTAACACTGTCTCGTGCGTCCTAACACCAATTACGTTTTTAGTACGCACATAACAATAATGACTGTTGTATTTAATACACCTGTTAAGGCAATCTCGTTATACGACATCCAGCAGCAGACACTTTTGTGACCTACTTCTTGAGAACGGCAAAATTAACTGCCGTAATTTCTTTCTTTAATAAATTCTTTTATTTGTATAAATATAACCCAAATTGAGAAGGAATTCTTAAAGACTTAATTAACTAATGTTTGTTGAAATATTTCTTTGAACTTTGCTATCAAAATAGAAACAAAGTTATTCACTATCAATCCCCATTCTGCTGGTAATGCCGGCATGAAAGTCACCGTAAAGTACATCAACTGTCAAAACCATACACAGCCACAAAATTTATCGGTTACGAAGAAAGTTGCTTGTTGTGCAAATCACTTTTCATGACACTCATCCCCGTGCTGGTAAAAATCTAAACGAACATAAAAATTACACATTTGTATTTTTTTTTTGTTGAAAAAAGTTTGAAGGTTGCTTGCCTTTTAGAATGACTTTTAAGCCTTTTGACATTGATGGGGGGGAATATTTCTTTTTCGAAGGCTTATTTGTGTTTTATGCTTGGACCTGGTCGTATACGAGTATATTTTGGAACCATGGGTACGTCTTTAAATGAGCCATGTTTATCCTGACTATTCAAATTCATTAACTATGCTCACCCCAGTCATTTATCGAATGAACCAAGTATGTAGATTACTCTTGTGATAAGGTCTACCTTCCCTTGATCCCCTTTAACACTCAATGGTGTCTGGCTGAAGGTCGATTCACAAATTTGTGTTTGAATTGACACCCTTTTCTAGGCAATAAAGTTTTTGGGGGGTTCAAGGATGTCTTTATGACCTACACTCGGTAGTTTTGGATTGAACACTTAATTTCGTATAATTTTGGACCGTTTATCTCACGGGTCAATCTCCTTCTGTCATTCGGTGAACGTTTTCTAACAGTATTGTGTACCTTTTCGTTGAATGGAATATATAGGCTAGCCGGCGTTGATGTGCTTACAGAAGTAATTTGGGTTGAACCAATTGAATAGATTGTGGTCTAAGCCAATGCTATTTGACCTTGGAATAGCTTTGAATACCATTTTACTCTAAGAAGAGTATGTTAGGCTCTGTTGGGGGTATGTCTTGTTGCTAATAATACTTTATGGTTTGTTTTCTTTTTCGAAAACCGATTTGGACAGAAGTGGGACCTTGCTGTGTCCCATGCATATCGAACAGAATGTCATCAGACCTATCCCTATCTCTATCTCAAAATCATCTTTGATAAAATCTCAGACAATTTTACAAACCATATTTCACATCCTATCAGCAATCAAGTAAAAGTGTAATTAATTTATGTTAGAGGGGGCAAAGCAGCAGTTTTGTCTGCTTTAATTTAAACCATGACATTCGCACTAACTATATGCTCCTCAGTAGTCCGATTCAGTTTTCATGGCTCTTTTGTGATGAGTCACACAAAGGAAAATGACAATAGGCGTGTTTTTTTTGAAATTTAGCTAGCCAGTCGTTCATTTAGATTCCCAGCCAACCAAACCCAGTCGATTTTTTATACCGTCAAATTGGTACGTGTGATTTTGTTCCTATGACATCAGCTGTCAAAACTGTCAAAGTATCCGGCATTAAACCAAATTGTTTTTCTTTCAATTTGTTGTGAAAACCATAATATAGAGAATTTATTCAATGGATAATTTATAAAAAGAGGTGGGAAATCATAACACCTTCCATCTTCGTACTCAGACGTCGGTCAAATGTCAAGAGAACAGATCAATTTGGCAGTGATACCAACGCTATAAATGAAAAACATCGCTTTCGGCGCCCCTTGGCCATGGGATATCGTTAAATTCCTAGCCAGTTGCTTTTGACTGGGGATAAAATCAAGAGTTGTAGCCAGCTGGTTGTTGTTTTTGTTTCACGTATAAAATTTGAATTTGCTACCAACTACTGACTGGCTGGCTACGTTTCCAAAAAACATGCTTAATGTAAATTTTGAGTCTCTTATGGCGAGGTCAATGCCCTTGTGTTGCTAGTTGCTCTAGGATTTTCGGACTAAGACTCAAACCAATAGGTGTTCAAATTTCGCTGTATTTGGGGAGTTTACACCTGGCGCACTCTCCAACGCATAGGGTATAAATGCGAAGACCTTTGCTGTCGACATGTTTGGAGTTGGGTACGTAGATTCCTGCGACAATTCCTTTTCCACTGTTGGCTCGGGACTGTCAGGAGAGGTTTGTTTCCACCACAATAATCACGACTATGCAAACTATTTTTAATTTTTTGGAACGTGGGAAACTTTTAGAGACGAAACTGAGCCCGATCTTAGTGACAGTGTACGATATCCACTCAATTAATCCACCTCCCCTTCCACCCCTGGTCCTCGTCAAGTGCTTTATAGCGAAGGGGGCTCCAAGCTTATGTGATGGGCTCAGATTCCGCTGCTGTTCTGCTTTTCGTCTCTTTTCGATTTAGACGCTGCTTCTTTATAAGGTTAGGTTAGGTTATGAGGGAAGTGCCCAGTCTAATGACTGTGCATCCACGGGGGCCTACTGTTCCATTGTGTTTTCATTAATGTTGTGATCCATGCTCCAACCTTTGGTTCTAAATGAGTGGTCTATCACAAAACCACCCTGTACTCTTAATAAAGTGGAATATGTTCGTTATTGGTACTTCTGTTGGGTTTACCATTTCTCCAAACAGCCTGTTTCCCATGTGTTGGAGTCAGCTGTTTTGGAGATTGGGACACTCAGAGAGTCTCTTCTGCATCCTCACAGTTCCTGCAGTAGTCTGGGGAGTTGATGCCATGTCCCGTCAGTACACCTATTAGGATGAGAGTATCTTTTTTATTTATAGCCAGGAGACATTTTGATTTGCTCTGGTCTAATATTTGATATAAGCTGCGGAATATAATGCAGTCGCCTCTGGCTAGTCAACACCTATTGGTCCAATAGGCGTTGATTAGCTCTCTTTTCTTGTCGTCGACGTTACCTTTCAATACACCGATAGGGATGTTTATCGATGTGTGGATGTGCTCATTTTCCAAAGCTGATCTCTGCTGAGCCAGTTCGTTTGCTTCTTCATTACCATGGCTACAGTTTAGCTCATTGGTTCCATCTGCCTCTTCCAATTTAGAACCTAGATGCCTCAGTTCCGGTATCCACATAGACCCCATTGTCTTCTGTCGCGTTCTCGCTAGGGGTAGGCAGCAGTTGCAAAGAAGCTGCTCGAGATCTTCTTCTTCTTCCTCGCAATTTCTTCATCTCTGCATCGGTAAGGCCCAGTCTATGCACGTGTTTATTGAGGTTGATGTCCCCTGTGGTTGCTTCCACCATTGCCTCACCTACAGCCTTTCTAGTGAGCAGGTTACTTGGTTTGCTTATGAGTGATCTAGCCACTTGCACGTCGAGAGGTTTGCCCAGTGATCTTCAAAATTCCTTTGCATCTTCTCGTTGGTTGCTGTTTTGATTATTGTTAATAAGACTTCCACTGTGTTCTCAGCCAGTCGTTCTATCGCATTCCCCCTTCTCTTGCCAACCTTAGTGAACCGGCGGACTTCGATGTGGCTGGCAAGCAGGTTGAGTATGTTTTTGTATTCCCTGACCAGATCAGATCTGTATGTTGGATTTGTGGTGGCTTTAAGTGCTGCTAGACTATAATAGCTGATTTCTATTTTTCCACTTTGGGTGTGATGTCCCAGGAGGCATCCAGTGTCCCCGTAAAATGTTAACGACTTCTGTTTTGAAGACTCTGACGAAGGGTTCTAGGTCAATCGCTAATTCTATCGGTGGGTTGTTGCAGTATATGCCTTGACCAGAGTTCCCTACTATGTTAGAGCCGTCCGTAAATATAGTTATTTTTGTTTCGTTGGTTCGGTCCCAAGAATCACTAGAAGGGAATTCTGTTTGTAAAATTGTGAATGCGAATGTATTGGTCCTGTAAAATGCTTCGGAGCTCTTGTTGTAAGTTTTAACTGCCTTGGCATCAATGACTAATATGCTGAGTCGATTGTTCTTCTGTCGTAACTTGCGATTCTTCTTAATTATAAAGCTCAGCGCCAAAAGTCCCTAATAATCTAAAAGTTACCCAAAGTACTTGAAAAACATATTCTGCTAATGAAAAAAACATGCAGTGGATCTTCTTGCATCATACTTATCAAAGATACTTCGCCCACCATCCGTGTTTTGAACTATGAAAACTGCCAAAAATTACCACAAATAACAACCAGAACAAATCGCAACAGTCGTCTCACAATGACTTCCATTTTCGAAACCAAAGCACTATTCCGCTGAACAGCAATGTCAAAGCTAATCCCCAATGACAAGTTACAATTAGTTTCTCTGTATAAATTTAATTTTCCAAAGAGTATCGGACATATGTATGTATGTACTTGTACAGAAGTGTCGGCGTACACCACGAACTTGACGGGATACCGACCACAGTATAGGGTAGCGCCCACCGCAATTCAAAACAACCGACCAAACCCCACTCATTAAACACCGTCCACACAAAAATGTTTTCCAGTTTAAAAGGCAAAAAAAATAAAACAGTACAACCATGGGGGAACGAAAACAATCTAACATGAAACCGATTTGCACGTAAAGTGCCAGAGGAAGGCGGAGGGCCTGTGCCACACGTTGCCACACCATCCCAACCGAGAACTTTACAAAGTCGTTCCCAACTATTTTTCAACACCTTCGCTACTTCCACTCACTCGTGGGAACTCAAAGTTCCTTTAGTTCGAAATTCCCCTTTAGTTCCTCCAACGCTCAGTCAAAGTGTGTGCTTTGGCCAAGTATTTCATCGTGGGTGGTCCTGGTCCTGCCTTCAATATGGGCGAGATGACAAAAACATCTCTGGCATCACCAAAGTTGGTCTTGTGGTGGCGAACAAATACTCCGACTTCATTCAAAAAATTCTGCTTAAGACAGAAGGGCACTGTTTGTCACAAGCGTAAGGATAATTTGTCTAATCCACTCGCATTAGAATGAAAAATGCACGAACTTCCGAAGGATGTGGTGCATGTGATGGAGAAGGAAAACCTTTACTCATCCCCCCGGGCAGAGTTGAATGACCTCGTTGTACGAGCTGAATCGGATGATGGTGCTTTTCCTCTTCCCTTTTCTTTCACTGAATCCTTTTTCATGCTTCTCCGTGTAATTGTCTGGAAAATGAAGGAAGTTGCACCAGCACCCATTATCGCCTCTTGTCATAGCATCACGTTTTCTTATCCGAAACACTCATTGCGATTACGTGATTTGTTTCATTCTAATTTGTGATTTTAGCGGTAATTGAGAAAATCGAATTGAACCCTGTCACCCTTGTCATCGTCGCCATATGTATGAGTGTTCATGTGATATCCTGGTTGTGAGAATTGGTTTTTTGTGTGCTTCCTTCCCGTCGCGCGTTGCGTCGTTCAAGTGGATCCTATTTAATTTTGTTTATTTGTTTTGCCGTCAACAGCTGTGTTGCTGTGCTGTGCCGGCGGATGGGCCACGTTCTTCATTTGCCTGTGTAACAAGGTGCGTGCGCTGGCATACGAAATTGGTTTTGGATTGTTGCGAACCCTAAAAATCCTATGAATCCTAGGAATCGTGCGAGGCGTGCGCTTAATAATAATATGGGGAAACACTGATGTTGATGTTGTTCTTTTTTATTATTTTCATTGCAGCTTGGGTCCTCGGCTGGCTAATGTGTAAGACGGTCCCGTATGTGCAAGGCGTTTCCGTAGCGGCATCGGTTTACAGCTTAATAGCGGTATCGTTAGACAGGTAAGTACGTTGCAGTTAATGACTGCACACCGAAATGCCATCTGCATTATGCGATGTTGGCATGTGAAGCTAAAATACGGTGGCATGCAATCCGAGGCATTTCCTCCCTAGCAAGGGTAATGTTTATATCCGTGATTTATGCCCAATGTAATATGCCATCATGGAGCATTTTAATTTTTTAGCTTGAAGCAGTTCACAATTGAGGTGAACCACTTTGTGGGCGATTTCCTTGGAAGTCTGTGGGTAACGATGGGAAGTGGAAGGTGTCAAGGCAAGTTATTGGTTTACATTTGGAGATATAATTATAGTTGCAACTGTATCACGAAATTACATCTCACGGAGTCGAATTTGTTCTTTCAAGTGACCGAAAAGTAGGTATACTTAAAACCTCCATTGTCCTTATGTAAATGAAGTGTTTTTCGGAAAATAGCCAACTCTTGGAAAAGATTATAAATCCGTCTGAGGGTGTTTAAGTGTGATTATAGGTTAGAGAAGCGGTTAGCGTATAACCGCCGACGCACTTGAACCATTAGTAGGTCCATTGTGATAACTCGGGTCTAGGAGGAATTCCCCCTCCTTATTGTGATAAAGCGAACTAGAAAGGTCGCTATGACTGTCAAAAAACAATGCGCGTTCTACGAGAGAGAGCACTAGACAGTTGCAGGAAAGATGGAGGATTGTTTCTGTTTCCTACATATTTGTCACCGCAGCTACTGCAGAAATCATTTGCGGAAAGGCCCAGGCGAATGGAAGGTCTACCTATAAGGCAGTGACACCTATGGTAACTCCGAGATGTCGTCCTTTTAGCGAAATTAATCTCTTGGTCCGTTGGAGGCCAAATTTGTCTGCTAGGTTATGTTAGGTGAGATTAGAAGACTGCCCTCCCCCCTCAAGCAGGGACACATTTACTTACATACTTACTTAAGGTGGCGCTACAGTCCAGGATGGACCTGGGCCTCAACCAACAAGCCTCTCCAGCCAGCTCGATCTTTAGCCAGCTGCCTCCAGTTTCGTACGCCAAGTTAGGTGAGGTCTCCTTCCACTTGCGTGCGCCACCTGAGTCGCGGTCTTCGCCTACTGCGCCGTCCCTCGGGTGTGGATTCGAAGATTTTCCGATCCACCTCAATTGCTAGATCTTCATCCTTCTGGCGAAGGCGATGTCGCTGTACAGCCCGTACAGTTCGTCGTTGTATCTCCTCCCCCACTCCCCACCTATGTAGACGGGACCAAAAATCACCCGAAGAATTTTCCTCTCGAAACAGCTAAGTTGTTCGAAAGAGGGCTTTGCTATTCAATTGCCTTCTAAGCCCAAGGCAATTGGCAAGAGTTATTCTTCGCTTAATCTCAGCGCTGGTGTCATTGTCTGAATTTATAGCGGAGCCTAGGTAGACGAAGTCCTTAACCACCTCAAAGTTATAACTATCTATTGTGACGTTCTGTCCGAGATGTCGGTGTTGAGTGTCTTGCCTGGCCTGAAGCCACACTGATATGGACCGATCAGGTTGTTAACGAACGGCTTCAGGCGCTCACACAATTCGGCAGATAAGATCTTGAAGGCGATGTTAAGAAGACTGATGCCTCTGTAGTCGCTGCAGTTCAGAGGGTCTCCTTTCTTGAGGATCGGGCAAACAATGTTGAGGTTCCATTCATCAGGCATACTCTCCTCCGACCATATTTTACAGATGAGTTGGTGCATGCTCCTTACCAAGTCATCGCCTGCTGCTTTGAACAGCTCGGCAGCTAGGCCGTCAGCTCCAGCAGCTTTGTTGAACTTAAGCTTAGATATGGCTATCTTCACTTCGTCCAATTCGGTTGGACGGAATCGTTCGTCTCCTTCGCCCCGGTTGAATGGTTTACATTTAGACCAGATTAATCCATTGTGATACCATCATAGGTAACGGCTTACCAGCATCAGAGTGCACTGAGATAAGTGACCGTATTGGTATTAATTATGTGTTGTACCACTTTGATCTGGAGATAAAGTTCCTTATTTTTTGGATGTCGAGTTCGCGCAGATCGTTTAGATCATCATAGAATTATTCCCCGAGGGTTTTCCATCTTAATGTTGCAAAGGCAGGACAAGTGCACAGTAGGAGGGTAGTAGTTTCCTCCTCATCTCTTCAGCTTCTACAGAAATCATCAATCTGAGCGCGTGTCTGCCTATCAAGCAGTGTCCAGTGAGAACTCTTATTAGTGAACCTTAGTTTTTCCGTTTAGTAGATAAAAGTCTTTTTTTAAATCCAGCTTGGGTCAGATTTGTTTTGACTAGAGACAAGCAACGATGTTATTACACCTCTTATTCGCCAATTTCCAGGCATCGGTATCAAGGAGTAATTTGATCGGTTCGATAGGGGCGGAAGTATACCCCAGGTTATCGGGGAGATGCCTTCCTTCACCTTGTTTTGAAAGCAAGTCCACCCTGGTTTTCCCTGAAACATCCCTATATAATGTCATGAGAATCAGCACAGGGTTACGTCACGTTACGTCTGTCTCCAATCTCCTTAAGAAATCTTTGGCATTCTTTTACCAACCTTGATCCTAATGTCGGTGATTCAAAAGCTTTAATAGCTGCGTGACTATCTATGTCTATGTAATGCAATAGCTTTACAATCTATCGCGTTAATTAAAAGCCAAGCCGGAGCTTCGTAGACCGTCGTAATTTCCACTTGAAATACGCTACAGTGATCTGGCAATCGTTTGACAATATTTATGTCAGTTGCACTGGAGAAAACTCTAGCTCTCGTAGCAGACGCTATCTTGGATCCGTCTGTGAATATTTCTATTGTGGAGTCGCCCAGAACTGCATCAGACTTCCAAGCGCTTTTCCTAGGAATCCGAATTATTTATCTGACGTCAAAGTCAATATGAGGGACATTATAGTTCGTTTTATTAGGGATAGTATTGTTGCCATTCAGGATACTAGAGTGACCCGTTGTCGCACTGACCAGTTGAGACGATTCCCTGAGCCTAAGCGCCGCTTTGGCCGCCCATACATATCGACAGGAAGCAGGTGAAGCATTGCCTCTAGTGCAGCCCTAGGGATTGTTCTTAAGGCACCCGTTATGCAGATTCATGATAGCCTCTGTACTCTTTCAAACAGGCTCATGGTCTCACTACCACCGTATAAATCCAATGGACTATTTAGACTGAAGGCTCTATTTCGGGCGCGGAACTTTCCGGCAGGAGTATATGCCAATTGAGGCTTGCCTAAGGCGGTCTTGTATATTCAGCATTCAACTAAGCTTTCTGTTTATGACCCCACATATCTGGTGTAGTCTACAAATTCAAGGTCCGTGTCTTTTAGCAAGAGGCGGCATATATAGCTTAGGAGGGGTAATATATTTGTCTGCTAGTTCCGCAAGTGGCACTTGACCACCTATGATTTGTTTTGGTGATTACCTTCAGCTGAAGTCTGAGTTTGCTTGTAGGCAGTGGCACTCCGAGGGAAGGATTTTGTCGAGTTTATCGGACTTACAGTTCCCTAGAATGTCCCTATGTCCTCGTATCCAGCAAAGGGGTATTTTGAACTGCTTTGCTCTCTCTATGAGAGATGACGGGCTATCTAGAGCTAAGCTTTGATGATACAGAAACTGATTCCAAGGACCTTATGGCGGCCTGGCTTATATCTCGAGTAGATATTATATTCCATCTAAGCTAAGATAGGGCTACGTTTATTGTCATAATCTCCGCCTGGAAGACGCTACAATGCCCTGGGAGGGTAAAAAGATATTGAGGTTTAAATGGTAGGAGAAAACACCTCTTTCTACACCGTCTTGAGTCTCCAAGGACTATTTCGTAAGTGATCTGACTTTTCCCAGAAACTCGATGTATGTTTCTGTTTAAGTGAGCGACTTAGGATGTTATTCATTAATTTGAATAATTTTCATTATTTATGTCATTATTAGAGGTCCCGTCCTCCTCTTCGCGGTTGTCGCTTCACTAAATTGTTGCCACAGCTGTTATTTGTTGTTAATGAGCCGCCTCTCTGGAAGTTTTCCTTTTGCATTTCCAAAATCAGCAAAATTCAGTCACAGGTGCTGGAAATCTGCATTTCCCCTTGTAAACCCTTTACGTTTAAGCTTTGTTTATTCAACCTTGAACCTCGCTATCACTCTATCTACAGGTACATGGCCTTTTGAAAAATCAGCGGAATTTCTGCGAGGATTTAATTCCTTTGAGAGGGAAATTTTCCAATACGCCAGCATGGGCCAACATGTGAAAACAGCATTTTGGCATGCCGTGATGGCTCAATGAATTATAATTCAGAGAATTGCATAAGCGGTTGTGCCGAAACCACGCTTTCCCTTCGCTGCATGCCCTTCGAATTGTGCATAATTTATATTGCACTACCCTGCACGGTTGCACACTCCATAGAGGGAAAACATTTTAGGCAATTGCATATTCTGAAGATGGTTTGATACTCATCCTCTTGTTAATTTATATTCATTCCGTACGATCCGCTGTCTTAAAGGTGTTCGCCTCTTGAGAGACGGGTCTATCAAGGCGTCAAGTAATTTGAAATTGTAATTTACAACGAGGATAGTATGTAGTCACATATGTATGTCAAAGTGTCTTTGGTTTGAGGACGAAAATAGACCTCCATCTTGAAGGATTAGAACTCACCTCGGTTGATGACATCATACGAATACGAGAGTGTACGAGAATATGACCCTGGTCGTGAAGTCTATTGCTAATATTAACCTTTTCCGCCTTTCGACTGAAATATGTTCCACCATAAAAATGTTCTACAAATTGGTTAATTTCCTTCGCCTCGAAGGGAGGAACGAAATAAATTCTACAAGGCCAATGGTATTTAATCAAATGTGTGGTACTCCACTCCTCTGTGCTGTGCTCTGTGTGCATTCCCATCCTTTGATGTACATCGGAGTACATCCGAGGAATGACTAATGAGTCTGCGATAAATCACGCCCAAAGAATAAATCACAAAAATAAATAAATTTTTCCGGACCATTTTTTTGTTTGGCTTTCGTCGAGGCGGGTTTGTTGAAATACCCCTCGTTGGGTGTCCCATATTTGTTTAGACTAATGATGTATGAGTGGGCGTCCCGCGAGGCCTAACCTGACTTTGTGTTGGCATAAGTTTGTGTTGGCAGCCTCATGGAGGGATTCCAGAAAAAGGCTTTAAAGGTTACCCACCTCGACGACCTCTATGTGTCGATGGGTAGGAGGCCATAAAAATGCTGTAAAATTCCAAATGGGTATAAAGTTTTAGAATCAAATCCATTGGGGAGCAATAAACGACCGCTAGGCTCTGACTATTTGGTGTTGACACGACGTCAGTTGTGATAATAGTGATGGTGAACTGTCAATGAACTTGTAGTACGTGGAGATAAATCTCAGACAAGTGACTCAATCGTAAAATGTCGCCGCCAAAAAGAAAAAGACAGAAAGCACTAATATGAAGAAGGCCGATGTGAGAACGAATGTGCCAACGGATCGGTGACCTAATTTTGACTGGGGCACGAATCTTGTGAGACGCGTTAAATGGCGAAAGCAGGCAATGTGTGTTATACTGAACCAATCTCCCAGTAGAAGGCTTTAGATGACGCAGGAATCGTAAAAAGTGTACTACTTAACGGTATCTGCTACTTATTTCAAAGTGAGTGTCATAAAGGGGGTTTAAATAATGCACGGGACTAAGAGGCTTTAATGCCTAATGCAAAATAGAATTTCACGAAGATTCCCCGGTTAATTTGGGCTAAGGATTACATTGTAAGTGATTTTTTAAGACTCTCTTTTAGCACGCACTGTGCTTTGAGGGATATGCAATGAACCTTGAGTTGAATTCACGTAGAGGGTTCGTGTGATTAAATTAGAAAGGGTAAAGCTCTATATCTCTTCAATCAGACCTAAATGAATGCCTGAAACACAATACTGCATTAGTGCTATCGTTGAATGACATTTAATGTTCAACCAAAGGAATTCAATGGCACCAGCCACAATCTCGCTTCGTGCTACCGTTCTACGTTTGAGAGCGAAAGAGAGTAAAGAAGTATACGTAATAATAGGTCTGTTCGGGTTCAGTTCGTGTACTTTCTGCAACAAAATTGTCAAATTTTTAAGAGTGGGGGTAAAATTCTATCAGAGAGAGGTAAAATTACGAAAAAGTAAACAAACGCGTTGAACAAGAAAAGTTGCCCAATTTTAAACGTCAAACATCAACTGTCAAATTTAAGAAAAGTATACAGGAAAGAATTCTTTGGTTCAGATTTGGAGAGTTTAAAAAAGTATGGGGAACATTTCAACACTTTTTTTTTGAATTCCCTGGATTTTCGCATGTTTCAGAATTCTCCAATATCTGACAATTTTTATGCCACACAAAAATGACGAACAGCTGTTTGACAGATTTAACAGAATTGACAGTTTTCATAAATCAACCCAAAGAAATTGTTTGCACTAAAATTCGTAGCATGGGGAAATTTCTTACTCTCTCGTGAGCGCTTTCTCCCTCTTTTACGAAAAACTACGAAATTTTTGCGTACGCGAACTCTTCTGTCGGCAAAGGCTTGATAATTGCACAGAAGATTCAATATCTTTTTCGTTGTGGGAGATTCTGGAGTAATTATTCTGGTGTATACCCAGATGATCGGCTGGGATATCAATGCCAAAAATGACGCCGAAGATGATGCGTGTGTCCTTGCGAGTAAGCTTAACTAGAGAAAGACCTCTCTTCGTGGTGTATATCAGCCATGTAGTCATGGCCATTACATATACAAGTGTCTAGTTAGCCTTGATGTGTATTTTCATGGAAGTTTATTGCCTGAGAAATCTAGTGCAGCAATACCGCGGGGTTCAGTGTCTTAACAACATCCTTGTCGTCGATGTAAACATTAATTGCACGTCTAACGATGTCGTTTTAGCGATTAATGTTTACAGATTTTGGCTTAGAAGGCTCTGCAATCGTTGTACATTTCAAAGGAGCGGTTCACTGCAACAAGGAATTTGCGACTCCCGTACCAACGTTTATCTAAGAACCGTCAATGTGGAAGACGAGTACCTTTTTTATTTGCGCCTTGTGGATTCATCGAATCATTTCTGTCAGGAATTCTGAAGATCAGTTTCTGTCGTTGTTGGTTGAGCTAGTCCAGAGGCGTGACCGTAATAAGCTGCTAGCACCGAACACCTTACTTTCAGCATTATTGGAGTTTTAACATTTATGCTGCTTCAGTATAGAATAAATTATAGAAAATAGCAGCTGTTTCCGATGCAGGTTAGGTAAGATGAAGCAAGCTTAGGTTACGAAGGGTGTGTGATGGATAGGTCTCATCACTTTCACACGGCGACCTGGAGGTCCATTGTGAGTACCCTTTTATTGTTATGAGAATAGCAGTATAGTTCCCGGGACAGCCTAAGGACCTATTGGCTGTTTTGTGAACCAGTTCATACTCTTAAAGAATCTGAGTAGGTCCGTTAACTATAAGTCTCTTACCTCTGCTATGCTTGCAAAGAATCTCGATCCTAATGCGGGTAGACGTCGTTCTTGCAGGACAGAGCAGTGGCATAGCAGATGTTGGATTGATTCTACCTCTTCTTTATCTCCGCAGCTTCTGCATAGATCGTTGGACTCGATTCTGCACTTGCGGAGCATGACTCCGATGGCACAGTGTCCTGTGATAACTCCAGTAAGCATGCGGATAGAGGATCTGTCCAGTGCTAGAAGGCACCTTGTTTTAGTTTTATTTAGTTTCGGCCATAGCGTCGAGAGGTGGCGCAATTCTTTCTGGCTAACCAGAAGGAGTTAGCTTCTTTCTCTATTATGCTGTCTATTATCCCATACAATCTCCCTATCGGTGGCATGACAGATGTGTCGGCTTCGGTTATGTTCATAGCCGACCCCAATCTTGCCAATTCATCGGCCTTTTCGTTCCCTTCTTCGTCATTATGTCCAGGAACCCAGCAGAGTTTTACAGTCTGGTGCCTTATGGTGATCAGCGTGTTTCGATATTTCTCGACTGCCTTTGATTTGTTTGTATTGGATTTTATCGATTTTAAAACTGCCTGACTGTCAACGAAGATGGTGAACTCCGATGGGGGAAGGTGACAATCTCTTATGCAGTCTGCAGCTTTTTCTATTGCTGTTTTTGTAGGTTTTCCGAGTAAAATCCGGCTCCGGTTCCTGTTTCCATTTATGAGCCGTCCGTCAGTGTAAATCGCGATTTCGTTGTCTTGTTTCCGATGCAAGCTGTCCTTTGAATATTGATAGAATTTAAAAGCTGGTATTGCTTGTCAAGCCCTTTGCAGCACACAAGTTAGCCGTATTATAGAATGGCTCGCACAATCGCCCATGTATAACTGGGTTGAAGCCCCACGTACTTTTTCTATGAGTAGAGGGCTTCACAAACTTTTTAATTCGCTAATTAATATTTTTCTTTCAGTACTTAAACACCCACCACTTTAAGAGAGCAAAAAACCATTCTCCCAATGTACTGAGTAGATGATACGACCAGTTATGGAAGTAACTTTAAATGACTGCGAGCTAACCGCATACAAATCTGTCACATGCATGACAAATATTTCTCACTTACTTGCACGAGTTCCAACCGCGAGAATTCTGTGTCAATGCGATAAAAAAAAATAAATTCATAATAAATTTGTCACAAAAAAAAAACTGGTAACCTATAAATTTAAGAACAAAACTGAAATCGATATTAAATGAACGACATCCCATTTGAAAGTAAAAATCGAATTAATTAACCGGACAAGTCCAGTGTAACCATTTCAAGAAACCTTCCTACCTCCTGTCATCGATTCAGGCATTCTCTATCGAATTATCGATTACAGTGAAAACTTCTACTTCTGCCTTGTCTTCCTAAATGCCTAGCGATTGTTGAGAAAACAAGCACGCACTTTCCACTTTTTTTTTTTTTTTCAATAATTCCATTACACCATACGTCCATCCGTTCGGTTGTCACCTTGACACAGATACTGGTATACATGTTCATGCTTCAAACCAGAATACGGTCACAAATCCGAAACCCATTTGCATACGAATTTTCAATAAGCGAACCAATAAAGGAAGACTAACCCACCGACCGATCCAGTCCAAGTATAATCAATTATCCCCGCAAAATATCCTTCAATGTCAAATAAACTGACCCCGCAGATTGAAGAGAGATATTCACTTTTTTTCTGCTATACGAGTACAATCCGTTTTTTTATCGCAATAAATTGGAAGCCATGTGTCATTTAGCGTTGCCTTAACCTTCGTCAAGTATACTATGTTGGCGGGTTCTCCGGCAGACACTGGTTGTGTGCAAAAAGAGAACTTTAGGCATGCTATGCAACAGACATGTGCACAGCATGCTGCGAGTGGGAAAACCAGTTTCCTGTTCGCATCTGTTTGGGGGGATGTGGACCAAATTGAATGACAATGCGAGTCAAAGAACAAATCCAAAGAGTCAACCCGGAAACGGATGCCGGTGACATACGTTTCTTGTGTCAAACAGAGAAAGTCGTTACTTTAAGGCCTGTTTTCTAATTTTTTTTATTTTTTCTTTAGTTTTTTTTTTAATTTAAACAAAATGGCTTACGAATCGCCATTAACATCCTCATCTGAGGTCTAACTATGTAATTTGCATATTTACGGTCCTTAATGATGCACAACGACAGCTGGATGATGAACTGGTACGATGGTCTTTACAACTGGTACTGGGTGCACGGCAACAACTGGCCTAACAACTGGAACAATGGTCTTGATAGGAACAATTGTCTTAACCACAGGGGCCGGATGAACCACACTGGAAGAAGGAAAATGAGCAAAAAGGATTAAGATATCTCAGTATCCTAAATGATTACTTACGAGTGGCCAACAGATGTCACCGGGACTAGTGGAGCATGGGAAACCACTGGAGCGACCACGACACCTGGGGCGGCGTAGGCAATGGCGATGATTGAGAGAATGGCCAACTGAAAAAGGAATGCGTGAGTGCTGTTCTCGGGAACAAACCTCCTTCTGTACTCACCAGCTTGAACATATTGAAAGGTGATTTGGTTTTGTTTTGGAACTGAGTTAATAATTTAATCGATGAAACGACGATGTGTGACTGTGTGATGATCGAGCAGCGAGAGCGCCTTTTATATGCGAACTCCGCTCGGTACAGATACTTCATTTCTGTCGCCAGTGGTATTCAAGGAGATTATTGGAGCGAATGCATTGAGATGCATTGTTTATGCTAAACGATCTGGTGCTGATGCGAGTAATGTATCTGATTGGTATGAGTTATGCCTTCGATTTGCTACCCTTGATCGAAACTTTTTTTGTGATTTTCCAGCGATTACCTTTTAGATTGAATAAATTTTAATAAAAAATAAATTAGAACGGTTCTTGCTATACTTGGAAAGTTGACACATATTTTAATTAAAAATTTACATTAGTTAATCGTGCATGTAATCGATTCCATGTTGAAAAACTAAAAGTTTTCTCCATGTGACTTATGGTCGATGTAGGGTTGAATGGAGAATTAGAGCGTGCACAGCAGGGAAAGCAAATTACCGGAAGAGCATTTTTAAATATGTTATTCTAGGACACCTACAATCTTTAGTGGCCTAGCTTCTGTTGTCGATCTCTTGACATCATTTTCAACACACGAATGAGTTTCCGTGGCTTTGGGACTTCATCATGTGATTGAGGCAGACAAGTTGTTGTGGCAGTTGGCAGGTGGATGGGTGCTCGTGACTTTAATCACGTCTCCAATGGACCAGCAATTATTTGCGTACATTATGCTCGTTATAGTTGACCTTAGGAGCCAGTAATGAGCGGCTTGAATCACTCAGATAAATATTATTTTGTTTTTGGGAATATTTTTGGCAGTCGGAAAGGGCTTTTGGGACTAAGTGAAAGCATCGCCAGCAGTTGGACCAGCTCTTGTTGGTACTGTCGAGTGGCAGACTGTTGAAGAGTGTAGGGAAGAATGGGGAGCATAATTATTTTTGATCCATTTCGCTGGTTCATCCAATTTTTATTTCCCGTCATATATGGTCTTGAGTCATGGCACTAGCAGGTAAAATATCAGTTAGGCGATGCTTTCTGAGCTTAAGGTATTCCGTGCAGCAGCTTACCTTACGTTTCTTAAAACCTTTCATGCACATAAATGAATTTTTGTACAAATAGAAGAGAATGGTATGGTATGTGAGGAAGATACTCTTCACCTAGAGCTCAGTCGGGATAAACTGTTCGAAAACAGTGAGTTTGGGATGGGTTGTAAGAAGGATACAAGATGTCGACTTAATGTCGACGAAGAAATCCTGAGTTTCGACTTAAATTTCGTTGGTCTTATATAAAAATTGTCTCAGTGTCTAAATTTAGTCTATTCCCGCTCTAAGCCAAGTAGAGTGTCTTTTATGTAGTGTAGCGTAAACATATTCTTAAACTAGATGCAATCAAATAAACTAACCGTCAATATGAGAAAGCCACAAGGTGGCAAATCTTCAGACAAATTTGGGTAGGCCTAGATCAGAATCCATCCTGTTAGAGCAATCAAATTTTCGATGACATTGCAGAACAAGGGACAAGGCTTCTTCTTAAAGGACTTTTGTAAAAGCTATACGAACCAAAAAGAGCCAAGTCTTAAAGTTAAATGTTCTATTTGCAGGGTCCCTTCTTCACTGAGCTCGACTTTTTGAATATTGAAGACCGATGTCACCTCCTCTTAATAGAAAAATACTTTTTGTTCAAATAATTTTAGAATCAGTGATATCGAGAGTGTCTACATCTTTTGACGACTTTTCTTCCTTAACTTAACCTCACTTAATCTATGGCTCTTAGAATCAGCCAGTCTAAACACGGGACACTGAGTCTGTATTTACATTCCAAAATACTAAGTTATCATCTGAGTGCCAATGTCAACTTGGATTACACTATCCCGTACTTGGACTTCAAGAGACCCTTTTGTTGAACGAGTCCAAATCCATCTACATAGATGGCTCAAAAATTAACATAGACATAGGGGGAGTTTTTTTCTCCCTAGAGTTAAGACTTAGCAGCTGCATAAGACTCCCGGATCACAGCAGGGCAGTGACACTAGCCTCCCAACTACTGTCAATGGTAGCAATGTCGCGGAAGGATATTATGATTTACAGTGACAGCCAGGCTGCCATAAAAGCAATAGCTACTATGCAGATAACATGGAAATTTCTAAAGGGTTAGGGTCCTTGGCTTAGGGTCCTTGGCACGCATCACAATGTTGAGCTCTGCTGGGTCCCTGATTTACTATCAAGAAAGGGTTCAGCGCTAGACCGAGTCAAACATCCACTCTGCAATCTAAGGGTGAAAATAACCTTAATGAAATAAAGAACAAATGGAAATGACTTACCACCTGTGAAGTATCAAGAAAGTAGTGACCAGAATATGATAAAGCAAAAATCAGCCAGATTTTACAATAAGACAGGAAATGCTGGGAGAGATGTTTACTAGCCACAACATGCTAAGATATCACACAAAGAAATGACGCCTGAATGATGGCAACAAATGCAGAGAATCGGTGACAAAGAGGTCCATTAGGGCACAGCCCATTTTCTCTATCACTGCCAATACCTCTGTCAAATAAGAAATAGAACCGTAGGAAAATTCTTCTTCGATTATATCGACGAACTAAATATCCGGGGCCAAATCGTCTCTTCTGTGATCGAATAACTCGTCACGTAAAATCGAGACGATTTAGCCCCAGAATTCTGCTTTTTACGTGATGAGTTATACGAACATGGAAGAGACGATTTGGCCCAAGGTAAAGAATTTGGCCTACACCCTTACAAGATCAAATTAACTCAAGAGCTGAAGCCTCCTAATCATTTGAAGTGCCGAAACGTCTCCTATTGGGCTCCGCAAAATGTTTAATTTATGCCAACAACGTTAGAGGAGCTTGAAGCAAGTATTAAAAAATTGGGTCCAAAGAATCGATCGCTAAAAGCCTGCTCGGGGTATTCATATAAATGATATCGAATTCCATACTTAAATTTAACATAGATACTACACCTGGAAAAAATTTCAGCCCGATATCTTATGGGGGTAGACCCAGTTAGAATTTTGAAAAAATAATTTTTTCAAAGTAAAATATTTCCAAAGTATGCTTTGAAAATTTCAGATAAATTGGACCGTTGTTTATAGAGATAAATAGTTTTGAACGGAGTCGTCTCTAGTGCATAACTACTCGTACTCAAAATTTTAAACGCGTTTTTCTCGAAACCGTGTTTTCGAAGTCGATAATCACCGTAACTTGTGAACGGCTTTGCCGATCGGTTTGAAATTTTTATTACTTATTCTATACATAATTGTCCTCCGGTTGAACGAAGGATTTTTTTTTTGGACCATAATTTTTTTTTTATAGCCGAAAATGCGAGTGAAATTGTAGTCGAATTAAGAATTTTGACTTTCAACATACGCCATGTTGTGAAAGTTTAAATTTTTTCAAATCCCTTCATTCAACCGGAGCATTAACTAATGATCCCTTTTGTGATCACAGCACAGCAGCAGTGATCACCGCAAAACACTTTTTTTTGGAGCGCTACCAAATTTGCTGGAGTTAATATATTTTTTAATATTTTGTCATTAAAAAAAATTTTAATAGTTTCTGGAAATACATATCTTTCATGTGAAAAAACATTTGTTATTAATTATTTTAATGCGACGCCACAAAAAAGTCCTACAAAAGAGCGTTTTTTGGCAGTCCTAACTGGGTCTACCCCCTTAATTAGATATTCTGTTTTTTATTTAAATACAAAATTGTTATGTCCGTATTGAAAAACCTTTTATTTACTTTGAACCGCTCCAGGGAAAGGCGTAAAATACCAGCTCCAACCCAGCTGAAAATGAGAAGGGATTTCCGTCGGAACACATACCATAAATAGTTCCTTTACAAAGACACGAATTCTGAAAATATTTAACCTTTGAAGTTTTTTAGTAACTAGCTAGTATATCTTTTGACATCTTTTGACATACATATGCACATATCTCTTAACTTGAAAAACAAAGTCCTGTTCAGAACTCAGTAAAAGTAATTATTGCCATTTCATTATTAACAGAGTCTTACTTGAAAACCTTTTTGTAAAAACTTGAAATTGCGATTTAAAATATCCACAAATAAATTGTCATCATCAAACATCTCTGTAATTTCATCTTCAATTAGTATCTAATAATAAGATTAAATTTAATTTTCCCTTTTATTAATTTGACAGCATGTGCCAGTTTATATTTATTTTGGCGATAACATTATCTCGTAATAAACTTCAACTTTGAGACGATTTTTCATCAACACCGGCACACTTGACACTCGTAACAAATGCCATATAATTGCCTTGCGTACGTGCACACATGCATTCTTCTCGTCTATAACTACGTGTTGTTAGGTTATGACACATGTTGACGACACATAACGCGACACTTTGTCAAATGTAGAATATTAAAACGGTGACAGTAGCTCTTGAAAGGGTGTGAACGACAACAGGATTGCTAGGATGAAAATTTGAGCTTAAGGGGTGCTTGAAGACCGCAGTTGGGAGACGACGGATAAATTTTCGTCACTAGCACCATTAAATATGTTTCATATACTTACAATGCTGGTACTTAGGCGTATGTGGAATATTTTTACCAATTTTTGAGGTAATCTCTGTTGTGACTTCAATCGCTTTTGCAAAGTTTTAAACTTTGAACATGGAATTTTCCAAAGCGCCCCTTTTCGTCTAAATATATAAATGCCCAATTTGAACCAGGCGTAGACGTTTTGAGATAGAGGACGAGCTTAATTTATAATCACGCCAATAGTTGTGAACCTCAATAACTATTTGACGGGACCTGTTGTTAGTTGACGTTATTTGAACAGTACACTTCAAGGGCGGCTATCCTCCACCATTATGTAGGACTCTGACCGACTAATCTTCAGAAATTTCTTCCTGCATTACTTCCAAGTGAAACCAATTTGTTTAGCCTCTAAACGGCTCCAATCTTCTAGGATCTCGATGAATTTATGTTCTATTCTCTTCTCTTCGCCTTAGCTCTTCTTCGATGGGGAAGAACACTCGCTTTCAGTTTTCTTCATCAATGCGTATCAGCATAACGATATTAACCATTGTTATTCCACCTACCTTCGCGTCTAGTTGCAAGCCATCAAGTGCACGCAAAAACATATTTTTCTTGAGTCAAGTTTAACCTACCCTGTGTTGATAGTTTTCGAATTTCTGGCACGAAATTGTATGCCATGTTTTCGGTTAACCTCGTAATCTTCTCTTGTCTTAGAGGACAAAAAGACCCTTGGCCTACGGTGTTACGATTGAACAACTTTTCGAAAAGCTTTGTTACAAAACAGCCTACGACTTGTTTCAAAGTGACAAATTTATCATTCAGATGGCTAGCCCCTGTCGCAGAATGCCAGCAAGTTCATGTCATCTCCTAACGATAAACGCTCGATTCAATCCACCCTGTATTAGCCTAATCACTAGCATGTTCACGAACCCGTGAACTGATATCCCGTAACTCTTGCAAACATGGATTCCGACCTAATTCCAAAATCCTGTTCATAAATTCCCTCCGTTAAGCCAAGCTCTCAGCATAAATTCACTTTATTGCCCCCGTTGAGTGTGTCCTACAAATCCTTTAATAAATATCCAATCGTAGCCCGAAGAGTGTAGGTACACGCAATAAAAAAAAACCCGATAGAATCAATGGAACGGAAAACATTCGAAAGACGACAGGAATTGTTGTCAATAAATTGGTCCGATTATTTCGCAACCCCACGGTGCGTGCTAGAGTTATTCAATTATGTATCATGAGATGGTAAAAATATTCAAGCAGTGTCAATTCAGTTATCTCCCGACGCGGTGGCCTCTTAAGTGAGTTCATAAATTTCCGAGGGAACACCCCACTGTGGAGAAGGCACTCGGGACGCGACACGGTCTATGCGCGGCTGTGCACGGGTGTGTGTGTGTTGGTCCTTTTGTTTCGCCTTGGTTAACATTTTCCACTTACGCAGAAGATAGTGGGTGGGGGTGAGACCAAGAGAGCATATTCATCTTGGTTTCCTCTATTTGCATGCGTCAAGGATGCGCGATAGATATTCTGAAAATTGTCAAGTTCGCGTGGCGGTTTTCATTTATCTAATCCGCCCATTTGGAGCGTTCATGGTGTATGCATAAGACGGGGATTTATACGCTTCCTTCCTGCACTGAAGTGAATTTCTTCATCATCCTTATAGATGTGTGCGCCCGTAAACATATGTAAGAGGTCATGTACTCCCGCCGTATGCTGCCAAGTCCATTATTCTCGGAATTATGCACCCACTCGGGGATGGCTAAGCTACGGAAATATTCGGCCACGATGTACGAGCAAACTTGCTACATGTGATGCCATTAGTGTGGTATTTGCTTTGAATTAATTGACCACCAACGGACGAGCACTTCCTAGATACGCTTGTGTGGCGGTTACAATGAGATGTGATGTGGGCTCTCATATTCCACCATAACATGTCAAACGAAAGTAAAAGTTTGTTCGTTCAGGACATCAGACACACAATGACAGTGAAAACCAGCGTACATGTCAGAATGCCATGATAGAGACCAGAAAAATGGAAAAAAAAAATCTCAGAAATTCTGTAAAGTTACAAAACCCCACATATTCTCATTCCACTCTCGTACATACTCGCATGGGATTGAGGCAGGACTAGCTTCGACTTTTGCCTCAAGGGTACATTGTTTCTTTCAAGGTCGAAGGGTGGGGAACTGGGTAGTTAATGCCGGAGATTTCTATTTGATTTTTCTTTACGACATGGCTTAGCAGATAGATACACACAGTTGATGGGCGAGTTGAAGTACATTAGCATTGTAAGTTTTTGGATTGCTTCTCTTTTTTTTTCTATGCTGTGCGCCCTTCCACCCTCTGATTACTTCATTTGACTTCGTCCTTGGGAGATGAGGAGGGGATTTAGACATTCCATTTGGTATTCCAAGGCTTCAGCAATAAATTTGATAGTAAGTAAGGAAAATGTTTTCGGGGCAAGGAGCATCGGGAATGATCTCGATGTGACAAATTGTATTCGAATGATGTATCCGATGGCTTATGGAACTAAGAGGGATGAGGGCGTTTTATGATTTCATCGGCTGAATGGTAAGCTTATGCCATTGTAACCTTTTATTTGTGGATTCACTTAAGTGAGCGAAAGGTTTCTCAGTTTGTAGCAAATGTTCAATCTGTTCAATCTGTTAACCACCGAATTGGCGCTGTTATGAACGAATTCCAGGGCAAAGTTTATGGCAACACCCATAAATTGCACAAAAGTCGTGATATCCACTATCAATTTGCATTTTACGATTTCCCTCTAAGAGTTTATGGCCATGGCTTCTAATGGCTTTTAATAGCATTCTCAGCTCAGCTGAGCTGGTATTTTGTTTTTCAAACACTTGAACATACTGTTATTATATGATGACAGAGAAGATCCACAAATAACTTGATCTCGTGATTTGTGTTATAAAAAATAAAATTTCCCATTACACATTTCATATTCTAGGGATGCCAAGAACGTCATTATTTCAAGAAACATATGTACATATGTTGTTTAGTTCCTGTCTAAGAATTTTGAAGTCGACTATTTGGTGTCCATATCATTCAATTCAGGCCAAAAGAAGATGGTATTCATCGACCTATAGTGCTCGCCGTTGATGGTGATGGCCTGGCCAACGTCGTTCTCAAAGAAATATGGACCGATGACGCCGCCAGCCCAAAACTCACACCAAACAGTGACTTTTTCGGATGCATTGGACGCGCTTGGATCTCATGTGGATTGGTATCGTCTCAAATTCAACAATTTTGTTTTTTGACGCACCCATTTATCCAGAAATGGGCCTCATCGCTGAAGATGATTTTTCGATGAAAATTAGTGTCAGTTTCCAACTGCTTCAGAGCCCATTCAGAGAACACGCGTCGTTGCCTATGGTCGTTTACCTTCAGCTCCTGGGTCAATTGAATTTTGTACGGGTGCAGGCCCAGGTTACGACGAAAAATTCGCCAAGTTGTGGTGCGCGAAAGGCCGAGTTCTTGAGAGCGACGCGAAATTGACTGCCTCGGCGATGTTTTCGGCAGATCTTGCGTTTCGTCGACGTACGGGTGTTGGTTGATCGCTTACTGAACCAGTGGACTCAAATTTATCCACCACACTGCGAATAGTCCTCTCGAAAGGACGATTATGGCGACCGTAAAATGGGCGAAGCGTTGCCCGAACAGAACACCCAATTTGATAAAACAATTTTATTATTTGCACGTGTTGTTGAACGCTATATCCGTCCATGGTGATTTGGCAAAACAGATTGAATAAATGACAGCCAATTTGACAGATGTAGCTTCAACAATATGGCCGCTATCAACTGTCAAAGCTTTGAAGCCCCTATTGGAAGACCCTTTACTTTTCTGTTCTGAACTGTTCGGAGCAGTCTCATTGAACAAAGCAAGTGTCAAACTCTGATTCCAACCACAATACCACAAAACATCAAGCTTTTTGGCTGGACTTTGACTGGTTTTTAAAAAAAAGTGAAGCTGTACCTGGCAAAAGATAATGTTTTGTCGAGTCAATCAAAGACTTTCTGCATGTGGTTAATATTTGCTACGATAGGTTATATTCGAATAGCGGTTTCACCTGGGTGAAGACACATTTAAGCAAAACGGGTCCACTTTTCAGCAAAGGTCAGATCTTCCTGAAGATTTGACAAGTCGCACTTTCCACGAGCGACAATCTAGAGCAATTTTGAAGTCTGGTTGACCGTGAAAATTGTAAACTCGAAAGCAGAAGTTACATTACATTTTAACCATGAGAAGAGTCGCTTAATCCCCTCTATTTTTGCCTGAATTTTCCTGCAGTGTAAGCGAGGCAGATATGCTTACATACAGTGAACTCTTTTAAGAAGACACCTCTACTTACTCTACTTTTGCTTTTGAAACCATCTGTGTATACGATAGACTTGGTAGACTATTACTGACAACGAGCAGTGCCTGTTAGAAAGCCGATTTGCCCTTGGGAGCTTGCATCATTATCTTGAGTTTCAGGCATTAGAACAATTACCTCGTGACAAAGTGCATCAATTCTTAATTCGCTTATATCAGCCCGCTGTGTCCGTACGTCTTCACCGATAAGAAAGATGACAATATTAGGACATGTTCTTCTGCAAGCTATCGGAAACGACCTACAAGCTTAATAAAAAAATAGCTAGCGCGACATCTTGAGGTGAACTAAGGCCCAGCTCCTCGCAACCATTCGTGTTGTGCGTGTTGTTTTGTCCGTACGAATGGAAGGGACTTACAATTTACTCCGAATGGCGAATTGAGAAGTGTTTACTCTCGGAGGCTTGTCATTCTCCGACGAGAGGCTGTGCCGCGAAAAATGTTCGATGGACATGGCTGGGGCTTGAACCCACGCAGTTTACTCAGCAACGCACCAACCACTGAGCCACAGCGACCGCATAACGAGCTCTAGCCCTTTTATAATAATTGTCCTTAGCAATTTTAATGCAAAGCTAGGAATTGAGGACATCTTTTGTACCACTTGTCGGAAAGTGTAGCCTGCACAACATCAGATTCAGGATATGCAAAATATTGTCGGCCGAATGGATTCCAATTCATTTGAATGCTGAACTTGAAAAAGTATAGAGGTATCACAACGCTAAAAATCCGCTTCAGATAGTCCGGGCCTTAGCAAGCTGCCTGCAGTTGAGCACTCCAAGTGATGTAGAGTCCCTTTCTATTTTTGCGCACCACCTGAGACCAAGTAGTTCTTTACTGCGTTATCCGTCCGGGTAAGATTCGAAGACTATGCCTATTTTTGGTGAAGAGGTTATTTGGTTCCTTCTCGAGTTATTTTGCCCCTTTTCACTTCGAGATGTTTGCCCAGTGATTTTGGAAATACTTTTCACATCCTTTTGTTACTGTTTTAAACATTGTCAATGTGTCCCGACTTTCTCTTGCGAATTCGTTGTACTTCTCTATCCCCAAAAAGGTTTCATCACGCAGAACTCAGATAAGGCGGACGTCGCTGAAGCTACGAGCAGGTTGGAATAGAAATGTTTGCCTAAGTTGGTATCCCAAGAGAACTCCGAATTCCTTTGGCAAAGACTATTGCTTAGAAGACGAAATAGTCCAGCCCCCCAGTTTGCCTAAAATGTTGGAACCGTCCGTGTATACTGAAAATTTCTGCAGAAACAACAAAATAACGAAAAGAAAATTCTCTCTTATTCCTTTTGCACACTTTTCTAGTCATAAACAAGGGAAATGTTAACACATGGGTTAGCAAAACTGAGTATAATCAGGCGTGCTTACGAGGTCGTTAAAAATACATGGACTACCCGGAGGGGGTCAACACATTTTACAATCAAAGCGCCATCCATTGCGAAATCACATTCAAACAGATGATGGATGAAACGACAAAACTGATAGCATCGTCTTAATCCCCGTTTCCACTACAACAAAATGTTTTCAGAAATCATTTTACTAATCATTAAATATATTAAATTTACTCTTTGGCCCATAAATTGTTGAAATTTAGTCAAATAAAGTTGGTTTTCTTCCACCTAGGGCTTAGAACCACTCGTGCATAGTTATATAGTGGACAAAGTATCACACAGTCTCTGACAGATAACAATTCTTCGAAAATGCAATCTGTCAATTGAACTATAAATGTAATAGTTTACATATGCAAGTGCTAATGAAAACAGAAAACAGAACATAATAGGATAGTAGTCACGATAGATGTCGCGGTAGTGAGAACGGTCAAAAGTTGACACAAAATTAATGAAGAGTTGATATTCACCACAATAGACGTCATACTTAGGTCGCAGTCCGCATTTAGGGCCCCGAATACAGAAGAGTTAATGTAGGAGTAGTATGTCGCTGTGCTGTAGTGCGAGTTAAATTGGAATTACACGGTTTGAAACGTTTGCAAACGGTTTGCAGAAATCGGGTTGAACTCGTTTACGCGGTTGGTGGAAAACGTGTCGGCAAACGTTTGCAGACTGCCTGGAAACTAGCAAACCGCAAACCGTTTGCAGAAAACATTTTAGGTTTACACAGTTTGCTGTCATCAGCAAACAGAAAATGGCGAAAATTTGCTAAAACTGCAAACCGTGTAATTCCTGCATACATTTGAAATATAGAGAAGGAAGAAAAATATTCCGTGGAAAACATCATGTTTCATGAATGAAAACTAAACAAAAGAAAACCGAGGAATGCAAAATTTTATGGGAAATCTCGCTCAAGGTCATTGTGGGTGGGAGTCGTGCCACAATTTGACAGGTCATATTCTACCACGTCTAATATTTCATTCTGTTCTGACAGTAATGAAAACTAATTAATCATAACCAGAATGTCGAAAAAATATTGAGTTGCATGTACTGAAACATAGGAGGAAGTAAAATCAAAGTCGATGAACTGTTGACTCAACTTCAACTTCCAATTAGACGGGAGATATAAGGTTCTGATTCGATGACCTAATCAGCGTTAATACACAGATATATGACTATGATTTGAAATCATTGGAAGAGCTCAGGTTCGGTTAGGTTAGGTTAGGTGGCAGCTCCCACTCAGACAGGGACACACTTAAACCAGATCGGCCCATTGTGATACCACGATGAAGAACCAGCTTACCAGCACAGAAACCAGAGTATGTAACATAAAGTACATCGAGATGGGCAACCGTACCGGTATTAACCCTAAGAGTTGAACCATGTCCTTTCAGAGATGAAGTTTCTTATCTTCTGGATGTCAAGTTCGACTAGATCGTAAGAAGTATTCCCCGAGGGACATGTATGTACATACGTATTAGGCGGGTTGTAGTTTCTTTCTCCTTCTCGTCTCTGTGGCTTATACAGAAATCATTGATGGGGACCCCCAGTCTGAGTGCATGTCTGAATATCAAGCCGGTGAGGACCTCAATTAGTGAGCCTTGGTTTTCCGGTTTCTCCGCGTCTTCTTTAAGGTTAGGCTAGATTTGGAAGAGCTTGATTATATGTACTCTAAAGCGGTCCTAAGTTTGCTGACGTTTGAACTCAAAGTGGTAGTCTGATGGGTTCAAAGGAATGAGGGGGATGAAGATAGTTTTTTCCCTGATTGACGTTTGTGAAAATCCTAGCTTCGATTGCACGCTGGTACAAAGTCTTCAACTGCACAGTTACGGAGGGTTTGAATTGGGCAACAACTTTATGGCTGAGGATGCGAGTTGGGTATCCTGGTGGAAATAAAGTGTGCAATAACTCCACAGCATCCTCGAGTTTTACTTCCGAGTTTCAACAATTACTGTTCGCCAGAACTGATATTCTAAGAAAAACGACAAAAAAACTCTTATTTTATGGAAAGTGCCCCTAGAAAGTAAGCGTGACTATACAGGATTATTTGTAGAGTAAATGAATACCTATGTACACGTTTGGTGAAGTAAGTTTTTTCGAGTTCCTTGTAAAATTACTCAAAAAAAAAAAGGGTTTTTCGAAAAATGGGCGTGGCAGTGGGAGGATTTTGAAAAAGTTTAGCCTATGTTCATTCCCTAGACTTCAGTTATCTCCGTACCAAATTTCATCGAAATCGGTTTAGCCGTGAAAACGTAGCAGACGGAGACACTTTCGAATTTATAATATTAGTATGGAAGTATGGATGTATTGAAACAATATACAAATGAAAACAAAGTATGTGCTCCGCTATTTTATCCTCAAGACTCAGTATTCAAAGCCGTAAATCAATTTCATTTTGTTTAGTAACCTGCTCGAGTCTCAGCACGTTCTATCTTATTTATATAGTGTAGAGTTGTATTATAGCCTTCATGCAACATGGGCCCATGTTCACCAAACAAAATTTAACTGATACATAGCCTACGAAGCCAGGCAGAAAATGAGTTAAAAATTTGCCACATGTTTTAAGCTCAATTAAAGGTACATGGTCGGTGAAATCTCGGTAACGTGAACAACACCACATTCGGGTCAAGAAATACACGTTCTTTTAAATTTACACAGAAGTTCAAAGGTTGCGGATGAAGGATTCTCATACACATAAAACAGAATGTGGCGACAATACCACGAAAAAATCCCTAGTGTAAACTTTGTATTGTGTTCATGATAATTTCGTACAAAATTACAGATGAACAAAGAGTCATTGAACTTCGAGCTATATGGGAGAATCGTCGAGAAATAAAAATCACCTAACAACCGCGACACACTTACAAAGTGTTCACTCGTTGTTTACAGAAATAATTTCTACAACATCAACCTCAAGAATGGTACCTCCGTGGGCCGCAATGTTTACGATTCCATCAGGAATAAGAAATAACCAAAATGTTGTCATACGTAAAAATAGAAAAACAAAAATACGATACCCATTTGCCTCCTTAACTTGGAAAATATATTCCACCAATAACAAAACAATTTGTCAAACCCTTTTTGACCCTAATAAAGCAAAAATTAATGGAGTATTTTGAAATCTCTATTTGATCGTTTATTCATGCATAATACTATCACAGATAATGGGGACAATAATCTATCTGCAGCCGTTAAGGAATATCCCAAGAATATTCGGTGTACGGATGTATGTTGATAAATTGTGAGGAAAAATGTGGTCTTAACCTTCAGAGAACTATCGCAACTTAGGAAAGGACTGTACCAAATTTATGTCCATACCTAACCTAACCTTAGCAATTTTGTTAAGGACGGTCAGTCATTTGCAATCAATTTTGTCTAACCTTCGAATTATTTTCAGATTACATACAATGAATGCATTGGGTGGTCCTCATTGGATGTCTGGTTTGAAATCATTTACTTATCTTGGAAATCATTTTCTTGGTTTAATCAGAGAAAGTCATCATAAAGATTTTCTTAGAGCTTTTTTGATGTCACACATTAACCGTCAACGTTGAGCAAATCCAATAATTTTCCATCGGATAGCCCTTGGATACCATCGAAGAGAAATTTGCCCAGACCTTTAGCCGCAGTACAGTCATGTTCAGTTGATTAAAGTCCCCTTCCAGTTGCGTGCGCCACCTGAGTCGCGGTCTCCGGCGTCCTTCGGGTGTGGATTTGAAGATTTTCCAGGCTGGTGTCCATATACTCTACCTGAGCCAGCCACCTCATTCCTTCACTTTTCTAAGTCGATGTTGGTGTACAGATTCCTCCAGTCACCGTATCTGCAGACAGAACCGAAAATCACCCAAAGAATTTTCCTCTCGAAACAGTCAAGAACGACCTCGTCCGCTTTTAGCAGAGTCTACGCCTTTGCGCCATAGAGCAGAATTGAAATCATTAAAATCTTAAAGGGTCACGGTAGTCATTCGAAAGAGGGCTTCTTGATTGCCTTCTTAGCCCAAAGAAACAGCGATTGAAAAGAGTTATCCTTCGCAGTCCTGATGTCGTTGTCTAAATTGATATTTGAGTCTAGGTAGACAAAGTCCTTTACTCCTTTAAAGTTTTATTTGTCTATTGTGACGTTCTGTCCGAGACGTCGGTGTTGAGTGTCCTTTCTTGGTGACAGTATATACTTGGTCTTGCCCTTATTGACCCCTAAACGCATCTTCGCCGCCTCCGTCTCAAGAATCACGAACGCACCAGTGACATCTTGCTGCATTTTTTCCGATTCTGTCAATATCGTCGGCGTATCCGAGTAATTGGACGAACTCTAGTGCCTCTAGTGTTGGCGCGTAAGTTTTGCACTTCGTCACCTTGTCTAAATCCTTTTTTGACATCAAAGGTCTAGGTGAGTTTTTTTTTGGCAGGAATGCCAAAATTAGACATTGCTCTATAAATGCTGGCATACGCGGCCTTAAAATCAATGAGAAGGTAGTCAATATCGATTTGAAGTTCCTAGGTTTTCTCCAAGATCTGCCGCAGTGAATATTTAGTCGACGGTGGACTTTCAGCCACTCTGATCCTTATTTGAGGATCGGGCAAACAATGCTGAGGTTCCATTCATCGGGCATTCTTTTCGCCGACCATATTTTACAAATGAGTACATGTTCCTTACAAAATCATCGTCTGCCGCTTTGAGCAGCTCAGCAACTAGCCCCTCAGCTCTAGCAGCTTTATTGGAAAAAAAACTTAGATGTGACTATCTTCACTTTGTCCAGATCGGGTGAACGGAATTATTGGTCTTCATCGTCCAGGTTAAATGGTACATTCTGCCTGACAGCGGCGTTTACTTCGTCGTCTCCGTAAAACAGTCTGCAGAAATAGTTTTATTTGGACTTGAGGTAAAAAATAATTCCTTGGCACGCATTAAAAACTAGACGATTCTGTATGGCGACGGGGATAGGAATATTTATTCCCTTTCCTTATTTGACTTCTCTCACTTAGGTTTCATCAAATCTCAGCCATTGAATCTTATCATTTTGCTACGCTTTCGAATTATTACTTCCAAATAAGAAAAACAAAGGTTCAGAAGGACCCCATTTTAGGCTCCGGGTCCCTTTTTTAAACCCTTCTTCAAAAATTTCAGCTGCGATAATGGGTAGATGGTATTGTACTGCGTACCTAACCTACTTTTGCTTCTTAATACTTTTCTTCAAACCCGAAATTATTCACAAGGATTCTGTTGAGGAGCTCCTTAGTTCTGGTCTTATTGAACTAGTAGTCAATCATTGGTCACAGCTTCTAGAGAGATGTTGATTTCTTCTATGAGTGAAGTTTTCCAATTTATTTAACTACACAGAAAAAGCCACTCGACCTTTTTCTTAAATTCACAAGAGGATTCGTAGGAATCCACAGTTTGGGTAGGTGGATAAGAACATCTAAATGGATGTCCAGCATCAACGGAGGAATCCACACAAACTCATCTCTTAATTCTTAAAACAAAAGATTTATTGCCAGATTGTACTTGTTGAACACAGCCTTTGTAACTTCGCCCAGAGCAATGAACTTATCTTTCATTTGACTTTCTACACCAAGTCCTATCGCAATATTTTACCCACAAAAAAAGATAAAAAACGACTTTGTTCCAGCCCACAGACGTCAGTTGGATTTAAGACAAATAGTCTTTTAAGATATGTACGAATGTACGTCCGCTTTAATTCTTTTAATCGTCGACCGTACAATAACCTTTGACCGAGTCATTAATATCCAACACATTGAATAAAGATGTTTCCTTTTATTTACGGTTTCATTTAATTTCCATCCCCACATCCAGGAACCACGAGTAGGTATGTAGGTATCTACGGTTGGAAAGATATATTTTATTTCCTCAAACAGTTGTCTACTTCGCTCGTTTCTCCTGGAATGTTATTGCTAATAAAAGCAATTTGTCTCAAGTGACCTAATAAACAATGTAACTGGGGCGTTAGCCATCAGCGCGAGGGTGGTTAATGGCCAAGGGAACCTAATGGCAAATCTTATTAATTAAATAAAATTAATCTTAAGACTCTGTCCTAATGACGGCGCTTGGGCCCGGATCCCGAATCTGATGGTAACTTGAGCGTGGATGGCTGAATCCCGAATAATTGTTTCGGGCGAATTCCAACTGGCAACGCGCGACTACGAAGGGCGAACTAATCACTTACAAAGTTGTCCAATTTGGTAAATTCCGGCAAATTTCCTCACAGATTTAGTGCGAAATTAAGTGGTTGAACGTAAGTAATCAAGTCCTGGGTGTTCTATTGTTGTCTCGTGGAGATTTTTCTCACACAAACGCGGATAGTCGCCGGCAAACATATGTATGTGGGGGGGGGGGGGAGCTAGTGGCGCTCGGCCAGGCGATGAAGTCATCCTTAAAAGTTTTGTAAACTACTTGACGAGGATGTTTGATTGGTTTTCATTCAAATAGGAGTTTTATTCAATTTATTTGAAAGTTTTTTTACTGTCTGGTGGAAATTTATTTTCACCACGTTTTACCCATAACACTTCCGGTCCACGATGTATGTCGTCTTTCCGATAAAGAACACGTGCCTTTTGAATATTCTATGTATCCTTGCAAATGATAAGAAAGGATTTGTAGACTGACTGTTTGATTGGAGCGATAAGTGCTTCTGCGAATTGCTTTTTGATACATAATTTGGAAAGAAGTTGATTTGGCTAATGGATGCAGGAAATCGAAGGATTTACACCGGAAGCTACTCCATGTTTTGAATGATAAATTCGAGTTCAGTACGGAGTCGAATGGATTACGACGAACAGTAAAAGGCGACATATTCGATGAAATCTAAATCTAGTGAGTCATCAATAAAGAGTTGAGAAAAGAATAAGTTATTGGCATAATGGCATAATGAGGGTGGCCATGGTGCAGTGGTTAGTATCATCGCTTGTCACGCTGAAAGTCCGGGTCCAACTCCTGATGTCAGAAGAAATATTTATTTGTTAAATAAATAAAATCGATCAACTGTGAAAGCTTATGGCGACTATACTGCGAAGGCATAACACTGGCAGTAGAGTGTCATGGCCTGAAGAGTTGATTGAGCTGACACTGATTATGATATCAGGAGTATCGAAAAAATTCCTGTGAATTATATAGCAATGACAAAACACCACAAATGTCCATAGCTAGCCTGGACGCCAATGAAAATAACAATACGTGAGTTTCAAACCACTGTACCTCGCTCGCGGTGTGTGTATAACATTAAAAGGGTATTCATATCCCCTTGATCCGCGTGTGGATTATAAAAAAAAATAACTAGAACTAATTGACACGGAAGTGACATACATAAAACAACGATTAGCATTGCACAAGTACGGTGCGCCTCTTAGCTGTAAAACTCAAATTTATATATTAAAATTTGTCAAAGGTTTAATTATGGCTTCAGTTATAGACTAGAACTACAGGCACCAGCACTTGTCCTGAATGAATCTATGAGCTTACCCTTTATCCGCCTTTTAACATTTATTCCGCTGACTGGAGCCTTCTTCAGAGAACTTTTAAGAACATATTTTAAGAAAGGCTTAGTTAAGTATCATCACTTTCACTCGGAGACCTGAAGGTCCATTGTGAGTACCCTTTTAATGTTGTGGGAATAGCAGTATGGTTCCCGTGACAACCTGAGGACCTATACTCTTTTGTGAACCAGTAAGTACTCTTTAAGATTCTGAGTAGGTCCGTTAACTGTAAGTCTGTTACCTCTGCTATGCTTTCAAAGAACCTTGCAGGGCGGGGCAGTGGCACAGCAGATGTTGGATTGATTCTACCTCCTCTTCATCTCCGCAGCTTCTGCATAAATCATTGGACTCGATTCGTGTCCTCTGGTAACTACAGTGAGCATGCGGATAGAGGATCTATCCACTGCCAGAAGGCACCTTGTTCTAGTTTTATATAATTTCGGCCATAGCATCCGAGAGGTGGCTAACCAGAAGGAGTTAGGTTCTTTCTCTATTATGCTGTCTATTATCCCATGCAATCTCCCTATTGGTGGCATTACAGATGTGTCGGCTTCGCTTATGTTCATAGCCGACCCCATTCTTGCCAATTCATCGGCCTTTTCGTTCCCTTCTATGTCATTGTGTCCAGGAACCCAGCAGAGTATGGTGCCTTATGGTGATCAGCGTGTATTAGATTTTATCGATTTTAAAGCTGCTTGACTGTTAACAAATATGGTGAACTCCGATGGGGGAAGATAACTATCTCGTATGCAGCCTGAAGCTTTTTCTATTGCCAGGATCTCGGCTTGGAAGACGCTACATGTTTTCGGCAATCTGTGGCTGTAGGTTCCTTCCGTTCTTGCGAAATATGTAACACGCACATCATGAATAATTGCGAGAAGCAAGGCCTTGGCTGTTAAGTTGGGTCTCAACGCAGTGTGACATCTCATTATACATTTGTTTCTGCAAGTGAATGAAATGGCTCCGATCATGGCTTGACGGTCCACCCTCCACTTCCTGTCACTTATCGAGTGACAGTGGCAGTCGATAGTGTAATTCACCATACGTTCCTTCGAATGTATTCAGTTGAATTAAAGAAAGCGACGAACGAGGACCAGGGTCGACTACCCGATGCACGTTTATCGAACCGATGTTTTTATAAACAAACCGATTTGCGTATTGCCAACGTCTTGGAAAAGGGCAAATCATAGGGCCTTAGGTGGTTCTGCTTCTATTCCCTTTCCTGTTTCGGAAAAACCGTTTTCTTTAGTCACGAGTTCTAGGTTTCTGTAAAGATGTACGGGCTAAAATATCGGTCAAGAACCGCAGTAAGTCTAAATATTCTAGCTGCAATGATGCTTGTTTAAGGCTGGATTTGTATCTTGATTGTGTCTACGATTGTATCTTAAGGTTTGCGGCTTTTTCACCAGCTCTCTACCAAACTAGGTATTCAAAGTTCAATGAGGCCTATTAATGACTGTCTTAACTTTTTTTTTTTATAATCTACGCGCGCTAAAGGGGTTATGATTACCCTTAAACGAGAGCACGGGCATTAGAAATTAGGGGAGAGACGAAGGAGATACCGATGCACGTTCGTCTTAAATGCTTGCGGGTTGTAGCGATGAGGAAACTTTTAGGAGATTTAAATGAGTCTAGCGCTCGTTTTAACAAATATTCCCTTGTATGCATAGACAGCGATGGTTGCCTTCTTTGCCATTTCTAAAATGTTCACTCTCCAAATCGGTTTCTTTCAGAACCACAAGTGTCATATTTAAAACCGTCCTTCGCCTTTCATAAATTACGACAAAATATTAAATCAACACTAAGGTCATGCCCTAACTCGAAACATTTCTGTTTGTATCTTTTCAGGTTCATTGCAATTTGGTGGCCTCTGAAACAAATGACCAAGAGTCGTGCACGTTTTATGATATTTTGCATTTGGGTCATTGCATTGGGATCAACAATTCCATGGGTGTTGTTCTTTGATTTGGTGCCAGCTGCTGACGCCTTCCCACTGGCGCCCGACATGTTCTTGTGCCAGGAAGTTTGGCCACCGGGCACCGATGGCAATTTATATTTTCTTCTGGCACATCTTGTGGCGTGTTATCTGCTACCAATGTCACTGATAACTTTGTGCTATGTTTTGATTTGGATAAAAGTTTCGACACGCTCCATTCCGGGCGACTCCAAGGATGCCCAAATGGAACAAATGCAACAGAAATCCAAGGTTAAAGTTATCAAGATGCTGGTAGCAGTTGTCATATTGTTTGTTCTCTCTTGGTTACCTCTGTATGTGATATTTGCTCGGATTAAATTCGGTAAGGCTCCCGAAAGGCATTCATCATGAATCTGAATGTAACCTATCCTCAATCTTAAGGTGGCGAGATAACACAGGAAGAGGGTGAAATTCTAAATACAATAACTCCGATAGCACAATGGCTGGGATCGTCAAACTCCTGCATCAATCCGATTTTATATGCGTTTTTCAATAAGAAATATCGACGCGGGTTCGCCGCTATTATCAAGTCGCGCTCTTGCTGTGGACGACTACGGTATGTAATCGTAAAAATCAAATGGTTTCCCTTATGTGATTTGTTGTCTTTTGCCTCTTTTACAGCTACTACGACAATGTGACGCTTGTTTCCTCATCGACCAGCACTCGAAAGTCCTCCCAGTATCAGCACAATTCAAAAAAAAGTCCAGGGAGTCCTATCCGAAAGCCGAATGTTGTCTCTTACATCTACGAACAGAATGCACTGCGAAAGCATAACTTAATCATCAAGCAGGATAGTAATTTATCACAGCAAATGCTTTTGAAACAGGACTCGCATGGATCACGTCAGATGCTTATAAAGCAAGAAAGTGCGTCGAGTGATGGTTCGAGAAGATTACTTTGCAAACAGGACAGTAATGGTTCAAAGATGTCGTTAACGAAACAGGATTCGGTTATCTCATACATTGAGACCAAACGAGGTTTGATTTCACAACACGAACGCAATGACTCATTCTCTACGCAGGACACCATTTCGATTGATTCACGTCGCGGCACTCTGTGCAAGCAGGACACTCAGTACTCGTACATTGAGCATCGCAAGAATTGTCTAAACAATCAAGATAGCAATAATTCATCACTAGAACTTAAGAGGCAGAAACTGCAAAAACAAGATTCCGTCATATCATTCGCCGATCAAAGGCCAGGTGAGTAGGGGAATGATGCTTATTTTCAGTGGTTCAGTCTGGTGGGTTAAAGGGTTTTGCAGTCAAACTTTTGAATAGTAATGGAGCTCTCTAAACTCTAAAGTAACAAATATAATTTTTAATCCCACAACTTTGAAATCTTCTGACAAGACCTGAAGTGATCTCTTTCCTTCTCTATGTCATTTATCGATTTTTTAAAGCCCAAATTAGAGCCTGCTTCGGTGGGCAGGAGTTCAATTAGGTGTGTGACTCTAATTAATAGTGCTCCAGAGGGTCCAGAGTAATACACTTTCATTCGCAGAGACTCTCTGACCCTTAGAGCAATAGAGTTCGGAGCGATGTCTTTATTCACGTAGATGGTTGTATCAAACTCATCCTGGTGATTCTGGTGATAAATCCGAGAAATCTTTCCTGAAGTTAAGGTAAAAAATATTATAATGGCCGGTGCTCAGTGATTTATGCGTTGGACTACTGTGCGAGTTGCGTAGGTTGGAGCCCCTGAGATATCCACTAAACATTTTTCATGGCACCACCTCTAGTCGGAGAATGACAAAAGAGACCTCAACCAACTTGGTGTGCAAAACTGAAAGCATATAGCATCTGAGGCGAAACAGTTCTTTCTAGATATCGAAAGTTATCGACGCTATCGACTGTCGACGTGTTTAGAAGAGTTCTTCACACAACTGAGGTTTTTTGTGTTCTAGGTATACACACCCGAGGGACAGCGCAGTAGAGAAAAACTGCGACTCAGGTGGAGCACGCAAGTGAAAGGGTACCTTAACCAACTTGGCGTGCGGAACTGGAGGCAGCTGGCAAATGATCGAGCTGGCTGGAGACGCTTGTTGGTTGAGGCCCAGGTCCATCCCGGACTGTAGCGCCACAGTAAGTTAGTAAGGTATACATTTTCATTTCCTTTAAACTGAGGTGAAAATCCACAAGCAAGTTGTCGTCATTAGCGTTGTGCATATGCTTAAAGAAGAATCTAATAGTTCGTACCATCAAGTCTGAGTTGAGAGCACGGCACCGGCGGAAGGGTATCGTAAATTGTTTAAAACTAGAGAAACACCTTTTTTTATTGTCTGAACAGGTCCTTATGCAAATTAAGCTAAGCTCCACAAGAGCCTTCTACTGGATTTTAGATGGAGTTGAAGGCTCCTCTGAGATTCTTGATGATTCTAAAAGTCATTGTTTTGTCATACCTACTCCCTGCTTCAGCTTTCGTAGGTATCGACTTACTACCCCTCATGAGTAAAACAACAGCATGAATTAGGAAATGGATGGCCGCTGCCAACTTGACACAGAACGGAATGCAATTCGTAGCGCGTTGAATGCCGCTGACATTGGTCACTCAGGGTGAGTTTCTAAGACTGTGGTGGACAAAGCTACACTTTGGACACTTGACGAATGACGCTGAGTGAATGAAATGCAGATGTTGCCATGTTATATACAAACCCTATAAAGGTTCTCTGGCACTATACAAAAAATCATTGAGGAAGGAACAGCGAGCCTCGTGGAAAGTTTTCTGTGGCAACATAGGCAACACCTCGGAAGCCTCGCGACTCCGGAAAATCCTCTCCTCCAACCCCCTATATCTAACTACCTAAAGAATTCCTCCAGTAAGGAGACAGTCGACTTACTTCTAGACACCCACTTCCCTGGTAGCTCCTCAGTTGTACGACCTGAGCCGGGACGCCTTACAAGCAGCCCGTCATGCAAAGCCTCCAACACTATTATTACACACAGCAAGATCCGGTGGGCCATAGGATGCTTCAAGCCATTCAAGTCTCCAGGACCGGATGGCATTATTCCCGCTGAAATTCAGGAATCTTTGAATGTAATCCTCCCCTGGCTAGACATCATCCTTAAAGTCTGCGTGTACCTTGGCCACAGTCCCAGGATGTGGACTGAAGTCGAAGTCGTCTTCATATCCGAGGCAGGCAAGGCCTCACATGTTAACCCTAACGATCTGCGTCCCATTAGTCTGTCATCCTTCCTACTTAAAACACTAGAAAGGCTGTTAGACTCCCACCTACGCTGCAGCATAGATACCAAACTCCTGTCAGCGTCCCAACATGCTTATTGTAAAGGCAGATCTGTTGAAACTGCTTTGCACTCATTGGTATATACCATCGAAAAATCACTTAGCGTTAAAGAGTTCACCATGGTTGCTTTTTTGGATATCGAAGGCGCCTTCAATAACGTCAAATCAGAAGCGATCACCGACGCACTCATGGAACTGGGTGTCGATGCCTCGTTCAGACTTTTAATTGGAAAACTGCTCACCGGTAGAACAATTAGTACCAAGCTGGGCAATGCCTCGGCCCGCATATCCGTATGCTGCGGTACGCCACAAGGTGGTGTTCTGTCCCCCTTTCACTGGATTGTAGCGGCCAATAGGATGCTGCCCGACTTGGAACGGGTTGTATGCGTGGTGATTGCCTGTGCAGATGACGTTGCGAAAGCTGTCTCCGGCAAATCCCTAGCACTCTTAGTGAACTTCTTCAAAACGCCCTCTCTATCCTCTCAAGCTAAATGCGGTCTGGGGGTTAACCCCGGAAAGGCCGAACTAGTCCTCTTTACCAGGAAGTACAAGATTCCTCCAATAGACCCTCCTTCTCTAAACGGCATCCGCCTGTGCTTTACAAACAAAGCCAAATTTCTGGGTCTCATTCTGGACAGTAAATTACACTGGAAAGCCAACACTATTGAACGCGTTAAAAAAAGCCACCGTAGCGCTTTATTGCTGCAAAAAAGCGATTGGTAAGAAGTGGGGATTGAAACCTTATACCTCGTACCACGGTAACATGTACATCAAAGGCTACTTCAGACTGTCGCTCATCTCTCATGCAGATGGCAGAACATTTTAACATTCACCTATGCTGGGAACCCGGTCATAGGGACATTCCAGGGAATTGTAAGGCCAATGAACTCATCAAACGTGGCACTACTCTAGACATTCTTCCGGAACGAAGGAATCTGGGTATTCCACTCGCTACATGTAAACTTTTCTTAGAGCATGACGCGATCAGTAAGACTAACCAAAGATGGAGCAACGGCACCACGTGCCGCACCTCCATGGAGACCTGGCCAACGCTAAATCTCACCCGATCTAACAGTTTGATCTTGCTCAATAGGTCGCTCATTAGCACCGTCATTGGTGTTCTCACTGGCCATTGTCCCATTGGCCTTCATGCAAGAAGGATAGGCCTCTTTTCAAATGACCTTTGCAGGAGCTGTAGAGGCGAGGAGGAGGAGGAAACGATCCTCAATTTTCTCTGCACTTGTCCTGCCCTATCCCAAAGAAGGAAGCTCCATCTGGGAGCCTATTATTCCGACAACTTGGGCGAACTATCACATACTGACGTCAAAAGTATCCTCAGCTTCATCAAGAGCTCCGAATGGTTCCAATGAAGTGGCGCGGTTCAGGGTATTGATCAATGTGGTAGCACAAAGGATCTTCTTGGCCTACGTGTGCCACCCCACCTACCTACCTATATACAAACCCTCGCTTGGAATCGGAATGTCTGCTGATTCATTTGCTTATGTGAAACTATGTACATGCATACATTTGTGGAGACATTTAGAAGATTCCAAAAAGGAATAAGAATATACCACCGGGAGAATGGTACTCTGTCGCATCGTCTGCAATTAAGAAATAATTTTCTTTAATTAGTTGTCAGTCCTTTCCTCTCAGGGCATTTACGGGCGAAGGCCAACTGGAGTTCTTTCTTTCATTTTTTCTACCCTACATGCACACTTTACTACGCCTTTTTCTTTCTTGATTTTCTATGTCCTTCTCCTTTCTTTCTTTAGGTCCTACATCCTTCATACTGTAACCTCTCTTCACTTTGCTCATCACCTATTACTTTTCACTTTTTACTTTTGTCTGTTTTGTTGACGAATTCTTGAACTTCGCTGGTCAACCAAGAAGTGAGTTCCTGCTTGCCTTTTGTTTGCCCAATCTTAAGTGGATTCTTTTTCCAGAAACGATTGCAGGACGTATATGTATGACACCAAACATTTTTCGCGGCGCCACCTCTCGTCGGGGAATGACAAGCCTCCGGGAGTATAATCTGTTATGAAAGAGCTTCTCACTTCGCCGTTCGGAGTCGGCAATAAATTGTAGGTCCCTTCCATTCGTGCGAAAATCTAACACGCACAACATGAATAGTTGCGAGAAGCTAGGCCTTGGCTCATCCCGAGCTGTCGCGCCAGCTATTTATTTATTTTATTTTATATGTATGACCTTATTGATGGTTGGTTTTTAAGCGTTTTAACAGCTATTTAAACCTCTGATGGGTCCATTGACTTAACTAAGGGTTCTCAATCTTTAAACAGGTCTTGCACAAATTCTAGACACTGCAAGTGGTGCAGTAGTCTTTGTAGGGTAACCCAAGTCGTTCCGCGAAAGCTTTTAACGCGGTGCCCTGTAGGACACTTGACACGATTCGTATTAGTTTTCCACTAAGTTTTAGGAGGACTGGCCACAACGAACTGGCTATACCACATACAAGTCACTAGACAGATGCTAACCAAAAGACTTGTATCTTTCTCTGTGTTGCTGCAGAGATACCTCCAGAGTTTTTGCCTATAGTCCTATGTCTAATTTATTTAGCACAAGTCAATCTTTTGTTTTCCTGTTTCCATAGTCATTAGTCATTAGGTGTTTTTTGACTAGACAGTGTCCCGTTAGGAAGCCGGTAACCATTCGAACCTGACTCCTGTTTAGTCCTAGGAGTTGTTTCGTTCTGGTATGGGAGATGTTTGGCATGAACATTTTGGCTTGCCTGTTACCTTCAGTATTCGTCCAATAATGGTGAGCTCTGTTTTTCGGCCAGGTTTTGATGGAGCGCTTTGCAGTGCTAATTGGTAAACCACAAAATGGTCTTGACATCATGAATTTTGATGCGGATCCTTTTCTGGCTAGTAAGTCTGCTATTTCATTGCCTACGTGGCCGCTGTGCCCTGGAACCCAAATGAGATGAACTCTGTTTGAGCTGGCTAATGCTGTAAGCAGTTGTATGCAGTCCCATACTAGTTTCGATGTTATTTCATAGGCATTAATGGCTTGAAGAGCGGCTTTGCTGTCAGAGAGAATATAGATGTTCTTGTTTGATATACCTAGATCTGTTTATATTTTCTCTGATGCAAAGTTCTATGGCAAAGATTTCCACTTTGAATATGGAGTTATACTTGTTCATACTTGCGTGGATGTATGTTCTTGTATTAGCACCGTATACTCCAGCCCCCACTCATTCATCTGTTTTTGATCCATCTGTGTACCAAACATGTGGATCGCTAGCAAATGTGGGCTTATTCTGTTCCCAGCTATGACGGTTTGGGAATGTGACTTTAATGTTTTGGCTGAAGTTAAATCTTGGTAGACAGTTGTCCGTAATGGTAATTCCAAGTAATTCATGTCTGTTTAATTCTGAGGTAATGTCAGGATGGACTAGTTTGGAGTTAGCATCATCTTCAGATATGAGCATAAATGCGTTAGTCATGGCTTCTTTCTGTATCTGAAGATGGAGCGGTGGAAGGTTAAGGATAACTTCTAGCGCAGCAGTAGGAGTTGTTCTCATAGCACCCGTAATGCACACACAAGCTAGTCTTTAGAGTTTGTTGAGCCTGTCTTGCGTGGTCATTTGTTTGGTTTTTTGCCAGCATACGGGTGCTGCATAGGTGACAATTGGTCTAGTTATAGCGACATTTTTGGGTTAATTCCCCAGCTCTTACCAATGAGACTTTTGCTGGTCCATAAGGAGATCCTGGCTCTGTCTATGGTTTTCGTGAGATGAGAGTTCCAATTGACTTTTTCGTCTATGGTGACGCCCAGGTATTTTACTTCTTTTGCGAACTCTATTGCTTCACCGAACAGAGTGGGTTTTCGCAGTTTGCTTAGATTCCTTCTCTTTGTGAAAGCAACTATGGTGCTTTTTTTGGGGTTGACATTTAGTCCAACTTTCTTGCACCAGTCAGCGACCAGGTTGAGTGCCCTCTGGAGGAGGTCCGAGATTGTTTCTTCGAACTTACCTCTGATTAGGATCGCCATGTCATCAGCGTATCCTTGGACATAAAATCCGTCATTGCTGAGCAAGTTTAGCAGTTCATTTACTACGATGGACCACAGCAGGGGGTGGTCGACACCCTTTCGCAGCCATCACTCTGATTTTGTCGCTGCCTAGTGCTGCGTTTATGCTCCTCATATGTCTGTCAACTATTTTTTCCATTGTTTTTAGGAAAAAAGAAGTGAGTCTTCGGCTGGTCTGTAGGTCTTCGACCTGCTTTAGGTATAAATTTTACCGTTACCTCTTTCCAACTTTTCGGTATGTAGCCCCAGGCATAGGTTGTTCTAAAAATGTCAATACAATCGGACATCTTTAGAAAGCCTCCGTTAATACTAGCTTTGTGATGTTCTATCGTAGCCTACCAAGTGTAACCTTCCATCTTGTTTAAATCAAGATGATTCATCTTTTTATCAGTCCGTCTATCTATTTATCAAACCGTCCGTCTCTTTATTAACTCGTCCATCCCCTATTCTTCTGGACCTAGTATCTCCTTTGTTCCTAGATTATCAAACCGTCCGTCTACATTTCTTTCATAAACATACGCCTCTCATGCATCTTTTTCACCTGTCTTCGCTGCTCCTTTAGCTTTTTAAAGACAGTTACTTATTCCGATAAGAAATCCATTTAAAGTTTCCATTTCCAATAAATTTACAGAAAAAATGTTGTCTTAAACAAACATAAAATAAAACCAAAAAAATAACTGAAACCAAACTATTATTCAGAGAGAAAAACTTACGCTCACTCGAAATTTTATCTATGTACCTCACAATTCACCACAAAAACAAAACCTTATCGCATCTATCAGACATTTTTACGAGTGTAACTTTCCGCCCCGAATAGCAATCCTTTATGGCAAATAAAAATAAATATCCCTTTTCGTTTTCATTTCAGAACCAAGAAGACATCAATTAGTTAAGCAAGATTCAGTTATATCATTTGCCGACCAACGTCGAGGATTTCTACAAAAACAAGACTCCATCATAGCATGTCCCAGTCGGAGTGAAGGAGCAGCCGCCGGTCATCACGTATCGATTCTAAAGAAAACCGATTCGCAATCCAGCAATGGCAACTCACCCCGTAGAAATATTGAATTTTCCGAGTGAAGCATCCCGAGACTTTCGCTCGCACCCACAGGTCCCACAACAAAACAAAAAATTTAATTAAAATCCACTTCGATGGAGAATTTGATACAATCCAATATTTGCTGCTACCGTTTACAACTACTATAGTCGGCTCAGGGAAAACGTTTGGTAAGGAAGCGTTTGGTTATTTAAACTAAGAAACAACAAAACAAAAAATGAAAAAAAAAAAACAAACAAACAACAAATTGTGATTTTGTCCAAGATACTTGTGCGGTCTAGAGAAATGTACCTAATTGTAATTTTGTAGACGTTTGTAGAACAAAAAACAAAAAAAGAAACTTTGTAACGACATTGGAGGGCAGCAAGCATTTGTAGAGACAGTAGGGGCACAGAAAAGAGCATCCACTATGGTCTGGCTTACGCGACTTGGTTCCAGTTTAAGTTCCATTCGCTTTCAACTATTTCAAATCTTTATTTACATTAAGTTCTTTAGCACACACACACAGAAACACTTTTTCTAGAAACCTTTTCTAAGCCGAAACACAGTCTGTATCTGTTGAACTATCTTCTAAGGAATTGCACACTCGTATTTATTTATCGTCTCTACCTTAAGTGTAATCATTTTCTAGGAACTACCAACAAAACAAACAATACAATACGAAAACAAACAAAAAATACGTTTTTGCTCTGTCGACTATAAACACTGCCAACAATGAATTCAACAACAAAAAAAATAAATAAGTAAATAAATACATTTGTTATTTGTCCAAAAGAAAAAAACAAAACAAATTTTTTGGGGGGCTTTATAACGAGTGCCCGGTAAATAAAATAAAATAAAATAAAATAAAATAAATATATTATATACTATAAACCGTCTTCGAAACAAAGAATAAAAAATGTTTTAAAAAATACATTATATACAATACATATATTATATATATTTTTAAAAAGAAAACAAATAATAATTGGAGCAACCTTTGAGCTTTTTCCCAGTTTGTTAAACAAATAGAAAAGAAGAATAAATAAGCAAACATTAATATTAACAATAAATTCAAACAATACACTCTGGAGTACACACAATAAAACACTTACACATGTTTTAAAAACAAAATATAGTTAAAGTGAACAAGTGTATTTGCATGCATTTTATTATCGCAGAAACAAAAAAAATATTAAAAATGCTTATATACATATTATATATTATATTACGTATAAAATATTTGAAACAAATAATCAAAGTTTATTAGTTTTGTTAAAAAACCAAAAGAAACTCTCACCGCTAGCGGTGATGGGATTAGGCATACAGTGAAGTGCGGAAAATATGGTAAATCTTGGTGATAAGATATTTTAAAACGTGGTTTTATCAAATAATTTTAATACAACTCATGGCAGCCGTTTTTCATGTGTCTCCAAACTTGTGTTTAGGAAAAAAATTCCTCAGATTATGTCAGTTTCAAGTGACTGCGAGCTTTGAGCCACACTTTTTTTTGTCCATTGTGTTATACTACAACTACGAATCAGAACCTAATTTTACCCAATTTACGGAAGAAAATCGAGAAGGCGCTTCAATGATGAGCAGCTTACAGTATCAGCACTCATTACGTCAACACCGAAAATCTCCCACCTGATCTGTGTGAAGACAGGACAATCGCAAAGGAAATGCCTACGACGCAGTAGTGTGTCTTAGGCTTAGCACATTGAGATGCCCAGATGCAAAAGGAAAGTGGCCCGTTAGAACGCCAAATGTTGTCTACAGTCGTTAATGGAGGCCCTGGCAGAAGACGTGCGAAGACCCTAATCAGCTTCAAACCCTAAGAAATTATCCTCTGAGCCTTGTATATGTTGGGGTTAAACAGCTTTTTTGCTTGTCTAAGGATCTGGCGGTTGACCCAGTAGTAAGCGTGTTTGTTGATCGCCCATTATATTATCTTGGACTAGACACTTTAGGGTGGTACCTTAAAATAGAGATCGAAACCAATGAGTGAGCGGCAAGCCCCTCTTTTCACAAAACAATCAGCCCGATCGTTACACTCAAAGACTTTCAAGACAAGCTTAGGTCCTACCCTAAAGGATTTAAGAGCTTACAGTGCTGCTTGGCTGTCTGAAAAGATGTAGATACGGGCTCCTTGTCAGGCATTCTCTTGCACACAGTTCAATAGCGTGGACTTCCGCTTGAAATAATGTAGGCGACTTTCCAAGCGCTGTCGTCCGTTGTAAACTGCGACCATAAAATGTACAAATTATGTTAGTGGGCATGGAATGTTTTAATTTCACCAAAGGGGACACGGGGCAAAAAAGCTTGGGAAACGTTGGGTTTAAGAATTGAGCAAGGCTTTAAGCGCACCCTGGCTATCGCTGCAGACGCAGATGGTCCGACCTTTCTATCTATTCTTTTCAATATTGTGCGTGGTCATTAAGAAGGCAAAGGGCTCCGCTTGGAAAACAGAGGCCCCAACCAACAAGCCTAGCCCGGTTTTGAGCTAACTACCTCCAGATGTGCACTCAAAGTTGGTTGAGGTACCCTTCGACTTGTGCGCGCCACCTTAAGCGAGGTCTTCCTCTTCTGCGTTGTCCCTCCGGGTTAGACTTAAAGACTCTGCGAGCCGGAGCAGTTGTGTCCATTCGCTTTACATACCCCAGCCATCTCAGCCGATGGATTCGTATCTTCTTAACTAGGGCGATGTCACTGTACAGCTGGTGTTGTTATCAGATGTGATAGCGGAGACGGAGCCGAGGTTTACGAAGTTTCTACTACCTCGAAGTTATAGCTGTCCCCTGTGACGTTCTGTCCGATACGTCGATGTTGAGTGACCCTTCTTGATGAGAGCATATTCTTCGTCTTGCCCTCATTGACCGCTAATCCCAACTGCGCCGCTTCCGTCTCAATATTCGCGAACGCGCCAGTGACATCACGCTGCGTTCTTCTGATTATGTCAATATCCTCGGCGTATCCGAGTAATTGGACGAACTTTTGAAAGATTGTGCCTCTGGTATTGGGGCGTGAGTTTTGCACTGTTTTTCAAGAACGATGTTAAAGGTATTGCATGACAGCGCATCGCCTTATCCAAATCCTTTCTTTCAACCTTGATGGAGCAGCAAGCAGTCTCCATCGTCATCCTGCACAAACGGACAAGTTTGGCAGGGATGCCAAAACTAGACATGGCTCTTTATAGCTCGTCTCTATAGACGCTGTCATACGCGGCCTTAAAATCGATGAAAAGGTGGTGTGTACCGATTTGGACTTCTTGGGTTTTTTCCAGGATCTGCCGAAGTGTGAACATTTGATCGATTGTGGACTTTCCTGGCCTAAAACTGCACTGATAGCAACCGATCACGTTGTTGACGAAGTATTTCAGGCGTTCACATTTAGACAGTAAGAAGACTAATTCCTCTGTATTTGGCGCAGGTGAGGAGGATTCTTACTGTATTTCGAAAGCCCCTAAAATGTTCCTTATTCCACCTCATCGATCGACACAAACTTTATTGACCGGAAGAGAAATCGGAGAAGCTTATTTTTATTATGACACAAAGTAGACACTTTATTTTAAATGTTATCCAATGCTTTACCTGGAACACAACTCCAATGTGTCCCAGACTGCACAATCCCCTCTTTAAAACAAACTTTAATGTCCAAATAAATGAAAGACAAACAACTCCATGATTGAAATTAAATTTGACATCAAAACGCTTTTAAATAAAAAAAACAACACATCCCTGACCTTACCACCTGCGCCCACTTACCGGGCATTGACATTTGTCCTCTTTGTTTTCCATTTCGAAAATGACGTATTTCACACGAGTCGCCACTCGGAAAAGGTTATTATTTTACATTAAAGTACTCAATAACCCTTGCGTACACATATGTATGCAAATGGAAGAGCAATCACTTTATAGCACCACACACATGCACCGTGCCCATGCCTCAAAAAAAAAATCGGATCAAGTGCACTCACCCACTTTCGAAAATATCCAATCTCTAAACTTCATATCGGAAAATTTGATTTAAATAAAATTACCCCAAACAACGGATGGTGGATGGTGGAGATACTTTTAGGGATTAAGAGGGATTTTTTGGATGGCAGTGCTGTCTCGGTATGATGTATGCGTTGACGAATTGCCACTCAATATTATGTTGATAAAGTGTTTTAGGGATTTTGTGAATTCGCGGATTGCTCTTGTGGTTCGTAAAATATTTATTTTTTTTATTTTACGACTAGATAGTAATTTCTTCGTTGGGCTCTTTGTGTCACATTGAGAGCATCCAGAATCCTTAAAGGGCCGTTGACAGCACACACAGTGTGTATTAGCGCGCGGTCTACTCATAACACTGTATCGGCAGCTCATAAATTAATGCGAAGCCTCTTGACGTCCCTTAAAATCTCTCGTGGATTGGTTTCGGTTGCAAGAATCAATCACGATGATGAGAGATTTGAGATATTTTCTTTTGTAATTGATTGCTGATTTTTGAAAGTGCTTTGTCGTCGGACATTGTCGACGTGTCAAATTTTAAATTAGTCAAACTTCCATTAAGCGAGTAAGTGCTATGGCATATATTTAAGTCCTTTGTACTTTTAAAATAATCAGACCGAGTCTGTCATTCGCGACGAAGCACACTCACACGCGACATTTATACCAAAAGAAACATTTCGACTTGTGTTTACTTCGATTAGTTTGTTAAGAAGAGCCATGTTCAGAAAAAAGGGTAAAGGAAACCTCATTATATTCCAATGGCCCGCTTATCAACTATGAGGGTCGCGGGTTTAGGGAGCTTAAGTGGACCCTCCACATTTGCCGATCTTCCGTTATCGACTACAACTACGGGTAGAGGTCAGATTTCGGACTTGGTCCAGCCATCTCATCCTAGGCCTGCCCAGGGGACGCCTACCCGATGGCACGAATTCCATGGTCTTGGAAACCGAGTTGGGGACATGCGTCATGCCTGACCAATCCTACAGGATAACTCAGTATTGCTCCTACCATTACTCGTAAATAGGACCCCGAGATACTTACACTTCTCCACCTGTTTCAATGGGACTCCACTAACATGCAGAGTGCATTGAACAGGTGTTCTGAAAATTACCATTACCTCTGATTTGTTCACGTTTACCTTCATCCCAGTTTCAACACAGACGGCGACGAACCTATCTAGTGCGCGCTGAAGTTCAGTCTGTGTGGACGTAAGGATGACCAAGTCATCAGCGAAAAGCAGATGACTTATCCTTACGTCTCCCAATTCGAACCGTTCCTCACCAAGGCTGCGCTGTAACATCCAATCCATATACACTATGAAAAGGAGAGGTGACAGAACGCTCCCCTGGCGAAGTCCAACGCCCACAGTGAAAGGTGTCGATTTAACGCCGTTCAAGGAAACCTAATTCGAACAATTTTGCTATCGTTGGTGAGTCTTCGTACCTTTAAACACTTTTGTTCGGGTTATTTTTCTGATTTTCCCTTCCCAAAAGAGATTCCCGAATGCGGTCATGACATTCTTCTTCTTCGACGCACTTTTAAATCCCGCTGTTTCACTACTTTAACTGCTTTGCTTCAGGCGCACCATAGCGGATTGTTGTTTCATTCTCAGTCACCAAATGGCATAAGCAGTATACTTAGTGCTTGTCTTTCACAACTTTCTATAGGTTTTATCAACGATATCCATCACAAACTGTGAGTCAGAAAAACGGAGTTTTGAGGACATTTTAGTGCCGTAGCTTTTTAGTATTTCTGAAATTGTCTGGGCTGTCAATAATTTCAATTTCTTTAGATGACAGTTGATGGTTAAGGTTTCGACGTAATTTCCTGCCTCAACAATACTGTTACACTGTTACTATCGTAACTAATAGTCACCGTATAATTCGTTTGGTGTTAAATGGCAAATCTGCATCTATTGCCCCTTTCTTATTTGCTTTAAGACCACCCCGATCTGTAAAGCGTGTCTACCCGAGACACTGCAGTCTTCCAAGCTCTCCGAACCTTGTCAGTTCTTTAAATCAAGCCTTCTGGAGTAAATATGTATAACCTGCCTGGAGCTTTGTTGGTCATTCGTAAGAAATTGCTCGTATAATTCGTAGTTGAATCTCCTTCTCCAAAGCCCGTCAACATAAAGACCCCGAAATCTTCTTTACAGAATTGTTCGCTCAAAACAAGTAAGAAAATGTTCATTTACCTTCGATAAAGTTCATGTCTCAGCGTCATAAAGGTGAACGGGGATTTTTAAGATTTTATATCGGGCCTCCTAGTTTTTCAGTATTTAAACTTATTATTCAATTGCCTTCTTAGCTTTAGGGAAAAGTGGTTGGCAAGAGTCATTCTTCGTTGGATTTCTAATAAGATATTGTTGTGAGTGGTAATGGCAGAGTTAAGGCAGACAAAATCTCTTACTACCTCGAAGTTATAGCTATCCACTGTGATGTTCTGTTGGGTGATTGCTTAGTTTTACCCTTGTTCACCACTTAACCGATTTTAGTCACTTTTGCTTCTGTATTTGCGAACACAGTCTCGATGAAATTGCCACGGGCCCTGATGGAGCAAGAAGTTTGGCAGGGATGACAAAACAACACATGGCTCTGTATATTGTCTTACAGTCTTACATTGGGTATCGATTTGGACTTTTTGTGTTTTCTCCAGCATCTGCGGAAGTGCAGAAATCGGGTCTATTGTGGATTTTCCTGGCTGTTTTGATTTTTTTCTTTATAATTCACTCGCGCTTTAAGGGGTTATGAATACCATTACGACGTTACTCCTCCAGCGCGAGCGAGGTGCAGTGGTTCGAAACTTGAAACCGCAGTAATAGAGGAACAGATTGTTAGCTAACGGTTGCAGACGTTCATACATAGAATATGATTGTTCGCGATTCTAAAGAAACTGATCTCTATAGTAAACGCAATTAAAGGGATAGACCTCACTGTGAATTAGGCAAACGATGCTGAGAATCCATTTATTTGGCTTACGCTTCTGATTATATCCGATCTGATCTGACAAATATTACAAATGAGTTGGTATAATCTGTAACTCCTTTGAATGAGTTAGCCGTGAAGCCATCAGATATTGCCTTTTGCACTTTCTTTTGGTCAGGTTCTATCATTGTTCTGTCTGACTGCGAAATATTCATTTTTGTCTCCGAGGTGAATTTTCCAAATTCTGAACGCCGACTACAAGATTTAATTCTTAATCTTTAGAGGTTTCCGTAAATGTTTTCTTCCCCTGACACGTCCGTTTTACCTTCAAGGTAAACTTTCTTACATTTTTCCTAAAGCATAATCGTTCAATATAATGATCACGTCCCTTTGGCTCGTAGAGCTCGCGAACAGCCATTGTTCTTCTTTGCAACGCTACTTAAAATGCGTTAACGCCTTCCTCATTGCTGTACCCCATTTCCCTTTAGCGTCGATATCTACTTTAAGAAGAAGTTTAGAGTCTTCGCTGGGACTCCGGGTGAATGCGCTCTGTTAAGCAATCAAAAGGACCACATGCGTCGTTCATAATTTACGATATATTTCTTTTATATTTTTCATACCCAATCCCACTCCAACATCGGAGGAACCGTCCTACCTTCTGTTGGTACTTACCCCTACATCCGTCCTTACCTCATTAGAGCTCATTTTCCACTAAAGGTGAACCACAATCTTTCCTGCACTTTACTGTAGAAAATTAATAAAAAAAAATTACAATGTGTTGCATTAATGACACAAATTATAAAATGAAAAGCATACACCACACAAAACTTAATGTGAAACAGGAGACATTTTACACACACTTATACTTTTCCTTTTCCTGTTTTCAACCAAATGACCCACACACAAAATTACTTCCGAAAGGATACACTTTTTTCGGAAAAAAAAAAACTTTAATCTAACAAGTAACGACCTACCTATCTACCTACCAAAACAAACCTACCTACTAGCCACTATATAATATACACACAAACCTTTTTTGTATTTCAAGGATTTGAATAAAGTATCCTTGCAAGGAAATACTCCTTCTCCCCTTCACTCTATCTCTCTGTCACCACAAAATATTCGCAAAGGATTATCAAAACACACACACACACAAAATGTACACCACACATCGAATTATACCAAAAAAACCATTATTATATTAATTACCAAAAAAAAAACCAATTGTTATTTATATCAACAAAATAAGCAACAAATAAGAACAACAAGAATATATCAAAGTTAGCACAGGTCTACCCTACATACAACATATTCGTTTAAGTAATAATATTGTGTAATACGCGTAAGGATAATAATAAAGTTTCAACTGTGCTGTAACTACATCTACATATGTATTTTATAATAAAATATATATTATATATAAAAAAAAAGAACATAAATTTGCACTAAAAATAAATAAACAAATAGAAAACAGTTCTCAGTTGAGACGCGGTGTCAAGGGGACAGACTTAAGAATAAGCAAACAAAACGAAAACAATTAGTAGAATTTTTTCTAAGAACGGTTTTTAAGTCGAACGAGCACACACACATACATATTCCGATGCGAATACAAAACGCAATATTTATAAACTAAAAAAAATAGGATATAAAAATAAATTTAATAAAATATGGCTAGCACAAAAAATGCAGACTTATAAGAATTGTTATTATATTACAGAAAAAGAAAACAAATTATATACTATATGAGAAAAAGAATAAAGGAAACAAATAAAATAAATAAAAAAATGTTGAAGAAAATAATAAAAAATACAAGAAACATTTTAAAGAAATAAATACAGTACAAAAGAAATATGACACATCAATCGATCGTAATTTCCTGGGGAGGGTGACTGATATGCCACCACTGGGAGGTTACACCCTCTGCAGGTCCTGCTAATTTATTTAAGGCATTCGAAGAGTCTTTTGGTGAAACCTACACTATTATTCTTACAGGCAAGAGGTGGGGTTAAACTGCTACAATTAGAGAGGTATTCGTCTTCTTGATAACAGCTGTTCAGCTGGACTTCTAATCAATCAGAATTTTAAAGTGGGGTAAAACCCGCCAAGGGAATTGTTACATCGATATAGTGAGGTGAACCGATGGATAGGTATGCAAAGAAGTTGTTAAAGTAAATGTTGTTTAATTGCTTCCTATTGTACGTCAGATAGGTGATGTAAGACGATATGGATCCTCCTCATCTCACATAAATAGTCACATACTACGTTTCAACTATGTACATGGTTCTACCTTCGTGATATCAGGTTGCCTTTGCAAACTTGGGCACGTCTGAGAGGTTTGAACAATGTCAGAGAAAATTTGTTGAATTCTTATGTACTTCTTCATCCTGGCATCCTTTGCATATATCGTCTTCCAACAGATGCAGCTTCTGTACATGCCATCTTAGCATATTGTAACGAGTGACATTCTCTACCGACAGGATAGGCGTCTTTTCGGTTCTTACTTTGTTATTTCAGTCTATAGCCTTTTTGAAGTTCCACAAGAGGTTAAGGGCCTTAGCCTTGCCTTTCTTTTTAATGACAAAGTGGACGAATTGTTCCGTCCGCTCGCTCTCGGTCTATGGCTGAATCTTTACTTGCTAGTTCGTTAGCAATTCCTTGTCCTGGTACGCCTTTGTAACCAAGAACGCAGTAGAGTTCAACGTTATACCTTCAGTTTTTCAGAGACAACTAGTGCTTTTAAAGCTCCCTGTGATATCCTCCTGTGAATTGTAAGTATTGACACTAATTGGACGGGTCATGTCACTGCTGGAAGCTCAGCCTGGAAAACACTGCTGTAGTCAGGGAGTCATATGAATTCGCTTGAGATGCTTTTACAATTCACTCAAATACAACGTTATGTTTAGTGTGTTTCAAGCGGAAATGACGGCAGTCTGCGAAGCTGCGGCTTGGCTTTCAATTAATGCGATAGATTGTAACGCTATTGTACTATACATAGATAGTCACGCAGCTATTAAAGCCTTGGAATCGCCGACAATACGGTCAAGGTTGGTAAAGCAATGCCGCAGATCTCTTAACGAGATTGCAGATAGGTGCGACGTAACCCTGTGCTGGGTCCCAGGACACAGGGACGTTCCAGGCAACTGCAGAGCGGACGAGCTGGCAAAAGAGGGTGCAGGAAGGCTTCTCCCCGAAAACCTGGGGGGACCCCCTGCGCCCATAGAATCGATCAAGTTCCTCCTTGATAGAGATGCCAAGAAACTGGGAAACCGCAGGTGGAACAACATCAGCACTTGTCTCTTCTCAAAACAAATCTGGCCTAACCTGGATTTAAAGAAGACGGAGAGACTTTTATCTACTAATCGGAAAAATCTAGGTTCACTGGTAGGAGTCCTTACCGGACATTGCCTGATAGGCAGGCATGCACTTAGATTGGGGGTCCCCTCCAACGATTTCTGCAGAAGCTGTAGGGACGAGGAGGAAGAGGAAACCACGACCCACTTACTTTGTACATGTCCTGCTCTTGCGACGCTTAGAAGAAGAACCCTCGGGGAATACTTATATGATGATCTTAACGATCTTGCTGAACTCGACATCCAGAAGATAAGCAACTTCATCTCTGGGACGAAATGGTTCAAATCTTAGGGTTAACACCGCTACGGTTGCCCACTTTTGTTGTAGTTATGCCACATTTTCTGGTTCCCTGGTGCCGGTAAGTCGGTTTACTTCGTTGTGGTATCACAATGGGCCATTCTGGCCTAAGTGTGTCCCTGCCTAAGCGGGGACAGCCACCTAACCTAACCTAACGTTATAGTCTATGGGTGACGATAGCTTCATTAGTTGACATTGGACGATTTTTTGGCGTTTTGCCTGGCCAGTGTGTCTAGCAGGCAAGGTTGGCCCATTCGATTGCTCATTGTTCTGCATGACATAAATCTCCGAGGAATCTGATAGAATCTTAAGTGCCTGGGCTTCACTGTGGTTGATTTCTTCAAGTATTAACATAGATATGCATATGATCTCGATAAAGAATCGGAACGGAAAAAGAGCGAGTCGACCAAGACATGCATGGCAAAGGACAGTCGAAGAGAAATCGTGACAGTTAAAACAAAGTTGGCAGAGCCAAACCGACCGTGATAGCATCTTGTCGTCGTGGAGGCCCTAAGACCCACAAGTAGAAATGGGACTTATGTAAGTAAGTTCCATCATCAAATTCAACACCTGATTCATTGAAAATGGGCAGTTTGACACAGATACATATTTCCATTAACGGCGGTGAAAAGGAGGACATACTGACGAGGATGGCCAAGTTGAAAGAAATATCTGAAGATCATTAGCCACAAGTCAGCGAAAACGTGGGGTAATATTAAAGCCCCCGCTAAGGACCACATTCGATGGCGACGTTTCATGTAGGTGGCTCGCAGTTGTATCACAATGGTTCTGCCCACAATGAAGTCTATGATGACTTGAAAGAGTGTCTTGAAAGAGTGCATCCGAGTCAAACCAGACCCAGTGACTAGAGTTGTACCACTATATCCTATATCTAGAAAACATGAGATTGTGTAACAAATGCGGATAAACGTAGCTTTCAAGATCATCCCTAGTTTCAACTTTTTAGGCGGGCTTCCAGCTAGTACTCCAAATATAGACACTAAGGCAAATCCTAAAAAGAAAACAAAAGGTTACAAGTTAAAATTTGCACCATCGCATTTTCATCGATTTCCAAGAAGCATATGAGGGCATAGGCATTCATACATATATGGTTCAGACCTGTACAAGACGAAGACTAGATTTTAGGTTCCGATTCGTTTAAGGTTACCCTAAGCTTAAAAGGACAATAGGCCTAATGGTTGGTTTACGGAACTTGAACTAAACTAGTTCCGGGTGAAATTTTAGCCAGAATTTCGACGAACAGCTTCAAAAGCAGTCTACATAAAGTAGCTTGCTGTTCTGCATACATATTTATGGAGGGCAATACAGTTAAAGTTTAGCTAACATCCATTCATTTTCGGGGTGAAAGCGGGTTCAAAGCGTAAATAATACAAAACAGCATAGGAGTAATCTTATATCTAACTATACGTAAAGAAAGTGTTCACTTTTCATGGAATTTAGTGTAGAATGATTATGCATTGCATACTTTCTGGTGATAACATATGTTTTTTACCCCACTCTTGGTTCTGTTGACGTTTCGCCGGTGGATTAAAGGCACAAGTTATGTCATAAAATGGCCAAACAAATTCGCAGACGGTTTAGTTGAGAAGTTGCCTTTCTCTTAGTTTCTCTATAAATATTAAGATACAAAGTTAAACAAACAATAATCATGTTATCAGCAGCCATGAATTGTGGTAGATCCACAGTGTTACGCAAAATTGCGTTTAGAAACCATCAGTTGGTGAGAAACCTGTTCATACTCGGCTTGAGTTCAGTAGGACGTTACCAAGTGGCTACAGCAGACCAAATTTCCGCTATGAATCCGATCATCAATGAAGTAGCACCTGCCGCGATGAACTATTGCACTAAACCAATTATTCCCGTCGCTGAATATGAAGAAGTTAAGGATCTGCCAAATCATCCGGAAAAGCTGCTCATCGATGTACGTGAACCCATCGAACTGAAGGAGACTGGACAAATTCCGACATCTATCAACATTCCACTGGGTATTGTAGGTCCAGAGCTAGCATTCAATGTGACCTCCGAGCAATTCCAACAGAAGTATGGACGGCCGAAACCCGATATCGACAGCTACATCATTGTCCACTGTCGCAGCGGTAAGAGATCTCAACAAGCTGCTGAAGTTATAGCTTGTCTTGGCTATAAGAAAGTTCATAACTACGTTGGTTCGTGGCTGGATTGGGCCAAACGCGAGAACCTTCCTGCCTAATAGTGCTAAGTGCAATTATACAAGATTCTTGTTTTTCTTTCAATTCGTTAAATAAATAATCTCAATTGTTCCTATCACAGCGTCTATTATTTCGGGGATTGTGTCTTGTGGTGAAATATATTACCTTTGACGATGTTTGGTTTGCACGGGCTATCAATCACAAGCTTTACGACCAGCGAAACTGGTTTTATAAGTAATTACCTCATTCGTTTATTCGCTCGTTCGTTCTCTGGATGGAAAGATATTTCCTGCTATTAGTGGTATTTTAAGTTATGAGCAATATCGCAGTGATAGATTGAAAAACATTTGCGGTGAGGATGCTACTATCTACTTGAAATGTTTGTTGGAAGCCACAAGTGTATTGTGTCAAGTGGATATAGCACGAGCAAGAGTTCCTCTTTCGGTCCTTTTTTATTGGAAGCACTCTCACCGGTTTGTTTACATCAACAGGTTGAAAACTGATTCACTCAATCTTCAATGGCTTGATGTTGTTTCCCCAAACAACACCTACCACACCAGTTATGCACCAAACGATTGCTAGAGTTTCTTGTCTTAGAATGAGGGAAAACTATATAAATTGTGTACAATCATAAAAATTGCTTAGAAGGTACATAAGTACGTCCATTTTATATGTTGCATAGTTTACTTCTTGTATGGTTCTAACTGTGTTGACATCTCATGCAGAGAAAGTTTTGATTACGAACTATGTATGAGCTGTACAGCAACATAGACCTCATTAAAAAAATACGCAATGATTAAGGTCAATAAGAGCGATACAATCTTCGATTCGATCCCTGAGGGACTACGTAAACAAGGCTGGCCTTCGGTGGCACAAATAGACTGCGACTCAACCAACTCGGTGTATGCAACTGGCTCTAAGCCAAAAGAAAGAGCGATTGTCAAGACAAGAATCAATCAGATTGACGAAAATTATAAGATGCTCATACAAAAAAGCGGAAAAGGTCTTACTCACGATGTTTTAAAGGTTGATGCCTTCATAGTTACTTATTTCAAGTAGCGTTACAGTCCCAGGTGAACCTGGGTCCCAATCAGAAAACGTCTCTAGCCAGCTCGATTTTTAGCTAATATAAAAATATTCTTTAGCTAACTGCTGTCAGTTTCACACTCCTCCTCTTCATTCTTTTCACTTAAGTTTGCCACCTGAGTCTAATTGGTGTCCATCCTCTCTACATGATCCAGCCACCTCAGTCCTTGGACCTTCAGTCTTCTGGCTAAGTCGATGTCGATGTACAGCCAGTACTATGCAAGCCACCCGAGGAATTTTCCTCTCAATACTGCCATGAGCAAGATTGTGTTATTGCTCCGTGAGTTTTGCACTATTTTTTCGAGAATGATCTAAGGTCTCGGTGGGGTCTTTAATGACCTTAATGGATCAACGTGTATTCTCCATGACCACTCTGGACAAACGTACGAGTTTGACAGAGATTGCAAAACTAGACACTGCTCTGTATAGCTTCTCTCTATAAATGCTGTCATACGCTGTCTTAAAATCGATGAAAAGTTGGTAGGTATTTATTTGATCCTCCTGATTTTTTTTTTTAAGACCTCCCTTACAATACGGCAGAGGTTCTCATTTCTTGATGCGTTCATAGTTGGCGCCGCTTAAAGCGTCTCCTTTCATACTTACTCATACATAAGGGCATACTTCGTTCGACCAAACATACGTACAACACATGAATCAAACGTACAACACGCAGTACTGTGCTTTTGAGAGACGAAAATACAAGCTGTATGTCCATTCAGTTCGTGCAAGAAATATTTAATCCAATAGGCCTGGTTCCTTTACGGGCTATCACGTCAATAAACACTTGGGAAGACACAATGCTGAGTAAACTGAATGGTTAAGGACAATTGTGGTAGTTCCACTATCTGAACTGAATTCGGTCGGACGTTAGACGTTACCGTGTGCATAAGGCAGTTCATCTATACAACAGAAATCCTGTTGCCATCGTCAAGTATGATGAGGTAAAGGATCTTCCAAAGTCACTCATCGATGTGCTTGAACCTTAGGAACTGAAAGCGACTGGTCAGATTTCGATATCTATCAACATTTCATTAGATTTTGACAGTTAGGGGTCAGCACTGAATATGAAGTCCGAGAACACCAGAAAACCGACATGAGTGATATCTGCACTGTGCGCGTGGTATGCGATCAGAAAAAGTGTATCTCTTGGCTATGAGAATGTTTATAACTCACCTTGTCTCGTGGCAAGACTGGGCCAAGGGTGAAAAGCTTCCAAAATAGTGCTACGTGCAATTATCGTGTAATATTCCAATTATTCCTGCAATTCGCAGTTTCTTTGGTCTAAGAAGGCCGCTTCCTGTCGAAAAGGTCTAATCCGTCCCAGTTCTACTGCATCGCGATGGACACTGAGAAAAATATATGAAGGGATGCTTGCGTGTTTTGAGAGAAAAGTTATTCGTAAAAGCTTTGGATCCTTTTGTATAGACGGCGCAGAGTGGGACAAAAGAATAAACGTCGAAAAGTAGGTACAGATTTACAGAACTACATAGAGCTAATTAAATAAATTTGACTGGAACGGCTAAATGTCAATGCTACCTGGAAGTACAAGGCATTTGCTAGATAAGGAGTAGACCGGTTGTTTAGGGCAAATCTGATACAAGTCATTTCATAAATTAAGAAAATTCGTCAGAAGTAAACATTTGAGAAACCGTTTTTTAGTTTCTTCATACAAATAGAAACACAGAGTCCAACAAACAACAATGATGCTATCAAGGGCAATAAATTGTGTTAGATCTACTCCCTTGCGCCATATTAAATTTAGAAACCATCGGTCGGTAAGAAATCTTTTCATACTCAGTTCAATGGGACGTTACCGAATGGTTGCAGCAGAAAGCGTGAACCCGACTCCTTATAAAATGTCACCTATCGCTATGAATTACTGCAATATTGTCATAATTCCCGTCACTGAGTATTCTGAAGTTAAGGATATACCAAATCATCCGGAAAAGTTACTCATCGATGTACGTGAACCTGCAGAAGTTGAGAAAGGTCAAATTCCATCATCGATCAACATTCCATTGGGGAAAATTAAGGAAGAACTATCCAATAAAGTGAGTCCCGAGGAATTTCAGGAAAAATATGGACGCCCGAAACCCAGAGCCCTCACCAAGATCATTCTGTATTGTCGCGAAGGCCAGAGAGCTGAAAAGGCAGCTAAAATTGCAAACTCTCTTGGCTACAAAAACGTATCAAATTATGAGGGCTCATGGTTGGACTGGAAGAAACAAGAAAAAATACCTTAGGAAGGATAGAGTATTCAGATTTAGGGCGAAATACAGTACATTTGACAATCCTAAGGTTGTACAGCCTATCGATTGGCCTTACGATTAAAATTAATTCTTATATTCGAAATTATATTTGCAAAATATATGTATCTGCAACTGTTACTTTCACTTTCTTTTATACATCCATATGTGACATATGTATATGACCATCCACTTGTCAAACATTTTTATTTAGTTGCCAAAGTAAATGGACGTGTTTCTTGGCTGAAAAAAAAAACGTGATATCAGCCACGGATATCCGCATCTTTTCGGAGAGTCAAGGGGCATTGAAGTCCTTGGAATCAGTCGCTCTAAATTCAGTTACAGCCCTATATTGCCGATCGTTTCTTATAGAGATGGCGTAGCAGTGCACAATGACATTCCAGGGAACTGCAAGGTTAATGAACTCGATATGGAACAACATTACCTATTGGGCCTGATAGGGGCAGCTTAGGTATACCGATCGCTACTTGCAAACTCAAACTAAAGCTAGATGCTATCGAAAGAATAAATCTTAAGTGGTATAACATGTCTAGCGACAAAGCAGATTTGGCCCAAGCTGGATCTGAAATGCTCTAAGTATTTGATTTCTCTTAATAGATTGCATATTAGCACTATAATAGGTGTGATTACTGGACACTGTCTAATAGGCAAGCATAGGCTTGGCCTTTACGCAAATGACTTCTGCAGAAGACGTATGGACGAGGAGGAGGAGAAGACCATTCTCCATCTTCTTTGCACCTGACCAGCTCTCTCCCGCAAAAGGAAACTCCACTTGGGAGCTTTCTTCTTTACAAACTTAGGCGACCTATTTAACATTCTACGCTTCCTAAGAAGCTCCAATTGGTTTCAATGAGTAGGCAGGAGACCTTTTCGAGATCCTGGTGGTATCACAACGGACCCCTCATGGATCTTAGTGTATTGGCTTTAGCTGGCAGCCACTTCAACCTAACCTAATCTAAATGGACGTGTTTCACTGTACCTCAAGAATGATGAGTTTCTACAGTGCGACCCCGGAATTTACACAGGAAAATCAAGCCACTAGTAGGTGGCTTCAACAACGGAACGCAAACTTTAAAAAGGCGATCGCCTATATCTTTTTAGAACCTTGATGGAGCAGCGTGCATTTTCCACCATCGTCCTGCACAATCGGACGGATGCCACTACTAGACATTGTTAGACACAGCTCGTCTCTATAAATGCTAGCATACGCGGCTTTGAAATCGATAAAAAGGTCGTGGGTATCGATTTGGAATTTTTGACATTGCTCTAAAATCTGCCCTAGTGTGAATATTCAGTACGAACAAATATTGTTGATTGAGCGGTGGCGTATACGTAACATTTTGTTATCGAATGCAGAAGAAGTGGCTATATTGCCAACAAGGCATGTTTGTCGCCGAATTTCTTTGTCATTGATTGTGATCACAAGTGAATTGGTGAGCTCCGTTTCTTCATTCTTTATACTATCCGAATGCGTCTTTAACTCAGTGGGACATGGTTCACTAGAATACAGCCATTGATGATTGATGTCAACCATAGAACTATAATGGTCGCGTCCGTCCATCTAGGCAAAGTGCTGCATATGTCTCCAATCGATTTCTATTCGCTGAGAGTGACAGAAGATGCAGCACTTTTTTTGAGGTCGGGGATTGGATTCTAAGCCAAAAATGTCTCGTGATTCTTGCAGCATGATGGGTAACATTCCTTCGAGGCCAGGTGATTCCGGAAAATGGATTTATTTGCAGTCAAACAACAACAATTGACTAAATCCTTAGTCATTTTTCAGGCTGTCAGCCAATCAAAACTCGTAAATTTGTAAACAAATCATTTACCCGGAATATTGAACGCGACCAATGACTTTTAACCTTGTCATGACAGATTTGATGCCGTGATGTGGATTGGATACTGTGGGCCATCCATCATGCGAAGTGAGTGTTTATTAAAATCTCAGACTGCTGCAAACAGGAGATGAATCTCACATATGGATCAAATAGATCTTCTATCCGAAATTTTAGAACTTGTCAAGATCTGCGTGGTAAACGTTCGCTTACCTAAACCTCTAAGCTTCGACAGGAGGTTCGATACAGTGATCCCAAGCCGGCATTCAAGGTTACAAGTGGTACACGAATGAGTCAAAGTGCTGGTGTCTTTGATCCAGTTACCAAAATCTCGCTACCAATATGGAAGGCGTCCCCATCCATATACTTACGGACAGTCTAACAGCAGTAAAAGCTTTAGCCTCAAATGTAATTGACTCCAAATCAGTCTTGCACTGCTTCAATACCCTTCAAGACCTGACCAATAAGAACAAAGTCAAACTGTGCTGGGTCCCTGGACATAGGGGTATTGCTGAAAATGAGAAAAACCGACGAACTGACTAGAATGGGTTTGGCTGAGTTATTTATGGACTGGCCCTGAGCCATTCAACGATCGTGTGTTTCCGATTGGGAGAATACCCAAGCTTCGCTCTTTTCCCATCCATAACATCCTTCCATAACAAATCCAAAGAATCCCTGTAGTACAAAAGAGATGATATCAGAAAACTGATGAGTTTTCTATCGGGACACTGCCAGCTTCGTTGTCACTTTGGAAGATCCTCAAAGTATTCACCAGAGAAATGCTCAATTTTATTAAGAGAACTGAATCTGTTCTTTTAGAACTGGACACAAAAGATTTTGTAGGTCGCAGTGCCCCCTGCATTTGGCGGGCTAGTTCTTATAAAAGAGAAGCTCCCAACAATCAATAGTAGAGTCAATCCAAGTCTCTTCCAACTTTTATATAAACGATAGATCGAGATGTTTCTACGACAGAATCATTCCAATCTTGTGTATTGTGTTTCTAACAGATGCTGAAGATTATCCCAGCAAACTTCTTTCAATCTTAATTCCAGCATGGGGGGAAGAAAAACCCAAGGTCTTAGGCAATCTTCTTAGGTAAATTAATCCACGAGCAATAGATGTTCTCAGCGCAGGCTTTGACGAACTTTTAAATCCATTAACAATCCTTTGGATAAAATAGGTAAAGGATTAGCAATGAGCTATGGAAAAAAAAAATCAAATCCTGGTTATACCTTCCACAGCTACTTTAGCTCTGGTTAAGAATGGAACAGGGATCTAACGATTGATGTGAATGATGGTTTGTTTGTTGTTTTTGATGAAATAACTCACGCGTCAAACCTGTTTTCAGTGAGACTATCTTGAAGACTAGTCAAACAAGTTCTCAGACCAACTCTTCACGAATAAACGACAAGCCTTATTGTTTATAAACATTTCCAAAGTGTCTAATGCCACCTACTGCCTGCTTATCAGTTCCAATTCCCAAAGCATTCTCACCGATTGAAAAGTTTATTAAACTCGACTCGTATTATTATCTGCCCCTCCAGTATGCACCACCGTGCTAGCTGGCATTGGGTGGTGAGGCTAATCAGTAGACTAACCAAATAAAAAACATTGTGATTGTGTGGGAGAGCAACGTATGAGTCGGCTGACATGATTAAGAAATCGGAAGGTTTCAATTATATCAACGAATTTTTATTTTTAATTTTTTGTTCGCGCTGTTTGTGGGCGATAAGCGTGTAATCCCGGATCAACGAGGCTCTCGAAACCGGATCAAATGCAGTGTCGTCACAAAGGCCGTACGATCATGATTGAACTTTAATCACCAAACGTTTGTTTCTGTAAATTGCTTTATAATTACATCCGACTGCAATTGGTTGGTCTTATCAAAACGATGTGATTTGCATTTGCGGAAGCACTTGGAAGTAGACCAAGAGGCCTGGGAATAATTACTTGCATGGCGCGTGTTCTTGATTACAGACGTAATCGACTTCGACTTAAATGCTATTAATATTCTTTTTTTTCTCTTTTAAAAAAAGTGAAAGCTACTTCATGTAACTGTTTCCAGTTGTTTGTCCGAAATTGACACGATTGTATAAATCGATTCGAAAAGTTTTTAAACCTAACGACCAACGCCTTAGCTTTTCCCAGAATAAACCTCTGTCTACCAAATTCTACTCCCACCTCCACGAGGTGAGTCTCTAGTGCCTAGTACCTTAACTGGAGATTGGATTGCACTTGCAACCCCTTCTGAGAAATGTAGGAGACAGCTCATGAGAACCACTGAATCTGTACAATGATATAGACGAAATAAAGATAGCCAAGTCTAAACTAAAGTCGAAAAAATCGACTAGAACTGACAGCTACCTAGCTGCCTTGTTACAATATAAGTTGCATGAACCCGCGCCTAGAGCGTTTTGACAACAACCTTAGTGATTTATATATGGGTGGGTTTAGGTAAGAAAAGTCCTCTTTAACTTAAGGTGGCGCTGCAGACCGGGGTGGTCCTGGGCCTAAGAAGAGTCCTCCACTGATCAAATATTTACACTATGGCAGATCAGGACCATTAATTCCAAAACGATATCCACCACCTTTTCATCGATTTTAGGACCGCCTATGGCAGCATTTAACTAACGAGCAGTGTATAGTCTTGGCATTCTGCTGAACTGGTCAGATTATACAAGATGATGATGGAGAATACATGCTGCCCTATCAAGATGGATAAAGCCCTCACGGAGAGGTTTGATGTTAAAAAGGATTATGACAGCGCGACGCGTTACTGACTATGACCAAATTTCTTTCTTAAACTACGCTGAAAGACCAGTTTCGCTGTACACTTGTTCTTGTAGATCAGAACTCTGCTGCTGTTGCACTTCGAGTTAAAGAAACTTGTCGAAGAATTCGCACATTTGTGCTCCAAGCGAGTTGGAGAATAACCAACTACTTATGATGATTGTCAATAACTAGAAGGCGATAGATGATTATAAAGTGTTTTTCAATAGGGACGCTACAAAAGTAGAGCGACAGGGACAGCAAACGACGCAATATTTTTCTTGCGGTTTTTTGACATTTCTCTTCAGTAAGGTTTGCCATTTCATGATGGAAAGATATACGAGCCAACAACGAGTCAAAATTATTAAAATTTACTACCGAAATTCGGAGTCAGTGGCCTCAACGTTAAGAGCGCTACGTCCAATTTATGGTCGTCATAATTTCTGGCTGGATGGCTTCGTCAATAAACAAAATATGCGGTATTGGTCAGGCAGCAATCCACACGTACTCCATGAGTCATCATTGCATCCCGAAAAAATTACGGTTTGGTGTGGTTTATGGGCCCGCGGCGTCATTGGGCCGTACTTCTTCCGTGATGATCAAGACCGGCACGTTACTGTGAATGGGGATCGCTACCGTTCAATGATAACCGAATATTTTTGGCCCCAATTGGATGATATGGACTTGGAGGACATGTGGTTCCAACAGGACGGCGCCACAAGCCACACAGCGAATGTCACAATCAATTTATTGGAAACCAAGTTTGGAGAACGTGTTATCTCACGAAATGGTCCAGTCGCTTGGCCGCCTCGGTCGTGCGATTTGACGCCGTTAGACTATTTCCTGTGGGGCTACGTCAAGTCTATGGTCTATGCCAACAAGCCAGCGACGATTGATGAACTTCGTACGAATATCGAATGTGAAATTGCAGCAGTATCGGCCGATTTATGCTTGAAAACCGTCGAAAATTGGGTTCAGCGTCTGGACTTCTGCAAGCTTGCCCGTGGTGGCCATGCAAAAGAAATCGAGTTCCATACATAATGGCATCAAACGTACTTTCACAGGAATAAAGAATTTCATTGATATCCAAAACCGTTTTTGTTTTATTTAAAAAAAAAACTTTTGTAGGGCTCTTATTGAAAAACCCTGTATTAAGCAGATCGTATAGGACGTCGAGCTACTGTTCAGCTGTGGCACTGCGGATACTTGCTCACTCGAAATCGTACCAGGAACTCAAAAATCTTATCAGTTACAACCTTTGTTACACACAAGATTGGTAGGTTTTCCTCTTATACTCGTATATTAGTCAAAGTCAAGCCTAACCTTAATAATGACTTACATAACTGGAAGATAAGTCTTTTAACAAAGTAAAAGAAAACAATAACATTCGGTAAGAAAGATAAGATATATGTTTTGTTAATTAAACACCTTATCGCATAGACAGATGTCGGGAACTTGGCCTCAAACTAATCGGTCAACGCACCTTTAAAATTGTCAGAGTTAAAAAGACAAAAAAGATTTTTAAGGTTTGATTTAAGGTACTCTATACTTAAAATGACGGTAAGGAATTTCCACAGAAAGCCGAAGAAGAGTTGCCAATCTAACACGTTGTTTGTTCGATGTGAAAATAACTGGGACAAAATTGATGCTCTATAGATAGCTGATCTTACCAGTGCTATTTATTACATGGTGCCAATTTTTGGACGATAAGTTAGAAAGGAGAGCACACGCTGAACTCCGCCAACAGCAAATTACTTCGTCTGACTTCAGAAAGTCCTTTTTTGCGAGGTTAGCTACGAGTTGTCTCAAGACGTCGATTTCTTTGAAGACATCAGTCATATGGAGAATAATGATTTAGCCAAGAGGATCTCGAGGAAGAAAGGTCAAATATCTGTTACAAAGACCAAGTGATAACGGATGCTAGGTCTAAGGAACTAGAACAACAAGAACACTCTTAATGGGTCGGGAGCCCGTTGAGTAAGTTAGAGAAGATACTCTGAATACTCTTGCTGAGGCTAAGTGTACAAACAGAGTGGACCAAAGAGCAAAGCGATGAAATCAAACAAGTGTAATGAAAGGGTAGCGCACAGAGTGAAGCGTCGTTCGAAAATCGAGCAAAGCGTCGACAAGAGAGCAAAGCGGCGATTCCAAACATGTTTGATTTCTCCGCTATCAGCGCTTTGATTTTAGGTGGATATCGAAGAAATACCGCCTATTGCAGAGGTCCCCATGACGCGACTTTAAAAAAATTTAAATGTATGGATTTGTGTACATGGATTGGATGTTACAGCGCAACCGTGGCAAGGAACGGTCAGCTTTTCGCTGATAAGTTACTTCGAACCATCTGGGCCGAACTACAGCGAACGCTTGATAGCTTCGTAGTCTTTTATGTTGAAGCTGGGTAAATGTGAACAAAGCAGAAGTAAGGCTAATGTCTCGAACGCCTGTTCAATGCACTCTGCATGTTAGTCCTATCGAAACCGGTTCAGAAGTTTAAGTATTTCACGAGTGATGGAAGGAACAGCACCGAGTTATCCTGTAGGATTGGCCAGGCTGGAAAATGTTTGTGTGTTTGATCCGACTCTCACGTATTATCATGAGATTTGGGTAATGACCGAAAGAACAAACTGCCGAAATGAGATTTCTTTGAGGTATTCGTTCATTCTATCGAGAAAGGAACATCAGAAGAACTCAATGTTGAACAACTACCTTTTCGAACGGAACGGCCCATACTTCAATGGTTTGGGCACGTTAAACTCATGCCCTAACTTGGGTTTCAACACGTGCCATGGAATCCATGTCATCGGGTAGACATCCCCTGTGTTGGCTCAGGACGATATGATCTTTTCGTTATTATATATATATTTATTTTGCTCTTTGCTCCTCACTATGGCTAGCTTTTTTCCTTGTTCTCCTCTCGTGCTCTCGTGATTTCGCAGCTTTGCTCTCCGCTCTACTCTGTTTGTAAACTAGGACAGATTTAAGGACTAGCAAGAGATATCCAAAAAAAGGAAATAATTCTTTTCCACAACTCTATTGTCCAATAGACGACATTTTCCTAAAAGGCTAGGCGAAGTTAGTGTTCCCGATTGTTTAGCAACGCTGTGGCAATACATTGCCCAATTAACGCCACAGAATAAATCCGTCTGAAGAGGTCTAAAGCTGTGTCAGTTTTATTCAGTTCATCTGCAAAAACATTGCCCTGGTGGCCAGGCATCCGAGCAAATTTGACATTACTGAACTTGACAAGTTCTTGTAGAGCATCATAGAAACACTTAACAGACTTTAAACAAGAAGGAAAGAGCTCTCCTGGAGCCTTCGCATGACCTAAGTATGTTTGAGACTTCCATTGCTTTGATAAAAATTCATATACATATACGAGGAAATACTGCAAACCAAGTATTTGAGTGGGACTTTTGTTGTTCCTTTCGTTTGATACATCATTAAAATAAATCTAAAAAACTTGAAGGAATATCACTTGACTAATGTTTCGTCAACTTAAAGATTTCAAATCAAGTTCAACAACAACCGAAACCAACAATGGCATAGTTTCTTCATCTATTACTCATTCGTATCAACTGACATTGAACAGTGTCGACAGCCACATTTCGAAATACTCCCAATCTTTGCCTCTTTGATCTCGAAATAAGTACTTCCCTTCGCATTCTCCTCTCGATAATCAACAAAAACTTTTCAATAAAAACAATCATAATTTATTAAATAAGAGACAAAAAATACAAAATAATTCATTCGATAACGGAAAACTCTATTAAAGCGAACTGCGCGCTTCCAATTGAAAGAAAAAAAAACCAAGTCTATCTAGTATCACTAAATATAAATATTCTTTGTACCTACGCGCTAAATAAAATCTCTACAATTAAATAGGTAACAGTTGTAGATGCGGGCGTCCACTCTCAGAGCAGAGTGCCCGCAAAAATATAAAATTTACAATAATAGCCTAAGGTTTCTAGGAAAATACAGTTCTCAATACACAAGATGCTGCCTGGCACACCTGTTCACTGCTGCTTCGGCTGTTGTTCCACAAACCCCAGGGGTTCGCCCATACGAATCTTTTGTCCCTGTTTGATGTGGAACTTGAAGTCCCGCGGCGCCTCGAATAGTAGTACAATGGTGCTCCCCATGTCGAACTGGCCGAGCATTTGCCCTTTTGTAAGCTTCATTCCTGCCGGCAGCTCTAGCTCGTCATATTCCGAGTATTTCTTTATTCTAGCACCCCGGTTAGTTTTCAATTTCTCGTCGACGTAGATCTTAACGGACCCCACGTTCGTCGCTCCAACTGCAGTGAAGCTGAAGAAACCGTGCTGCCACTTGCCGATGTAAAGTGCGCGTTCGTTGACACAAAATAGTCCGGGCAGCCATCCGGCGACCCTTGGATTCACAGACAGCAGTTCGCCGGCAAAGTGACGACGAATTCGTGGCTCCCATTCAGTCGGCGAGTGGAAGCGATGATAGTCTCCAGGAGCGAGGTAGATGACGCACTGAAAGATGGCCGTTGGTTCTTTCTCATTCTGTCGGATTATATCTGCGTATTCGCCGACGTTGTTGTTCCTATTCTCCACCCAGGTATGTGGTCCCAAAAACGAGTCAATGCTGTAGTTAATGCCTTTTACTTGTTCCACCACAGACGCCGAGGCTGTGCAAAAGTGAAGAACTTTTCCATCAGCTGGTGACACCAATGAGCAGCGAGAATCAATGATACGTGCGTTGTCCTTCAGCTGCCTGGTAAAGAAATCAGCTAAGCTGGGATAATGTTTCAGGTCAGAGTACATCGCCTCTTCAATGTTTACATTGAATGCGCTCGAATACCAGCCATAGAGGTACGGGCGAAAGGTGGTTGGAATATAACAACCCGCCAGCCAACCCCAACAGCGACTGAGAATACGTAGTGGGAGAGAGCAGTACACCTTTGCCTGAAAATTAGATGCAGTCCTGGGTTGTTTCTCCTTTTCTAATCTGCTCCGGTGCAGTTGCCATTCAATGGCACCAAACACACAAAATCCCATCGGCGCCCATCGCAGCAATAGTCCAGTCCACGTGAACCACGGACTTCTCTCCTTTTTATGAGAATTTTGTAGTTTGTCCTTGCTCGGCGACAAACTGTGTGTCTTGTGAATGTTCGAGCTGCCAATCAGAGAATCTACTTGGTCATTCTGTGGTTTGCTAGATGCTGAACGGCCGAATGCCCATCTTATTGGCCATTTGCTTTGCCTTTGGTTTTGTCGAAGATTGCCAGCTTTAATGAGGAATCTTCCTCGCGGAACAAAATACGAAACCATAATAAAATCGACCGCACACTTGGACACAAGCAATACCTACAAGAAAAATTCACAATTTAACTCAAGAAAACCAACAATGAATGGGGAATCTCGTGATATTAATTAAGGAAGTGGTGCTACACTTTTTCGTGCTGAAGAGGAACGAACCTAACGTAACAAAAGCGAGGCACTTGAGGCAATAAAATTCCGAAGTCTTTACCCGGCTGCGGTGGAAATACAAATAAAGTCAAATTAATTTGGCAGATGACAGCCAGACAATTTGACTGTGGGGAGTTCGGGATTGAATTTGATTTGACGTTAATGGAAAGTTACATGGGTTGCTGGACTGAAATGGGACTATGGTCACGTCGTTATATTTTCTGATAGAATTTTGAAGATAAGAAAACGGGTGATCAACACAAAACAAATACTATCTAGGAAATTTGAAGATGACGATAAGGGAGAAAAAGGTCAAATTCTTCATTATGACCAATAGCGGGTGGTTGGTTACTTGTTATCGAAACTTAATTTCATTGAGAAACAATAACAAATTTAATCTCATTGTCAGGGTTTTTATTTTTGGATTGGCCTCACATTGCGCTATAGATTGAAAAAGTACTTTAGCACATAACATTTCTGGATGCGTATTAGAAAAATTCGTGCTATGCGAACGGTTTAGCTCTAAATCAAGTGACATGACCTTCAGTAGCTTGGCTATTCTACTAAATTTTGTGGTTTGTGTCAGGGTTTTTATTTTTGGATTGGCCTCACATTGCGCTATAGATTGAAAAAGTACTTTAGCACATAACATTTCTGGATGCGTATTAGAAAAATTCGTGCTATGCGAACGGTTTAGCTCTAAATCAAGTGACATGACCTTCAGTAGCTTGGCTATTCTACTAATTTTTGTGGTTTAGGATTGGCCTCCTCATATTTAATTAACGGTGTAATACACTGTTTTGTTAAAATTAAGATGATTCAGTGCAATGTAGGCCACTTCTTTCTTGATATGATGTAGCTTAAAGATTGCTTGCAGCTCAACTCGAAAGGAAAACGCAGGGGAAATTCAATGCTCTTAATGACTCTTACGTCTTCAGATCTTCCAAGAACACTCCAGAAACAAAATCAAATCGCTCATATATATGCAAGTATCGTAGTTCCTCAACTCTCCGCTCTTCTCCCATTCCTGTCTGCAAATGATGCGCACAGAAATGCATTTGCCTCCCTTAACTACTTCCGCTTACCGTTCCCTATACCTACTTCCTACATACATACATACATGTCGCTCAACACCTGATAACAGATTTCGAATCTTTGATTCTACAAGCCGTGTGATGCTTGGTAATTTGTGTATTTTATCAATATTTCCGATAACCACCAAGCTCGTTGACGATGGCTATGTTCTTTCATACCAAAACTTACAATCAAGCATCCGTCTCTGCAGTTACCTTTCGTGCCATTGTACACTGTGTCCACACACATATTAAGTCCTCCATTCTATCCTTAAAGACTTTTACTAAAAGGTGATGATGATATTTCCTTGCTGCACCCAAAATTGAGGACACTTTTGTAATCTTTTTTTCAAAACATCTTGTACTGGCTTGGTGGAATCGTTCCATAACATGGCTTGTAAAAATAAGTGGTGAGTGTACATTATTTCGAACGCAAACTGTAGATGAATTATACCCGGCAATAGCAAAAGCATTGCATATATGAGGGCTCGCTTAATTTGAAATTCACCACGAACGCTTACTCGCTGAACGCGTTTTCTCCTCGAATTGATTATCCAGTGAAAGCCCATGCACATCATCTATAACACAAAATTTGATGATGACAATTGACAGTTTTCAAAAAGTTTTGATATACACTTATTTTGTAATTTAATTCCTTTGAGGCACCAAAGGAATCGCAGCCGATTGCAGATAAATTGAATATCAAAACATAAAATAAAATGGTATAAATCATATGCAATACAATAACGTTCTTTGTAATTAAAAACTTTCACATAGATTCGTTTCATTCTCATCCAAAATCGTGCTGGAAAAACTCGCCTCGCTAAGTGGTACATGAATTTCGATGATGACGAAAAGCAAAAATTAATTGAGGAAGTCCATGCAGTGGTCACAGTACGAGATGCAAAGCACACGAATTTCGTCGAGGTACTTATCAGTAATTTTTATTATATTTTTTTTTCTCGTATCATTTGTTATTGTTCCCGAATACTGCCACAAGTTCGGGGCGTATTCGAGAAGAAAATTATCTTGCTAGGTCGATAATTTGTCGAAGGGTCGTAGGGTCCAATACAGTAGCAGTAGGCGCTGGTGCCAATAAAAAAATGTCATTGCAGCTTATAGGAATTGTGGTTTACTCAAGATACCTTCCAATTGGGGTGCTAACTGAAATTTATGACTTCAGTGCGTGTTGATTTATCCAGCGGAAAGTGCTGAAAAGGGTTTTCTTATTGGTTCCGGTTGGCTTTAAGAATCCAACTTCTTTGGGTAGACTGTTTAATCTGACTCGAGTGTGAGGTTGTGCTGGAGCAAAGCAAAGGACTAAAGCGTTTAATATAGAACTTAGTTGCTGGGAATGACACGTTGTATCATATTATTTTCTTTCAATAAAAGTGTAGGCCAGTGAGCGTCCAATGCATAGATGGAAAGTTGCCAATGGCACTGGAGTTATTGCCCATCGAGCTAAGGTCCGTACTATATTGTCGAAGGATTTCAACTTACTGCAAAGCGTAAGTTATTTTTGGTTTAGGTTAGCCCCGTAGTGGACTTAATTAGATTCAAGGTTAACCTAGAGAATTTTATTTTAATGTGAATACTACATATGTACTCGTAGAATTACTTGACAAGCTACAAGTTACAGTGAGCTACAAGTCTTCTGGTGTGAGATTACAGCGACAGAGGGACTACTGTCAGTATCTTCTTTCTCCTCGTTTGTGCAACTTTTGCCAAAATCACTGAAGAGCGAGAATCCTAAGTGAGCTGTTATGACACCAATGATGGTGCGAAATTGTGTTTTGTCGAGAGAAATAAGCTCTCTCTACTTTTAGTCCTTCGTTTCAGGTCAGATAAGTCTGGTGGAATGACACGTATGACCATTCTCCCACCTGGAGTTACATAGTTTCTCTAGTTAAGGCTTGTTTAACGATAAGTTTGACAGAGATGATAAGCAGTCGACGAGAGTTATCAGTGACATTTGATTAGGATTTCAACGCTGCTTGGCTTTCTATCGGTTGAAAATATAATATTCCAATTTAGCCATGATAAATCTTTCTCTATTGCGATTTGAACGGAAGACCCTCGTTATACATAAGTGTGTATATGGTTGCAAGCAGATCGCTTAAAGCTATCTTCCAGAATGGAGGGTACCCCCTTGAGGAGTGCGCCTACTTACTGATTTCTGAGCTGTGATGTCACCCATATTAGCGTTAACAACCCTTTTGCAGACGATTTGTTTAAGCAGCGTGAAAGGTGGTTCGTTTTGTCACAGACTTGAAAGAGCCCCAATGATTGCATCCGCTTTGACATAATTGTTCTTGCAGCTGGAGAATATTGTATATTCAGTGCACCTCTCAATGGTTTGAGTTAGCTTATGTCCTGTTTCCGGTTTCTGGCAATATGCCTCAGCTCTCTCCAACTCTTCCTCAACTGTTCTGCGCTACGTATTTTCCAGTCGACCCACTCTTCTGCCATCTTGAGTATGCGGATTCCATTGCATAACATATTTAGGAATTAAGCTGTCGGCTTTTCGAAAAGTATGTCCAACCACTGCCACATTCGTCGTTGAATGGTTTTGCCTATCGGTTCCTGACCCGTTCTAAGATGGCCGGAGAATCCTCAGTATGTTTTAAAGGCACCTATTAATGAACGTTTGCAGCTTTTTAGTGAATAGTAGACAGCATGGATTCAACATAGGAACGGAACAGTCGTACCTTGGTGTTTAAGCTGATAACATTTCTACGCCATATTTTGGACAACATTCCAAACGCAGACTTCACTTTGCCGATCATGCTCGGTTCCACCATCGGTCGAGACAATACTGCCAAGATATTGAAGGATCTTTACTTTCTCTACCAGTTGTCCAGCGATGCTAACTTGAAATGAGTTCGTTTCGAGGCTGATGATTTTGGGTTGGGCTGTGTTAATATTCAACCCCACGACGTTTGTCTCTCTCTCAACACCTGCTGTCATTTGGTAGATTTCCATAGTCCTATGTGATAATACACATACGTCGTCAGCGTAGTCAAGTTGTTTGAGTTAAGATGTAAGAGTCCATCGAATTCCTCCATTTCCCACCGATATGGCAGCGCGAAGCACATCGCTAATCAGCAGTAAAAATAATATTGGCGAAGGAACACAGCCTTGTCGAACCCCACTTTGGATATCAATTTCCTCTGACAGTCTTCCTCTGTGCAGGACGTGGAACCTTGACCCTTCATAAGTCGTCAATAAGAGCTATTAATTTCTCAGGGATATCTGTCCTGGACAAGGCAGTGCAGACAAATTCTCTGTTAACGCTGTCGAATGAAAGCCCTGCTCAGTGATGATCCGCAAAGTGTTGATGTGGGCGACACAGAGCGGAAGCCTCCTTTTTCCAGTTCTTTCTATTATTAGCTAAGAATTACTTCAGCTATTACTTTGGCTACTGCAGACATGACTGACCTGTGGTCCGTACAAATTCGTTGGAATTTATGTAATTGCGTGTTGTCTTGATCGCTGAATTATTCGGATTAAAGTCACCGTCGGCAGCGACACTAATCCGTTCTGGTATTACCAATTTTTACTCGCAAACACCTAGCTACAATCTACAAAGCATAAAACTTGAAAATAACTCGCATCTCTGGCAAGGAGCTCCTTTAGCATATTTTATGAAAAAACCAGCTTGCTTCAATATTTCCTGAAACTTACATCAAAGGTACAGAGTTTCAAAATGAACGCAGCTTATCACCTTGGTATGGTATATGAGGGTGAGCGGAAGGCTCTTCGGGCCCGTTGTGTTCCCCTCCTTTAATCCTCGAAACTGCAGGGATAGGCTTGCCTTGGGAGGTATGTTGGGAGGGATCTAGGGAAGGTGGAAACAATCATGGAGTTGACACTAGTGTACGTGTGGTCTGGCGAATCTTCCTGTTTCTTTGGTGAAGGCCAGGATGTCGCCGATTCCTTTGTCCTTGAGATGTTATAGGTCCGGTATCCACATGTCGCATTCTCGCTAGGGCTGGGCAATGGCATAGGAAGTGTTGGAGGTCCTCTTCTTCTTCCTCGCAGTTCCTACATGTTTCTGTGTCAGCGAGGCCCATTCTGTGCATTTGTTTGTTGAGGTTAATGTGTCCTGTGATAAGTCCCACCATCAGCCTCAATTGCTCTCTACTTGAACTTAAAGCCCTCCTCGTGAGCAGGTTGCTGGGTTTGCCCATCTTATCGCCTTAATGTCTATTCTTTTGAATCCACTCTTTAAGTCTCCTCTGTACCTTTTCCTCTTTCTCTCTATCATTTTGCTTTACTTACTTACTTAAGGTGGCGCTACAGTCCGGTGTGAACCTGGGCCTTAACCAACAAGCGTATCTAGCCAGCTCAATATTTAGCCAGCTGCCTCCAGTTCCCCACGCCAAGTTGGTGAAGGTCCTCTTCCACTTCCGTGTGCCACCTGAGTCGCGGTCTTTCTCTACTGCGCCGTCCCTTGGATGTGGATACGAAGATTTTTCTGTGCGTTACAAACTTCAAACTTTTTTGTTGTCTATTCCTAATATGCAGTTTAGCCGTTAGACATATCAACGTCTTCTCAATGAATTCAAATGCTTCACTCACCCAAACTTACACTTAATATTTTCCTCTAATTTCAGTTCCGCAATTTTAAAATCGTCTACCGCAGATACGCCGGTCTTTACTTCTGCATATGTGTCGACGTCAACGATAACAACCTGTGCTACCTTGAGGCAATACACAATTTTGTCGAAGTTCTAAACGAATACTTCCACAACGTCTGCGAGCTAGACCTAGTTTTCAATTTCTACAAAGTGTACACAGTCGTAGACGAGATGTTCTTGGCCGGCGAGATCCGGGAAACGTCGCAAACAAAAGTGCTCAAACAACTTCTCACACTAAACTCGTTAGAATAATGTGCAAGGCGAAACCAAAACCAGTTAAATAAAAATGTATCTCCCCTAAAGATTATAAACCCTTAAATTTTTTTTGATATTATCCTTTTTACAGTAAAGGGATGTATGTATCCCTTTACTGGTGCGGTTCGGTCGAATACCTAATTTTAATTTTATGAGCTAAAAGTATTTTGCGGACGATTCATAATGTTTTTAAAGAAGAAAAATTTAGCGCAAACGGCATTGCCAGTCATCAAATACTTAAAAAAAAAAGAAGGAATTTATTGTAATCTATTGTACATTCTTTGTTAATATGTATTCCTATACCTTATCTCAACAAATGAAGCAACCTAGATTAATATAATACACACAAGAGTTAAGTACATATAAATAATTTAAACAAAAACGTGTTTCATTGCATTTATACAGAAGAAGAGATTTATTAATAAGTTTTTGCTTGTGATGTAAAAAAAGAACAAAAATGCCATTGAGAGTGTACGTATACTTCAAACGATCATAATAAATAAATTATTCGCATTCCAAAGTAAGGAAGGGATTTTAAACTGAATTTGCTTTAACAGTCTGTCGGTCCAGTTCCATTATTACTGAAAAGCCACAAACAAACAGGCAAGAAAATCCAGTGAAGCCACTTTAACAGTAACCATCGAAACGATATTTTCATTTATGCCGTTAGATTTACACAAGCGCTTAGCGCTATATCCTGGCTAAAAAAAAACAAATATCAGTCCCAAGAACCTTAGAAGTCATCACAGACAAGAGCTGTGTCAATCGTTCAAATCAGAAGACTTTCGTTCATTTTAGAATTGGATAGAGACAGACAGATTGTATTGATTGTGTAGAGTGAATACGGCTGAACGATTTCGGTCAAATGGTTCATATTTTCTTTTTCATTCAATTTCTATTTCGTTCTTTCTTAACTGGTTAGTCGAAAGAACCGAATCGGTCATGCAAAAGTATTGACATTGTGAATGATTGATTTGTAGTTGTGTGAATGCAATCACCAATACTTTACTGTGAATGGGTCAAAAAGATCGAATCAATCGTGATCGACACAGCTCTATCATAGACCTCACACCTCCTCAAATGATAATAAAGCAGGGTGCCCCTGAAGCATTATTAACAATCGTTAAAGGGGCAGGAGCAGAGGACAAATATATCGGACTAAGGGAGCGTGACTCTCCTAGCAAGGCTTATCCCTTTTAGAAACATCAGCAAGAAGGAACAGACAACCGGATCTAACTAAATAAGTACACAGACGGCCGAAAAACATCTGATGGATCCGGAACGGGATTGTTTGAGCTCGGAACCAAACACTATGAGCCAATAGGGAAACTATGCAGTATCTTTCAGGCGAAAATCCACACTGGGATAGTATTGGACAGTAAGATTTCTATGAAAGCACTGAATGCGAAGTTGGTTTGGAAATGCGTTTGCGAAATCAACGTTTGGTACTAGACCACGTAGGTATTTCAAGCAACGAAGAAGCTAACAAACTAGCAAAGACAAAGACGGCTAGAAACGTCCTTCACAAATCCGGAAACCCTACGGCTTAGAAAAGCCACCCCACCATAAGACAAGATAAGAGATCTGAACACTGCCAGTGCGCTCGACCTGAATTGTTACGTAGCAAAATCTAAATGGTTTTAGGAGTAGACTTGGAGTCAACTCTAGCGTTCACAGTAGTATCAGAATGGATCTACTCTTGGTATAAGTGCAACTCTTTAAAGAAGCACACCAAACTGTCTATAACCAAGCTCTAATTATAAAGTCAATAAACTATAAGCCCTCCCCCTTTAACCTTGGTTCAGAAAAATTTTTCGCTAAATACTTTATCAAATCTCTTGCATCATCTTCGATAACCGATTATATTAAACAATCGACATTGTGTGCCTACCCAAACTGAATATCGATTCGTTGGCATCTCGCACTTATCACACACACACAAACAAACGCCAAACCCTGCTAATGTGTCAGAAAGCGAAAAAGACCACACAGAAAACAGAAAGGGAACACAACAGCGTTTTTTTTCCTACACCACTCGTCAGTAGTAGTCGCCATTGTTCTTTCCGAATCGAAAAAGAAAAAACACAATTTTCCAAATACTTGCTAGAAAAACGTCCAGAAAACACCTAAAAACGCAACCATCAAAAGCAGTGCTCTCGAACGTCCCTACGCAGCCTCGATTAAACTATAAAAACAGTGCGATTGTTTACGGGCTTGTGAAAAACAAGAGTGTCAGCAAATCAGTTAAAAGCAGAAGAAAAAAAAAGAACCCGTGTAATCAAAAAAACCCAGGAAATGTCGGCGATGAATCCGGAATAGTAAGTTTTTCCTCCTCACATATCCCTTGTTTGCTTTGATGACGAGTCTCTGGCGAGATGGTGCAGAACTCTGGTAGTTTTCCAAATCATTAGAAAGTTGACACCAAAATCCTACTTTTCCTTTGTCCAAGTTGCTGGTTTTGGAATTTTTTTTTTCTCCCTACTGCGCATTAATGAGACTGAAAATTCAATTCACATTCACACACAGTTCAATTTAGTTTCAAGGAAATCATTATATTTTTGCAAACTTTTCGTCATAATGATGAGTCACGTCACCACGCATAGAAAAATAGATGAAGAAAAAAGTCCGAAATGAAAGCGAATTTTGAGAAAATGTCAATTTCTTTGTTTTATCTTACTGCCACAGCCATGACAGAGTAATCACAAATCGCCCACAAAATAGAAAAAAGAAAAGAAATACGCAACTGACTGCGCTCGAGTTGCGTTGCCAACAAAGCTCAAACAATGGACCTTCGACGGGAGTTGTTGGTTTATTTATCTCCGATGCTTCGAGAGCGCACCTTTCCGCGAAAGAGGTGGATTTTATGCACTTGGTCACCGATGAATAAATAGTTGTGATAAAAATGGGCGTGATAAATCATCAGTTACCCCATTCCAGCCGTAAATCTAACCTAAAATGATATGTTGTCGTCATTCAGTCTCAGTTTGTGCCAGCCCCAGTACCAGTAGCTAAAATGACAACACAAACGTAGACTGTGGCGAATGGAAGGAGAAAAAATTAGTATTGTCGCGGAGATGAATTAAATTCGTGCACAATCGGCCGCTGTGTTGTTCGATTTTGGTGGTGGTTTCGAAAAGGTGCCTCTACTTGCAGCCGCCATTCAATCAATAATTGAAAATCCCCAGTTAGCTCGCATTCACAATGAGTTTATTAAAGTGATAAGTGCGAGTGCTGCTTGGCGATTAACGATGCAAAATTATGGTGCCTATCATCGCACTCATTGCATTCGAGCTAAGCTCGACATCATTCCCCCCAGCATTCACCTGTTTCGATGCTAAATTGTTTTTCTCTTGCGCTTGTATTGTTTTGTGTTGTCAAGTGTCAAATTCGTGTTTTCGACTTGAGATATTGTACTTGCGTTTGTTTGGTTAATGACTGGAATTTAATTACTCAGTATACGATCACCTTACATATCTGTGTGTCTTGATTGCGTGGTGTTTATTGTTCACCACCCGGCGAAAGGTTGCTCGTTTTTCTTCAAGCGACTTCATCACCTAACTTTCATTCAAAGAGATACGTATATGATTCAACTACGTGGCTACCATTGAGAAGGTTCACTAGTGCAATCCATTTTGCGAATCCCAATGACCAAAAAAAAAAAATTATATCCATGTCAGATTACTCATATTGACCGTTCTTATCAGGGCGACACAATGGCACGTCATTTTATTGTTATGGTTATTGTCTTGCTTTGACGGGAATAAGGGGAATATCATCTTTTCATACACAATATGGAAGTGGTTATAAAACTGCATTGTAGTCAGTGGAATTGATTGAGGGGAAGTGTCACGCACTATCGAATGAACTTGACTGCTGACTCCCCATGAGTTGTGTTTTTTGTCGCAGAAGAGCATACAATTCTTTGCTTGTTTTATGATTCAGAAAATTTCATGCTGGGCGACTTTTAGCTCCACTTTAATATATTTTTTCTGTCGGAAGGAATATGTCGTGTGTAGCAAATAAGCATTTTGCAACCAATTCAATAAAACTTAAACCAATGGCAATCGTTAATTTTTCAAGATGCCTGTAGTAAGCACAAACTCGGAAGCAATAACAGAAACAGTAAGAATTCTGTCGTTAACTTTGTAAGCAGCACGTCTGCTTTGAATGCTGTGTTGGTAATCAGCGCTTTTTAAATTATTAACTCTGATGCCAAGGCTATTTTTAAGTAAATCACAGAATATGGTTTATGTGTAGTGAAGATTTGCAACTGACTTAATGCACCCAGATAAAAAGCAATTACCACTCCGACTCTGACTTCCATCGCTTGTGGGGCATAGAACGCAGGCGTCCCTTGCGTGTAATCTCGTTCAGACTTCTTCAACTCATTTCCAAATGATACGATTCTTCTTCAAGTGTTCTGTGTCACATTTGCTTAGGGCGACGCATTTTCTTGTATCATTCATAAGGCTCTGCAGTATTGTGATGTCTGTATGCTCCTAAACCATTTTTTTTATAATACTATTTACGCGAAGATATCTGTTGACTGAGATTTGCAGCTGGGCATTGGTAGTGGTCTTCTAAGTATTGCATCACTATCGACTTATTGAGAGTCCCAATCAAATTAGAGCACGTTCCTGATGCCAGAGTTGGTAATTATACCGACAGTCTTTGAGTGAGCTATGGGACACAAACATACACATGTTTGTCTTTTGCTTTAAAGTAGAGTTTGCCTTAGTTACGATGACGTGTTTCGGTTAGGTAGTCACAGTGACAAAAAGTGTGTTCTGCTAATTTTTCGTTTTTCTTGTAAATGTTGCATATGTTGTCTTGTGCTATTCCCGTAGGCATCTTCTTATGTGCAGCACTAATTTACAGTAAAACGAGTCTACTAAAATACCCCAATTCTCAAAGGCATTGAATTGGAGAATTGGCTCTATGACACCCAGGAAATGGGGGCACAATAGATCTGTCTTGATAGCAATATTACTTACCTAGTTTCTCGCAACCATTCACGTTTTTTTTTTGATTCGCAGGTAGGTGTGAAAATCCTTAATGGATACTCCTTGGCCCGTGCCATGAGTGATGCCCGACTCCATGCTCTTGCATGTCTACGTGCTTAAAACACCTACTTCTTGCTCTGTCTCCTGGTTTGTCCCCTGCGGCACCGCCAGTCAAGGCATTCCTTCGCAGGGGCAGGTTTGACATTTCGTCGTCTCCTTCTCAACTGCCAGAGCTAGCAGTTTCTTGGTTTCTCGCTGCTCTTTTCTCTGTTCGCTGTTGTTGCATTATGCTTGTGATTACTTCACTTGCAGTCTCCCAGCCTTTGCGCGTTTCCAGCATTTATCTGATTAGGCCTCTTGGGGTCAATTGAGCTCCAATTTCTCTCAAGGATGGTTCTAGCACGCGTGTAGTTTTCGCACTCCATCGGCACATGCTCGGCGTTCTGGGGTTTCCCTTCACAGTGTTGGCAGAATGGGTCATCCACATGCTTGTACTTGTAAATGTACTCCCGAAAGCATCCATGTCCTGACAGGAATTGCGTTAGGTGGTAGTTTACCTCTCCGTGCTTTCTTCTAGTCCATTCATCAATGTTGGGGATCAGTTTATACGTCCATCGCCCCTTCGTTGTGATGTTCCACCTATTTTGCCATTCCGCTTTCATAGCCTCCAGGGCCGTTCGTCTGCCGTCGAGCTCGCCTTCGCGCAGTGCCGCAGTCTTTTTCGCTTCTAGATCGATAGGCATGCGGCCTGAGATTACACTTATAGCATCCGCGGACACAGTTCTAAAGGCGCAGCATACCCTTAGGGATGCAATCCTATGCGCCGATTTCATCCCTCTGATGTACGACTTATGGTGCGCCTCTGACGCACATATCGGGGCCGCATACAGGACTTGCTCACGGTCGTCAAAAGGTTTCTGACCGGCTGCCTTGGTCCTCCAATGTTTGGCATGAGCCTGCATAGCGCTGCTACTGCCCGAGAGGGCAACCATTCATGTTGTGCGTGTTATATTGTTCGCACAAATGGAAGGCTTCTACAATTAATTGCGCAGCTTGCTCCAATGCACTAATCATTAAGCCACAGCGACTACCAGTTGTATGAGTTTATGCGTTTTTTTTGTGGCTGGTAGTTGGGTTCCTTCAGTTTCCATCCAGTAGTGATGCATTTTATCTGGGATGATAAAGTTTGATGCAGCTTCTGTTCTGGCTAGCAAGTCCACCTTTTTATTTCCGTCATAATCTAGTCTGGCAAGGGCTGGACACTGACTCTTCCTCTTCTTCATCTCTGCAGAAGTCGTTACAGACTATGCTCAGTCTTTGAAGATGTCTGCTTAGGATAGCGTTCTGTAATGGCAATGTTTAGTTTTGTATGATTGTCTCTTCTTTACCGAATAAACGATTTCGATCTTTTAAGATCTTTAAGGTCGCTGAACTGCTGAACGAGCGGCGTGGATTCAAGCCCCAGCCTTGTCCACCGAACATTTTTCTCGGTACCACCTCTCAGGAGTATAATCTGTCATGAAAGAGCTTCCCAATTCGTCGTTCGGAGTCGGCAATAAATTGTAGGTTCCTTCCATTCGTGCGAAAGTGTAACACGTGAGAAGATAGGCCGTGGCTCATCCCGAGCTGTCGCGCTACCTTCTTCTTCACCATCTATGATTTGCTTTCGATACACCATCGATGTAACATTGGTCTCTTGACGAGATCAATATACCTACTACTGGTAGCCAGAGAGCCTTGTCTTGGCAGTTCACGGTTCCCCGAGATGTCGTTGTGATCTGGGACCTAGGAGAGTATGGCGTTTTGTTGTTTAACTATCTCGTTCTGACTGCTATAAACTATTTTTCATTATAATTGCGCTCTCTGAAGCCTGTGTTGTAGTTCTCTACTACATTGGTGTTGAGGATTTTTGCAAACAAAACTAGTTTAAAGCTGAATACAAGAATGAAGACTATGTGTACGAGCGCCAGTAGATCTATCGGCTTTTAATTAACATTTAAGGTTTAATTAAAGCGAGAAACGATTGTGATTTAGAGTATTAGTAGCATCATCTTTGTATTGTAGAAGATGCCAGGCTTGCATAACTACCAAATAGTTAAACAATCGAAATCGAACAGTTTTTACTTTTTGGAGTACGGAAATATTCACTTTCCCTTATCTTCATAGGATTCTTCTTTTATCAGAATATTTGCGTTTGGCGTATCCTAATTACGTTTTAATTGTAGGGCTGAACACGTGCCTTAAGTTGTATTGTATTGATGTCTGATTGTCTTGAACATTTGTTAGAAATTGTTGAATACCTAGGTACTTCTCTTTTGTACCGGAGGGTAACGCTGTCTAGGTGCAAAGGTGACCGTCATTGTAGGGCAGTTAAAGAACGGTCCTTTTATTATGCACAAATATTTCTTCTCGACCTTTTCGACACAATATAACTTTATATTCACAGTTTACCGATGAAAAGTGCAAAATATTCTAAGAAGGATTGAAATTTTCTACAGTTTTCTACCTGTTAAGAGACTAGAACAATTTCTAAAGCTGCGACTTTAAAATATCCTCTTATTGCTGTGGAGTTATTCTTCGAGATGTTTATTGTCCCTTTGTTGTCGACGTTTTACCTGCTTGATGTAAATTATCAAGATTTCCAAACACCGTGCACATTCTTATCTATTTTCTTTGCATTTCGGAGAAGAAGTAAGAACAAATGCTTCCGATCGCTATGAAATACGTACCTTTTCTTACTGTATTTGGTAATCTTATCTTTAACTTGATGTAAAGATTTCAGTTCGCGCTCAGGTTAATTGAAAACATTGTTACCTTGGCTGTTATGGGGCTCATACACGACACATACACAATTGCTTGATTGTGCATTCAGATTGATAATGTATTTACCAAGTCATTTATGTGCGAGAATTGTTGGTTTTTTTCTTGTTCAACACTCGGCCATGGACTGTATTAGGCGTGTTTTTTTTTTGAAACCTAGCTAGCCAGTCGTTCATTTAGACGATTCCCAGCCAACCAAACCCAGTCGATTTTTTATACCGTCACGTTGGTACGTGTGATTTCGTTCCTATGTCATCGACTGTCAAAGTATTCGGCATTAAACCTAATTTTTTTTTTAAATTTGTTGTGAAAACCATAATTTAGTTTTAGAGAATTTATTCAATGGATAATTTACAAAAAGAGGTATGATATCATAACATCTTCCATCTTCGTACTCAGACGTCGGTCAAATGTCAAGAGAACAGACCAATTTGGCAGTGATTCCAACAAAAAACATCGCTTTCGGCGCCCCCTGGCCATGGGATATCGTAGAATTCCTAGCCAGTTGGTTTTGACTGGGGATAAAATCAAGAGTTGTAGCCAGTTGGTTATTGTATTTGTTTTACGTATAAAATCTGACTTAGCTAGCAACTACTGGCTGGCTAGGTTTCAAAAAAACACGCCCATTGTTAGGAATAGGTGGAAGTGTCGGAGCATTTGAGTCTGTAGCAATAGCCAGGCGGCGTTTAAGGCTTTGCTTGAGCAACCTTTAACCAGAGGATGCAAGAACTCTCTGAATTCGGTCGCAAGTCTGAACTTCTTGACTCTTGTCTGGGATCTCTGGAAAAGAGATCTCCGGTTAGTTTGCTAGACCTGCGTTAGGTATTCCCGCGTCCTCTGTCAGGGCCTCTATTGACGATTGGGTTTCCTATAAACACAATTGTGTGTGACACGGCCCTCCAGGATGCGGGCTGACTCAACGAATGATCCCGAACGTCTATAAGAAATCAGCGGCATTCTTGCTGTCACTCAGCAGATGAGACTATTGGCGTTCTAACCTCGCTTTTGCCAAACATCTTAGTGTGTTAGGCTTAAGTGATACCGCTGTCTGCGGCGCCTGTGGAGAGGGCGACGATACTTCGGATCATTTCCCTTGCGATTGTTCTGCCTTTGCTCGGATCCGGTGGCATATTTTCGGTGCTGATGTGGTGGGGTGCTGCTACTGTAAGCTCCTCATCATTGAAGTGCCTTCTCGGTTTTCTTCGCAAGTTGAGGAAATTCCAGTAAAATGGGGGAAACAATTGGGTCCTCCTTTGTGGTAGTATGTACAATGAATCAGTTGCGTCTGAGTGCTCCAGTATAGCGTATCCAAACCCGACAAAAACAAAAAGAAAACTGAAAGTGAAAGAAAATCTGGATCTAAGCCCAGTTAGACTCGTGTCTTTTGTTTTGGAGCACCGGGAGCACAAACTACGGGCATATTAGAACAAAAGCCCTTAACATCTTCTAAATAGGCTCATCTCAGAATTCTTTTCAAATCAACTGAGTCGGCACTTAGTGACTCTTATTAAGGGGCGTTGTAAACTGGATGGCAGCCAATTCTTTCAGCGACTGTGGATTTTTTTTTCTGATGATCCAGTATTGCAAGAGGCGTACCATGCTCGCAATGTACCAAACAAAAAATTAGAAACAAGTGGATGCCAGCACGTTGATTTATCATCGCGACTTATTTCATTTTTGTTGTAATCCATCCAAAGGTTTACGAATAAATCACAGTGCGAAAACTGATACACACTTCCAAACCAAACAACCCAATCTTATCAAGTCAAACCTTAGAGTTCATTGACTGTGCATTGCATGAAAAGGAAAAACAGCAATGTAGAAGGGCGATCCAACGAAATATCTTTGCACACTGTTCCCTGCGGTAGATATCACTTACTTTTTTCAATTGTCGCTCTTGGTTCATGATCTTCCAATACATATTCTTCAATATATTCTCTGTAATGAATCGTGTACCATAACATAGAACAGGTAAACATGATTCCAAAGTCCGGACAGTGTCTCTAAAGTCTGAACTTGCAATTTTGCTAATGCAATGTTGTATATGGTGTATGTTCTCATGCACACATCTGTATATGCTCTCCCAATGTTTCTTTGTAAACTATTCAACATTGAAAAATCGAACCGACGATTTATCAAACTAACCCAGCACAGCTGTGACCAGTTCCCAGTTCTTGTCTGCCTCTTTTTTAATCCTTCAACAAAAAAAAGTAGGTCGACATTTTAATTGCAGTTCACTAGTAGAAAATGAATTTCCGATTCCGTCTGTATGCATGATGCATGTCCCTGCACCTTTCTTCTCCTTACCTTTGCCACATACATATCCATCTTAACCATCTATTTATTATTTCTTCCAGTGATTACCTCTTCAAATTGCTTTTAATTGGTGATTCTGGAGTGGGAAAATCATGCCTCTTGCTTCGTTTTGCCGTAAGTAACACAAGTTATTGTTTATTTTCCTTAAATAATCGTCTATGCCTTTATTGCAGGATGATACCTACACAGAGAGCTATATCAGCACAATCGGAGTGGACTTTGTAAATATTTATTTAATATTTATACAATTTATACTTTTGCTAATTTCTAATGTCTTTGTTGCTTACAGAAAATTAGGACAATTGAGTTGGACGGAAAGACTATTAAATTGCAAATCGTAAGTAAATATGGGTTTCCACTAAAAGGTTTCATTTTAAAAAATGTGATGTCACCTGTATTTGAATCCAGCGAAAACTGTACGATTATATGTGGAACACGATATCCTTGGCGGGCTACATTGATGGGTTAACAATTTTGTTTTGCGTTGTTGCCATCTAACGAACGAACTAAAACAAGTCGATACGATGCCTGCTCATCAAAGGCTACACGACCCTACTCAATTGCATTCACCACAAGTGTACAATTTGTCCCATTTTTCTTTCGACCAGACTCACAAAGCGGAATGAATCATATACCGGCGCACTAACGATTTGTTAAGTCGTTGGGACTGTGCGGTCGTAATAAAAAATGGGATTCGTTCCATTATTTGTCGCATATTGGCGCATCAGTTCATTGAATAGTGTGTTTGAGATTTTGCGACAACAAATCGCAAGTGAGTGTCTAGCAAAATGTTGCCAATAAAATCAGAAATGCGCGTTTAGTCAAAATCAAATCGACACTTGGCGAAGCGTTTGTCCAGGTATTAGAGACTTTACTTATTTTTGTGACGCTGCTTTGCTGCTAGGAGAATGGCCCCATCAACTTGATTTGCATCCATTGTTCTGCATCACATTTCAGCAATATTACGGTGCGCTTTAGCGTGAACGATTCTGATGCTGTCTTTAAGCGTTTGAGCACGTTGTCCAAACAAATCTGGCTCGAAAGTATAATCTGGCATTAAGGCTTTTCAATCCGTCTTTCAGAGTCGGCACTGAATGTTCCTTCATAAAAAAATATATCGCGCCATGAATGTTTGCTGTCGCTTCAATTAAATTAAAATTAAAAATGAAACCTTTTAACGGAAAACCCTTAACGTTAACAACACTGTGCTCTCAGTACTAACATCAAACGTTCTTCTTTAGTGGGATACTGCTGGTCAGGAAAGGTTTCGTACAATCACTTCGTCATATTATCGTGGCGCTCATGGTATTATTGTTGTGTACGATTGCACGGATCAAGAGTCATTCAATAATGTCAAACAATGGTTGGAGGAAATCGAGCGTTATGCATGCGAGAGTGTAAATAAATTGCTTGTAGGAAATAAGAGTGATTTGACCACCAAGAAGGTCGTTGAGCATACCACTGCTGCGGTAAGTTAAAAACACACAACCTCACAGATTTGAGAGACACTTATGACTTGTATATTTCAATTTCAGGAATATGCAAACCAATTAGGCATTCCATTCCTTGAGACATCAGCCAAGAGCGCAACTAATGTGGAACAGGCTTTCATGACAATGGCAGCTGAGATCAAAAATCGCGTCGGACCACCGTCAAGTGCTACCGAGCCGGCCAGTAAAGTTAAGATCGATCAAGGGCGTCCAGTGGAAACCACCAAGTCTGGCTGCTGCTGAATAATTTAATATTATAAAAACAGAACATAAATCAGAACTACACACACACACACACGTATAATAAAGAAAAAAAATTAAAATAAAAAGAAAATTTATTAAAAATCAAAAAAAAATACAACCATACAAAAAACATGTTAAACGCGCCGAAGATGACGAAGACGCCAGCGACAGGTTAAACGCGTCAGCCCTCCCTCCCCCCCAGAAGTGCATTCTCCTCTAAGTTGCACAACATTCATTCAGAAAACAATAGCATGGCAACGAGAGAAGAAGGAAGTTAAATAATTAAAATGAGAAGAAATTATATTTATGGCGTATCATTTAATCCACTTTAAAATTAGTTTAAAGTCGGACTAAAGTAATAATAAAGAATATGTTCACTTAATCTAATACCTATATACAAGAAAATATATATAAAAATTCGAAACCAACAACACAGCATCATTTAAGACGTCCTAGCGCTAATTTTTAACAGAAAAAAACAAAAAAAAAACGACTTGTCACCCTTACGTTGCAATCTACGCCGCATTGTTTGTTCGGATCGACTCTTTCTTCGTGTAAAACTTGCGCGCTTTTTTCTAAATGTTTCTTATTATATTCTAATATTCTATTTACTTCTTTTTTTTTTTATACATATAAATATTAATTTCTTAATTGTTTGAATGATTATTTTAATTTTTTTTTTTGTGTTGCAAATATTCTCGTAATATAAATATATTTTTTTATTTAAAAAAGAAAACAAACGAATCATACGGGAACAGAAGAAACAAGAAAAAAAAAACAATCTTAATTTAGCAATTGTTCTCTTTGTGTTGAAACGCGAAGAATGGCGAACAGAAAACAAGAAAATTAAACAATACCAACAACAAGAACATGAAAAGGAATATAAGACACTACTATAAATATTAATTTATTACATAAATTGAGAATTCGTAAAAAAAGAAAAGAAAATGAAATAAAAAAAAAAAGAAATCTTTAGTGAGAGTACATAGTATAAAAAGTGAGAAAGAAAAAAATTATGTTTTTAAGGGGAAATAAAAGTAATTTTTTTCTTTAATAAAATTTCGCTTTTTATTCGTTTCGTTGCGGAGGTGTTTGTGGGGTGACATCATCCGAGAATTCGCTCCGATGACTCGCGAAGGTGTTGGCATAGGTCAGTAATGTGGTTTTAGTGGCATCGTTTGTGCGATTATTCATTGTTTATTGTGTATAGCTGTAGTTAGATTTTCGATTGACTCAGTGTTGTGTGGAGAAAAGGGGAAGGAATATTTTTTTTCTTTCGTTTACTTAGTCAAAGTTGAGCTGGGTGCAGACCTTGATCTTACAATCTTAGATGTTTACATAATTCGATAATTGTAACTGGTTGTAAGCAGATTTCCGGTCATACCTATATCTTTTTAACATAAGTTGGGTTTTCACTCAACTTCTATAATATTTCTGTTGAAGGTGTATAAAAATAAGAAGAGTGGGTGAGATTAACTCCCCTATTACGAGTAGCGAGCCGCACGAAAAAGTTGGCGAATGTGACTATTTGGTATCATGGGTCGCGTTCGTCCATCTAGGCAAAGTGCTTCATATGCCTCCAATCGATTTCTATTGGTTGAGAGTGACAGAAGATGAAGCAATTTTTTTTTAGGTCGGGGAGGGCACTTTGGCACTAGGCACTTTGCCTAGGTCGACGAACGCGACCATGGTAAGAATATCAACGACGTTTAGTTCGCCTGAAACGTCAAACAATTGGCGAACATTCGCTAACCTTCTGTCAGAATCGGTCGAATCAAAATATTCGGTGAAAAGGAAGGTGAACTACCAGTCAGTACGTTTTTTGTTGTTTATTTGTAATATTTTTGTAACAAATTTTTCAAAAATATTCTTTAGAAAAGAGTACAACATTCAAATAAAAGTTTTGATCCTGGAAATTAAGTGATTTTTGTTATTTTCAAGCTTTGGAAAAATAAACAGATGTGGCGAAACTTGTTCAGCTGATGAGAGCGAAACCAGCATGGTTGGTATAGGAGCGTTTTGGTCTTCGAAACGAATCCAGAGTGTGCTCGCCGTTTTGGCACCATCTATCCAACACCAATTTCTGCTCTCTGCACAAAGTTTGGTGTATCGTGTATGGAACCAGGGGCCGAATTACCGCAATCGATAACGCGTGAGTGAGTTGCATTCGTGATCGAATGATCGATAAACTTCATTGGGAGCGGTAATGCCAAATCCTCACATTTCGATGACGAGTTACTCGTTAACGAGTGTGGTAATTCGGCCCCAGGTTATCAAGCTTTGAAGGATGTTCATGTTGTAGTCACACGCCGGAAATTAAATAAATTTATTTAAAAATCAGACTATTATAGAAATCGAAAAACTCACTGTCATCGCATTTAATTTACAATACCCCATACTAGCAGCGCATCTGAACCGAAGCAACATTTCCGATGTGTTTTCTATTCACGCATCCGATTATTCGAGGTAATCTAGTTGGTGCATGCCTTTTGCTTTTCTCTTTGAAGCAATTGCCTTGATCTAAACTGGAAAAATTTATGTTTTAAGCACTCCAGTTAGGACAATTTGGCTCAAAATAGACAAATGCATGATTATTGATCGAAAATGAGAGCCAAGGTGAATGTTCATTGGGAAATTCCAAGAGCTCACAAATGATCTACAATTTCCGAGGGATTAGAGCTCTCTCGGGTTCTATTTCTATTACTTTGTTGCCTGCATAATTATCCGCAAAATACAATTAAAATCGAATAAATTAGCTTTTTCACAGTTCACAACTGCCATTTCACTGTGTTTGGTTGGCAACATTTGTTTTCAAAAGGCGAATGAGATAGTTCGCCAACCTTAATATCTCGCTAGGGAGTTCGACTCGAGGCGAACGTTTGATTCGCTACTCGTAATAGGTAATTTCTTCCTTTGCTGGGTATGAGGGCAAAAGGGTAACGAAATTGCTGGTCCGCTAGCCGGAAGGTGTTCTTCGTCTGCCTAATTTCTGATTTTGGGTTCAAACTATAAACAGGTGCGAGAGCAGCATGTGGTTATCATATTGCGAATACTTTCAGCGAATTGGGACAGTTAAATAATCTATTAATCATTTTTGAATTTCATCTGGCTAGAGGTAGATGAAACTGATGAACACGTACTTTAACAGTGTGTGGCTCTGTGTAATACTCTAGTGCAAATGTTTATTTCGCAAGGTTTAACATATGCATCCAGAGAAGTTACTCTCACCTTATGTTGAACTAACGCTGTCTATTATGCTGTCAAAGATGCCAGTTAGCGACAGTCAGCGACAGCTCGGGATGAGCCAAGGCCTAGCTTCTCGGAACCACTCATGTTGTGCGTGTTACATTTTTCGCACGAATCGGAGGGACCTACGACTCCGACTCCGAACAAATTGAGAAGCTCTTTTATGACAGATTATACTCCCGACGAGAGGTGGTGCCGCGAAAATGTTCGGTATACCTGTCTGGGGCTTGAACCCACGCCGCTCGATCAGCGGTCCAACGCACTAACCACTGAGCCAGGGCGACCACTGCTGAGATAAGAGATACGAAAATAAAAATGCGATATCATGGATGATAAGCAGTGACTCGGCTGTTGTCACTACGCGATCAGCGCAGGATTGGAGGCGAATTGGTGCTTAATGCAGAGAGCCATTCATTGGCCTTGACCTTCTCCTGTTACATCTGTATAAGACATGCTGTTACTATACAGGGTCTACTCTACGAACACGGGCACGGTTAATCCATACCGGAGGACAGTACGACTTTGTAGAATATTATGGGTGAATTTAAAAACGTTAAAAAACTTGCAGTGTTGCGGAAGACCACGCTTAACAAGAATTTCCTGATCTTTCGCTTTTTGCTTTTCCTTCTTGATAATATTTACAGCGTCAAGAATTTTAAAGCCTTTCGCTTGAAGATCGTCTATAACGTCTTCTTAGTGCACGAAGGATGGAGTCCTCTTGCTATAACTTGCAATGGTCTTTCTGACTTATTTTCATAAGTGTACCATTGGAATACTCGGATACTCGGAATTAAGTTTCCGGGAAAATGCTCGGTAATCGTCCGAGTCATCGAAGCTTACTTTCCACATGTTATTGCGAAGTGAAGTGACCTTAAATTTCGAAGCCAACGTTCCTTTAAGGAGGCAATACAGCTTATTATAGTCCGTAATCCCGATAACGTTTATTGGAGGCGGGGGACTTAATTTTTTTGTCTCTTGCAGGCGCTTGTTTTCTTTTTGTGGCTCGATTTCGGGTGAAGAACCTGCCCTTCGTTTCTTGCTGGGTCTTTTTTTTTGAGACCCAAGCCGTTTCCCGCGTTAGCTCTTCTTGGTCCGTGTGATATACACGAATAGGTGAATAGGTTTAGGTTCCTCAGAGCCTTGTTTTTTTCCCGAAGTAAATCTACCTCTTTCCTAAGCTCTTGGTAGAGTAACTCCATTTCGTTAAGCTTCTTACGGAGTTCGTTGTTTTCCTCCTCAAAGCTTTTACATTTCGCTGAGTCCTGTTTATCGCGCGTTAGAGCTTCCGGCGGACTTCTTTTCCCGGAGACATTCGATCTTGGTGGTGTCGATCGAGATACCCTTGCACTTTTTGTGAAGGGGTTGCATAATTGCAATAAATGGCTCTCCCCAGAATCCATAGAGCCGACCTCCGAAGAGGGCGGATTTTCCAGTAAACCTGGAGTGCCACCAGGGGTATTACTTCTCTTTGTTTTGTTCATTGCATTATTTGTATACTTCGGTAAACGGAGGGGGGATTTTAGTCGCCTCTTACGACAGGCATGCCTACCTCGGGTATATTCTAACCCCTACCCGAATTCAATGAATGCAATCATAAAACTGAATTTATTGAAAGATTTTTAAAGAGTGCATTCCTAAATGAATGCATTCTTTTACAACCCTGGTTGTCGACAAGTGGTTAATTTTATTATTCCGGATTCCAATTTGTGTTAAGTTGCTTGTTAGGCCAGACGACCATTTCGAGTGAATTTTCAACAGTAGTCTTGTTTCACGATTATACATCTTTACCTGGTAAGGATCTCATATACATATCTTTCGTTTTCCAGTAGATGGAGCTGAGTTTAAGCTCATTTTTCTTCATGCTCCCCAAAAAATAGCTGGCGCGACAGCGCGGAATGAGACAAGGCCTAGATTATCACAATGATAGTACTTCGCCTGTCATAGGTTAATATTCATTCAGCTTCTGTCCTTATATGAACTTATTTAGTTTGAATAGGCGATGAGCAAAACAATCATGTTCTGCCTACAGTCTAACTCTAAATCATGCTACTTCCGGGTTTCTTGAGATCCATTAGTTTTATTATGCCAGTTCCATTTTTGCCCTTTTCCAAAATTCCTTAGATATAATGACGCCGCAGTTCGAGGTGGACCTGATCCTAAACGTACAAGCGTTTACAGGGAAAACGATTAAGCTACATTCAGCTTTACAAGCCAAGTTGCTTGCAGACGCAATCTTAGTCACGTGTCTTGTATAGAGTATCCTTAGTTAAGCTTCCCTCCAGTTTTCCAGTTTATCCAGGACAAGCTTTAAGAACTTCTTCTGGAATGCAATCGTGTCAATGTGATTGGTTAGTTTTCAGTTCCTTGATCGTTTTATTTATTTTTTGGATCGATGGAGAGTTTCAGTTAATTATATGCTGTGATGTTGCAGTTGGTGTATTAGTTTCAGGCATGGTTTGTACATATGATAGACATATTCGACCACTAATCTTGTTATTTCATGTTACAAACGTGAGTATTGAAACATTTTGAAAAATGTGTCTTTCTCGAAGTTTTCATTTACAGAGTTAACAAATTGTCAATTTGTTAGGATTACTTGTGACTAAAATCAGCGCATTGGACTTCATCGAAATATATAATCCTCCCACTCTTCATACAAAAAGTTTACACGTTTCTATTTCCTTAAGCGGATAATTTTTAAAAACAATGGAGCGTATCATAAAGAAACTTCGAAGTAATAGAATTTTATTGTCAAAGGTCGACTTATGCTCATAACAGTCGAAAATTCAATAAACTCACCCAATAAAGTGAGCCACAAATATGTCCATTATATCCTAACCCTTATTTACAAGTATCGATAAAAATTCATTCGAAAACAGCCGATTTCCAAAGTTTCCGCCTTCGACACCATTCATTTTGAATTGCCAAAGCTCTTCAAATTTATGAAAAAAAATGGAAATAATGTACTCAATAAAATCGAATTAACCCCTGGACTTCATTGAAATGAAATTCCATCCAGCTTAAGTTATGACCTCGTACCAAACGCGCGCCATCGATATCTCAATCGATTTACTCAGAATGTGTTTCTTTTCCCTTACAACGACCAAAATCGCACATACAGTCATTCATCACAGATTACGGTTAGAAAAACTCATCAGAGTGCGAAATAAAGTCCAAAAAACAAGGAAAGGAAATCGAAAATCAAAGATTGGAAAACCTACCCGATACCTTGGATTGAGTTCTTCGACCTGACAAAGTAATTAATTATCACACCACCACCCACCGACCGACTGACCCCTCCTGAGATGTAATTAAATCTGTCCAAACAAATTTAATACACTTCCTCCCCCCGCACTTAATGAGGAACATAATTACTCGCTACGATGGAAGTCATTAACAGGGACCATAGGCCTCTTTTTAAACCTCTAGATCCTGAGCGATGGCCTGTTAGTTATGAGGGCAGGGTTTGGACGTTCATTCCTCCGGGGTTTGAAAGGGTTGATACCTGCAACAGTGCAGCCTAAATGATTGAGATTCCTATTCTCCATACAATTAATATTCCCAATCGCTTTTAAGGCAATTCCCCGATGGAATCAGTGGTCAATTCAAAACGAAATTAGAACGACGTCGTTCCTTGCAATGGAATCAAACGATAAGAAATATTGGAGGGCAATAAAACTCAAACGTAGGAAGAGACACGAAGTCCTTGAATCGAATCGAAGACTATCGAAGAACAAAGACAATTTGAATTGATTCATTCCGAAGGAAAGTTCTAGTGGAGCGCAGGAGGCCGTTGAGATGTGGCCGATTGTACCCAGGGAGCAATATCTATGGGTCCTGCTGCGGTTAAATCCGGTCGTGATTTATTGTGGTATTAATTTGAGCAGTGTTGCTGTAACCTACGCGTTGTACGCTTTAAATTGATTCGAAATTGATTACCAGAATAGATTAGGGTCCTAAATCGTTAAGCAGCGAATTAATTGCATTATGTATTTAAAATTAATTAAGCTAATTTGGGGATTAAAATGCGGCTTAAAAGTGCTGTTCGCGGCAGGGATGAATCCTTTAAATGTTTGTTCGAAATGTTTAATGGGGAAGAGATACTCAAAACAAGGTCTGCTTAGCATTTGAGAGCAATCAATTGGGTTGAAGGACTGAAATACGAGTACCTACTACCTACTCCCTTTGCAACAATAAATCTTAAAGTATTTTCCCAAACGAAATTTATAATGTACATACATATGCCTTTTCTTTTGAGGTCCTTGAACTTTGGGTTATAATTTCTGAAAAGTGTTTATGCTATCTGACATGATTTATTCTTTATGAATTCGCTGCCACGAGAAATTCATACCGTTGACTACTTGGATATTCCGGTTAGTCAATAGGTTTGTTCACGTGATTAAGACGTTAGAACTCTTCCGATGGATGTTCCCGAAACCATAGATTCCTCCAACTCCAGCAAAAGATCACAAGGTCATACCGCACTGAGTAAGTCGCCGTGAATCAGTGGTTAGTGCGTTGGACTGCTGTGCAAACTGCGTGGGTTCAAGCCCCAGCCATGTCCACCGAACATTTTTTCATGGCACCACCTCTCATCGGGGAATGACAAGCCTCCGGGAGTATAATTTGTCATGAAAGAGCTTCTCAATTCCCTGTTCGGACCCGGCAATAAATTTTAGATCCCTTCGATTCCTGTAAAAAATGTAACACGCCCAACATGGATGTTTGCGAGAAGCTAAGTATGGGCTCATTTCGAACCGTCGCGGCAGTTATTTATTTATTATAAGAAAAATATTGACAACGCTGAATAAACACTCAAAAACGAGGGTTAAGACTACAAAATTGTAGCTCCATAAGGCCCCTCACATCAAACCTCGAACCGTCCTCTCATTGACGGCTAAATTTCAAAGCACTATCATCCAGTGGTATGCACTGACTGGGCCCACGACTGAGGTCGCAAAGTAAAACTATTATAGGGGATTAAATTCGGCCTAGGTCTCCAATGAGTAGACTTATGAGTTTAAGGCAGTGAACTCTGGGTCATTAGTACCTCGACTTGGAAGGTTGTGTGTGTTTTCACTTAACCCAGAAGCAGCAGAACAATTCTTCAGGCGGAATTAAAGGTGGCGTTTACATTTTCAGTTATGTCAAACTAAAGTGGAGCTCCAAAAAAGCTATTGGTAAGAAGAGGGGTCTGCAACCTCGAACCACACACTGACTTCACTTATCCGCCTATACTCATGTACGTACATATATATGGTGTGATCATCTGGTGGACGGCCCTAAACAAAGCCTTAAAAACCAGCATGTATATGCCTTGCAGTACCCCGTCTTGCATCGGTAAACAAGGTTACCGTAGCCTGGACCCATGAAGGCTTCGAGGGTAACGAACGGGCTGACTGCCTGGCAAGAAGAGGCGCTTGCCGCTCACTCGTTGGTCCCAAACCTTGTTTTGGGTTACCACCCAACAGTGCCTAGCCTACTCCAAGATAACACAATGAGATTAACAAACACGCCGACTACTGGGCCAACGTCCAGGGTCTTAGACAAGTGAAAAAGTTTATCAACCCAAGCCTATACAAGCTTGGCTTTACTTGATCTCACCAAAGACGAGTTAAGAATCTTAACGGGACAGTGGACAATATCGAACACCATCTGTCTTAAAAGTATCAGATATCGACATTTGCCGGCTCTGTGGAGAACAGAAAGAGACCCCTGAACATATTCTGTGCGTATGTCCAGGAGTCGCAAGGAAACGTTTTTCCCACTCGACGCGGGCCTCGGTTAACCCAGCAGAAATTCGAAATCGAACCTAAGGCTATACTGAGGTTTATCAAAAGTCTCAATATAACCTCTGGTTAAACCATATGGGCCACCACAATAGACCTCATAGGTCGCAGTGCGCATTTGGGACCCCTAGTACAGAATACAGAATCCAGTAAGCAAAAATTCTGGTAGCTTAGAGTCTGGTAGCGCTTAAAAGGACTCATCAGCATCGTAATCGGTGTTTATATCCCCCTTCGTCCGATTGGCCTTCGTTATGGGCCTTTTTTCAAATAAAAACGTCTGAAGCTAGTTTCCTTTCCAAATCACCAAACGTGCTATAAGATTATGGATGGAAGTACATTTTTAACCGAATTAGGCTAGGTCAGGTTAGTGGGCAGGCGAAAGGAAGAACCATTCGCCACATTCAGGTCAATTCAGACCCATCGGGGAAAGAGAGTGTCCCTTACCCGTAAGAACGCCACCAAATAGTTAGTTCCATACATATATAATATTAGTAGAACCTTATCAACTTACTGCGTCTGTGATACAAACCACCCTGTGGATCTGATGAATCTCATTATTTGGTCCACCGGTGTATCGGATAATTTTTCAATGTCCTCGAAAAAGTGCCGTGCGAGGAATTTATTTCTTAGATGGCAGATACTAGGACAGTTGCAAAAGGAGTGGGTTGTATCCTCATGGACCTCCTCATCGCCACACCCCCTACAAAGGTCTTCTTCTGTAGTACGATGCTTTTTCATATGATACTGCAGCGTATTGTGCCCTGTGATCACTCCAATAAGAGTGCTTAGGGATCTTCTGTCGACCTGCAGAAGTCTGTCGGTCCTAGCCTTAACGAATTTTGGCCATATCTTCCTTGTGGTTGCATAAGTGTTTAGAGAGGTCCATCTGTTGTTAGCCTTAAGGTTCTACTTCCTGCTTCAAACTTAAGTGTGCAAGGCGGGATGTTCACCGAAGTCTCGGCTTGTTCCGGGCTTGTTGCCGAGCCGTTTCTCGCCAATTCGTCAGCATTTTCATTTCCTGGTATTCCCTCATGTCCAGGGACCCAGCAGAGAGTCACTTAGTGCTGTGTTCCAAGAACCTTCTCGACAGCAGCTCACAAGCTTTGAGTTTATTTCGTTAGCAGAAATTGCTTTTATTGCTGCCTGGCTGTCAATGAAAAAGGTGATATCACCACGTGGTATTGCCCTCATTGCAGTCTCACGGGCGCTTCCGCTTGGAAATCACTGCTGTGGTCCGGAAGGCGGGCGGACTTGAAGATGCTCAGCGATACCTGCCCCCACGCCAGTTTTGGATCCATCGGTGTAGATAGCAATGGATTGAGCATTTGGCATTTGCCCATTTTTCCAATCCTCCCTGCGCGGATATATACTTAAAAATGGTTTTATGAAATCTAGACACGGTGCTATGTAGTCTTTTGTCGATACATTGCCTAGATACTTCTGTAGTGTTGCAGTATGACTTTTGCATTGGGTTTCCAACAGTCATACTATTGTAGCTTATTCGCAATGCACTGATGGCCGATGAGAGTCGTACAAAGATAGGAGTAGGTTGAGGATAGGCTCAAGTCCTGTTGTTGGTGTTGTTCTTATTGCACTGGTAGTTCCAATGCACGCCAGTCTTTGTACCTTCGTGATGGCCTTCAAGTTAATAATTTTGTCAACGGGTTGCCACCATACCAGGCCGCCGTAGCTCAGAATGGGTTTTATTATTGCAGTGTATTTACATCCACAGGATAATCTTCGGGTTAGGTCCCCAGGTTTTCCCGAATATCCTAATGCACGAGTAGAAGGCGATTGTGGCCTTCTTGACTCTTTCATTGATGTTCAGCTTCCAACTAAGCTTTTTTATCGAGCACGAGTCCCAGGTATTTGGCACTCTCGGAGATCTTGAGGGGGATACCCCCAACTGAAGGTATTTAACCAAGTTACACCTAAGAGAATTTGTAGACCAATAGACTGTACTTTAAAAAAAAAAAATTTTTTTTAAACTTTGCATTCGTTTCGCATAATCCTAAGATAGAGCGTTTCGTTTTCTGTAGCCGCTTCCTTCCACATAGAAAACCGTCATCTTAAGAGTTCTACTTGAACTTGATTATAAAAGACTTTGCCGAGATTGCTTTGAATAAATTGCCACATGCTGCTCAGATCTAAAACATTTCAGTAGATTTGTGGCACGTGCGAATCAATCAATCTAACAGTATTATAACCTGCCACGAGTGCACTAAATCAGAGCAAGGTGGCGTACAGTTTTCCCTGTTGGAAGCACACAAGGAACGTTTGAAAATCCTCCAATTTGAGCGCACAGGTGTGTGAGAAGTAAACCAATAAACAATTTATCAACAAGATAAACATTTCTTTATGGTAATTGGCTTAAAAAAAAAAAGAAAGATTCTGCATGCTGAACAGATAAACTTTATTTGGTTTCCCAAAAATACGTTCCAACAAATAGAGAACTTATTCGAAAGAAGTCCATAACTCATCTCTTTGATGTGATGCTCAATTTGGGTTAATTACACTTTTAATTGAGTGTCAAAGAATGCGTCAAAGTATCTATCCCAATCGCAACTATAAATATCTATTGATGCCCTTCCGAGACAAGGTAAGTGGGTATCTGGGTGGGTATCATAAAATCCATTCATTGAATCAATATATGCCGATAGATCTGTTTTTCCATGCCAGTCAGTGTTGTGCGAATGAGTTATGGAGTACGATCATAAATTAAGACGGGGGAAAAGAAAAAAACGATAGAAGTGTTTACGCGCTTTGCATACGCGAGCTTGTTTGTTTTATTAGCATTAATTGAAATATTTCGTGACAGTCGTGGGGTTTGTTGTTATTGTCTAAGCAATTCGGAGGAATTTCAAGACAAGAGGTCATGAGTGGAGTCGGAGGTGGAGGAATTCATATTTTTCGACAAGTCTGCAAGTTTTTTTCTGCTAGGGTGTCGGAAATTGATCGGAGTTTAGGAATAACAATCGAGTTATTACTGTGACGGACAATTTCACGTGAACGAAAGAGAAGTCCCACTTGAAAGAGTTACATAACATGGGGAAACAGTTCAATTAAAGAGCAGTGGAGCGGAAATGAATTTTTATTATGGGAAGGCTATCGGTATTGACGAAACCGATATGGCAATGACTTGTAGCTCGAGAAGTTTATTTTTATCCACTTATTGTCCTCTTACACGAAGCTATTTTTGGGGAAGAATGTCCTTGAGCTTAAATTTTCAAGGAGAACTCTTCAACCCTGCCTTTAAATGTTGATTTTTCAAAATCAAGAAAGTTAATACTGGACACTAGATGTTATAAGAAATCTTAAGGATTTGCTGCCGATAGTCATTTTTCTTATTTCTAGCTACATATGTACTTAGTTCACTAGTTGAGTCCCATTTTGAGAGCTTCTCAGGGTGCTTAATTTTTATATGTCTGGTAACAAAGCCACAGAAGCAATTGGCCGTTAAATTATAGATTCTTAGACCCGATTAGCGAAGTCATGGACAATTGAATTGTCCTTCTAGCTGGAATTTCAAAGAATATTAACTCTTCTAATGCAGTGATTTGTACCTGACCTTCAAAGAACAAGCGTCTCCGGCCAATTTAAGCGTTAGCTAGCTGCCCTTCCATTTCGCACGCCAAGTTGGTTGAATTCTCTTTTTATTTGCGTACTCCAGATCAGTTGCGCTCTTCCTCAGGAGTAGATAAAATGATTTTTCTACTGATGTGTTGATGTATATCCGCTGTCGTAGGTTAAGTTATGTGAGATAGGTGTCCCCTAGGGGACTCACAGATTCTCAAGGCCCGTTGTGACACCTACAGAATTCCTTCTGAGAAAGAGAAGGAATTGTACACGTTAAACTCTTTTGAGTTGCTGATGAACGATAGGAGCTTACGAATGGGGTTTGGCTTAAGTCACTATTGTCGTTGAAATGATATTGACCGAGAAGTCTTCTTCTGCTGCGAGAAAGTGCCGGATAATGACAGAGGAGGTGCTTTGTGGTTTCCTCTTTCTCCTCATCTTTGTAGCTTCTACAAAAGTCATTTGAAGATAGCCCCTAGTCTCCTGGCGTGCTGTCCTATGAGACAATGGCCTGTAATAACGCCATTGATTGTGCGAATTTGTGTTTTGTTGAGAGTAATTAGCTCCCTTGACTTTTGGTCATCTATTTCAGGCCAGATAAGACTTGTGGTTTTCCCACTGTATTGTTTGGTATACTCATACCTCTGGTGTCAGAGGAGACCTCTAGAGTGGTCCCAGATTTGGCACATTCGTTAGCTTTGCAGTTACTAGGTGTGTCCGGGCACCCAGCAGAGGTGAATAATTAATTGTTCTGTCATCTCGTTAAAAGATGATAAGCAATCGAGGACTGTTCGGGAGTTGATAGTGACCGCTGTCTTAGTGTTGAGATATTTGTATTGTATGTGGACTTATGATTATGCCGATCACGCTAAACAGCCCATACAGTTCGCCCTAGTATCTCCTCTTCTACTCACCTTATATACTGACAAAACCAAAGAAAATCTGTCAAAACAACAGAGGGCAACCTCATTCAATTTTGACATAGTCTATGTTTTTATCGTGTAATAGAGGTTCGGTGTAAAATCGCATTTATTTCCAAAAGCATCCTCAGACTGTTGTCTTCCAGGTGCCGGAGGTGATTGATTTGGAGACTCGGGCATTCGCAGAGCAAGTATTTGTTATTTTCATAGTTGAAGTTGCCTAGTGTATTGATGTCTAGTCTAGCAGCCATTGCACCTATCGTACAATGTTCTTTCAGTTCACCTCTAAAGATACTAGTTCCTTTTTCCTCCATTGCCAGCAGGTTCAGTATTGGCTATAATCTGATAGGTATAATGTATTTACCTCTAAAGGACGATGCGGTAGGGTTAATTCGCTTATTTAAAGGTCAAGGGTAGCCCTATTTACTCCTCTCATTTAATAATGCACCCAAGGTTTTTTTTCGTTAGTATTGCCTTTATCGCATTATGCGGTCAAGAATCTCATTGTTGGAAGTACCCTTTATACATACTACTAGCTGATACCCGCGACTACGTTCGCGTGGAAGACGTGTTATTATACCCTATATCCTTCCCCAGGATTCAAGACATTGATGAGTAGGTATAGACTCTCAATACTTAATATTAATTCTTTAAGGCGTCCATATACACATCATTCTTGTTTATTTTTCTGGCCCGAGGACGACCAGGCTGTCAGGTGAATTGGATCTGAGCGCGCTATGGGAGAAACAGACACTCCTCAGATCCACATTATCTGTTTTCAAACTCTGTCTTATTAATGTTCATTGTGTATCAAACCTCAACAGAAAATTGCAGACGTTTGAACTCAAAAAGTTAGTCAGATGGGATCAGAGAAGAAGTCACGTTGAAGATGGACATGAATGTATGTTAAATCTAAACGACAGAACTTTGATTTAAGGCTATCAGATGGATGACTTAAGACAGACCTTCACTTTATTTGCCGTGTCCCCCGTGTCACAACAGGCTGCTTGGTTTGTCTGAAGCCACCAGCCAAAAGCACTGTCGGAGCATCCTGTTATTATTCTCAATACCTTTCTTTGAGCCATGGTACACTCATCCCACACTATAATTTTGGCTTTCCAAAGCACCCTGTAGAAGCTGAATTTTGAAATGTCCATCCTTACTCCTTGTATACATTAGAAAAGAGGTTCCCTCTGTGCAAAATTTCAGCTTTCTAGGTCCAAAGGTTTGGGCTGGGCTTTGATGAGTCAGTGTTCGTAAGAACTCATATTCTAAGGAAATTGACAAAAAAACATTATTTTAAAGAAAGTGCCGCTAAAAAGTAGGCGTGGCTATTCATAACGTAAGGATTATTTGTAAAGTAAATAAAAGTTTTTTCGAGTTCCTTGAAAAATACTCAAAAAGTGAGTTTTTCGAAAAATGAGAGTAGAAAGATTTAAAAAATGTTTAGTCTATGTTCATTCCCTAGGTTTAAGCTATCTCTGTACCAAATTTCATCGAAATTGGTTTAGCGGTTTAGCCGTGAAAACGTAGCAGACAGAGACACTTTCGCATTTATATAATTAGTAAGTAAAGTATGGATTGCACACTGCGCTGTCTCACAAGATTTTATGTATTGATAGACTTGTGCCACAACAGAGAAGGGATGCAATCGTAAACCATATTTGCCCAAATGCAGCTTAACCAGCTTTCTCATGCTTTGAGCACAAGCGGAGTCGAACTTATTGGTCCGAAGCTGCTGGTGACTAATTTTGCTGATATATCCGATTAGTCTCTCATATCTCTGTGGTCAAATCGTGCCTAAGGTAAGTTAATTTCGTTGGCCGAATATTTTTTCAAGTTCCTTAGCATTTATTGTTTGTTACAGTTTTAAAAGAATCAGACAGACTGTCGTACTGCTGGCTCTTAGCACTCGGGCCTATCGACTATTGCTCCTTCGTTGACAACAGCCTCGGTTCCCTTACCGCCACCATCACCGTGCAACTTCAAGAGCCTGGAGAGATCAAAACACGGCTTCTTCAATACCTCCACTTTGCGAATGTAAGCATCGTGCAAAGGGTCGATGACCTGGCACATCGATGTCCTTAGCAATAGAATCGGAAGACAGATGTACCAACATCGCGTGTGATGATTTCAGTCACCTTAAAGCGGAACTTCCTGACCTGAGATTGCTGAGCGTAGCATGTTTTACGTTGCGATATCTGGTCCTTGGAAGTGAAACCAATGCAGAATTAACGCAGCAAGTAGCCATCGGTGGTCTTAACATTCACATTAGCCTCGATGAGGGTTTGCCATTTCTTTATCATTGACCGGTTGTTAGTGTTATCAGCCATTGTCCAAAATTTTCTTTCATTAACTGTTATGTCTTATGCTTAGGGTAAATAAATGAAGCGACAGCTCGAGGTGAGCCAAGGCCTTGCTTCTCGCAACCATTCATGTTGTGCATGTATTGTTCGCACGAATGGAAGAGACCTTCAATTTGTTGCTGACTTTGAACGGCGAATTGAGAAGCTGTTTCATGAGAAATTATACTCCCGGAGGTTTGTCATTCTCCGAGGAGGGGACATGGCTGAAACTTGATGCGCTATCGGGAGGATTGGTATATGACTGACTAACAACTTATATGTTAATCTTGAGAGGCTCTTTCACGTTTCTTAGCAAATCAACTACTTAAATCCGCGGTAACTTCATGGAATTGCTAGTGAGAACAGTTCTTGGAAAACTTTAGCAATGGCTGGAATTTTATCTTAGAACACAGAGCCTTGGTTTTGAGCTTTTATTGACCAGGCAATGATGGATTCGTCCGAATAGACTCATGACCTTATATCTTCATTTATGCCTTCTAATGGTTTCTAATGGTTTTAAAGCAACACGCTTAACTAGCTATTGAACCCCAAGCTAGCAATTATTACAGTGATTGTCAAATGAAAGGTCTGTATACCGCATTCGATGAAAGAAGGTTAACAACTTCTGGCAGTCAATCGTTTAATGATTTTCTCATACAATGGAGGGTACATAGTTCTTATCTTCATAACTAAGAGGGGTTTCTACTGTCACGGCGAGGATGTACATTCATATGTATAATATCTGAGCTTACTCTTTGTTTTGTTTAGCAATTTACCAAACTTGTCTCTTGCAAACTTATCAATATGTAATCGTTTCAAAATACTTACTACTTCAAATCAGCTTCATCTGCAACTCATTGGACACCGTTTAATAACCTGTAAAGTTTCTCAATCGGACAATAAAAAACCCGACAGTGGTTTTGCACACTCATTCTTGATTTTTATTGACAAAAGTACACTGGAGCTAAAAAAATGTGCATTTATTGTAATTCCAAACGTCTTCCACAAATGCAAACCTTGTCCATTCTAACGAATGCATCTACAAATGTTCGTAAAATATATGTAATTTGAATTTATTGATATAAGCTCCACGCTTCCTTCGTTTTAGTTACGCTCTCAGTCTTAGATATACGGTTCCTCACACGCCTTGATACGTGTTCCAAAAGTTAATCGCCACTCAAATATTGATTCAATGTAAAACGAAAAGAAAATATTATTACAATCCCGGTCTCCAGCTGCGAATGGAGTACTATTACTATCCACTTATTGTTGATGGTGCTCCTTGCGACAGCAACGATCCGTAATCGCCTTCTGTAGTAAAAATGGTGCCACACAAGCATTTCGAACACTGTAACTGGCATCGTATGTAGATTGGGTGTTTGCATTCTGCTCTTCAAACTCCTCCAGTTCCTCGATATCGTCGAAACTTTTTTGCCTCCTCGACGCCTTCTTCTTGGTGACACTTGTTTCCTCGGTGGAATTTATTTGAATTCCACTACTCACGCTGTCTCGGCCGGGCTCCGCATCGCCCACGCCTCCTCCCAGCGATTCGCTAACACTATCAGCTCGCGATCGTACACTACTGCCTCGCACTACTTCTCGCCGCATACTCGAACTGGATGTGCTGAGATTCGTTGAATTCGTCCGGAAAGTGCCTTTTCGCATGCCATCCATTGACTGGAGTGCCACTCTCCTGCCACTGTCACAGCCGAGCAATCGCAGGAACCCATCGCGAAATTTCGATGACATCAGATTGTAGAGAATCGGATTCAGCGCCGAATTCAAGTACAACATAATTCGGCAGAAGTATAAGAGATTGTAATAGCCATCGATCCCCAGGGCGATGATGCTCTCCGATGGCATCAGGATAATCCAGAGTGTGAAGGCGCGAAACGGCAACAAACACAGGAAGAAGCTCAGCACAACGGCGACGAGCATGAAAATAACTTGTTTGCGGTACTTCAGGATGTTGCTTCGGTGCGGGTGATGGTTCTGTGGACACATCACTGGGGGTGGCTGATGACGTTGATGCTGATGCTGGGATATTATTCCGGGATTGCCCATAAGATTCCAGGCAATAATCGTATACAGTACTAGGAGGATGACAAAGGGGAGCAGGAAGAACAGCGAAATACTTCCGATGAAATAGAATGCCGTCCAAAAGGTGTCGGCTGGGGTGAGGCACACAGCGACTTCGGAACCATCAATGTATGTCTCCATCTGGTAGGAGGCTATTAGCAATATTGGGCTGCTTGCAAAATTTATTTTGTTTTTTTTATAATTTAGTTGAACAATGGGTGGGAAATATAGTTTTGTACACTCTTCGCAAAATAAAGGGGGACAGACTTTGAATGTTTAAAAAATTATAAATGGAGGTGGATAAGTTGGTTTTGTGCCATTTGAATATGAAGTTGTGCTGTTGATAACTTAAGTCTCTTTGACAACACAGATGTTCTGTTTTGCTCTGTAGGCAATTTGAAGTACTTCAGTGAAGAACAGTAGTACAAGATTGCAGATCGAGTTCGTCAAGGCTTAGTCCCAGCTCTCAAGTCCTTTAATAAACGAAATACGTCTCCTGTAGTGGAATTTAATGTATTACGGCGCAATATTGAGCACTTCTGAGACATTGGCGTAGTTGTTGTAGTTTAATTACTGGAGGGGATGTTGCAAATCAACAACAACACTATCGGGCTAAAGCTAGCCTCATCAAAACACGGGTCTGTCACGATCCCTGACGAATCTTCAAAATCTTGGCAAACATTAATCTGTCTTAAAGTAGTGGAACTTTGTCTCTTTATCAGTGAAAATGGAACTTTAATGATTACAGTATTAGAGCATCGAATAGCATCCAAAGTAGCCTTTAAATATCCTGTCAAAATGACAGATGTAAAGCTGATGAGTAAATAATACAGTGAAAACGTGGCTAGCAAGGTAATCTATGCAGAGAAATCGGTTTTGAGGTCCAGCATTATGTAGACTCCTTAAGTCAAATTCACAAAGTCCGTAGCTCTCTTTGGATTCAAAACTTGAAAGAAAGAAATCTTATCAATTAACGCATAAGGAACTATTCGCTCCTCTTCATCTTCTCCTTTTGTCCTTGCATCTTCTTCTTGGAGAGTTTCTTCGTGGCTGGCTTGTGTTCGGGTGCTTTAGCGACCTCTCCGTGAGGATAACCTCAACGTGACAGGTCGACGAGGGGTTATAAAGTTTTATACGACTGTGAGCACGATATGTGCGACGACGCAGACATTAAGCACTTGAATGTGGTCAATGACCAGACAATCTACGTCGAGTCCTTTGAAATCGGCATTGGCTTCGGCATTGGGCAACAAATGCAGAGGGAATTCTGCGGGTTTCTTGTTTTGCTTAAGCACAACGACCAAGACCACCGTTGAAGCGACGGAATGGAACTCTTTTTTCTCGATCACAGCCTTTAGGAAACGCTGAATACGACGTAGCGGCATGCGTTTGATGGACTAAGAAGTCTCGTGGGTGTTCTTGAAGTGGAGTCGTAGATTTGGGGCCCGAGCCTTGCATGACTTGGAGGCATTCTCTGGCTCACGCGAGTATCGTCCCATTTTGATTAATTTTTTCTTCTTAGTGGATTAAACCGGAAAAAAAGAATAAGCCGGGCTACCTTTTTGTTACTTGCAGTAAAGATTGCATATAAACGACCCGGAATGTTTTCTAAATGGTCTGGGAGAAGTTGATGTTCTCGACAACAGAAGTTGCCGGCCAACTTATTCACAGATTCCTTGACTATAACTTTTTGCTGGTCAAGAACAAAACCCACTTTGACTTTGTTGTGTTTGTCTAACTCTAACCAGGCATGCAATCGAAAACCAAAATCAAACGTTTATCACATTTTCCTACCTTACTTTATGCATCTGCATAACGAGTGCCTTGAGAACAACCCCCACTGTGCAATGGAGGTAATGCTCCATCTACTTAATGTTGATATATTTGGGAAGCTAATGGCAGCCAAAGCAGCATTAGGACTCAGAGAATCCTCCCAGCTGATCAGTACAGCAACGGGTCACTCTAGGATCATCAAATAATATTATTTCTAGTGAAATGGACTACGTTGTCCCCCATATTGACTTCAACATCATGTACAAAACTCTGATTCCTAGCAGAAACTCTTGGGAGTCTGGTTTGAGCGATTCCGCGCTAGAAATATTCATAGATGTATCTTAGACAGCGGGGGTTACGGAGTCTTCTCCAACGCACCTGGCTTAGCCATTACCACGCGACTGCCAGGTCGTGTTTTTCAATTGGAAATTACGACAGTCTGTGAAGCTGCAGCTTGGCTTTCAATTAACGTGATTGATTCTAGCTCTATTGTACTACACATAGAAAGTCGGGCAGCTATTAAAGCTTTGGAATCGCCGACAATACGATCAAGGTTGGAATACCAATGCCGCAGATCTCCTAACGAGATTGCAGACACGTGCGAATTAACCCTGCGTTGAGTCCCAGGACACAGAGACGTTCCAGGTAACTGCAGAGTGGACGAGCTGGCAAAAGAAGGTGCAGGACGGCATCTCTTCGAAAACCTGGAGGAACCACCTGCGCCTTTCGAATCAATCAAATTAATCCTTGACGCAGATGCCAAGAAACTGGAAACCATGGGTGGAACTACATAAGCACTTGTCTCTTGTCAAAACAAATCTGGCCTAACCTGGGTTTAAAAAAGACGGGGGGATTTGTATCCACAAACCGGAAAAACGTTCACTAATAGGGGTCCTCACCGGACATTGCTTGAAAGGCACTCAGACTGAGGCTCTCCTCCAATGATTGCTGTAGAAGCTGTAGAGATGAGGAGAAGGAAGAAACTACAACCCACCTACTGTGTACATGGCCTGCTCTTGTGATGCTAAGAAGGAAAACCCTCGTGGAGTACTTCTACAACGATCTTAACGATCTAGCCGAACTCGACATCAAGAGAAGAAACCTCATCTCTGGGACGAAATGGTTCAACTCTTAGGGTAAATACCGTTACGGTTGCCCATCTCGATGTAATTTGTGTTCATCGTGGTATCAAAATGAGCCAATCTGGTCTAAGTGTATCCGCGTATGAGAGTGAGCAGCCACCTAATCATTGCATGAGTAGGATATAAAGATCAAATAAAATGTATGTCCAATGATCCTTTCAAAAACAAAACTCCTACCTTCACCAGTTTCTCCGTCAAATTAAATTATCGTCCAGAGGTTATTCTGTCCCATATTATTGTGCGAAGAGTGTACTTCAACACGCTAAATATAACAAATCATTTTACGATTCTATTAATCAAAACTGTACAAAAGAAACCAAAAAATCCACTCTACAAAACTTTATTAGCGTTAGTTTTTATGTTGTATTTACAAATTTGTTTTTTTTATTATAGATTCACTACGACTACTTTTTTCATGCACTCACATCATTCGTCTCTACAATAGCGTTTAGGTTTGTATCGTTTTTAATTTTTATACTTTAGTTTTCAAAAATGACTTTGTAGAAACTGCAATATGTACATGTGCAGAATAAGCAGTAGAAGAGTTTTATTTACAATAAAATGGCCAAAAATGTACGACCGTCATTTGGAAGGAATTGAAAAAAGGACCTCCACAAGTTGTTACTAAGAAAAGAATCATGACATCCCACACTGGACCAACTATAACGACTCTCATCAGAGGCTTTTCTAAATTTCATTTCACAAGAAATTAACCTTCCTCCTGTAGTCACACACCACACACTTACGTTTTATGTCTTGTTCGACATCCTGGATGGATGTGCAATAAATAACGAGAACGTGTGGCGTTCCGTCCTTCCTTAGATTTTTATATCGCCCATCATTGAATTCTATTGACATTATTGAAGCCGATGTATACATATCCTTAATGTCCTTCTGTTTAGATGGGATAAACCACAGATTAGGTATACACAAAAATACGTACACTGAATGGGAATTTTAATTACTTTTTAATTAAACCCATACCCTGGGCACAGTAAATATCGATGATTCCCCACTCGTGGCATGTCATCGTGAATTAGGGAAACTCCAAATTGATATCCTTTTAATTAGATTTTTGTACCATGCTGATTACTTTGCTTTTATGACAGGGAGACCGGCCGGTTTTTTGCAGACCTACTTCCGGTTGACTGCTGCCTTGTTTGTCTTTCACGATTAGCAGGATGAGGCATTCATTTTTTAAATCAATTACGTACCGCGAACGCACTGAGGCACAAAATGTTTTTTTTAATTTTCGAAAGTACATAGTACAGTACTGTTTAATGTAATGTTTAGTCAAGAAAATAAATCAATAGAGTCCTGCAGTTCTATTCAATTAAGATCAAAAAGCGAAACAATTATTGAAAATTCTTCAAAGACAAGACAACACAATCGTCCTGTCTGCAGTGTGAAGATAACTTTTCAATAATGTCAACCGCTTAGAAAAGGGTTTTTTTATTTCAGTATCTGTATCCTTACACAAGTCGTCCTTCCTTTGAAAACAAAGAGAAATGTGTTTAAGTGCATTTCAAAGGAAGCATGTCATGTGTTAAATTTCTAGTCAGCTGGCGATACCAATTCTCTTTTTAATGCAATTGTTGATGGAAGGATGCTTCTTGTGCTTTGAAATAATTGAATTTCCTCGACATAATTGTGAAGTGCATTGATTTGAAATAAAGTATACATAGATTGGTAGTGGGAAATGAAGAGTGTTTTGTTGGTCGTTAGTTGGAATGAGGGATACGACTTAATGGAGCGAAATGGGAATTCAATTTCGTCAACTGATGGGAGAAATCAATGGGGGAAAACTGCATTAAAATATAACAAGGCACAGCTAAGGGAGTCAGGGACGTCAATACAGCTCTGTGCAATTAAAAATGGGGCGGGTTCTTGTGTCGATTGCCAGAAGGCGTTGTTAATGGATTTATGGATTTTTTTTTTCTGGAGTAAAACTACTTGTTGCTGGCAAAGAGCTACCTTACATTCACATCCTTTCACAATTGAAGAAATTTCAAACTTAGGACATTGCAATGTTCCGTTTTTAGCGCAAAGTGAAGGCGATTTTCGAGAATAGGAATAGAACGAAAATGAGTTGCACTTAAATCGCTTATACATATCTTCTACATATCGCAAAGTATTAAATAATAATTTAGTGAGGACCGTATAGCGTCCAATTTCAAACTTTCTGCTACCGGTCGCTGTTTCAAGAGAGATATTCCTGCATGCATGGTTGGTTGGTTGGTTTAGTGGGTGTCCTAAAGACTTACTTAGACCTCAAGCGGGTCCATTGTACCCATAAAAAGTGTACTCATGGGAGTCAAACCAAGGGATAGGATTGGCTTATCCGGAAACCACCCAGAAGGGGATATAAATCTCAGGAGTTTCCTAAAATCAGCGATATTAAGGTCCTCCAGTCCATGGAAGAAGACACTACCAAAAGTACGCAATATTCTGGTGGCCAATGCGGGGCATTCACATAGCAGGTGTCGGACGGATTCTATTTCCTCTTCGTCCCTGCAACCTCTGCAATAGTCGTTGTAGGGCAATCCAAGACGCTCCGCATGGATTCCTAATCCGCAGTGTCCTGTGAGGACACCGGAGACGATTCGTATTTCAATTCGACTAAGTTGTACGAGATTGTTGGACTTATTATCGAAGACTGGCCATAGTGATCTGGCTATTGCACATGTGTCCATGTGACACATTCCTCATCTATATCCCCGTAAAGAGTGCTAATGGGTGTCTTCGCGATCGGAAGGTTATATGCAGGATCTAGTTCTGCACCCCCCCCCCGTAGCAAGTTCATCCGCCCTCTCATTGCCTGATATATCCCTGTGGCCCGGTACCCAGCATAGGGTCACCTTGTTGGTCTTTGATATATCGTTGAGGTTTTGTCTGCAGATCTTTACGAGTTTCGATTTTATGCTGACTGCAGAGACTTAATAGCCGCCTGGCTGTCAATATAGATAGTAATGTTTTCTCTGACAATGTTGTCATTTTTATTAACTTCGCGGCCTGTAAAATGGCAGTTATCTCGGCTTGAAAAACGCTGCATCCATTTCGAATTTTGAAGGATTGGTTTACCCCTCTGGATTTATAGAAAATACCGGCACCAGTACCAGAGTCCATTTTGGATTCGTCGGTGTAGAAGGCAAGCTCTTCTTCGGTGCATACTGTATCTCCTATCAAAGTTTGAGGTATACTTTGTAGGCAATGAAACTGCGGATGAGCTGGCTAGGACTGGTTCGGCTGCCGGGCTCTTGGGACCGGAACCCTTCTGTCGCTTTAATTGGGCTACCGCCACAGCTTTGTTAAACAAATGGGAACACCAACTACGCGTAGCCCATTGGGAAAATGTCCCCTGGCTTAGGCAATCCAAAAGATTTATAAAGCCCTTTTCCTACAAGGAAATTCTAAACCTTAACAGGAGCAACATGAGGAAGCTAGTGGGCTTCCTTACCGGCCATTGTGGCCTAAAATATTATTTTAACAGACTAAACCTTTGTTCAGATATAGATTGTCGGTTCTATTTGCAAGACGAAGAAGCCTCTGAGCACATTCTTTGTGAATGTCCGACACTATACACGTAGTCAGTATAAACGGATCTTTCATAGGGAATTCTGTTCATTAACGGAGTTTTGAAATTCGGCTACTAATAATAAACTCAACTTCATTAGGAACGTAGTAGACCTATAAGGCTAAATACACCTTTGAAACAATAGATTCTGCCAAGTCGCAATGTCAGCCATAAGGGTAGGTTCCGTAAAAAAAAATGTGTAGCTTATTATTCCAGAAGTAAAACCTTCGACAAGCTATGACATATCCTAGTCTAACAAGTCTAGTGATTTACAACAACTTGAAAAACTCGATAGTATTTAATGAATTGCGGGAATAGGCATTACGGGTGGGGACGGTCTGGACATATAAGATCAAGACTCTTAATGTGTTGGTAGACCGTCTTACTTCTGTTCCATGTACAGTGGAAGTCGTTTATAACGACGCTGAAGGAACCGTGCAAATGTGGTCGTTATAACCGGCTGTCGCTATATCCAACTACCCTCCACAAGTATTTGCAATATAAAGAAACCAAGCACTGAAAGAAAAGAGTTCGTTATAAGCGAGGTCGTAATAAGCGACTTCCACTGTATGCACATATTAAAACCACAGCATCATGAAGCGCAACTAGACTAAATTAATCTTGATACGGTGTGCTAAGCCGGATTAGCACAGGAACATCCGAGATTCCAATATAGACTTCATTATACTAAAAGTGAACTAAAGAAAAATTTCACTGTACGAACGAAAAAATAATGTAAGAGGTCAACATAGCATCATCCTGGACCTCAACCAAATATCCTCTAATTTCGGATCCATTTTTTGTCGGCAGACAATTTTTAACAGGATCCGGATGTTTTCAACAATATCTGCATCGAAAATGCTAAACACGTATTCTTTGAATTTTTTTTGCAACAAAGAAGAGGAACGTGGACCAAACTCGGAAAGCGTTGAGCTCTACGAGCTCTATTTTAATTTCTATTTTCAACGCTTTCCAAGTTTTGGTTTGGCTTACCTTACATATCAAACATTGGGTGAGCATTATGTATTCACATGTATGTTCATACATACATATGTTTGCAAAGAACGTTGCAATAGTAGTTAAGTTTAAACTGAGTATCGTCGAGTTGAAATCGACATCAATTCTCCAATCAAGAATATTATAGAGTTTCAACAGGATCGAAAGCGCAGGGAGGGTCAAACCTTTGTGGTACAAGTTGTTATGACTATAGAAAAACAGGAAGAGCAAAGTGGGACTACCTCTCACCTCTCATCTAAATTTAATCACATCCACTCTTTAGAAGATTCATATGAAAGTAAATGAAATTTTTCGCTAAGGACTCGAAATTAGACATTAAATTTTTTCATCTCCCATTCGTTAAACGCAGGATATGTACACTCATGTCCTTGCAAGCATCACACACCACTCATTTTTGATGTTCATTTCATATCCTAGCTTTGTGTTAAGAGCCTATTATTCGGTACAACATGAGGAAATTATGCAATTTATGAAGTGAGTCCTTCATAAAACGTTGTGGTGACTTTTTTTTATAAAAAAAAAAAGTGGAAAACGTATTGTAATTCAAGACGTACTCACATACCAGCACACATGTGTTCCGCAGCATGAAAAATAAAAGTTTCCTTAGAATTTAAATTCAATTTCAAACAAACAAATCCAGAAAGTTCCTATAAAAAGGACACAAAAGAAATCCAAAGGTGAAAAACGTGTACCTTATACGAGAAAAACTTTATCCAAAGAGAAAATTTTGCTTTTATCCTGCGGAAAATACTCATGTGAACTGGTTTAGCAGATTTATTTTGTGTGCGGTTTTTGACATGTGTACCTATGACGGTATAAAACAGGCCCATTCAGAACAAATTTGAGTGAAGATGCAGGAGCTTTATGGATCAGTGATTCAAATCGAATTGCATTGTTATCCTTGGTGCTTTTAATATGGAGGTTTTTTTTACCAAGCAAGAGTGTTGTATCCAGGGATACTTGGATTTTGAAAAATCCCATTGAATCGGCTACACACATTCGTGCAAAATCAGTTCCATGATTTCATAGCTTGTTTGTAAAATACCAAAAGAATGGTTGATTGACTATTATGACGACAGTTATAAGAGGAAAATCATGAAGGAGGAACTTGACGAAGAAGAAAAACATGAAGGAGGAAGTTGTTGTAGTAATTGAGGTATTTATGACTTTGACTGTAGTTCGCGCTTTTTAGGTTCTTTGAACTTAGCCATGCAGTGATTGTATATATATTTCTACTGAACCTAGGGCCGAATTACCGCAATCGATAACGAATGAGTGAGTAGGACTCGTGATCGAATGATCGATTAACTTCACTGGGATGATGGCACTTGAAAGCCTACGTGTCGAATGAAAATCAAATTGTACTAGAGAAATTCTACTACAACTCACAAAGTGACATTTCTCCGGTCGATATGAAAGATAGAAAAAAAAATGTTTGCCGTGAAATTTACGTAAAGAATGAATCTAATGGATCTAATGGAATGGATTAACTGATGGCCCTTCTGCATTTGGCATTCCCGTCAGGTGCTGCCATAGTCGTAACGAAGTTGCTTTTCCCTGTCTGCAGTTCGGCAAAATATTCTTTGCTAAATCGTGCTGTTTTTCCATAAAATCGGCCAGAATATTTCTTGCAACAAATTAATTTTGTTGAGAACGGACACTGTATTAGTAAAAAAAAGTTAAAAAAAATTTGAAACAAAAATACTCGCATCTTTGTTATTTCGCTCGACAATTAACTCGACAGCACATTAATGTTCGAATGAAATTAGGCACTATAATGCGTGCTGTCATCTCAAATTTCGATTCTGAATGCTCGATCACGAGAGCGGTAATACCAAATCCCCACATTTCGATAACGAGTAACTCGTTATCTATTGCGGTAATTCGGCCCCTGGTTTCCGTGCCTCAGTTGTTAGTGCGTTGGGCTGCTGTGTGACACGCACAACATGAATGGTTGGGAGAAGTTAGGCCTTGGCTCATTCCAAGCTGTCGTTCCAGCTATGTATTCATTTTGAATTTCAAGAGTCTGGCGCAAATCGGCAGTAAAGCCGTAAAGGTAATGATTCGTCTTGTGGCCTTCAAGAATTTACATTGTCCTATTACAATTTTAAGCTGAGAGAATACAAGTGGTATAATATTCTAGTACGGTCTTGAAAATGTCAAAATGCTACCGAGTTTGTGGCCAAGAAGGGCTTTATGCGTTTTTATGGGACTTCCAATTATGCTTCTGCTTTAACTTTGGCAAATTTTGACATATTTTCAACACCCGGACGTTCTACAAAAGAGGAAAGTATCCGGAGAAAAGTGGACGAATGTCCCGCCTACCTATATTCATAAGTCCATTTTTGAGTCATCTGTGTAGACGGATGTGGAGGGATATGGAAAGGAAGGACTTCTTTAACTGTTCCTTACTTGGAAAAACACATGAGAATGGTTTACTGAAGTATAGGTGAGGTACGGTGAAAAGGTTTTTAGGACTGTGTCTAGAAATGTTCATATTTATTTATATCTGACCATGTCCGAATAATTTCGTTCTCCAGTGCTCAAAAGGCTCACCGTTGCAGTTTTTTGTACTTATGTTTAGGTCTAGGGGTAGCAGACTAAGACTTCTGCGACTTTTTCAACACCATACTTGAAAAAAGTGTGTAAAACTTTTAAGTCAAGACCAAAAGCACAATCTTACAAAAGAAGTGCAACTACTTGTGTATAGGTCTGTAAGTTCAAGCATAGAAACTGAAGCGACCAAAATAAGTTTGTGCTATGAAATTAAAATCTTCGAATTCACACCCGAGTAGAGGAAGACCGCCACTAAGGTGCCGCCCGCAAGTGGAAGGGGAACTTAACCAACTTGGCGCGCAAAACTTTAGGCAGCTAGCTAAAGATTGAGCTGGCTGGAGACGCTTGTTGGTTGGCCCACCCCGACCTGTAGCACCACCTTTAGCAAGATATGGTACTACACGAAGATCTTCCCTTAGGTGGCGCGCAGGTGAAAGAGGACGTCAGCCATTTTTACGTGCGCAGATGGAGACAGGAGGGCTTTAAGTGGACGCTCGTTGTAGAAAACATTCCATTTTTAAAGCTTAAACAATCTTGAAATAATTTCCTCCCTAAAGTTGCTCCCACTGACAGCTTACTTTTTAAATCATAACCCGTTCCACTGAAAATCTCCTTCAATTCTATCCCACGACCATTAAAGTATTCTCTTCTCCTACTCAAATTACACCGCTGCACTTATTTTCCACATCAAAATACACAATTTAAACTCGACAACGATTTATCTACATTCACCCATAAGTTTCCGAATTGCTAATCAAAAATCTCGCTTTAACAAAGCGCATTGAGCACCGCCGTAACGTTCAGGCGTTCAGTCAACTGCAAAAACCAATCAATTCCCGAGCAACAGTGAAAATTCCCTCCAGAAAAAAGAAAAAAAGTGTTGCTTCGGTTTTCTCTTCTGTTTTTTATTGACTATTTCAAGTAAAGATTAAAGTCTTTTTTTTTTAGAAAATAAAAATTATTAACAATATTGTTTTGTATATGTACATACATGTGTATAAATAAAGCTAACATTAAAATGTATTCTCTGTGGGTATAGGTATCGTTTTGAGCACATGGGTTGCTGGTAAAATTATTTGTTTCTATTTTGAACTAACATGTCTCGTTTTATTAATTTTACAAAGTTAGGTACTCTAATAGAAATGGAATTTGCATATATGCGCCAAATCGTCCGACAAATTGATGAAATTTGTCAACGACGACGGCAAAGATTACTCCGTGTTTCAAGCGCGCCATTTGCATTTACCATATCGTATACATTAACTTATAGCCAGATTTATTGTATCGCTACCGTCACATTTATCCCTAAGGCCACTGAACTCCTCTCTTTTTCGACGATAAATAAAAATCGACAAAGAAAGGTAGTCGTGTATAAGACGTCATCGGTCTTACTTTTGTAAACTGTTACGTAAGCTCTTCGTTGGAAGGAAATTAATAACACTCGTGTCCTTCTTGCTGCCACAAATCTTATCTTCCAGACTCGTTTGGTACACAATCCTTTCGCCATTCGCTCCGCGTTCACTGTTCACGATGACGTTCTCATCGAAGCTTATTTGTCTCTTGCATTTGAGGCGACAATTTAATATTCTTCCCTTTGGCGCGCTGCTGCTGCTGCTGTCAGTGTCACCACCTATGGTTGTCACACCGATTACTCCGTCTTCGTCGTCGTTATCTACGGAACTGAACTTCCGCCGGGTGTTGGCCAGTGATAGCTTTCTGTACTCATCGATTACAATTGAGGAGTCACCCTTTGACGATAGCATTCCCACTTCGCACTCCGGTTGCCGATGGAGATGGTGCTGGTGCAGGTCAATCTTGAGGGCGACGCGGTTCTTTAAGTCATCGGATGTGCGACGGTTAGAGCTCCGCGATAGGAAGCTCGACGAAGTGGTGGTTGTGTTGAGGGTCGCCGTACGATGACGGAACTGGAATGACTCGGCGAATGGCTTGCAGCAGATGCATAGTTTGAGGAAACCCTTGCGGAACTTTGTTGACATCAGATTGTAGAGAATCGGATTGATGGCCGAGTTGAGGTAGAGCATGATGCGGCAGAAGTACAACATGTTGTAGTAGCGTTCCACACCCACAGCGAGAAAGGTTTGATCCGAACTGAGGATGATCCACATGGTGAGCACTCGGAAGGGCAGCAGGCAGAGAAAGAATGAGAGGACAACCGCTCCCAGCATCATGACCACTTGTTTGCGGGCCTTTAGACTGAACTCGGGCTTGGTGGGCCGGATTTTCATCATCGGCCCGTCCTTGGATATAAGGTTCTTGGCAATGATGCCGTACAGGACTATTAGGATGATGAGTGGGAGGACGAAAAATAACGATATGGTCATTAGGAAGAATCCAATTGTCCATGAGGTCACGGCTTGCGTCAGGCAGACGGCGACATTGGATCCGTCGACGTACTCCACGTACTTGTACTCGGCCACCCAAAGGATCGGACTACAAAGAGGAAATTCACAAAATAAATACAATAGCTGGTGTGTGGCCCATAATCTCTGTAAAACACCGATGAACCCAGAAGACACACGAGATGGTCCCTAGAGCCCGTGTAAAGGACATGTGAAGGGTGAGTGATTTAATGATAAAACTTTTAGTTCTCCTATATAGATGGGTGAATTCATGCGAAGGATATCCCAGGGATTAGGAGGGAAATGTTTCTCTGTCCCATTTGCATCAATTGATTTGAATGAACTACGTTATGTGGTTCCAAGCAATATTTGCTTTCTCTATTTTTATTGGCCACACATCACACTTGAAACTCAAAGGATCATTAGATACAAAAGGACACGACACACACACACACACACAGAGACAGATACACAAATGAGCACTTTTCTACCAATGGACGACAATAAATCAAACGGAAGACAATCGTGTTTGTATTATGAAAATATTGAGAAGAATGATGTTTATTCTGGAATTGTCAGGAAATGAATTCCTTACATAAAATAAGAACGGAAGTACACATATACATATACACCGAAAAGGAAGCAAATTAATTATAGCGCCATGCAAAACTAACAGCAACAAAATATATTTCCCACCCACTTTATAGGAAGAGAAATGTCCTTTTTGTGAATTGATTAATAAGGACCAAAAAGAGGGCGTTTGGTAGGCCGTTTCCGGCGGCGATGGATAGCCGTTAATTTAATTCAAAGAATCCTGCTGGAGATAAACGTGTACCCCCGGGGGAGGTGGTAATAAGTGTCTGAGTTGAATGCCGTAGATTTATTTTTATTTTTTCATTTTGGAGGTTTTTCGAAAGGATCCCAAAGTTGTGGTGAAATTTTTTAAGAAGGATTATTGCTTAAACGCCGCAGGATGTCATATTATATGCCATTTTTCTTTTCATATTTTGGTAGTAGGGTAGTGGTGATAATGAGATCAAGATTGGATTGACAACTGGAAGGGGCCTGGCCGGTGAATGTTTCTTGGCTTTGTATAAGATTTAAGTTGGAATCTGATTTTTAAGGAGGTTTTTGGTGGTTATCCCAATTTACACCCAGTGCTTGCTTAGAAGAACACTAGACTCATTACATTTTTAATAAGTAGTTTGAAAAATGTAAAAGTGGTCGGCGTGGCCAGCCATGTCCACCTAACATTTTTCGCGGTACCACCTCTTGTCGGGGAATGTCAAGCCTCCGGGAGTTTAATTTGTCATGAAAGAGCTTCTCAATTTACCGTTCGGAGTCGGCAATAAACTGTAGGCCCCTTCCCCACGTGTGAAAAATGTAACACGCACAACATGAATGTTTGCGAGAAGCTAGGCATTGGCTCATCCCGAGCCAGCTATGGTTAATTTCCATCCAAAATAGTTTGAGACTCCTTCAATGTGCAACGAGGCATACTTCAAGTCGGAAAGTCCCATTAGGATATGCATTAAAAACGATTAACCTTTGTTGAAAGGGGCGAAACGTGAGTTGCTGAGAATAAATGAATGAGAGAGATACGAATATTGTAAAAACAGGACACGTGCAAAAGAAAGTGAAAATGTATATTTATTTGTTTTATAGCGAGTTGTCATGCTTCTAGATCATTACGAGCACCTGAAGAGTACGTTACGATTTGCACCAGGAAATAGGCGGGAGCTGTGGTATGATAAGTCTCGCGTGCCTTTCTCCATTCCAAAGGGTCTTCATTCGTCATTCGTGTGCACTTGAAAGACACATCCGTATGTGTCTGCCATGGCGAAAAAAATTACAGATGCTATTTAGTGTTTTGATGAGGAGCGAAAACGTTACTTTCTTGCAGTGCCTACTATTATATACGTAGCTACACCAACGAGTGTCGGGCTCATGTGGCCCACTGTGCTATCTTCTCAGGAATTCGGGAACAAAGCAAATATCGCCCACAAAAAGCCGCTTACAGATCCGAATAACGTCGGGCGTCACTTGTCGACCACGACAGGAAATATTTCTGGTGATGAAACAAAAAGAGGCCTCGGATTGAAGGACCTCAAACGAAAACCCAAAATGTAAATAATCTGCACGTGAAATGTTCATACATACTTTGAATAGACTGCGTTCGGCTTGAGAACTAGAAGAAAATCTCGAAAGCGGCTATAACTGCTCTTCAGGAAAAGTATTGGGATGGACCGGGTGTCCGAGTATTAAGCACCTACGAGTTGACTAAGATAAAAGGTATTGATCACGCTCACGCCCACACGGAGCAGAAAGAGAATCCCACGAAAGTTTGTTTCTACGAGCGCCTCCAGAAAGTCTACGAAGTTTCGTCCTTGAGGGTTTTAATGCCAAGATAAGAAAAGAGGACATTTTTAGTATGAACACCGGAAGATCTAGCATTCGAGAAATGACATTGAAAAACGGATTCGGGCTCCTTTGCCGCTTGACAAAAGTGGTACGGTCTACGGAAGACACTCTTTTGGCGTAGTGGATGTTCAAACGTGGCAACATAGACTCCGACCATTACCTTGTTGCAAAAAACTTACAGAAGGAAATACATACGTCTATACAAATTCAGTAATGTCGCGACTAGAACCACCACTGTGCTGAAGTCCAACGTTGAAAGGCTGCAATTGTAACCGGCAAGAGCCTATGTCGATCAACTTTCATTAGAGCTCTTGAGAAGTCCTTTAACAGCAGCAACATGAGCAGAAGACCAGTGTCGGCACTGTCAGGAAGTCATCAGAGTAACGTTCTCTGATAGGCGTGCAGATCCGAATCAGAAGCATGAACTTTGTAAAAATCGGACTAAAGCGCGCTCAGCATTTTCGAAAGAAAAATTCTACATTCGATGTACTCGTATGGCTCAACCTGCGTTGACAATTCGTAGTGGAGAACTTGGACACCGACTTGGTCAAAAAGAGACGTGCACGAGGATTAAGATGGTAAGGGTATGAAGTCCAGATGATAGGAAGTGGATGATCTTACCTGAAATCAACCAACCCGGCATACGCAACCTAAGACAGCTTGCAGTAATGCCTTTCTGGCTCAGGCCCTGCTTAATCGTGAACTAGAGCGCAATTTGCCAGTAAATCAGCAATTTGTTTTCACCTATATTGCCTCCAGACAATTTTCGAGCATCAGTAGAAGTTGGATCGAAATCCGTTCTTCCATTCTACTATGGATGAAGATTAATCTGGGTATGTATGTATACCGGGTCCGGCAACTGAAGTGATAGGTTATGTTTACGGAGCTATCATTTCTAAACAGTTTTTTGGACTACATTCAAATTCACCACGAATGAGAAGTTCAATACCAAGCCTCTCAAGGGATTCAAGTCGCAGGAACTACAGGAACCACATTGCAAAGACCCAAGCGATTGGAAAGTGGAAGGGGACCTCAACCGACTTAGCGTGCGAAACTGGAAGCAGCTGGCAAAAGATCGAGATCGCTGGCGACGCTTGTTGGTTGAGTAAGTATGTAAGCGATTGGAAAGATCGAAAGTGCTGCTTCGCATGCGCCGCAGAGACGAGTTCCCCAATTTAGTGTTCTCCGATGAGGAAACTTTCTGCATTGAACAGTTCCTGAACAATCAAAACGATCGGCAATAGTTATCAGGACAAGCCAGTGACCATTCCGATGAATTACGCATCACTCAACGGCAAGGAGCCGACCAAATCACGGTATGGGCGGCTGTCACCGAAAATGGCAGATCTCCGCTCGTTTTCTTGAAGATGGGTAGCAATGAAGTCAAAATAAATCAGCAGATCTATCGCCACGTAAACATTTTGGTTCGGAGCGCTGGACATTCCAACAAGACTCGGCGCCATAGCATAAGGCAAAAGGGACCCAAAATTGGCAAAAAAAAAAGTTCCAACGTTTATCCCGCACGAACTTTGGCCGTCGTCCTCGTCTGGGGTATTTTGCAGGCCAAGGCATGTGCTAAATAACACACTTGTTTGGAGTCATTGAAGAGGGACTTGAGCCGAGAATGGGAGACTATCAGCCAAGACGCTATTCGTTCATCGTGTCAGTCGTTTAAAAAGCGTCTCAAGTCTGTGGTACAAGCCAAGGGTGGATATATTTCAGATGAATAAACAAGAAATAAACTTTATAACTTCCACTTTTACTAAAAAAAAAATCGAAATAAAAAAATCTCAAAAATAACCGATTTTTTTAATTTCATAAACCCATCACTTCAATTGCCGGACCTGGTATGTTGTTGATATGTAAACATGTTCTAGAGTTTAGAAAGATCTGGACATGGACATATGCAAATCCTTCTACTAGGAGATTTTCACCTCCAGATTGCAAAAGCCGGTCAATTTCTGTAGGGAGAAAAAAGTCGAGGTCACAGTAACCCCATGTCATTAGTCAAAAAGTCGAGGTCACAGTAACCACATGTCATTAGTCAAAAATTCGGGCTTATCCAGCGAGAACTAAGTGAAGGAGAAAGAGTCGTTCACATCCACTGTACGGAAATGACATAAAAAGGATGTAAGTCATGCTTTTACAAGGTAACCATGCACCTCCTTCTCCGAGTTTCAACCGCACAATGAACTGCTCTATTCAAAATCTAGTAGCACTGACCCGCTTTCAAAAATATTTCCATTGACACCGTGAACACTTCATTAAACTTTCTAAACAAGTGCCATCCCTGACCTCCATAACATTTTTGTTTTTCCTTTTTACTCCGAAGATTGATCTAATATTCATGACAGGATAAAATTTTAATAAACTCCGCCATAAAGGACTAATTCAAGCGCACTGAAACGCGATGACGTCGAAGTAACGCGATGAGTGATGGGTTTTCTAAAAATTAACCTCAATTCAGGACTCAGGACTATTTTACACAACACACAGGCAAGCGCAAATAAATCCTAGCACAGCACCCCAACATAAAAAGCGTTAAACGAAAAACAAACACAAACATAAACAAAAACCAAAAACTCAAAGCGTATGTAGTGCAAATATTGCAAAGGATACATCCTTACCTGGTAAAGAGAGCAGCCACCCCCCAGGCGAATACACAAATGAGAAGGGCGCGCGTCTTCGTGCACACGTATCCGGCCTTGAGTGGCTCACAAATGGCATAGTACCGTTCGAATGATATCGCCAAAATGGTGAGTACACTAGCATGGGCGACAGTCAATTCAACAAATGGTACCGCTTTACCTGCAAATAAACACAAATCGACACATTATACTACAGGAGCTGGTCGAACGGGGGCTGTTGAGTTCTGTTAAAGTACCATCTGGTATAAATCAGGGTGTGAAGGGGGTGGCATGTTGTGTGCCGGACACTTGTGACGGAGCCAAGGAGCATGTGGGATACGATAACAAACGATAATGATGATGATAACGACGATATTGGGATGATAGTCATGATGGTGATTGTGCGTTGTGATTGCAGAACAGCATCCCATGTATCTGGGTTAATTTGGAACGAATCTGGCCTGTGATTCAGTGTGTTAACAGTTTGTGATTGTGTAAGACGACACCAGGGGTGGTTAGAGCAACCCTTTTCGAGGGGTGAGGGTTGAGAAAATCCCCATATGTGTTGTTTCCAAGGAATTTATCTGTTTTATCGACCGAAGAAGAAAAAATTAATCCTCGTGCCATCTTCGTCTTAGGACGAAGGACCTCCAGTCACTCGATATCACTTGATATCTGATAAAATTAGGAAATTGAAAGGAAATTTATTTTAAGGAATCGCTACAACATTACGTCAAATGTTATGGGCCGTAAGGAGGTCGGCATGCCATTTGGTCGGTATTCCATCATGTATAGTGTAGGTGATGGACATCGGAAACAATTCATAACCAGAAGGGAACACAACTCAAAGGGTTGCCCTCATAATGAAGTTGTGAAAGTCGGGCCAAATGAGTCATTAAAATGAATCATTTGAACGTTTAATACTTAATCTTTGTGGGGGGTTTCTTAATTTGTCCGATCGTACACTGGGGCTTGTTCAATTTTTCTTCAATCTGTTGGGAGGGCTGTAAAATGTCAGTAGGTACTTCTGTGGGGTAATGGAGTATAACTCTTAATAGCGTAGGAGTACAGTTGACGTGGTATCATTTGAAGTAATGACTGTACGTTTAAATCAATGACGGGACCAAATGTGTTCGGCGAAGTCTAATGCCAACATGGTGGTTGGATTGAGTGGAATGAACTGGAGCATTTGAGACGGGAACTTGGAAAATAATTTGATTAAATCCCATAGATTTTAACTTGGCCAGGCATTAGCTCACATAGCCCCACCAAAGACCATATTCAACTACTATTTCCATCGCGCATGAGAGCATTTGCGCTCTAAAGACATTCAAATCTGGCACCATGGTGGAATAACGATCTAGAAAATGGTGACTAGTGCTTATACAGTAAAGTTCTAACTAAAACGAGGAGCTTATCTGACACTCATTTTCACAGTAGACAGAAATTCAACCGAATGATAGCCGAACCTAGTTATCACTGCCTCGGTAAAAAATGTACATGGAAGAAGCTTTCAGAGCTCACTTTATCGCTTTATCGTGGAGGGATTACATCTACGCCTTGATTTTTAAAACGAGGTGCGGCACTTTGTTTCTTTTTTTAAAATACATATCTGGATTGAGTTTATATCAAAGACTGTCAGGAAATCTGGACAGCTAGGACAAATTGAATAAGTTATATTGCCTTATGTGCTAAATCACTTAGTACTGACCCTAGTCGTATGACAAGTTAGACACAGAAGATGACACGAAATGCTTTGTTGGCAATTGTGCCTGTTAAAAACCAGAAAACCTGTGCGAATCTTCAACACAGAAACCGAAGACCATTCTAAGATTTATTCTGATTTCTATAGCCGACCATTGGACAAGCGAGGAGTTCCAGAGTGGGGACTGAAAACAAAAAAAAAGCGAAGACAAAAAGAACAACAAAAAAAGAAAAGAGACTGCGAATAAAAAACCCAGTACGACAAGAAAAGACGAGATACCCGGAAACAGATTAAGAAGACGATCTAAAACAACAGAGTAACCAGAACGAAGAACAGACGCACTATGGCGGAGAGGATTTCACCCCATCCCCGGAGATAGCCTAGATAGCCACATATAGCCACTATATGGCCACAACCTAAGCATCTCCTAGGAGCGGAACACGAATTTGAGAGATGTCCTTCCCTATTGCAGTTAAAGCACCTCAACCGCCTAACCGGCTGAGGTTTCCTAGACACGACGGACACGGGCGCGGGTGGTTCCTCGACTGCCACATAGGCCAAGTTAGGTTCCAAAAGGTTCCTAGATCGCGAAGAAGGTGGGGGTACAAAGGCGTCAACATTAGCCCGGATTGACTCCAACTTCCTACCCAACGCTACCAAGTCCATAATGGACTTTGGGTCTGCTAACCCCAGTTGCATCTGGTGGAAAGGAGCTAAATTCCTTTGCACTATCCCTTACTTCCGCCTCTCCGACAACGGTTCGCAAAGCCTGCCAAACATGCTCTGCATGATGGCCACGTAGACTCCAATGGATTCGTCGTTCCCCTAGTCAATGAAACTATATTTCGTTTTCTTCTGATACGAGCTCCCAACTGGAAGCTTTATGTAGAGCAGCGAGTGAAAAGGCCTGTGCAGTCTTTTACGCCTGCAGTAAAACCATTGGACCGAAGACGGTCTTATGAATGCCAACCGCAGTGGTACACCCCATCCTCTCGTATGGATGACTTGTTTGGTGGCCTTGTTGTTGAGAAAAGATTACAACAAAAAAACAACTGAACAAAGTGCAAGCAACAGCGGTTATAGAAATTACAGGGAGCAATGCGACCCTGTCCTGCGGAAGCTATGAATATACAACATGACCTTCACATTCAAAACATTTCAGTGTGCACCGCGGTTAGATTAAAAAAAATAGGGTATTGGTATCCTAAATAATATTGAACACATCCTGTACGAAATTGTGTCATATCAAAGCAAATGTGCCCCAACTACAAATGGTCCAAAATACAAAATCTACAAAACAGGACCCGCACATATATTGCAAGGATCGTGGCAATCAGAACAGGTCACTGACCTATAGGAACACATGCGTTCAAATTGTCGACGCTGCAGCAATGAGAGTGAGAAGGAAACAGCGTTTTATCCTTTCTTCATCGGCTCTAAACAGGGTCAGGCATCGTACATTGGTTTCCTAAAAACCTTGGTCAAGTGAGTTGTGGTTCTTAAACAGCGCTAAAGGGCTAATTAGCCTACCTACCTACCATAGTGGTCCAAATGCGGAATGTGCACCATGCACATCCAACCAAATCTGTATCCAAATGAAGAAATAGCTTGCACGACGGTAGAGCGCCAAAGTCTTGTTTCTCGTAAAATTAGTAGATGAAGTTAAGCTTTATAAAATCCGATGCTACAAAGTTGCCATATTCAAGAAATAACCAAACAGTGCGTGGCCAAGACAGAGCAGAATGTAAGCATTTATCATCTGAAGCTCTACAGGACAACAGCTGAATTTGGAATCCCGACAAGACATGTTTAACTGTACCCCGTAACCCTGGAAAATACATAAGTGGTGCAATGTATGTTTTGTAAATGTCTTTTTTTGAATTTTTTTGAAACATGTACCGGATTTCGGCAAGAAGATGCACTACGCTATAAATTCCTGGGAGAGATAGTTGCAGGGCAGGTGTAAACACAGAAGGTACTTTCTTTGACGAATCTGTCCTATCTCGGAGTGAACATCAATTCCACGAACGACACTCTGCTACTTGGGTTCGGCGAAACAAATCCATTCAAAATTCTTCATTCAAGACAAAATATCTGCGAAACATAGATCCTGCCAGTTCTGCTATATGGTGGAAAAGCAGAGTCAAAAATTGGGCCTGTATGCGAGAAAGGGCGAATGAAGGGAGAATACATTGGTATATACACAACTGCGAAATTTGTGAGCTGTATCAAGATGTGGATGTTGTCCAAAAAACCAAAACACATCGACTACACTGGCGCGGTCACACTGATAATGCTCCAGTTAAGGCAATCTTCGAATCGCAACCCCCAGTTTCGAGACAACAAAAACCGCTGACATATCTCCTCCAACTTTAAAGATTCTTTTACTTTCAGATTCAATCGCATTTACAATGTACATCGTCATCGCTTCTATAAAGCGCACTTGGAAGCAAATATCATCCAACGGTTGACGTTATTTCTTATGTCGCTCGCTTGTTTCAATCTACTGCATCCTACACTCTCTAATTCCATTAGTGACAGTCTTTAGGAAAATCAATTCGATCTAATCCACTTCCCTAGCGAGACTTGCAACTGCAGTCTCATGCTGCGTACATGTTTTTTTCCCCTCCAAGAAATAAAATTTCAATTGACAAATATTTTACTGTCAACTGAAAGATGCAGTTACAGTACTATAATTGGCACAGCACTCACTCCGACACAATGCGTGGTCGTAACCTTGCTCCGTAACTCTGATTATGAAGTTGCTCACTGTATATTAAGTAAAACCGTTGAGGGACAATTTGTTTTTACGAGGCTCCTTCCTTCCAAAGTTAATATCTTCAACGGAAGACGCGATGTCATTCGGCTGAACACAAGTATAACCTCCACATAAAGCACTCACAAAACACGGCACATGATTAGGCGCCACTCATAAATCCATCTGTTGTTTTTTTTTTTGTACTTACACATTTCCTGGCCAAGGACCCATGTCTCCGGACGCGTGTTCACTTCGACTAATACTGTTGGCGTACAGACGAGTAGCACTAGCAGATCGGCTATACTGAGGTTCGTGAGGAATATGTTTGTGGAATTCCGCATGTCCTTGGTCTTTAGAATGACTATTGGCACCTGGAGAAACAAAGACGAGAAACAAACGTCTATTATGGCGGGGAGACTCACCATTTGGAAAACTCACCATTATGTTGCCAATGACCCCCAGGATCATAATTGTGATGCAGAGGAACATCGATGTGGTCCGAATGTACGATGGGATTTGGGGCATTTCACTGCTGGTATTGAAGTGACCCTCGGACGATGCGGAGTAGTTGGTGGTTGCGTTGGAGGTGACACTTGATGATCCATCGAGATTGAGAGTTCCACTGTCGACGGCAGCGGCGGCGGCGCCGCCCCCTGCAATACCCATCCCACCGCCATCGGAGGACGAGGAATATCCGGGAATAATCGCAGTGGACGTAATGCTGCTGCCGCCGGCTATGATGATGCTGGCCACCGCACCACCCTGGTGTTGTGCGAAATTGTAATTCGATGTAGTACTGGTCGAAGTCACTGTTGCATTGAATAGGGTCGTCGTCGCGATGAGTACCTTCGCCCAAGTGACATTCTCTGCTTTAAGTCGCAGTAGTAATCGTCGTTGTCGTCTTCTTCGCCGTCGCTGCCACCGTTGCTGCTGCTGGAACGAATCCACCCCCGGGCTCTGGGGCTATTAACACTAAATATCCGGTATTAGGGGTGGTCAATTACAACATCCGACACATTATTGTGTAACTTTGTTATCCTGAGAGCTAACGACTTGTGCCCGCTGCTGCGCCACTCCTGCAGCTGAGAGACGGTCTCCCTCCCTTCGGGAATAATTGGGTTATAACAGGATGATGGAGTTCCTGTGTGCGGTGTGGCCTTTTGTTGTTCACTTTCAATATCGTCACAGGGGGCGGCCGGCAGCGTACTGTGCACAATATGTGTTGTAGTGAACTTTTTGTTTCACTTAAAGTTGTTCCACGTAAATGGTTTCACTTTTGAACTTGAACGCTTGAAGGCAACTTTAATCGCTTACCAAGTTACTTAAATTTTCCAATCTGAAATGAAGAAAAAAGTCAGGTCAGGATAATTCATTGGTTAGGTCTGTCTATCTGGGTTGCAGGCCAATAAATTTCCTAGTTAACTGTGTGACACATTTCTGGCAGGCGAATGAAAATGCGTGGTCTATTTCCACATTTTATTGCGCCTGAGAGCACTGACAGGTTTATTGTTCAACCTAATTGGATTTTAAATATTTGATGCTAAAATCTGCTGCAATCTGCTTTCGCGGCGAGATGGCCCATTAATCATGGCACTCGTGCTCGTGCGGTTCATTCTTAGGCGAACTCCGTTTGACGGTTTTATCACAGGCGGAGAGACGTTTTGTTTATCGAAAAGGATTTGTTGAGTAGATTCTAAGAATACCACAAGCTAGAGAGTTTTATGATTTATATTTGTTGTGACAGGATTTCACTGATGTGGAAGTGGTTGAGGTCGAGGTCGAGGTCGAGGAAGACATCGAGGTCATTCCATGCGAACTTTGTGATGATTTTGGGGAAATTCACAGAAATCAACAGAGCTGTCAAAGAGGGTTTATGGAAATGGAAAGGAGGTGGTTGGTATTCGTCATGTCATTGTTGAAAAATTAATAAAATTGTTTGCACCATTTACGCTGCATGAAAAGTGTTTAAGGTAATTTTAGATGAATGCTTGTTTTTAGTAAACTCAAAATTTTATAATACGACTATAAGGAATAGGTAGGTTTTTTATTTGTTTTTTATAATCCACGCGCGGATCAAGGGGATATCATTACACACACCGCGAGCGAGGAACAGTGGTTTGAAACTCAGGTTTCGTTAAGTTTTTTCATTGGCGTCCAAGGGTGGTGTCCAGGCTAGCTGTGGTGTTTTTGTCATTGCTTAATTCACAGAAATTTTTTTGAATCCCATGATGTCATACTCAGTGTTCGCTCAATCAACTCTTCAAGCCAAGACACTCTACTGCCAGTGTTATGCCTTCGCAGTAGAGTCGCCATCAGCCTTCACAGTTGGTAGATTTTTATTTATTTTAAGAAATAAATGTTTTCCCGACATCAGGAGTTGAACCCGGACTTTCAGCGTGACAAGCGATGATGCTAACCACTGCACCATGGTAGGTAGGTAGGTAGAGTGACTGTAGACCAGGAAGGCCCTTTGTGATACCAATTGGATCTATACCCTGAAAGCGTCACTCACTTTATTGAAACCAAGTGGGGCTTTTGATGAAGCTGAGGATACTTTCGACATCAGTAGGCGATAGTTCGCCCAAATTGTCGAGGTGATAGGCTCCAAGATAAAGCTTCCTTCGTTGGGATGGGGCAGGACAAGTTAAGGAATAAATACGGCTGAATATACTCCGACACTTCTTTTTCAACCGTTAAGTACAGTGATCGACAATCGACGTATAATGATTGTTAAGCATTCCGAGGACCATTGAATTCCGACCATTACCTTGCTGTAGCTTACCAACTCAGCCTTCAACCGAGAGTAAGGACAATGTATTTTCAGTTAGAACGAGCTGAATATGCAAAAGTGTGATTCACTATCAGTCTGTGCAGAACCAATAAAGGATGAAAATGAGTCAAACTGGATTCCTTTAGTAAGTTCTTAAGTTTTCCAGGAAGACCACACAGCTAAGCTTCGAAAGCTCGATTGTTTCTTATCTAAATCTATGCACGAAGTCATTAATATTCAAATCGCAACGCGGTTTGTATGAGCATATTGGTTGAAACCTTTGGCTCCAGGATCAGAAGAGTGAAACATTGACTTAACTGCATTGCCTTCACATCACTAGCAGCCTTCAAGTCTAACAAACAACGAACAATGTTGATCATATTAGAAACCCACTTTCCGGGCTGCAGGATAACAAAAGATACTCCCGAGATGAGGCTAGTATTAGAAGATAGCAGGCAGCTCTGCGATAGCTTCATAGACGAGCTTATCAGTTGGAAACAAGCTTTGATGAGCAATAGGGTCCTTCTCGCTATATAATTCCCCTGGCCCAGATGTCATTACCCCATCATGTTTCAAAGAGCTCCGGAAACCTCTACAACAAGAATTTGGGAAATCTTTAAGCTATGTCTTAAGAATGAGAGAAGTGAAGGTAGTCTTCATCCCTTAAGCAGGAAAAATTAGCCATACTACGGCAAAAGACTTCAGACCAGACCAATTAGTCTATCGTCATTTCTCCTAAAGACTTTAGAAAGGCTTCTCGACATATACCTCAGAAGCAAAATAGGCACGGAGCGATTGTGTAAGGCTCTACACGTATATATATACGAAACGCTAATTGGTAGAGACAGCTCCGCATGAAGTTGTAGGAAAGATAGAAAAGAGCCTTTGCCATAAGGAATACGCTCTCTCGATTTTCCTTTCCTCGAAGTGGCCAGTAGGCAGGCCCTGGAAAATTTCGGAATCGAACAAGGATTAATCAACTGGTTAAGACAAGCATGCTGTCTTAAGAAATACCAGCTCGGAAAGTGAATAAAGCCTAATACGAAGATTTGTAACAAGGAACACTCTCCAGAGCGGAGTCATCCCGCCTCTACTCCGGGTTCCGTCTTGGACTTCTATTTACGCTTATCCACTATGGGGATTGCGGGGTTAGGGTGCTTAAGTGGAGTCTCCACATCTCCCGATCTTTTGCCATCGACTCCAAATCATCAGGGGCTATCCCCATTTGGGGAGAGGTGAGATTTCGGACTTGGTCCAGCCATCTCAGCCTAGGCCTACCTAGGGGATGCTTACCCGTTGGCACGGACTCCATTGCACGTCTCGGAAGCCGAGTTGGAGACATGCGTTGAACGTGCCCAAACCATCGAAGTATGGACCTTTCCGCTCGAAGAAGTAGCTGCTCGAGATTGAGTGCCTCGCGTATTCTGGTGTTCCTAGCCCGATCTCGACGAGTTACCCCAGCAATACAAGGAAGAAATCTCATTTCGTCAGCTTGTATCCGGCATCTTATTCTTTCGGTCATTACCCAAACTTAATGACCATAGGTGAGGATCGGAACAAACACTGAATATATACCATACATCATGTTATATTCTAAAAGCGAGGACTGGTAGAGAAACGCTATTATCTCATTAGATGAGATTGCGATTTTCACGAATAGTTCATAAACTACCAACGGAACGGATTAGCGGACCTATTCCTAAGAGGCAGACCTCAAAGTATCCACAAGACACCCGGATGCTTCCAGTGTATTCGAAGCAGAGGTTCTGGATGTGCTCATAGCTGCGGAATCACCAGGAATGAAATCGATTGCCGGAAGGCATATCGCCATTTACATTGATAGCCAGGCTGCACTTAAAGGGCTAGAATCAAATATCGTTAGATCTGCATTAAGCCTCTTTTAAGCGATCAGTTTCAGCCTAGCCAGTTCATCCGCACGCTAGTTTCAAAGTGCCCTTGTTGCCAAAAGGCAAAAAATTTAATAGTACGGGAAGGGCATCCCTCGGAGTTGCCTTTAATGCACCCGTAGTGCCTATACTTGCTGTTCTTTGCACCCTTTTGAGTTGCATTAGGTTGGAGCCCTTGCTAAATGCGGGCCACCATACTAGTGACTCGCCAGTGCTTAAAAAACCACCGTCAACTGTACCTACTCCGAATTGAGAACTGAACTGAAACCAGTTTCAGTTAAACTCTTCAGTTTTTGTATTTACACATCAGTTTAACTGATAGCTCGACTGAAACTGAAACTGAACTGATCGCTTAGAAGGGGCTTTAGTCTGGAAATGCCGCGTATTGCTGAAGGCATTGTGCGCGCAGAATCAAGTTAAACTTTGTTGGGTACTAGGTCACTGCGATATTGAGGGAAATTAAAAACCCGACGAACTGGCCAGGCTGAGGAAGAACAGCAATATATGGAATGGAGGATCACTGTAGATCCTTCCTCTTCTGTAGCTAAAGCAGATATCTTAAGAATAATCACAAGTAGAGCAAATCAGAGGTAGTCTAATGCAAGTTATCACAAGGTATCCAAGGCTCCATGGTCTGCGCTACACCACAGAATAACCAGAGATAATCCCAATCTAAACTCGCACAACTATAACTAGTCACTGGCATCTTGTCTGGCCGCTGTTTTCTGAGAAAGTACGCTAAAAGATTCATCATCATCATCATCAGCTACAGATGTTTGCAGCTAGTGCAGCGACCTATGCGCCGCTGGGGACATACATATGTAATTGCCAAGATTATTTATAGTGGCTAGACTAACATTTCTATTCTGAGAACTAAAAGTCGATCCTATCTGGTTAGAGATTAGTGCCATAGATGTCTACAAAAACTCCGCCGGGGTGTCAAATGTAATAAAAAAAAATATTTGACAGTTGCTAACTGATCAAATTTTGATTTGTTATTTTTCTCTATTTCACAATAAGAGGAAATTTTAAGAACTCTGAAACTTAATTACTTCCCTAGACGGGAAGGGAACTTCTCTTATCGCTTCGAAGATTCGCTAGTCCCCACGTCTGGTATCTCATCTAAATTGTCTTTATACCGCTTTTCTTATCAAAAATTCAGTGAGTTAGGCTGGGTACATAGATTTTATTAGAGAGACTGAAGAGGTATAGAATGAATGCAATTTGTCTGGTATGGATGGTGGGATACCCTATTTCGTCTAGTCTTGTATGGGAATTGTGAAGTAAAAGCCGCATGCCTACGAGTATGACACTGTTGTTCGTTATGCAATGTGCTAACATCTTCGTACGAATGCAGATGGTATCTAGATGGTGACAAATTAAATCCATGGACACAGTGACGTCAATATATATCTGAGTATTTAGAAGCCCCAGCCAGGAAAACACCAAACATTTTTCGCGGCACCACCTCTCGTCGGGGAATGACAAGCCTCCGGGAGTATAATCTGTCATGAAAAAGTCGGCAATAAATTGTAGGTCCCTTCCATTCGTGCAAACAATACAACACGCACAACATGAATGGTTGCGAGAAGCTAGGCCTTGGCTTATTCCGAGCTGTCGCGCCAGCTATTTATTTTTTTTTATTTAGAAGACGAAGACGAATCGAATTAAAAATTACGTCCTGAAGCTCACTTTAATCAGCTCGTGCTACCTTCGTAATTTCTCTACGTTACCAGTTAAGCACAAAATATACTGCACCCTATCGGATAAAACATAACGACTAAAATAATTTTATTGCCGTGGTTTCAAATGAAGTCTCAGCTTCAATGCTTTAAATTAGGTTCTAAACAAATTAGTCTCCTACACGCGGTTCCTCTCGATGGACGCAATCAGAATGTCTGAAATCATAACAAAAGCTGAATGTATAGAGATTGTGAAGAAATCTTTCAAAGATAAGCACTTCGACGAAAGATGGATTCAGAGTTTCACAGTTGAACAGGTATCTGAGGGTTTAGTGGGATTCATGGGAGAGTACTATAAACTGAAAGTGGAATTGAAAGAAGTAAGTGTTTGGCTTATAAATTTAATTTTTATCATTTCCTTGACAACTTTATTCTGTAAGTAGACAGCTAAAGGTGATAGTGGGTTGAAAAAACTTAGCTTCTTTGTGAAATCGGTACCGATTTCGAATGAACTCTATCGAAAGGAATGCATAGAGAAAGGATTCTTTAGAAAGGAAACGCAATTGTACGCAAAACTACTTGGAGACATTCAAAAGTATGGTAAGTGTTGTCAATTTCAATGAATGTGGTTTGTAATCAATTGGTGTCAGTTTTATCTGGACAAACTCACTCTTCTGCTGCCAGATTAAAATAAAAAAAGTAAATAGTTGGCACAATAAAATAAACAAATAGCTAGCGCGACAGCTTGGGATGAGCCAACGCCTAGCTTCTCGCAACCATTCATGTTGTGCGTGTTACATTTTTCGCACGAATGGAAGGGACCTACAATTTATTGTCGACTCCGAACGGCGAATTGAGAAGCTCTTTCATGACAGATTATACTCCCGGAGGCTTGTCATTCCCCGACGAGAGGTGGTGCCGCGAAGAATGTTCGGTGTACCTGACTGGTTGGCACAATAGTTCGTGGTAAGTTAAAGCCTGGCGTCTTGCAACCATTTATGTTGTGCGTGGTACTTTTCTTCGCACGAACGGAAAAGATCTACAATTTTTTGGTGACTGCGAACGGCGAGTATAAAAATTATGTCGAAGGTTTGTCATTCCACGACAAAAGTAGTGCCACGAAAAATATTTGGTTGATATAGCTAAGGCTCGAACCTACGCAGTTCGCACAGCAATCCAACGTTTCACTGAGCCACGACGACGCGACCAGGTTGGTTAAGGCAGAAATGAACAGTTTTAGTCGATTTGTGTATAATATATTCAGCTTTGTGAAGCTTGTTTTCGTTTCTGGGTTAGGTCAGGTTAGGTGGCTGTCCCCGCTCAGACAGTGACACTCAGACCAGATTGGCCCATTGTGATACCACGATGAAAAAACCGACTTACCGATATCAGGAACCAGAGTATGTAGCACAAAGTACATCGAAGGTGAACAACTGTAAAGGTGTTAACCTTGAGACTTCAACCATTTTGTCCCAGATGGATGTCGAGATCACCTAGATTGTTAAAATTGTCTTAAAAGTACATATTCCCCGAGGGTTTTCCTTCTTAGCGTCGCAAGAGCAGGACATGTACAAAGTAGGTGGGTTGTAGTTTCTTCTTCCTCCTCGTCTCGTCATTTGATAAGTCGTACACACATTGCGATGCAAGTCCAGTGTCTTATTACAGCTGAAGCGAAAGTTCTCAACCTAGAGTCAATACTTAGGGATGCCGTACGCTTTATAATTCTTTAAGCCGAAGCGACGCGTTGTCTTCTCAAAGTTCGAATCAACTAAACCAGACAAAACGTCCGCTGAAAGCAGTTCCTTAGCATTGCCTGCGACTTCTTCAGGTGACATTTCTCTTTCAGTGGATATCACCTTGGCAGCACTAGTAGATTTTGCCAGTGGAATTGCATTGCTTCCTGCACCGTTGCCACCGCCTGCAGCCTTTCTCGCAACTGGCTTCTTAGTGCCGGCGGTTGCTTTCCTTGACATATGTACATATAAACATATGTATTCTTGTACAAAAATACGTAGAATGCCAATAAAAACGCCAAGGCAAAGACAGACGGTAGTTTCAAGAAGTGAAGTCAGAAATTTCTTAGTTCGTACAAGACTGAAGGAAACCAGCACAAGGTTGATTAGGTCCCCTGACTATTTAATGCAGCGACTACCAAGAGAGTAATATTCCCTTGTTATTCAACGAAACAAGCAATTAGTACTGATATTTGCTTTTTTGCTACCACGACTCGTGTGACCTGGTTGGTGATGTGTGTTGTTGAACAGACAGCCGAGAGTACCTTAATCCGTTTAAAAAGCGGATTGGATTTTGCATCCTTTTACCCGAAATGTCATTGTGGTCGTCAAAGAATGGTTGGTGTACTGCACGCAGTCTGGCTCTTGCTAGAATTTTGCAGAGGAAGTGAGACATTTGTCGAGGAAGTGGGACTAGTTTTCTTCTCGTTTTCGTGTCCGCAGCAAGATATAGTGCTGTGAAAAAATTCAAGTTATTCCAATTAACGGTTTTAACCACTAGAAAGTGCAAGTCACATTTCAGCTATTTACTTACGTACACTTACGAGTACATATACAATCACTATATGTGACCTCATCGGAAAAATCGAGACCAGGGGTCGAATTACCACGTCAGTTATCGAATGATTATAAACCACATGTTATCGAATGAGGATTTCTAAAGATTTTGAAATTTAGGTGACAAATGCTCTTCAATTCACCTCAAAATATCTACAGAAAGCCGTGTAGTTTTAAATTTTTCCAGTTCAAAGCTAATAACTGTCCATGGTCACTCCGATTAACCTTTTTGTATGCTTTTCAGTGCCCAAACTAAGTTAAATCTCTCTGACTGATAATAGTTCTGTCCAAGAACTTGTGGATGCGTTCAAAGTGGTTTTGATTGTTACATTTATTTGCTAAATTGACTCCTATTACGTCACGTCATTGTCTTCTGTGATTATAGAGTACATCTCCTAATAATGCCGGTGCATTGAAAAATCATTTTCCATCAAGACTAGTCTGAAAAAAGTAATCAAATCTTTTCCTTGCTCATTTTTTACCTCTTTTCTAGCATCAAAAAAACTTTACCCCGAATGCTACTATACCCGACCAGACGTTATTGTTCTTGAAGACCTGTCTACACAGCCTTTGCGTCACATCACTACTGACGACAATGTCTCCATTGAGTTTTTTAAAGTCGTTCTTAGAACCCAAGCGCATTTACACGCTGCCAGTATTGCCTATGAACTTGACACCGGTGTAAATATTGGTGAAAAATTCAAAGACTATCTTTTCGAACTCCAATTGACTATGAAAAATGTTTGGTATGTCACGGGAATAAAGGTAAAGCAAATACAACACAACTGACACAACATTCACTAACTTCACTGTTCTCCACAGAGTATCATCCCACTGGCAAAAATGATTCCAAAATATCAAGGCAACCCAGGCGTTCAGGCGTTCATCACAGACAAACTTTATGATGTCTTATGCTCGGCTTGTCAATTGACTGAGCCCTCAGATGTTTACCGCAATGTCCTGTGCCATCGTGATTCATGGACCAGAAACATATTTTTCCAATGTGACGAGAAGGACATTCCGATTGATTGTTTGATATTTGATTTCCAACTGACAAAATACAGTCCACCAGCAATTGATGTTTTGTATCTAATCTCCACGGCAACAAGAAAAAGACAGAGAGATCTCATTTATGATACATGTTTGGATTACTATTACAACACTTTCGTGGACATTTTGAAGGACAAAGGTTTGGAAAAGGAGATCTTCTCGAAAGAAGAATTTCTTGAAAGCTGTCATCGACTAAAATTAGCGGTATTAATTCAAAAGGCAATATGTGCTCCACTCATGGAAATGCCAGAAGGATTGGGTAGCAAGTTTCGATCTGAAGAACCCGAACGATTTGACTACTATCTCAATGTTGATCGTGAGGAGATGTTCCTGAGAATAATGCAAATGGTTCCGGGTTACAAGGAAGTCATTTTGGAACCAGTTGAAGAGCTCATAGAGCATCTTATAAAGGAATTTAATTTGTAATGCAATTTGTTGTGAGTAAATGTAGTTAAAATATACATATATTCATCGTTATCTGCTTTGATGTTGACCTGTTGTCGCGTAGAGATTCCGGTCTTCGAGCTGATAGTTTTAACAGCAGTAGGTTGATGTTTGCAATAATATGTATCGTCGTCGATATGTTGTGTAAAGATGTTTCAAGACCCACTGTAGGGTGATCAGTGTAACGAAATTCCCTGATAACCAAAAGCTGCAACTCAAAAAAGGCGAATGCAGACTATAAGCACAGAGGAAGGAACAAACATTGGAAGAGTGCAGTTCCAGAAAAGTAAGCTTATGCCTTGTCTTAGTCGGAAACAAAACTTCAAATAGTCAAGTATAAGCGGCCAAGGCACCTAATTAAACCGAGACTACTTCCCTCATAATGATTGATCAAACGTTGGCGATTCCTGGCTTTTGTACCGGACTGGTTTCTAAAATGTATGAACGCCTCTGGACTAGGGATACAACTTAGATGCGGGAGAGTACCAATTCCCAACGCGTAACAGTGTAGTATTCTTCTTTGATAAACAATTTTGAGGCATGTTTTTAACGGTGATTTGCTCCCAGGGGTATGATTTAAGCTTGATTATAGCTGTTTCAACATACATAGTTCTGGTCCGGTATCAGACTGCCTGACAAGGGAAAGCTTTTCCCGTCTCCATTTCACCATCCGCAGAAATAGTATTTGTATAAATTCAGAACATGCTTCTTCACTATGGTACTCCCTGTTTTATTCTTGCAGACTCCAGTTTGTTTAGTGAAATTTTGGGTTGCCCTCTTTACTATTTTATAGAAATTCTGGATCTCTTTCCTGTTGTGACCTCTACTATCTTAAGAAATCTGCAAACATTCGTAAATAGGTGCTTACAAGACATCTTCAAGATTTCCTTATCGTTCCTATCCGTAATTTTAAAAAGACGATCGCCTTATTGCTTGCTACGCTGATTAATAGAAACCTCTTACCTTAGTTGGCAAAAGAATGGAACGATCAAAAAACTCATGGCGAATCAAGGTAATAGGAGAGGAGTTGGAAAAAACAAAAACATACTGTCAGAAATCGTAGCCGATGCCGCATTCAGTAGAGGTTCCAGGAACCAAAAGGAGAAACAGAACATAAGTCAGTAAATACCTTTTGTGAAGATTTGCATGATTTCAACTAATTTTTAGAGGGCATTGTATAAACAAACACAATTTTGTCTTTCCGTCCCGTTATCTGATTGTAATTAAAACACAATCAGAAACAAACTCTACTTAACAAATTCAGTTTGAAGAAAATCAGTTAATTAAGTTTTGAATGAACTGAAAACGAACAACTAAACAAATTTACAGACATCTCCTTTATCCAAAACAGTCATGAATATAACAAAACACCAGAGGTTTACTAATGTTTTTGACACTTAACAAATATAATTCATAAAAAAAACTGACATTTACAAGCCAGTAAGTCATTTCCCACACTCACGCCACCATCATGCCTCCAAATAATTATTTATAGCCATTTGCACACACTTTAAACGGAATTTCTTTTCAGCTTCTTAAGTACAAATTCGTGTTATTCGCGGAGTGTAACAGAAAAACAAACCTCCTACATATGTCATCCCATCAATTGTTGTCAACTTGAACAAAAGACTCGCAAAAGAGCTACGTAACACATAATATAGAAACGTTTTCCTAATTACTGCCAAGAAAGTACCTGCTCCGTTCTCTCTTTTCTCATCTCACGCACAGCATTGCCTTTCACTCGTGTAAACAATTACAAACAATTGTTTACGAAATTTCCTTAAATTAGTTCTTTCACTTAAACATTTTCATATAAATCATAAGTTCCATAGTTTTATTTTTAAAACTGAATCCCTAATGCCATTTGGTTTTAGTTATCACCGTTAGCATATAGACGCAGCTTCGTACAACCGTCATCAATGTGACGTACTTCTGACAGGCGAAGGAAAATACGAATTGTACTGATTGACATGCTGACATCTGGCGATTATTGTTTTGCTTCTGTTTTATCAATTTTCGTCGGCCATGTGGGTGTGGGAATTTTCCAATCGGACGCGCAAAAAGTCTTCTGTGTTTTGGCCTTAATGGAAAAAAATAATATTTATTATGTTTCACGGACTCGGTGTTCCCGAAAAACAAAACAAAATTGGTCCCCGAGGAATGGCGAAGGACGTCACATCACAACAATTGTGAGTGTGGTCAATGGACTAATGTGATTTTGGAAAAACACCGCTACAATGGGATATTTCAGACTGTTGACAACGGTGGACGAGTATTGATTTGGCGCCAAGTGAAGAGTTGATTGATTTGGACGAACTGGGTGATAATCCGATTAGTGGCAGAAAAGTTATAATGTGTAATAAAAAACAAAAGCTCGAAGAGATGAAAATTGGCCCTTAATCGGGCATCGGTATACTCAGCTGGCTGACGTCATATGAAAATGGCTTTCACATGTTTTCCTGAAAAGTGATTTTTAATTCGCGGCGCCAAAAAAGCAGCGCCATTGTCAAATGGTGAATTTAGTAGGGTTGACTCGAATAAGGCGTGCAAGTTCACTGAATTTTCCGCGTCGGTTCACTGAATGTAGGTCGTGTTCGTTCTCAATCCAAAGTTTGTATGGGGATGTGGAATGTAATTAAAAAATGTAACAGGCGTTCATAAATTTAAGAGTTGCAAGCATACAGAGGAATGGAAAGATAGCAAATGTTTTATGTGTTTAAAATGTGATAACAGATCTCTTTTTTTGGGTGCAATGCAATTATAAGCCTTCGGAAATTAGGTTTTTTATTGTCCTATGAGTGTCTTATGAAATTTGCCTGAAAGGAGGCTTATCTAATCTTGTCTGATTTGATTTTGTCCTTGTGGGACTGATAAAATGTCTTGTCAAGAGGAATTCGTAGCATTTCACAGTTTCAAAATGTAGATAATTTAATCAGATTCATATTGAGAGAGTTGTACTTAACAGCACTAAATAGAATAGAATTGGAATTTAAACTGATTATAATCCTTTTGAACTCACTTCCATTAGACGTGGTGGAGGGGCTTTAGTAGTTGGTTGTGAAATAAGAAGCAGTGCTCTGGAAAATGTAATTATGTAACGACAACGCTGCGGACTACGGGTTGAAAATGAGGCCAAACTAAGCAGCCTTATGATAATTTAGAAGAGAGCATATATAAAGACATTACTATGACTCGATAAGACGAGTGTATGCTGAATGGAGAAAAACCTCAGCATTGTTTGTCCGATTCACAAGGAAAGAGACTCCTTCAATTGCGCAAACTAACTGAAACCTGATTGGCTTCTATCAAAACTGTTTGACTCTAAAGAAAGTCCACAATCGACCCAATTTTGATACATTGCCAGATCAAGGAAAAACCAAAAAAGTCTAAATCAATAACCACCATCTCTTCATCAATTTTTAGGCCGTCTAGTGACCTAAGCCAAACTTCAATTCGTAAGCTTGTACCCTTTATCAATAAGTCTAAATGGGTTTACGGGTAGAATTCTCCCTCAGAAGGAATTCTATAGGTATCACTATGGACATTGAACCTAAGTGAGTCTCCTAGGGGACAGCTATCTTATCTAACCCAACCTAGTTCGTCTATGACAGCATTTACAGAAACGAACTGAACAGAGCCATGTCTGTTGTTCAGAGACATGTTTTGGAGAATACTAGTCCTCATAAGGTCGGAAAGGATCTCATTTAGATGTTTAATAATTAAAAACAAAATATAGTCAGCTAGTAACCTTAAACGACTTGAAGTACGAAATTAGAGCCAGTTAGCTAGAACTGGTCTAACTGGAGAATCTTTTAGCTGAGGCTCAGGTTCACCAAGAACTGGAGCCGGGAGCGGCACTTTATTTATTATGTAACAGAATGGTCAGAGTCGGTCGTATCCAATCTGAATATGTACATGTTCAGAGATTTGTACCTTACAGTGTCAATATTTGAAGAAAGTCACTGCGTGGGTAGGCTGTAAAGTTGTATTACACGAGATTGTCTTCTTTTGTGGTGTCATGGAACATGTTTTCAATTCGGATTTTTGCGTTCTAGTCCCTGAGTATAAATTAACGTCATTCTCTGCAGGTTCTGTCCAAGAGGAGCATTTTCAACCTCGACATGTATTTACTTGTTTTAGCTTGACGTTCAAAAATAGTCCCGATGTGAATCACAGCAAGGAAATGACTTATAGATTTCCGATGTCTGTATCTCCTAGATACCAACTCGCAGTTTATAGTAAGACCTGCCAGACGTCCATTTGTCGGAGAGGCAGTCCCGATTTTGGGGGAACAGTCCTGATTTTTCTTTACACTATCCCGATTTCTGTCCCAGTTTAGAGAATGTCCCGACTTTTCCTAACTTGCGTTTGGTTTTATCTTTTGTTATTCTACTTCGATTAAAAAAACTTCCTGAAGAAGGAAATGGAATAGCTTTAAGATGTGTTACGACCTTAGTCATAATGGAAAAACTGTAATTGTTTCTTTTTCTTGCCTGTGTTCAGTTTAATGACGACAGCATGGTGCAAGAATAGAAACAGTTTGTCAATTGAAACATTGGAAGCAGCCTTTTAAAGGAAGATACAACTGGTATGGCAATTATGTACTTCCAAAATAAGTTCAACAGACAAAATGTAATATAGTTTAACACTTCATCTATTGAGAGCACGAGAAAAATCGGTTAAAATATTCCACATACGCCACAGTAGTTAAGCGTTTTCGATCCCCGACGGGAAAATGGACGCATTTTTGTGCAGCTGTACGAATTCATTGGAAAATTACAATTAAAATCGAAGATTTAAGCGTTGTACAGAGTTCGACGTCGGAACAGAGTTCACCTTAAAAATCGGTTAAAATGTTCCACATACGCCACAGTATTTTAGGTTCAAGGATCCTCGATAAGATTTACTTAGACGAAAAGTAGCGCATTTTTATGCAACTGAAAGGATCCATTGAAAAATGCTATGTTCGAATGTAGCCATGAGTGTATTTCTATGTGTTCCTTGATTGCGTGTTTAACATTTTATTTGTCCGAATTCCAGATGTCCCAATTTTTATGAAGATTTATCTGGCCCTAGTTATGGTCCATGGACATTGACTCCAAACGGCGAATTGAAAAGGTTTTTCATGGAAAATTATACTCTTGCAGATTTGTTATTCCCTAACGAAAAATGGTGCCTCGTAGACCTCGTTGGGGCTCGAATCTACGCAACACGCAGACCAGTCTGACGCAGTAGCCACTGAATCTCAGCGACTGACGGCGTCCCTCTTTCAAATAACTCTTTTAATTAATTGCGGCAGTTATGGTGAAAAAAAACTTAACCCCAGTGCTAAGGGCCGTCAGTTTCCTAAGAGAGCGTTCGGTTGACAAACCGATGTCAGATTCACTCTGGAACTATAAGCACTGCTGGTCGTCCAATTAAAAATCATTCGCCGACATCTCGTATGTATATTCAGAAATCTTCAAGTACTCAAGGGGAACATATTGGATGTCACAATTTGTTGGTTGTGGACCAACCCGACCATATACTGTGAGACAGGTAACCGCCCGACATCTCATTCCAAAATCCTTGTCGACCCAGTAAATGCTTATCTAATCTGAAATCTGCAGAGACTACAGATATTTTGACAAAATACTGGTGGAAGTATTCTCTTCTGACCACTCTTGCTAGACTTGTTAAGCACAAGTGTGCTTATGTTCAACAAAATGTGACTGACAAAATTCCGAGTGTTCAGCTACCTTCAGATTGGATTTGAGCGAATCATCATACGCACATGTCGGTGGCTGATAGTAAACCAATTTAGCGTTCACGGCGTGGAGATAGGTAGATAGGAGATAGGAAGAGGTGGCAGTTCAACTGAACCCAATTAGCACCAGGATGTGTCTTTTTGTTACCCCGCCTCGTGTGACCTGTTTCATGATCCAGACTGTGGAGTTTTGAAAGCCGATTGGATCTCATATCCCTTTACCCGAGATATCGCTGAGGTCGTCGAAGACTGGTTGGTTTAGTGCACGCAGTCTGACACTTGCAAGTGCCCGACATTTGCAGAGGAAGTGGAAGACGGCGTAGAAGTAGTCCTTCCTATCCTACCCTATCCTATCCTATCCTATCCTATTCTTTCCTATCCTATCCTATTCTACTAATATAATAATCCTACTAATATTATAATTGTGAAAGTTTGGATGTTTGGATGTTTGTTCCAACGTATCGCCTAAACGGCTAAACGAATTTGCATGAAACTTCGTGAGTAGATAGTCTGTATCCTGAATTAACATATAGGCTTATTTACTAAGAATTTATACTTTCTTATGAAACAGCCATTTAATTGTGTCCATAGAAAACCACTGACTTGCGCCATTCAGCCAGCAGCACATCGGATCGATCGCAATAGCGGGATCACAGTTCCTGAAACCCGGGCAATCACATAGGGTATAATGTGACTTTTCTCCACGCGGACGTAGTCGCGGGTACCAGCTAGTATGAGAATATTTTGCACCTTCCTCTCCTTCAATATTCGAAATCACCGCAGACTGGATATTCTTTATCGGGAAAACTATACTTAACACATGCAAGAGAAGAACGGTCTAAACGCAAGCCACTCTAAACCATTCTGAGATTGATTGTAGTCGGTTGTTAAAACGTCAATGCCAACAACTGGAAAAATATGTGACAGCTCTCGTTGCATTCCAAATCTTATAAATAGTTTTCAACCAACTATGGCACTCGTTTGATTAATAGATAAAGATCTTGACATCGCTCCCATTTCATAGCCATGCATTGCACTTGTAATGCAATTCAGTGAAGCACCCTTTATCAACACCCGAGACACCAGAACTTATCGCTTTAAAAATACACGCACCATATGTTCCACATGGTCGAACACTATTTCGAATTCCACTGCCACACTTTACAAGTACCTTCGTACACACTCAATCTTTATCTTCACCCAGTCCACTGTAACCTTCACATAAATACTTCTCCACCGTTCTCCTTCGACAATGTTTCAGCCAAAATCGAAGCGAGAAAATTAAAAAAGGAACCACTTGCCAATGGGATCCGATGTCCAAGGAATGCGGGATGGAGATATCTCATGAATTCTTTGTAGGCGGCGCCACCACCGCATTTTGACGTATCGCACTTGAGGCACTCGCCTGAATGTAGGAATTTGTTGGCCGTGAGTAATTTAAATGGTGCCCTGCCCAGGCACTGTTAACGGACAAATACAAATTCATATAATTATAAATATCGCTTGAGTGAATTAAAATGGCGATTACGATGGTGCGACGATGATGGGAACGTTCACAATTATTTCTTGTCCCCGCCGAGAGGCAATACGCGATGGCACTTGACTGGGCATAGCTCTTGTTTTCGATTGCACGAGTGTAGAGTATCCTTGACCATCAATGCGCATTACGCCGCTGCACAATGAAGAATGGATTCCACTGGGAGCATTGGACAGCGGCATCATTATTTATTCTGAATTGAAGTGTCCTTTAATTAGTCTGCGTCACGAGGCGTTGAGCTCTGCCATGGACCCAAAAAAAACAATGACGAGTGGGGTACAGAATTCCATTTGAAGTGCGGATCCACTAATGGTTCAAGTGCATGTCACAATTCAACTGAAAACCCCCCATTACGAATGCAAATTTCCCTGCGAAGATGACTCCTGCAACACAATCGTTTACCCTTTTCCCAGTCCCTCCTCCATGGCTATGGTCTTGAATATGTTAACTCAAGACCAAGATAAATAAGAAAGGAAACTATTCATCCATCGGGTTGTAAATAAATTCAAAACACGCTCCTTCATCGTAAGTGTTCCAATTTCCTCGATCAAATTCCTTAAAGGACACACGCGGATGGTGGCATTTTATCAATTCTCTCAGAGCATGTAGCAGATGCTGCGTCTTTCCTTCTCCCTCTCCCTTCCATCGAAAGGCGAGAATTGTGTGGATGATGAAAGTTTGTCGGAACATTTTTCACAGTATCATCCATATAACCCATCTATAAATCTCGGGCATCCCTTTTAGGTTTAGCCAACGTCGGTTTCGATAAGGCTGCAAATGGGGGGATGGTTTTTAAAAGCTTTCAACATGGATATCTCATCATCAGCACACACGAAGGTCACCAAATAGTCGACGAACGCCTTAGTTGTGAGATAATTTCCAATCCTGGACACCTTTTCATTGTGCCTCCTCTGACACAGTGAAATTGTTCACAGTGAAATCGTTCGGTTTTGAGGTCAGTGTCCTTTTGTTAATCCCATTCGCTGCGCTCTCGCTTGGAATGTAATAAAAATTAAACGAAACGGACATTAAATGGCCAATTAGTCCGCTGAATTCTACCGAAGGAAATTAACTTGGACTTTTAAGTGACATTAGGGAGAAATGCGAGGGTGTGGGAAATGCGCGAACTATTTATTCCCTGACGTGAAGCAGTGAAAATAGTTTTCCTTTGAAATGCCAAATGAAAATCACGGAGAACGTAAACAATAGCGCGTCGCAAATTTTCTGCTGAATTCGTTTGAAAATTTTACTTTCAGCTGAATAAACAGAGATATTCGCTTCGCATTCGATGTGATTGGGGTTAAAGTTCTGTAACGATGAACTGCGATGGTTGTGTTGAGATATTGAAACTGAAACAATGGCAAACTTGGCATATTGTAGCTGGAAATAATATATTTACGAGTTTTAGAATGAAAACCGAAAGCACTGATTTTCCCCGAAAACTTTGATAGTTGATTGATGGAGCCTTGAAACGTTGGAGAGGAGAATGACCTTTAGTAGAGCAATCTATTGACTGCCACAAATAGTTGATCTTTCAATAAAGAGAAGCCTTGTTCATCCGTACACGCATGTCAGGGGCAATAATGTAATGCCCTACAGAGGCCACAAAGATAATGTTTGACTTTGGACTAAAGAAGGTCTGAGTCCTCTATCTCTACTTGAGTTTTTGTATTTATTTTTACGTAATCAGTCGACGGGGAGATGGAGAAAAGTTGAGAGGACTGAACCGGATGTGATAGCAGGCCAGGATGTCGGAAGCCAGACTTCGTGATTATGTCAAAAGGTCACGGTTATGAGAGTTTTTCACAGCTCTAACACTCCGGCTTTTTTCAGAATAGATGTGAATGCTTACCTCGAGCAGAGGTAGAGAATGCAAATGCCACAATGCCAAGCACCAAAACAAAAGCCATCAGTACTGTTGGACATTGGCGAAGGCGCAAACTAGATCAGATTTTTGGAGCATAGCAGCGTCTTCCAGGCAGAGGTCTTAGATGAAGGCAATACCACGTGACGATATCACCTTTTTTTAATCGAAAGGCAGGCAGCAATGAAAGCGGTTTTCGATACAGAAGAGCTTAATGTTCCTGGCATGCAGCCTGAGGTAAAAGTATGCTGAGACAATGGACATGGGGGAATAGCAGGAAATGAGAAAGCTGATGAACTGCCAAGAGGGTAATCTCCGCTTGTTTCGTTCCGCTGGATCTGTACTGTAGCAACACGGCAGGTAAAACTGCTCTGAAACTGAGAGAAGAACGACAGTGAATACCAGCTCCTTACGGTCATGCATCCGCGCTGTCTCAATAGAAAAATGGCGACAGATAGACAGAGCAGATTATATGATCCAGACTCTGACATTTTACAAGAGACTCAGAATCGGAATTCCTGTCAGAGATGAGATTGTTCCTCCAACCAATACCATTTACCAATAAAAATTGGCCTTCTACATCGTTGGTTTTAAGATGGACCTTGGTACAGGTGCCGGGGTCTAGGGGGCCCAGGAATAAACCACTCTTTAGAATAAACGACGACTTCAGTGTATTTCAGACCGAAATCACATCCATCATCGAGGCTTCGAAAACTGTCCGCGAGAAGAGTCTCACCGCAAGGACAATTACGTTCTACGTTGACAGCCAGGCAGCCGTTCAGTCTCTGGAGTCCTTGATAACAAAATCAAGGCTTTAAGGAATCTGGAAAAAGAGGAGACATCTAGAGCTAGTACGGTGACCCTATGTTGGGTACCAGGACATATGGATATCCCAGGTAAAGGGCTGACAAACTTGCGGGAAGGGGAGCAGCGCTGCATACATCACAGGCTCTCCCCTTTGCTAGATTGGAATCCTCATTAAAAAGGTATATTGAAGAACAGGCCATCAGTCGAGCCAATACACGTTGGATCTAGCTAGACACGTGTGCAAGGGCTAGAAACTTATGGACGAGTTATAATAAGAAGATATCTCTCTCTCTGGTCAAACTTAGTCGTCGCGAAGCAAATGTTGTCTCCGGCATCTTCACTGGGTACACACAACGACTATTGCAGAAGTTGCAGGGACGAGAAAGAAATTGAATCTGTCCGTCACCTGCTGTGTGATTGTCTTGCCCTCCCCGGTAGAAGAATGAGGACTCTTGGTAGTTATTTCTTCACCGAAGTGAAGGGCTTGCGTGACATCAAGTTGAGGGACCTCCTGAGATTCATATCCTTATCCGGGTGGTTTTAAATCAGCGGCTCCCCTTCTCTTAACAGGAGTGAGAAAATGGGCACAATGGAATAGGGTCCATTGAGCAGTCTTAGTGAGCAGTAACGGATGTCACAGGGCACCCATTTACCTAACCTAACCTAATCTGCGATACACCAAGCTGATCACTCAGTTAAGGTCATACCATGTAAGCTTACACATGAGGCCAGGAATAGATCTCTTGAGCACTTGTACAACAAGGACAAACTGTGTGCCAGTGCTAATATGGATAGGAAAGATAGGAAAGAGCTTAAGCCAAGTGATGATGATTTTTGCAGGAATTGTGGAGAGGAGGAAGTCAATGAGGCATAATCATTTCCTTCCACTGTCCAGGCTACTGCCGCCTCAGACATAATCTTCTGAGAATATCAAAGAACTATGTATACGACGTACCTATTAAGGACATTCGTAAGTTCATCGGTCTATACTGACGTGCGTGTATTGCAGACTGTTCTCTCTTCCCTCGCCAACCCAACTATAGGTCAGATGGTTTGATATGGTCTCTTTTTGTTCTCCACAGAGCCGACAAATATCTGTATCTGATACTTTCATTTTATGTAGATGGTATCTGAGTGGACAATGGTCTATCATATAGCCCGTTAAGGTTCTTAACTCGTCTTTGCGGAGATCAAGTAAAGTCTTAGCCTTGTATAGGTTGGAGTTGATAAACTTTTTCCCAGTCAGCGTGTTTGTTGATCTCCCATTGTGTTATCTTGGAGTAGGCACTGTTGGGTGGTACCCCAAAACAGGGTTCGGGACCAACAAGTGGGCGGCAAGCGCCTCTTCTCGCCAGGCAGTCAGCCCGTTCATTACCCTCGAAGCCTTCATGTCCTGGGATCCAGGCTAAGGTGACCTTATTTACTGATTCATGGCTTTCGAGGAGTTTGAGACAGTCCCAGACAAGCTTGGACCCTACCGTATAGGATTTAAGGGCTAACAGTGCTGCTTGACTGTCTGAAAAGATGTAGATGCGGGTTCCTTGAGTTCTTCTCCGCAGGCATTCTCTTGCACACAATTCAATAGCGCGGACTTCCGTTGGAAATACTGTAGGTGACTCTCCAAGCGCTGCCGCGCGTTGGAAGCTGGGACCATAAACCCCAGCACCTGTGCTGCCGTTTTCCAATTTTGAACCATCTGTATATCAGATTTGGGAATTTAGTAGTGTAGTAGGGCCTTCATTTCTCCATTCCCTGCGGGTGCCTATAACAACTTCGAAAGTTCTGTAGAAACGATATCTCTTGAGCATGGTATCTGGAATCTTAAGAATTGGGTCACGATGAATGTGTTCTAGTATTCTCAGATGACCTGTAAAGTCGCTGACTTTTAAGTCCAGTATCTGAGGCAGCCTTAGAGCACTAAGCACAGCTTCTTTTTGTATTGCCAGTTGTAGCGGCGTGGGGTTAAGCATTGCTCCTATAGCTGCCGTTGGGCACGTTCTCATAGCCCCGGTGATACCTACGCAGGCTAAGCGATAGAGTTTACCCAGCTTTTCCTGCATTGTGGATTGCAGGGTTTTTGACCACCATACTAATGACGCGTAATTGGTTTGATTATGGCGTTGTACGACCAATAAACCATTTTGGGGTTCAGTACCCAAGTTTAGCCGTACAGGCGTTGGACATGAACATTGCCCTAGTCGCCTTGTTGGTAACCATGTTTAGATGCGAGTTCCAGGTAAGGGTTTTGTCAAGTATTACTCCAAGATACTTTGCTTCGCTGGACAGATCAATAGGGGTGTTTTCCAATGAGACTTGTTTGAGGTTGTGATCTCGACGATTTACCCCAGCAATACAACAAAGAAACCTCATTTCGGTTTTAATGCAAAACGCCGACTTATGTAAGGCCAATATTCGAGCCTAGTGCTCTTTCAAATAATAATAAAAACTAAATAGTGAAACAGTTTAAACAAAATGAAATCATTTAAAATTTTTAAAAATCTCCAGTTTTTCTAAATTTCTAACTAAAACCATCAAGAGGTCACACAACTAACTATGTACTAATTTTCTTTTATTGTATTTTTAATGCTCTCGAATTGGCTCTTTTTAATTTAAATAGAATTATTTGTTTTTTTCATTTTCATTATGTTTACTCTATAAATATCTTTACAAAACTAATTAAGAAAAATCATCACAAATTACAAGTTTGGCTGGCTTGTTAACCATCAATAAAATCTAATATAAACATTTTTGAGAGCGATAAATTTAAATGTAAATGTATTTCCCTTCGGAAATAGAAAATATTTATTTGGTTAATGAATTACACAATCGATTTGACTCGTAGAACTAATCAAACGTCGATAGTTAAGTTTTAAATTGTGATGAAATTTGAAGACACGATGTTTTACTGTAAACAAATGTTAAAATGGAGTTTGACAGAATTAAATGTCGCATGTAAATTGTTAGTATTGTGATCATTTGCAATTTAAATCAGTATAAAATGAGAACATTATTTTGTTGAATCGCCACGTATATGAGTGAAAAACTCAGTCTTTCCATGATTTCTTTAAAATTAATTTGTGCGTATATATTTTCCTTATTATTTACACTTCATTGAACAAAACAAAAATTGAACGCACATTGGTTGAAACTCATCCCATTTTTTATTTACCAAAAGTGGTTTTTAAACTTGCCGGAAGGATTTTTTGTGATTTTTAACTCGGGAAGAATGTTTACTTGAATTCGTTTTTTCTTGAAAGGAAATTATTTTTTTCACTAACGCCAATTAAAACTTTGAATGGAGCGGTAGAAAATTAAATAAAAAAGAATTTGATTTTTTTTTTATTGAAGTGGAAAAAATTGAATTAAGTTTATATTCTCAGGTAATCGTCAAAAGAACTTTAACTGAGGCGTAAAAAATTCCACAGGAAATTCTTTACAAGAGCGCATTCATAAATTTAGACTTTTTTAGACGTTTGAATGTGTAAAAAGGAAAATGATTTGAAAGAAGATTTCGGAGGTAAATGTAAAGCAAAACTACCTGAAGAGATGAGCTGGTAAGGGTGCGCTACTCATGGCACTACATTTATCGGCCTAATCGATTTCGCAAGTGGTACCAACGTCTCGATATTCACAAGGATACATGATAACAAAGTCTTCTGATCAATCAATAAATTGTTCAGATTGTTCACATTGATGATGAAGAAAGTCATTGGAGTAATGCTAAAGTGTCTGAAACCACTCGTGAATGCACTACCAGTGTAGTTATAAGCGAAAAAAATCAACGAATGGCTAGAGCTCATTTTAAGTCCAATCCTGGAGAAGGTCCAAGAACTCTGGATCGATGGTCACCACGTATTCATTTATTTTAAGGCCCCTTGTGATACTTTGAAAAGAGATAAACTTTTTAGCGCCTAGTTTTAGGTATTCCGGCAAAAATCATTCGATTATCTACTGCCATTCAGTTGCTGATGACAACAGTGCAAAACCCCGAAGTCGACATATTATTCACTGTTTTCTACAAATTAGTAGAACTGTTTGGTAACACAGACGACATTGAGATAGGACGAAGCAAGTAGTTACTAGCCACTTTGGGAACATCGAATCAAAAGCTTTACCAGCTTTGTTGGGTTTGGGTTTGTTTATAAAATAAAAATAAATAGCTGGCGCGACAGCTCGAGGTGAGCCAAGCCTAGCCTCTCCGAACCATTCATGTTGTGCGTGGCTTCGAAAAAGAGGACGATCTCATTTCCAATGGCGTACGCAATCAATGACTGGAATGACTTCTTTGCGCCCCTGACTCATCCCGATCTGTAGTGAGTAAGTACTCTAGTTCTATTGAAATCCACTGGAGGTATGGCGCATGAGAAGTAAAGCTTACCTTAGAACGCGAATGGACATTAATCAACATGGTAACTGAAATTAGCCAGGTAACGATCGAGCTGGCGAAGATTCTCGTTGGCTGGTTTCCTGATCCACGTCGTACTTTAGCGCCTTCATATTAAGTATGTACAGTGTACTCTTTCATAAGCAGACACCGACGGTTGCGAGAAAATTGTCCGCTTATGAGGGGTGTCGGCTTATGAGAGGTGTCCGTAAGGAGAGAGTACACTGTACATATAGGTTTTTTCAATGACATAACAATTTCGTAAATTTTTGGGGAAATTTGTTCTAAATGTAGTAAACATGTCAAATTTAAGTATGGAATTCGATCTCGTTTATACGACCACTGACTAAAAAGTGTGTGCTTATATTAAAATACAAAATTGTTGTGACCCTTTTGAAAAATCCTTTACATAAGATGCAATATCGATCACACTTTCGTGCTCATCTTCCTTATATCCACAAATATTATTGATTATTATGAAATCGAAGAAATCTATGAAATCCATACTAATATTATAAATGCGAAAGTGTCTTTGTCTGCTACTTTTTCACGGCTAAACCGCTGAACCGATTTCGATGAAATTTGGTACGGAGATAACTGAAGTCTAGGGAATGAACATAGGCTAACAATTTTTAAAGTCCTCCCGCTGTCACGCCCATTTTAAAAAAGAAATACACTCCTTTGAGTAATTTTGCAAGGAAGTCGAAAAAACTTACTTAAGCAAACGTGTAGGTATTTATTTACTCTACAAATAATGCTTACATTATGTATAGCCACGCCTACTTTCTAGGGGCACTTTCCTTAAAATTACAGTTTTTTTTGTCGATTTCCTTAGAATATAAGTTCAACAACAGTAGTTGTTGAAACTCGGAAGTAAAACTCGATAAATGCACATCATCATTTATTAACCTGTAGAGTTACTGCACACTTTCTATCCACCAGGAAGCTTACCTTACATCCTCAACCTCAAAGTTAATGCCCAATCTTCCCAAACTGTGCATGTGAAGACTTTGTACCAACACGCAATCGAAGCCAGAATTTTCACAGATGTCAATCAGGGAATAACTGTCTTCAACCCCCGCATTCCTCCGATCCCATCAGACTACCTTTTTGAGTTCAAACGTCTGCAATTTTCCGTTGAGTTTTGGTACGCCATGAACATCAATAAGTTTCAGGGAAAAAAGCTTGAACGCGGACAATGTGGATCTGAAGAGTGACTGTTTCTCCCATAGCGCGCTCAGAATCAATTCACCTGACAGCCTGGTCATCCCCGAGCCAGAAAGAAAACCAGGAATGTTGCTTACAGGGACGCCTTAAAGAATTAATATAAGGAATTGAGAGTCGATACGTACTCCCCAATGTATTGAAACCTGAGCAAGGATATAGGGTATAATGAGACGTCTTCCACGTGGACGTAGTCGCGGGTATCAGCTAGTATTCCCATATAAGTAAATGAGACTTAAAACTTACATTTTAAACCTAACTACACACGTAAAACACCCAATTTACATATGTAGTTTGTCTAACCCAACTAAAATGTAAACTCCTGCATAACTTTTCGTTATGATTCGTTAGCGTTGAAGTATGATGTGAAACTTCTTTAACAGAGTTTTTTGCATTTTCCAAACTCATAAAGTTATTACAAGTTAGCGTACATATGTCAAAATATTTTAAATCCTGGATATGTCATAAAGTAAAAATATGTGAACAACGAAGAATTTAAAAGTAAAATGAGATATCCTCAATATACGAGTGTGTGTGTTCTTTTTCGAAATGCATAAGGGTTATCTCATGGAAGAGCATAAGAACCAGAGAATGCATTAAATCGTGTAACAGATGAAAAACAAGAAAAGAGGTGAGGAGCGTATAAGGAGGTAGAATTTGTGAGCGTACCCTCTACATTTTATACATTTTCGCTACTGCGAAAATTTAAGAACGAAAAGTAAAAACTTTCGAATTATGCCATAGGATTTACAAGTACTATATGGTGAACATAAACCAACAACAAAAACATAAATCGGTTTTTAATAAGGAATTTTAAGATTTATAAAGAAAATGACGGCAAAAAAGGTCTTTTGGGAGTAAGTCAGCATTTGATATTCAGTATGTACAATCATGTCCTAGACATTTTGTCATAAGAAAATTGCATTGGACTTGGTTGAACCATCAGTTTTGTAGGAACACAATATGGAATGGCGACACATAGACCTAGTGCATAAGTCCAGACGGAAATGCAGAGCACGTGCAATAGAAAATGTTGAAGCCGTAAGGGAAAGTGTTGATTCTCATAAAAAATTCAATTGACGCAAGAGCCTTAACACACCGGCTATTTACGGTGTCATACGCACAGTGATGGATAATTAATTAGCACACTTAACCACGTTCTCTCTTAGATTGAGATTGCGGTTATACTGAAAATTATTTATTCTACGTGGAAAACAGACCTAGTCTAGTAGAACTGGCAGTGAATGGATCAGATTCAGATCACTCCACACGAAAGGGCGATTGCTGCATAGAAAATCAAACAATACTCTAGAAGACATTATCAAATGACGGAAGAAGCGTGAACCGCGCTCAAACGATGTCGAAGTCATGAAGAAGTTAAAGTGAGTTTACATATGCACTTATGATATCTATGTATATTGCTAGAAAACTCACGTGATAGCGCATAGGAGTGGTAGACGAAGACAGAGGAAATTTTGATCTCTGAGTGCATGCAAGCGGTTCAGACTTAATGTATTCCTCCCACGGCGTTAAGTCGACACCTTTCACTGCAGGCGTTGGACTTCGCCAGGGGTGCGTTCTGTCACCTCTCCTTTTCATAGTGTACATGGATTGGATGTGACAACGCAGCCTTGGTGAGGAACGGTTCGAATTAGGAGACCTAAGGATAAGTCATCTAAGGATAAGTCGTGCCATCGGATAGGCGTCCCTCGGGCAGGCCTAGGATGAGATGGTTGGACCAAGTCCGAAATCTCACCTCTACCCGTATGGAGATAGCCCCTGATGAGTTAGAGTCGATGGCGGAAGATCGGCAAATGTGGAGTGTTCACTTAAGCTCCCTAAACCCGCGACCCTCATAGTGGATAAGCGGGCCGTTGGAAGATGATGATGATGATGTTGATGCTATGTGTTACAAAACTAGCTTAAATGTGAAATACGTACATACATACATATGTTATCTCAAAAGAAGATTGGACACTTCAATATTAGATACTTTTTCATTACAAGGAACCTAAACTCTGGGAACCTTAAACAAAGGCCCTTTTTCGTACCAAAATAATTGTTATTTTTCTTGGTTTTTTAAAGAATTATTACGTTTAGTTGCTGTAAGTAAAAAATATTGATTGTTTTGTATTGAAAAAAAAAAAGAAAAAATAGTTTGTGTTAGGTAAGCTCTTGGGTCATCATCTGTGGCGTAATGATGTTCTTTACTACCAAAACCAAAGTACATGACTGTCCACGCCCAAAACTGAACGGTCAAACACTCTCATTATCTTCCAGTGCTAAGTACTTAGGTACGTTCGTTGACACTAAACTTAGCTGGAAATTAAACATTGAACAGCGCAGCGACAGATAGCTTCTGTGGCGGGAAAACATTGCAGAACGCGCCAGGAAATGCCTGGTAGCATTCTATTCATGTAAAAGACCAGTAGGCTCCAGATGGGGCCTTCAGCCGAAAATCATGCACTGGCCTATGTCGTTTGTTAAACGCCTGACCCACACCGATGCTCTGTCGAAAGCAAACCATAGATGGCAACATTTCGATTATTGCAATAATGCCAGGCTTATCTGGCCTGTCCTGGATCTGAAAAGATCAGAAGCATTAATACGACTCAAAAGAGACCAGCTCTCAAAACTCATCAACGTCCTCAGGAAAGCATGCTCAACGCCTGGGGATAGCATGCAACGATTTCTGCAGGAGCTGCAAGGATGAGGAAGAGGAGGAGTTCACTCTCACACTTCCTCTGCACGTGTCCCGCATTGACCCATATCAGGAAGGTCACCCTGGGCCAATACTTCTTTAACGATCCTAATGATCTGAACTGGCCGACCTTATCAGCTACGTTAGGAAATCTAAATGGTTTCAGGAGTACTCAGTGGCATCACAGTGAACCTACTTTCTGGTCTAAGCGTACCTCCTTTCGGAGGGCTACTTCTAACTAACTAACTAACAGCGCATTAGAAAGGCGAGCATAGCCTTCTAACTCTGCAACAGGAGTTTCAGTAAAAAATGGGAACTTCAGCCAAAAATGACTCTATGAATCTACCGAGCCGTTGTACATCCAGTTCTCACATACGGCGCCATAGTGTGGTAGCCCGCGTTAAATAAGAAATAAAACACAGACAGAATTAAAAAAGTCCAATGAATGGCAAGTATAGGCATCATAGCCGCGCTTAGATCGTACACAACGGACGACCTAACTGTCATCCTACACCTACTAGCACTTATCCTACATATCAAAGAAATAGTATTATGCAGCGCAGTTCGGCTCAGAGAATCTGGATGCTGAACCGCAAAGCCCTATGGTCACAGTTAAGTCCTGGACACAATACCAAACGAATTGGTTGCCTGAAATGTTTTTCAGTAAGGTTTCCAACCAGGACAGACTGGAAAAAACGAAAAAGGAATCAAGGATTTCGATAGAATTATTTTTACAGTCGCTTCGAAAATGGACTGCGGAGATGGCGCAGGTATTTTCTCAAAGAAACTGAATTTGTCGAAATTTTTTACCCTCCCGAATTTTGCCAGTGTCTGAAAAAATCTCCAACACCCATCTACAATACTGTTACCATCATTGACAGCCAAGTCGCTATCAAAGCTATTGATTCGGGCACTACATCCTCAAAACTGGTAAAGCAGTGTTAGGTGGAACTTAACCAACTGAGCGTCCAGTGCAGGGACAACATCACATGGGTCCCAACAGCGTCGTATCAAGGAATATCTGGCCCGGTCACAACAAACAAAAAACAAACGAGTTACTATGCAGATCAAGAGCAGATATTGCAAGAATCGTAGCAGCTAGCACAGGCCACTGGCCAATAGGCGACCACGCAGCCAAGCTAGGTACTCCCCATTACACTTTCTGTCGTAGTTGCAAAGATAAAAGCGAAAAGAATCTCTGTCTTGAAAAGCCTTAGTAGAAGCAACCAGTTTAGTAAAATAAGTCGCTTTTAACCCCGTCTTCCCCTACAAAATGGTCAATGAATTGGCAACTCCTTAAACCTCGGGAAATGTTCTTGGATCGCGTTTGGTAAGAAAAATATGGAAGAATCAAGACAATAGGGAGATTGCAGAACCTTAACAGCTATGAGTCACCTCTGGGCTCTGTAAGTTGCGGCAAATGAACAATTGTCATAAATTTTCCATTTGTTAAACTAAAAGCAAGATGATAGCGCTATTATTTGGTTTCTACAGCAGTGACATCCAAAAAAGATTCCTCGAAGTGGAAATTTGTATCAGAGTTACTCTAAGACGCAAACGACTTCTGTAGAAGCTGTATGGACGAAGAGGAGGAGGAGACCATTCTCCATGTTATTTGCACCTGTCCAGCTCTCTCCCGCAAAAGGAAACTCCACTTGGGAGCTTTCTTCTTTACAAACTTAGGCGACGTAATTAACATTGATGTCAGTAGCCGTCTATGCTTCATAAGAAGCTCCAATTGGTTTCAATGAGTAGGCAGGAGATCTTTTCGAGATCCTGGTGGTATCACAACGGACCCCTCATGTGTCTAAGTGTGTTGGCTTTAGCTGGCAGCCACTTTAACCTAACCTAACCTAGCTTTAGAATCACAGGACAAAGGCGACCTGAAATCTGTTAAGAAATAAGACTTGAAATGTGCTATGGCAGGTATAACTTTTATAGAAGTGCTTGAAAGATTTAGGCATTGAAATAGTGCAACAAAAAACCTATAAAACACTTTCTTATGAACATAGATCGATTGCATTTTTGTGGTAGTTTAACTCGTATCAGTTTAAATACTACTCCGAGTGATGTTGTCTTAACATGGTTCTAAAAATGGCTCCATCAAATCCCACTACTACTGATGAAATTCCAATACAAATTTTCAATACTCAACGAGGTCCGTAAAACTTAATGCGAACTATGAATTATCCTCTCAGCATAGCTGGATCATTTCGAACCTATGCCCTGCAGTACCATAAGTTAGTCAAACCTCAAATTACTACCCACCGCATGCCACAAAACTCCGCAAACTCATTATCCTTTTCAGTAAAATTAACAACACTTCCTCCTCCCAAAGCCAGAATTCCACTTGAACTCATCGGGTAAAATTATTTCAAATAACCATATTTCCCTGCCTAATAGTTTCAATTTCCTAAAACTTGCCATCAAATGAATAATTTGCTACCATTTGACTCTCAAATTTCATAACAATTTACAGCAATTGGGCCAATCCTCACCTCAAAGGTGAGAAGTTTCGAATGGACCTACCCTTCGAATGACATCGAAAGGTAAAATATGGCCCAAGTGACTTCTCACATCCAAACCAAACCCCCACAGGTGGGACGGTTGAGAAATATTCAAATAGGGATTAAGTAAAGGATACACAAGGACTATGATCACGTACATAAAACTAGTTCCACAAAGAATAAGGTCAAGTGAAGTAGTTAAACGTTTTTTTCTTTTTCCTGTTTATAAATAGTATCTGGGACAATTCATGAGTATCCGTAAGTAAGAAGTTAAACAATTTTCCGTCCTAATAGCTTCGCAAATTATCGACAATCGATTAACTCATCCGTAAAAATGAATAAAAAAAATACAACATCGTACCTCCACATCTGGTTGGGAACAGAACAGGACAAACCATGAAAAGGTGCCGATGTCGATGTCACTATCGAGTTAATCTCTTAATCTCTTCCAATAAATATTCAGCAACGTGTACATAAATTATGAATCTCCACTCACGTCTAGAGGTGTTTAACAAAAGTGATATCAATTTTTTTTCCCATTTAACGCAAAGTTATTTTTGGCGCCGCGTGCTAAATTTGAAATCCACAGGATTTCCTTTAGGATTCGCATGAAATCACTATAAATGAAATTTTTTTTATAAACAACCACCCGACGTGTGACACCTACATCATTTTGTTAATAAGAATTTGTCAACTTGGCCGCTGTAATATATTTTTGATGAGACATTTTGTTTTTTATTTAATTATGATGACACAGAACTTTTAGGGGAAAACTTTTCGCCGGAAATGGTCTTGACGACGTTAAATTTTGGTCGTTACAACAGTATTCTTTTTTTTTCCACGTACCTACTGACTCAATGATATCCTCATTTGCGAGTTACAGATACTTTATTAAATTTCATGTTGCACGAGTATAATTTTTTTTTTTTTAAATTTTTTTTTAGCATCACACTTTCACTTAATTTTTGATCAAATTCCGTTAAGTTATTCAAATAGACAAGCCACAGTTAAAGTATTGATAAAAAAAATTCGAATCACTTAAAGTATTGCACTCATACAAGACCCGCATAACGAACCGATGCAAAAGGCATTTTCAATTGGACTGAATGTGTCTTGCGGAAAACTCCGGTATAGTATCCAATCCATCCGGCGGCGTATCTACTGGGTATTAGTATCTGAATCTGATTGTTGTGTGCCGGCAAAACTTTTCATGAGGAAGAAATGCCGGCAGAAAATGGGAAATGGTTGTGCCGCGTTAGCAACATGTTGCTGGAGGAAAGCGGTTGCAAAAGCTTTGCTGAGTTATGAATGAAAATACCGCAAGATACCAGCTGTTGTTGAGGTAAAGTATCTTTAAAGAGCTGGCGCTTTATTGGTCTCAGGTGGTTAGCTGTGTGAAATTGGACGAGTTCGGAGAATATGACAGAATTTATGTATGTAATGTATCTGAACATTATTCTGTTTGGCGGTATGCGAAAGGAAGATGAAATATCTCTATGGAAACGAACTATAATAAGCCGATTTGTATTGAACAACGGAGTTCCATGACCAGTTGAAAGGTTCACTGTGTGGCAGCGTAACCTTTTTAAAAAGACGTAATATTCACAATCTTTTGGTTCCCAGAGATTACGTATTAAATTTCATTAAACGTGGACACAATTTGGTTGAGATGGGATTATATTCCCAAGTCTTTCATCTTTCTTTATAAGAACCACGAGTATTAGTTAAAGAGTTCGGTCGGTTATTATTGGAAAGATTAAGCTCTTAGAAGAAGAATGGACAAGTAGGTGGACAAGTGCTACAATATCTCTGACGACATAGAAGATTTAGCCAAAGCTGGGTCTGAATTATTCTAAGTATTTGATTTCTCTTAATAGATCGCATATTAGCACTATAATAGGTGTCATTACTGGACACTGTCTAATAGGAAAGCCTGCAAGAAGACTTGGTGTCTACACAAACGACTTCTGCAAAAGCTGTATGGACGGGGAGGAGGAGGAGACTATTTTCCATCTTCTTTGCATCTGTCTGGCTCTCCGCAAAAGAAAACTATGATAAATGTTAGCAGCCTCTTACGCTTCATAAGAAGCTCCAATTGGTTTAATAAGTAGGCAGGAGTTCTTTCCGAGATCCTTATCCTCACAACGGACCTCTCATGGGCCTAAGTGTGTTGGCTTTAGCTAGCAGCCACTTCAACCTAACCTAAACTAGAAGTAACATAGAGTATGTACAGTTCTGGTTTGACCTAGGGTAACCGGATAGTCGCCGTGGCTCAGTGGTTAGTGCGTTGGACTGCTGTACGAGCGGCGTGGGTTCGAGCCCCAGCCATGTCCACCGAACATTTTTCGCGGCACCACCTCTCGTCGGGGAATGACAAGCCTCTGAGAGTAAAATTTGTCATGAAAGAGCTTCTCAATTCGCCGTTCGGAGTCGGCAATAAATTATAGGTCCCTTCCATTCGTGCAAAAAATACAACACGCACAACATGAATGGTTGCGAGAAGCAAGGCCTTGGCTCATCCCGAGCTGTCGCGCTAGCTATTTGTATATGTAACTGGGAAGTTAAAAAAAACATACAATTTTTTTTACTCTATCGCTCTACAGTCTGGGTTGAATCTGGGCCTCAACTAATAAGCATTTCCAGCTTCCTCTATCATTGGTTAGCTGCCACCAGTTTTGCACTGTCGTCTCTCTGGGGTATATTCAAAGATTTGAAGGACCAATAAGTTGACATTCATCTGCTTTACCTGGACCAGCCATTTCAGTCGTTGCAATTAGGTCGATATACAGTTCGTCGCTGTTTCTTGTTATTTATTTGTCGTCTGTACAAAAGGGACCAAAGATCACCTTAAGGACTTTTGTCTCAAAACAATCGAGGCTGAACTCATCCATTCTGGACAATGTCCACGTGTCTGTGCCAAAGAGCACGACTGGGATGATGTGGGTTTCGTAAAGTCACTTTAAAATTTTCTTAATTGCTAAATTGACTTATGAGCTCAAAGAAAAAGCGATTGACAAGAGCTGTTATTCTTTTGTTCTCATCACTTATGTCATTGTCTACGTTTATAACCGAGACTGGATAGATATCTCTCTCTAGATATTGTTATCCTTACTTCATCTAAGCGGGATGAACAAAATTGTTAACCGACATCGTCCCGGTTGAATGGTTTATTCAGCTTGCCAGCGGAAGTGGTCCATTCAAATTCTAAACACTGACTGAGACTCTATTCCTATTCTTTATATTTCGTCCTCAACTTTAGAAGAAGGTAGCACTGCGGCCTCTGAGAGGTGGTTAGAAAGGAGGAGCTCAATATTTCTAACGAAGTTGAGGATATCGCCTGTCGGAGAGTTTTGTGATGTCCTCAGAGATTGAGGTGTCTCCTAATATAGCAGAGAGCCATTTACTCACATAATTTAAACATATATGTTCTGTTGCTTCGTCTTCTTAAAGGCAGAGTCGACATTCAGTTTCTCAACTTGTCAGGCTTCATTGTCCAGAGATGAAGTTAACGAGTCTTCGAAGATCGTCCTAATTGTATTTTAGAACATTCTTTAACTTTTAACTAACTCTACTGCTTCTATGCAGCGCCGCTATGTATGCCTCCTATTTCGCACGACTTATGAATAGAGATTAAGGAGCACTCGCTTGGACAAGACTCTAGCGACCTTTGCGATTATATTCGCATCCTCACCTTGGTTCGTTCCATGGAACTTTCCAACATGGTACTGGAGCAGTTCACCCTTGCAACCAAGCCTGGTGTCCATAGATACATACATACAAACATACATACACGAGAAGGAAACTCTCGACCACTTCGCTTCCAGATGCCTGGGACGTGCTAAAGCAAGACATCGTGTGTTGGGCAAACCTTTCCTCCACAACCACAACGAACTATCGGAGAAAATTATCTCTAACATGGTAATCTTCCTTAAATCCATAGGAGGCTGACGGACTGGATTTTTTTTACGTTTGCTGGCGAGAGGAAGTGGAGAGGTGACATGTTACGTCAATCCGGATTTTTAGACTTTTTCAAATTTTTGGATTTTTTTTTGACGTCTGTAAATGTCAATCGGAAATCACTCAACAAACGCGTAAAAAAAAAAATTTTGAAAAAAATAATGGTTCTACTGGGCTGATGGCTGATCGCATTTGATTTGTTTATTTTTTTTTAAATTTCGTGAAGCGTAGAAATTAAATAAATTTGGTCGACACTGATGATCAATAGGTCCATTCGGGTACTTTCTGCACCAAAATTTGTAGATTGTCAAACTTTTAAGTGTGGGGGTAAAATTCTCTCAGAGAGAGGTAAAATTACGAAAAATTAAACGAACGCGTTGAACAGGAAAAGTTGTCCAATTTTAAACGTCAAACTTCAACTGTCAAATCCAAGAAAAGTATACAGGAAAGAATTTCTTGGTTCACATTTGGGAAGTTTAAAAAAGTGTGGAAAACATTTATGCCCGGTTTCACAGTGCGAGTTTAAACTCAGTTTACGGTTTAAACTAAAGTTCAACAAAATTTTTGGTTTCACAGTGTTCGTTTAAATTTTAAACTGAGTTTTATGTTCGGTTTAAGGAAAACGACTCGATTCTACCGTTTAAAATTCGTTTAAGTTTAAAATTTGCTTATGTAGCAGTCATGTCGTGAAATGCCTTTTTTTTTCTACCAAATTTCTAATAAATAGTGTGGAAAATTATGTTTTCAAGTAATTAGTATGAAAATAAAATGTTATACTTCAAGGAACGATTTAAACTTTAAGTTTAAACTCAGTAGTTAGTTCAGTAAAACCCAAGTTTAAACTCGCACTGTGAAACTGGGAATAATTCATTGATCCATCATATTTGTTCGTTTCCCTGGATCTTCACATAATAGCTGGGTATTCCAGAATTCTCCAATATATGACAATTTCAATACCACACAAAAATTACGAACAGCTAATTGGCAGATTTGCCAGATTTCATAAATCAGCCCAAAGAAATTTCTTGCACTAAAACTCGTAGCATGGGGAAATTTCGTACTCTCTCGTGAGCACCCTCTTTTAAGAAAAACTATAAAATTTTTGCGTTCTCGAACAAGATTTCGTAAAAATTCGCTGTTTTAGGAGGGTATGGGAACAGACCTTATATGTCAAAATGAGTCCGTGGAAGTGTTCAGACAGGACTATCAATCCAAATACGAAACGTCAAAATAAAATCCGTTCTGTGGGAACAGCCTCTTGGATGAATTTAAGACCAACAGCTGCGGTAGTTGACACCCACATCCATCTTTCGCATGGATGACCTGTACAAATGTATAACTGTTTTTGATTTCTAATAGGTATTGAATGCAGATACTATGTAGATCAGCATAAACACACTGTGTATGTGTGTAAACGTAAGACAAAATAAGACAGATATTTACTCAAATTACTTACTTCCTTCAGTAAACGTTCGATAATATCTCGTAATTAATTGTTTTTTAAGCACTGCACTTAAACGATTTGCCTTGCACCACTTTTTTTGCGGTAATTCTTCACCATTGTCCGTTACACTAAACAAGTTCAAACTTCACATAAAACATGGAAATTTCATTCCCTCGTTGGCGATTAAAAGTCTCTCGCTGATCATAAAACCGACGTACTCACAGGTTGATAATTATCTCACAGTTTGCTTTAGTCGAGTGAATCAAAACAAAACGCAAAAAACAACACATAACCACAAAGGAAACACAATTAATCGTTACGTGTGCCAAATTGATAAAACAACACATTAACTAGAAAATAAAACTAAGGCCTGTGGTGTACCGTCGCTAGAATGACGCGGCTTCAACATTAGATGCCATCGCCCTCCATACGCACCGCAAACACAAAGAAAAAAAAAATCGTATTATAAATAAATCTTTTTTTTTATTGTTTACTCAATCGAAACCGCAGTTTGAAAATGAACATGTGTTTATCTGCGTGGAAAGCAGGAACATATTTCATATAGGTATTTCCAGGAAAAAAAAAAAATCCAAATTTCGTAACACCTCCTAAAACTGTTGTAAATTACGACCTGACCCGAAACCAGGATGAGTAACATGCCCCGGCCGCACTATAGAACGTGCGCCAAATTCTGTTCAAAAGGAACCCCAAATTCAGTGTCGGAACTTTAAGAATGCAAATAAAGACTGTAGAGTGAGTAAACAAAGTAAAAATAGGTTTACAACCGTCTCGCCAAATTTGTGGGCCAGTGTCGTCCCTCTGTCGGTCGCTCACAGTCACAATAGGTGTATTGTTTAAGGCTGCAACTTTCGCTTTTAAATGAGTCAAAGCGGCATTGTTTGAGCGCAAAGATAGGTGGGCCGGGCTACGCTACTCATCCTCGTTTGAGATCGCAAATTGTTCGCAGTTAGAGCCCAATTCCATTCAAGCGATTTGGCTTGAATGACCTCAAACACATTTGTTACTGTTATCACCCCCCAACTGTCGGTGGAGAGTAAAAAAAAACTAAAATTGCTTGGAGCATAAACACGCCCATTATTTGCAGGCACTCTTCAAGAGCATGTATCTACGGAGAGTAGGACTGCTCCTCTCGACGCTGTGATGATGTAAATAGGAATGAAAAACAAAAATTGATTTGTCTGAATTGATAATGGTTTAGTGTTATAGCCTTCGTTTCATTTGCGAGTCAATTCGATGTCCTTGTAAAAAAAACAACAATTGGAACAGCAAACGGCAAACAATTCTGGTGACGACTTACTGGGGCTACATTTACGAGATAAAAAGGTAAACAAGGCACCATATCAACACAACGAACTAAACTAGCACTTAGTATGCCCAGTATTTGGATAAATGCAATTAACTCTTTCTTGTAGCTTCGTTACTTTCAGAATCCCAGTTTCAATGCTCAAGAGATGCTGGTTCTCCAGAAAGCTCGACGTGGTCACAGAGAGGGAACACCACGAGTGGAAAAATTAAGATGACTGCTGCCTCTAAATTGGAATATGGCTGTACGAAACTGGGATCTTTGGTTAAAAATTACAGCATGCTCAGCGCTTAAAAGGTCACGCAATCCTGCGAAAGAAATATAGGAAACACGGTTTTTAAATTTTTTCCGACAGTCAATCAGCATTAGGATAGGTTAGGTGGCTGCCCCCGCTCAGGCAGGGACACACTTAGCCCAGAATGGCCCATTGTGATACCACAACGAAGAAAACCGGCTTACCCGCATCAGGGAACCAGAAAATGTGGCATAACTACAACGAAGGTGGGCAACCGTAGCGGTGTTAACCCTAAGATTTGAACCATTTCGTCCCAGAGAGGAAGTTGCTTATCTTCTGGATTTCGAGTTCAGCTAGATCGTTAAGATCATCATAGAAGTATTCCCCGAGGGTTCTTCTTCTAAGCGTCGCGACATGTACAAAGTAAGTGGGTCGTGGTTTCCTTTTCCTCCTCGTCCCTATAGCTTCTGCAGAAATCGTTGGAGGGCACCCCCAATCTAAGTGCATGCTTGCCTATCAGGCAATGTCCGGTAAGGATCCCTACTAGATAAAAGTCTCTCCGTGTTCTTTTAATCCAGCTTGGGCCAGATTTGTTTTGACAGGAGACAAGTGCTGATGTTGTTCCACCTGCGGTTTCCCAGTTTCTTGGCATCTCTATCAAGGAGGAACTTGATCGATTCTATGGGCGCAGGGGGTCCCCCCAGGTTTTCGGGGAGCAGCCTTCCTGCACCCTCTTTTGCCAGCTCGTCCGCTCTGCAGTTGCCTGGAACGTCCCTGTGTCCTGGAACCCAGCATAGGGTTACGTCGCACCTATCTGCAATCTCGTTAAGAGATCTGCGACATTGCTTTACCAACCTTGATCGTATTGTCGGCGATTCCAAGGCTTTAATAGCAGCCTGACTATCAATGTAAGTGGCAATATCTCTTCCGGTATGGTGTATCGAAGTCCAGGATGGAAGCCATCTCATCGGTTTTTTTAACAACGCCGAAGCTGTTTTTATTCAGGATGCAGCCGTGTCCTAAACTAGTGAGCCTCAGCGCATTATTGCCTGCTTGGCGTTTTATCTGTCAGTCTAGCGGTAGCAAATGCAGAAATGTGTCTAGAGGTGCCGACAGTGAAAGCCAAGAGCTCCTGTGATTGCAACACTGGCTGTATATAACAAGTGCATCATACTTGGTTTTAGACACTATTTCTTCACCGCTACCTTCTTGCACGCATGAAGGTCTTTGAGGGCCTTTCGGAGCCTTTCCTGCGTATTTCGATTCGAGCTTAGTTTTCTATCAAGAATTGTCGGAAGATACGTACTCTCCGATTCCAAGATATCTGGCACTTTCTAACAGGCAGCATTAAGGACTCTTCTCAATATATAAAAAGAAAAGTCCTGACTCGCTCACTGACTCATCAACGCCCAGCCGGTACCCTTGGACCTATAAAGCTGAAATTTTGCATAGAGGTTCCTCTTATGATGTATACAAAGAATAAGGAAGGAAACGGGGTGTTGAAGTTCGTATGAAAAAAAAAAAAATTAAATTGAATTTTGGAGCTGAAATTTGGTGAGTATATTTTAGAACAGAAATAAATAGACATGTGTTTTACCGTTTTCCAAAATTATAACTGTAGGCCAAAATAAGGGCGTTAAAGTTTGGCCATTTATAGTAATGTGCAACTGCAGTCAGGGGCATTGCCGTTGCCATTGCTTCCTCAGGTATTGCAGCTACCTTGGTTAAAGAAGACATGACGGGTCACTCTACGTTCTCAGAGCATCTCAACTTAAATCATTCTGAGTCAACACTTTGTAACTGAGACTTGGCTCAGGTTCTTCGAGAAGCCAAAGTTATAGTGTGGGATGAGTGTACCATGGCTCAAAGAAAGGTATTGAGTACCGAAAAAGGATGCTGCGACAGTGCTTTTAGGTGGTGACTTCAGGCAGACCAAGCCGGTTGTGTCACGAGAAACACAGCAAATGGAGTGAAGGCCTGTCTCAAAGTAAAAAGTGGTGCTTGCCTATTAGTATCTGCTCAATGGGCACAATGGGAACCCGACATTGGACACACCGAAAAGTCTGTGACTAGCGAAAATTTTATTAAAAGTTACTTGAAAGATTTAAATGCAATAAAGTGCTTCCTAACTAGACACTGTCCGCTGATGGTACCTCAGGCACCAAAAGATGAAGTCATCAGATACGGACATATGCCGACTCTGTGGAGAACAAAAAGAGACAACAAAACGTATTCTTTGCGAATCCCCAGAGCCGCAAAGACAAAGGACACGATATGGCCAGCGGATATTTCAGAAATGGGATCCAAAGCATCATTGACGTTTATTTAACAACCTAAAGTTCGCTGCTGGTTAATGATTAGGTCGGCATAATCGTACAGGTTGCAGTGCATCTGGTCCTCGGCTGATCATACTACATTAGACCTTTCCTAAAAGCTCCTCTCGGGAAATGCGAACCTATAAGTTTTATACAGCGCCCGAAATGTGGATTGATTTGTAATTATTAATAGAAGATGGCATCCACCCCTGATTTTAATGAAATTTTACAAGTTTAAGCAACTCAAATTTCAACAACTTCATTAAAACTCCCAATTGGCAACGTTGCGGGAGAAAAAAAACCAACATTTTGCAACCGCCATCTATCGGTAAGTAGATTATCTACCCAAGTGTTATACAATATTTCATGTAATGTCGTAGGCACCGCCTGTAAAATAAAATATGCGTAGAATTTTACCAATTTTAATTTAATCGAAACCAATTTACTCGAATACTTCGAGAAATAACATTAATCGACTTGACGACTTCATTTAATGTCCAGCAAGATGAACCGTGAATTGGTCACTCACATACTCGACGTCCTCAAGACTTCCACGGACAAAAATGTGATTCTCAAGGGTTTGGTCAAACTGCGAACAGATGTGGTCAAAGATCGTGACGGAATTGTGTTATTTCATGAGAGCAATGGGGTTCCACCAATGGTACGCTTCCTCAGTAAGCCACACGAGCAAATTTTGGAGGTCGTTCTCAGTATTCTTGGCAATTGCTGCACCAATCCTGACTGCTGCAAAGTGGTGAGTTGGATTACCATATGTGTACATTTCTTTGTTTATATCAACTTTATATCTCCCGCAGGCTCTTGATAATAAAATTGCAGTCCCGCTAGCAACCATTCTAAAAAGCATTCCAAATTCATTGATACAATGCAGAGCCTGTAGGCTTCTGGGCAACCTGGCCAAAGTTAATAATTCTCAACTACTGTCAACTCATTGTCCAGCAATCGCAAGTGCATTGTGCCAGATAATGGAGGAGAACAACGATGTACAAACACAAATGATGTGCTTTCGAGCTTGTCGTTTCCTTCTTGCAGACGACAAGTTCGTCGGACACTTCCTCATTTCGGATGGATTCACTTTGGTCCTGAAGACTCTGGTGGCGGTGATGAAAAATAAAGAAGTCAAGGAACCACCCGTTGTCGAACCGAAGGCTTGGGGACTGAAGAAGAATCAACACCGAGAGAAGTACTTCGAAGAAGTCGCTCGTCACTTGGAAGGCGTTCGAAGTGATATATTCGACAAGGAAATTCTTAAAAACCTTAAAACCTGTACAGATTATATTATGCCCACGGATAAGACAACTGTCGATGTAGCTAGTGAAATTCTGAAGTGTCTTCTCATTATCTCGGAGATTAAGTTGAATTTCCAAACTTGGGAGGTGAGTAGTAATTAACAAATCTTGGGTGTAGTCGACTCAAGTTGATTTCACCAAGCAGATGGTCAACAGGAGCAACAGTTTTGCAGCCATTGTGTTTTTCGCCACTGAGGACAACCCGTATCGGTCGATTGCTCTGAAAATTCTATCAAATTTTTCGAAAAGTATAGGTGCCAGTCCTGCTCTGGGTACCGCTGATGCAATTGTTGCAGCATGTGAGTTACTTGTTTGCAAAAATATGGGTAAGGTATTATGGATTCCAACAGACTTACTCATTGTGTTGTTTACATATTTCTATAGAAAAGCCTTTAAGTGAAAGCGAAGTGCGCCATTGCATTACTGTAATATGTATGCTATCGGGCGATGCTTGCAATCGCTCAAAAATTCGACGATCAGGAGCCATCGCAAGACTGCTTGCCATTGCCAGGTCTTCCAAATCACAAACGGAGATATCATCGGTAGATGCTGTTTGACATTTCCTGGAGCTATCCTGACGATTAATTTGTTTGATTTCAGGTCCTCTATATCCTAAATAACTTCCAGTATGATAGTATTAGCATGGATTTAATGTTGCGCGAGGGGCTGGTTGCAATACTTATAAGCGAATTGGATACGTACCTTCACAGTGACGACGATCACAGAAAAAGAAAACGCGAGGAAAAGAAGAGTGCATTAAAGAAACGCAAACTGGCTGAGAATGTCACGGAATCATCGTGCAAGGTAAGTTATTCCTTGTATTTTTTTTTTTATCAACGTTTACCTCAATCATAAGGCTGCGTTGTGTGTAAGTCTTTGGTTCCATTGACATTACCTAGGCGCGGGTTTAGTCGTTGGAGAAGGTTTATGTCTTAGGGTGACCACCTAACATTCATCCATGCTCTGGGTGGACTTATTTTTTTAATTAACGCGCGCTAAAGGGGTTATGACTACCCTTAAACGAGAGCACGGGCATTAGGGAAATTAGAGGAGAGACGTAGGAAATACCGATGCACGTTGGTCTTAAATGCCTGCGGGTTGCAGTGACGGGGAAACACAGAGCTATGCAGCTTGTTCCACATTCGCGTTGTACGACATATAAAAGAATCTCTATATTTGACTGTACGTCCGAAGGTTACACTTAAGTGTGAACTGATGAGCATTCGTAGCATGACGCGTATTGCGGTTGAAGTATTGAAGGGGTGGAATGCAATTGGCTATTTCGCTGGAGCACTGTTTGTGAAAAAAACGATAAAACAGCTAGAGACATGAAACATTTCGTCGGTGTTCGAGCGAGTCTATTGACTTCGCAATGTCTCTGTCACCAATAAGTTTTAACGGGCGATTTTAGATTCTATCAATAATGTGCAAGACGGTTTTGGGTGCACCAGACCAGATATGAGCATTATACTCCAGCTTTGGGCGAATGAACGCCTTATAAATTGAAATCAGATCAGAAGGGGTAAAGTATTTTTTGCACCGTTTAAGGAAACCTAGACATTTCGCAGCATTTTTGGCGATTTCGAATATGTAGTCGTTCCAGCGAAGGTTGTCACTGACACACATACCGAGAATGGAAAGTTTCGGCGATGCAGGTACCATTCATGGATAATGGTTAAAGAGTGGGGTTTCGCTTGAGTGACAGAAGACAGCATTTCATTGTGCTGTTAAGGTCGGAATTTAGCATACGTTGCCGTTCCTCTTCTACGTCCGAAGGGCAGGGAGTTAGGGAACGAATGTGAGAAGTGAAGGAATGGATTGGATTAGAAGTTGCAGACAAGAGATCATTTATAAAAACGAGAAAGAGTCGGAGACAAAACAGAGCCTTGGAGAACACGAGCATTTATATGGTGAATTGCAGACTTGAAACCATCCAAAACAACTTGGATTGAACGGTCCGAAAGGTAGTTTCTAATCCATTGAAGAAGAGACACACCGATCCCAAATGTACGCATTTTCGACAAAAGAGCTTGATGCCAACATATCGAGATTACAGCAGCATCGCCAGGCTCATTTGGTCCATCAATAATTCTAAGAGATGGAAAACGTTTATTCGATTAAGAAGGCTGCATTGTTGAGATAGGGTTCGGCACCAGTGAAGTGGGTTATTGTACCAATCTTGCCCTGTCCTCCACAAACTATTTAAGAACTTACATCCCGGCTTCAGGCAAATGGGTCTTGGCTGCACCTGTTTGCTGTACCTGCGTAGCCAGTCATCATTGCCGAAAACCTTAGCGAGAATTTGATCTTTTTTATGCACTTTCATGATGTCTAGGAGTCCATAGTTATCGTGTTTCCATCCATCGACATGCTGTGCCCTGATTGAAACGTGTAACCAAAGCGACTGGCGTGCTTTTTGTTCGGAGGTGTGGATCCAATAGTTTCATTCAGTAAAAGCAGGGATACCAGGGATTTTGCTCCAGCGGCATTCCCTTGAGTATCATCCGTCTGAGCAAGATAATCATACAGAATGTTTGTAATATTTTCATGAAGACTTATACAATCAAAGTAGGTTCAGGAGATGCACTCTCATGCATATTTCATACTTACTTACTTACTTAAGATAGCGCTACAGACCGGGGTGGTCCTGGGCCTCAACCAACAAGCGTCGCCAGCGATCTCGATCTTTTGCCAGCTGTCTCCAGTTTCGCACGCCAAGTTGGTTGAGGTCCCCTTCCACTTGCGTGCGCCACCTGAGTCGCGGTCTTCCTCTACTGCGCTGACCCTCGGGTGTGGATTCGAAGATTTTCCGGACCGGAGCGTTGGTGTCCATCTGATCTACATGACCCAGCCACCTCAGTCGTTGGACCTTCACTCTTCTGGCTAAGTCGATGCCGCTGTACAGCCCGTACAGTTCGTCGTTGTATCTCCTTCTACCAGTGACATCACGCTGCGTTCTTCCGATTATGTCAATATCGTCGGCGTATGCGAGTAATTGGACGGACTTTTGAAAGATTGTGCCTCTGGTGTTGGCGCGTGAGTTTTGCACAACTCTTTCAAGAACGATGTTGAAGAAATCGCATGACAGCGCGTCGCCTTGTCTAAATCCTTTTGTGACAACAAAGGTCTCGGTGAGATCTTGACCGACCTTGATGGAGCAGCGTGTATTCTCCATCGTCATCCTGCACAGACGGACGAGTTTGGCAGGGATGCCAAAACTAGACATGGCTCTGTATAGCTCGTCTCTATAGATGCTGTCATACGCGACCTTTAAATCGATGAAGTGGTGGTGGGTATCGATTTGAAGTTCCTGGGTTTTTTCCAAGATCTGCCGCAGTGTGAATATTTGGTCGATGGGTGACTTTCCTGGCCTGAAACCACACTGATATGGACCGATCAGGTTGTTGACGAACGGCTTCAGGCGTTCACACAACACGGCAGATAAGATCTTGTAAGCGATGTTAAGAAGACTGATGCCTCTGTAGTTGGCGCAATTCAGAGGGTCTCCTTTCTTGAGGATCGGGCATATTTCGTACACCGCTCTTGACTCAAGTCAAGAACTAATCGATTACAATTTTTTAGGTTCAAAAAATTCGTGAGGAGTCGATTTATGACTACGAATCACCATGTAGCTCACCTCGTTCAATCGTATCACCTTCTAGTCCGTGCAGCTCACGTAGCCTATCACCAATCGGTAGTGGCTTTAAAATTACCTCAGGTAATGTTCAAACATAAGCATCCTTTCGGTCAGTGTATTAATTGTTTTTTTCTTTTTTCCAAATTTTACAGAAACGGGTTCCGATTCGGAAACTTATTCGCCAGTCTGCAGTGATGATGAGGGTGCCGATGACGATGAAATTAAAAAGACTGACCCACAGGATTCAGATATAATGAAACTTTTAGATATAGCTTGCAAGTCGGAGACAAACTTAGAAGATAAAGAAGACGTCGACGAGGAAGACATCGACGAGGATGTAAGTCAAGGTGAGGATTTAAAAAATTTCTTTGTCCCAACATGTGAACAATTTGCTTTTCTAGATGTGCCACCCACTAAGTTACCGAAGTTGGGTAATATACCCAGTAGTACAATTGATATTATCGAGAACCTGTTGTACCGTGTGACGTTGCTAGTAAATAAACGCGGTGAACTGAGTAAACCAGAGACGCTGAATACTTTAATAGAAGCTATCAGAACACTTGGCCTTAGCAACTCTTTGTGTGGATCTCTCACGAATATATTGTCGTAAGTGGGTTCCAAAATTTGTGATGGAAATGAAAATTAATCAAATTTTTTTTTTTTTACAGTGAGAGCCAGTTCTTTGCTCAGATAATTAAGTTGGGCGTTGTTCACCAGCTTTTTCAAATGACAAAAATCGATGAGGTAAGTGTAATTAAAAGATTGTAATGAATCAAACGTATAAAAATATTCTTTCCGCTTTCGACTGAATCCTTTTTTAAAAGGACTTTCATCTTAGTTCTAGTAAATCAATCTGTCCTCTAGGGATGACGGTTAGATTGGATTGGAAAGCGATGTTAATGCCACCAATAGGTCGTGTTATGCCGTATATCTCTTGTTGTCTGTTTAACCCCGAAGTAAGATGACTTACGCGCACAATGGACCATACTATTGGTCTACGTGATTAGGCATCTATTTACCTAATCTAAGCTGACAAGTTAAAATCTCAGAAACAAAAGGTTTTTCGCCGCTCCATCTCCAGAATTCTCCAACTTTATTGTAGTTCTGCCATAATTTTTAGGGAAAGATTTGGAGTTTTCGACATACTTGCTCATCTGGCTGTCACTTGCGTATTTTGCCTTAGTCTCATGGATGAAAACCACCGATGTTACTATAAAAACTAGAGATGGACCAAAGTCTATCGAAAGACATACATACTACGAGTTGTCTGTGATGCACTTCTACTCTATGCTTGAATGTCATCCAGGGATGCATTCCTATAAAGAGCTATCTTACCAACTGCTTTAAATCCTGAACCTTTCTGTGGAATCAGTAGAATTTATTTCATAAATTAATGAAATTTAGACTGAGGGTGCCAATGTACACAGCAATGGTATTATGATAATATTGTCTTCAGAAGACACTTACGGCCTCGATTATGGCTAGCACTTAGGTTTGCAAAGCCTTGCTGTCATTGTATGCTCTAAAGCATGGGTGGGCAGACTTTTTCATATGGCGGATTACTACTAACCTTTTACAAAACATCGGGGTCCCCTTTGCAATATTGGTCCAAATATTTTATTCAAATTCTTTTTCCTTTTTTTTTTCTTTAGAAATAAAATGGTATTTTTGTTATTTATTTTTTTTTTTATATAAGGTTATTTAACAATTAAGAAAAAAAAATCATTTCTGATACATATCCAGAAAAAAAGAAGAAATTCATTAGTTCTTAGATGTTGAAATATGGCACTGCATCTCGTCCACTATGTTTGCAAACTGAGGCGTGTAATTGCTTATTGCTAGGCCCAGGCAGGCTTCCAAGTTTTCATCAGATATGCAGTTACGGTGTTTGGTTTTTATAGCTCCCTAAACCCGCGACCCTCATAGTGGATAAGCGGGCCATTGGAAGATGATGATGATGATGATGATGATTGTTGAAAAAATAAAATTGCTTTAATTTTCATTTAAAAAGATTTCATTAAGGTTTTTGCGCGGCGGTCCCCCGAAAATTGCTTGGTGGTCGATTTCCTGCTCTAAAGGAATGACTTTTTGCTGGGTTTGATGGCAAACTTCGGCTTCTGTGCAGGCATTCACTTTGGCCACGCTAGTTTATACGGCCGCTTTGCAATCAAGCAATCTGGTAGTAAGGCTTCTGTGAGGAAATAAAGCAGGAGGATCCATATAAGTACAATCAAAGATAATATAATACCAAGATAGCGCAACTGGTACTCAAAATTTAAGAAAAATAAAAAGCTCTTACAGACGCTGGCGGTCGGGGACAAGAGGTGTTCTGGTCATTGTTCACAGAGAGGAAAGCTTTTTCCCTTTTTTTCAGGTTGTTCAACCGAAAGATTTAGCAAAATTCCTCCCTTGCCACATCAACGCTGTCGAAAATATTTTCCACAAGTCAGTGCTTCGACGCACAAGCTAATTATCATCTTCGTCATCATTATCATCATCACGCACAAGGAAATAAAAAAATCAAAACAAACCAAAAGAAATCGACAGTATGACCATGTTCAATAATCGTAATATTCCACTTGTGTTAATTCTTCTCTTTTTTTGGTTTAATGTGCCAAAAGTAAACAAAAATGTGTTAGTTGTTTTAGTTCTCTCCCTAACATAAAGATTTATTGAAATATGCTGAAATGGAAAATAAATATTCGACTTTTCGGAATAAGTCAAATATTCTTACACTGATGGTAACGCTCTAAAGGAGTTTCTGTTCATCATTTTCCCTTCCCCTTTTTTTATTTTGCGAAAATGGAATTCATATTCAAAAGGAAAAAACAACAAATACGATAAAGCTCTGTGAGCGAAAGAACTTTTGAGAGAATAAATATATGAAAAGCTTGGGGTCGCGTTATAAAACCCCACCATACAAAAATTTCCGTACAAAAATGTTGTATGGCGTGCACTATCTTGGTATTGTATGATATTTGGTACAATTCGATTCCCCTGCCTGCAAATTACTTAAAATTCGACATCACCTTATATGTAGGTATTTCCTCACCCTATTTCATGTAAAAATTCTGTGAGCTTATCAATCGCACTTTTTATTCAAGTCCTTGTGTTTACTTTTCTTTTGGTATGTACCTCACTAATTTCCCGTTTCTTTATACTTGTTTCAGTTAAAAGTTGGTGGCGCTGGATTCCTCGATACCCTGACAAGCGTGGGAGAATCAAACTACGGGAAAGGAGAACTCTCGCGTTTGCTGCGACTAGATGATACGAGTCAGAAAAGAGCTTCTGTAGCAGTGGGGTTTATAATAAAAAATCATCGCATCCTCTATTACCTGCTGACTGAATGCAGTGCACTCTACACTCTCATTAGCTTGATTCTGAACAATGAAAGCGAACTAATGCAGGAAGCTGTTGACGCCCTGACAGCCATGAGCCAAACAACACTGGGAATTACAGTGCCCGAAGGTGACAAGGAGACATTCGATTGCGATCAATATTTTAACGAAAACACCCTTACCGACGAAGCATACGATTGCGATATGAAATTCATTGTTCACGAAAACGACAACGAAATAACTGTGGGCTACAATAAGAAACTCCTATCGGACATAAGCGAAGTATTCAGTACAATGTTAAACAGTGACTTTCGCGAAGGCAAAGAGGGTGAGATTCACCTTAGAAGCTATTCCGCCAGTGGGTTAAGATATTTCCTTAACCTCATCGAATTAATCTCTCTAAAGAAGCTACCAAACATTCCACCTGCAGAACAGTACAAATCTTTAATCGAAGCTTTTGAATTATCCCGTATATACATAATACCTCAATTGGAGAGCGTAATCTTTAGCATAATGATTCATTTGTTGGACGAGACAAATTGTCAAAGTGTATTAGAGTGGTCGATGAAGAACTACCATGCCGAACTAACTGAGATTGCCATCAACTATTACCTGTGTTCAAACATTTCTGCCGAGAGTAAGGTTGAGCTGTTCCGAAAAGCTGACTTTTCCATTTACTCGATTGAATGGAATCAAATGATTACGGACGCAGTGCTCGTGAGATGCAAAGATACCACATACTTTGACTCGACAATGCAGTAAATAGTTTATAGATATAGAAATTCAATGTTTTTATGTTGTTTTTGTTCGCTAAAATGAATTTGTGAACCCTGTGTAAATTTTATTTTATTAATAAATTGATGTGTAAATTACTTTGTGGTTGTTGTTCCTAATGTTTACAGAACACCTAATGTTAGTGACTAACACTTAAAAGTAAATTGTATACCTTGACCTTTAGATCTGTGTAAGCCGACATGTGCTTGTCTGAAGATGGTCCAATTACGTTTCATTTAACCTATGATACTATTTAAAGGTCCCACAAACTGATTACATTTCGATGAAAACTGGAAACAATCCAATTCAAATCTTGGGCCGAATTACCACACTCGTTAACGAGTAACTCGTCAACGAAATGTGAGGATTTGGCATTACCGCTCCCAATGAGGTTAATCTATCATTCGTTCACGAGTACCATTTACTCGTTATCGATTGCGGCGATTCAGCCCCTGACCTTTTACAGCGATAACCATAAAACAACCTCCAAAAGCCTATCTGCAGCATCTTGCGTATCAATATTTGGTTCATTCAACTTTTAACCCAATTGACTGTTTAAGACTTTTAAAAATCCATTAAGAGGTAAAAAAAGCTTAAGCGTCCCATGCTGTTTGCGAACTCGATTGCCGGATTGCCCCATGCTGTTTGCGAACTCGATTGCCGGATCGAGTTCGCAAACAGCATGGGACGCTTAAGCTTTTTTTACCTCTTAATGGATTTTTAAAAGTCTTAAACAGTCAATAGGGTTACAAAAAATATTCCACCTTCTATAGAGAAGAAATCTACGGATGAAATGGCGAGGGCTATGTCAGCTATCGGGCTGAGAACCCTTTGCTTGCGTTAATTGAGCTACTTACACCGCGTTGTTCAACAGCCGGGAACATCAACTTCGCCTAGCCCATTGGGAAAATGCCACCCGGCTTAGCCAATCCAAAAGACATCGAGCCCTTTTCTTGCAGAAAACTAAGCCTTATCAAAAATAAAAAAAAAGTTTAGGATACTATCTCAACCTTTATTCAGAAATAGAGTGCCGTTTCCGTTTGAAAGAGGAGGAAACGTCCAAGCACTTTAATGCTTACGAATACAGATTTGTTTGAAGGAATTCTGTTTGCTAATGGAGTTTAGGAGCTTGTCTACTAAAGACGTACAGGCCCGGACTTAGAGTGCCAAGGCCCCTAGGCACTTGGCATTTGGGACCCCGTCCCCCATCTCGAAATGATTTTTCAACAGCTTTCGACTCATAAAGATCAAAGGTACTGGGTTTCTTTAAGTTTTTTAGATACGTTACCAAAGATTGATACAGTTCAGCGATAATACCCAGGTCAATGTTGACAGATTGAAAAGACTTGTTCACTTTGTTGAACCATTCCAAGATGTCATTCCAGATAAGTGTCTAAAAGCAAGTTACCATCGAGTCGAATGAATTCAGAAGACCTGAAGCTTCAGAGCGCGTAGATGGTTTTTCATTTGAATCATTGGCAATTATTTGAAGAGCTGCCATGGTCTCATCCCAGGAAGAACATAGACTTCGGCAGGTGTGTGTTGATGCCGAAAAAAATCGTACAATGATTGCAAAATATCGAAGAAATATATAGCAGCTTGACAAGACTCGGCGGCACATGTTCCAATAAGATTCAGCGAATGAGTCGAACAGGGAATGAAATCTATCGGAGGGTTCACTTGTATCATTCTCGCTTGAAGGCCAGAATACACAACCGACATATTGCTAGCATTGTCGTAAGACTGCCCCCGATAATCGGAGATATTCAAGTCGTGTCTTTTCAATGTCTCTTGGACGATTTTAGCCAGGTCTTCTGCTTTATGGCCACAATTTGGAAAAAATTTCAAAAATCGTTTGACAGGACATCCGTTTTCAGAGACTTAAGTATCTCACTATAAACGAAAGTTTATCTACGTGATAAATGTCCGGAGTAGAGTCCACAGAGATGAAAAATACTTGACATTTTTTATCTCAGTCACGATTGTATTTAAGACCTTTTCTGCCATGATATTGACCATTTCATCGCATATTGTTGACGAAAGATATGATGTTGTGCCACTACCTTTGTTACGGTGGCGTTTTATGTTTAAATCCAGAAAAGGATCGAACTCAGCCGAAAGTTCAAGGATCATAACATAGGTCCCACAGTTTTTCGTTCCAAATTTCTCATGGGAACCTCTAAATGGCAATCCTGCCAGTATTTTATTTCTTTTTCCGTTTGAAGAACAAGACTCTTGCCAACTCTACCGCCAGCACTTTTCCTAGCTAATAGTGTCCCAAGTGCTGACCCGTGTTCGTCTGAATTCTCAAGTTCCTTCATTCTTTGAACTGCGTTTTTCCAATCGTTGTACCCTTCATTAACTAGCGACCCCAATTTTCTCTTCGAAAATACGAGCCAAGATCGAAGTCGTATTTCACCATTGTTCAGCGTTCGGCTTAAAAGTGACCGTGATAGATACAGGTTTTGTCTGCTTACTGACGCCTTGAAGAAGAAAAGCCGGCATCAATATTTTGTTTCACGCCATTTTGAACAAGGTACTCCAATGTAACTTCGTCTAGCGTCCACTCAGCAGGATCGTCACTTAAAGAAGAAGAAATCGCAAAACATGTGTCGGAATGCGATTCAGATTCAGAATTTTCTGAAGAATAATTTTCTGTAGCAGTTACGGGGTTTTGAGGAATAGTGTCTCGGGCAGTTGTCAGTTTTCTGAATATTGGTTAAACATAAATATAAATATTGTATGCTAGAGGGCGAAATCTTTGAACGTCGCTCTTTTAGCTTTACATTTTTTCCGCAAAAGAATTTGTGAATGATTTTAAGCCTCAATTAAATATATAGTATAGGCTGGCTGGGCCCCTAGGCTGGAGCCTTGTAGGCCTAGGTGTAAATTCGGCACTGAAGACGTACGCACCTTCATAAGGGAGCTGGTAGATCTATTAGGCTAATTCGGTCTCAGTGTCAGTCATAGAGTTGTTCTAGAGAAATTAAGTGATAGTCTCCCTGTGTGATGTGACTCAAGAGTGTTTCCAAGTGTTATTATGGATCTTTTTGAAAGAGCTCTTTACTTACAGCAAAAGCAAATAGTCTTTAAAGCGATTCACTTAAGGGCTAGAGAGATGCTGCTTATCAATAATACAGCCGACCTAGGACAGAGTAAGTTACAATTTTATATAAGAAGGTAGAATACAAGATTTTTTTTATAGATAGAAACATCCTGGAGCTGCGGCGTATTATGATGTGGACCACTTATTGATCACTTGACTTGTAGTTTTATATGTTGAAATAGAACCGTGATTTACAAAATGGACGCACGTTGCTTAAACTGAAGAGATAATAAGACAAGATGGCTGAGATGTATATGGTGCGGCGATTCTACAATTTTTTAAGTAACCAAAAATCTGCCGACGCACACAAGTATGAGGATATTTGTTTAGACTTTTAATTGCCATGCATTTTGTGTTTAATTTATTTGGATAATGTTGTTACAATAAACTTGACTATTTTCGTTTCTTTGAACGATGTAAACTACTGGAAATCTGATATTTTTATTAACGTCATGATACATGATCTCACTGTCAAGGTGATATTAGGGTTTAGAATTTTTTTTTACCGTGAATTAAAAGTAAACGATTTGGCACTTTCTGGAGTAAATTTTGCTGTGATTAAAGTCGAAAAAAGTTAAAATAGTCGAGAGTTAAAATAGATAAAAGAAATAGACTGTTACGTTAGGTTAGCGGGCCGATGAAGATGATAAAACCCTCTTCATCTCACTTATGTAGGTCTATGTAGACCCTTTGTGGTATCCATGTATTTTACCAGTTACTTCCTACTGCATGATTTTATATATCTGATGACAGCCACTTTGCTGTCCTTGCAAACTTGAGCAGTTCCGACAGTGAACCATCGGATAGCTCCTCGACGCTATCGAAGATGTATCTGCTCAATGTTCTTTTTCTAATATGGGCAATGACGGAGAAAGTGGGTTGTGTCCTAATGTACCTCCTAGTTTGACATTAGTCTTAAGATTGCGTCATCGATGTTAACCGATAGATGAAAGTCCTTAATGACTTAATGACTGCTTTAATCGCCACGTAAATATCATTGCTACAATATTTACGTCTTATACATTGTTAGTCGGACAATAGAGGTTCACAATGCGCTAGTAACTTGCACATGCCGCTATATAACTAATTTACAACGCCACTGGTCACCAGAAAAATATTCCGTACGTGAGTATCGGTCTACCGCAGTGTGTTTTGAGCGCGAACCCTCATTTCAAGGCTGCTTTAGCGGCTTTCATCATGCAATTTTTCACATTTATTTTCCAGCATCGATTCCTGTCCAATGGCAGTCCTACTATTTATTTGGCTTGTTCCACGAAATTAACTCCTTTTCGCCCTTAATTTCTGTTTCCGTCGAATAAGCATTTGTCAATCCACCTCTTTTAAAACAACACTTACGATCTAAAGTATTGTGGATAAATTAAAAAAAACGTTACCATTTCTGTATTATTTTTTTATTTCACTTGTTTACTTTTTATCGTTTTTCCTGTTGTATATTTATAATGTTTTTGTTTTGCATAGTAATTAAATTATATAATCTCTTACAATCGCTTCCTTAGTACATATATATTTACGTTTGTTTTCTGTAATTTCCAAGTTAGATATCTCATAATAGATTGTTTTCATTTTTGTTTTCTTTTTTCCTTAATTTATACCAGTTTCATATAACTAACTTCATTCATATTAATATATATATATTTTTTTTATGACTTAAAATCATGTTCAGTGTTCAGTTTGATCACGCAAATTGAATCTCACAATTAATTTTTCTCTTATTTTCTTTTTTTTTTTTTAATTTTTTATTTACTTTAAATTATATATATATATAAATAAGTTCCTTGTCTCAAAAAGGACGACATAAAAATCGTGTTAAATGTATATTTATACTTAAAATGTTTTGCCGTACTTTATATTTTTACTTATATTTTACATTATGTTAATAAATTTGTTTTCATTTCTTAAATTTACAATTGTCTTTAATAAAATATCTATTTTTTTTCTTTTTCTTTTTGTATCTTTCGTTATCTATAAATCCTTTTTCTACACTGTTTTTCATTTCATTAATTTTTGTTAATTTTAAATTTAATACATTTTTTATTTTATTTTGTGATTCTAGTTTCAAGGTTAATTTTTTGTTTTTTTTTAATACTTTTTTCGTCATATTTAACTAAATATGTTTTCTTTATACTAGAAATTAACATTAAATGAATTTCTAAACGTATTAAGTTGAAATAAAATTGTATCTTGAGATCTGTTTTTTTTAGTAAATAAGCTAGACTGAGGGCGCTGAAGAAAAGTAGAAAAAAGAAACTTATATCCAAATGGTATACGTATATTTATATTAAAAAGTGATCCTGTGGGAATTAGTTTGCTTTATAATGAAATTGTGATGACTATTGCTTAAAGCGAATGAGAGTTTATAAACAAAACATGAAATAAAACGGAAATAATATGCGTGTGATGTGTGTAAAACTGCATACATTTATATGAAACAATTGAAAACAAATGCAATGTATTTAGCAATGGGATTTCTGAAATGTGTAATTTTAATTTTTGGTAATGGTCTCAGAAGTAGATTACAGATACGTGTACATTATTTCATTGCCAAGCCCATATGAAAGTGAAAATTCCTACGATGAAAGCAATCAACACCCACGAAAGTTGACCCTATCTTTGTTAACGATCCTTGCAAACGAAAAACGGACAAGTTTTAGAGCGCAGAAGGTTCGGACCCTTAACAGACTAGTTGAATAACTATCAGAGGACCTAAACTAAAAATTGCGAGGAGATGGAACGATTTAAGCAAAATAAAAAACACGCCACAAAAAATGCTAAAATGACGGCGAAAGACGAGAGAAAATATTAAAATCTACACAAGTAAGATCCGTATTCGTATTGCATGATAAGAGTTTAATAGGTGCCCATGCCCCCATGGAGGAAAAAGGCCAATCCGACAAAGATTTTTTATACAAATCGCAAGATTGGACAAACGAGTCCTGTCCTAAATATGATATTGAAATCATACTCGTGTTTTCAGCATCCTTTGTGCAAGAGAGTTACAATTGCATTTTGCGTAGAAGCAAGGCCTTGTTGGTGCAAGGAGGATGGAATAAATTAAGGGGAAATTTATTTTATTGCCGTTTATCGAGAAAGGAAGGAGAGTCTTCTCACTTGAAAGAGCTCACGCTGGATTATAGGGACTGCGGTACAGTATTCCATTGAGAGATAGTTCTTTTTTTCAGAGCACAGAGCGGTATTCGATTGAGAGTTAGTTCTTTTAAAATACGTACACCTTGAAAATTTAATATACAGTTAAGTATATGGCGGAATATCAAAGCTCTGTCCTTAGTTAGTTAACACGCATGTCCACCTTCAACGCGACTTGAGGGCAGGGGAGTTTTCTAACTTAATACTTGATATTGGTGATGGAAAGAGGAGGACAAAACATATTCCGGATAGGCTGAGTTAGGTGAGGTAAGTTACTTAAAAGAAAAGCTTTAGAACCACAGCCTGCGCGAAGGGGAAGTTGACTAGTCGATTTTGAGTCGGGGCGGAACGTCATCATAAGCAGTACCAGGTTTCAGCACATCAAATATTCACAAATAGATCGGACGGTCACAGGAGCAATCAGATTAGAAATGTTGCCTGTAAAGACAGAGCGCCGACCATCTTTAGAAGAGGAGAAACTGCCGAACAATAGTGCACTACGTTTTACAGAATAGAATTATCATTTCGCACTGTCAGTCGTTAGGTAGTGTCGTAGCATTAAAAATGGCAGATATGGAATCTTAAGCAGCATACGCTGCTGATTTGAAAGATAGAAGCAAATGTTTAAGTTTTAAAACTGAAAACAAAATTAAAGAAAAATATCTAGTAAAAAAAGTAATGCAAATCACAATTTCATATTACATTTAAATTTTATTTCGTTTTTATATTTCCTTAGAGCTTTTATGATTTATAATTAAATTCTATGTATAATCATGGTATATAATACGTAAAAATACAAAAAAAAAAAAAAATTAAACACATGCAAAAACAAACGTTTAATTCACAAACAATAACGTAAAACTAAAGTCTACCCATAAGTGAATGAACGAACACTGGTCAACAAATGTTCACTTTGAATTTGTTCACCGAATTAGTTGTTTTCTTTCGATTGGTACATCATATGTTTAGGACCGAAAAGCGAGAAATAGTTAAGAAAAATACAACCGCTGCGACTGCTCATGCCTGCTACCGGGTTTGACTTGCTCATTGCTTGGAAATCTCACAAGATCTGAATTTCTCCATCAATTGAACCATCGAACTATTACAGATGTGAAAAAATATTCCTGTCTAAGCAATTGCAATAAAATTTCCATAAAAAAAGTTCAAACCTTGGTTCACACCTGTCAAACATCACTGTAGGTCTGTTCCTTTACTTTTCAAGTAGCTTCGAGTTATTTCTCAAATTTGGAGGATTGGGGATAAATTCTCTCAGAGAATGCAGAAATTAAGAAAAAGTAAAGGAACGCTTTTTGTAAGTTAAGGCTGCTTGACAAAAACGTCAAATGCAAAACCAAAACAATTGTGAAAATTTAAATGAAAAATAACAGAAATCTATCTCAACTGTCATAAGATCAGCTGTTAGCTGTGTTACAAAAGTTGCCCAAAGAATTTTCTTGGGCTGAAACTCGTAGCTCTCTCAGTTGAGGGGATGTGATTTGCTCTCTCGTGGCCTCTCTCTTTTACCAAATTTTTGTGTTGTGGAACAGGATTAGGCAGCTTTTCGTAGCTTTGGTTTACTTGAAAAAGTAAAGGAACAGACCTTGTATGACTCGGTAATTTAACATTATTGAAGTTTCAGGTCAATATTGCTGCATATTTTTCAAAGCAATGGTCGCGTTCGTCGATCTAGGCAAAGTGCTTCATATGCCTTTATTTGAGGTCAAGGAGGGGATTTTTAGTCAAAATTGTATATTCCTTTCTGCTTTTACATTAGAGTTGCTTTGTAAATTGTAATTGTATGCAGAATAATGAAACGCTACTAACTCTGAAGGTGAAATTGTTTGAAAGTAATACACTCGCGTTTTAAATAAAATGATTAAAGAGCATCGTACATGGAATGGCACTATTTGGATTTTTTGGCTTAGAATCCAGTCCCCGTACTAAAAAAAATACTTCGTCTTCTGTCACTCTCAGCCAATAGAAATCGATTGGAGGCATATGAAGCACTTTGCCTAGATCGACGAACCCGTCCAATGACATTGATGGGTTCAGCGGTGTCAAATACATTTTCCATTTGTAATTTCGGGCATCGTTACATTGTGTTTGGTTCATCCCTTAATCATCCCAGTCGTTTTACACGCCACTGAAGCATTGACTATCGAAAACAGATGAAGACACTCTTGCTCTTTTGGAGCGAATAATTCGTCGTAAGCCATTGGGTTCAGTTTGCGCTAAAGGGATTGTGGAAAACGAGATTTAACGACGAACTATATGAGCAGTGCAGCAACATCTACCTTATAAAAAACAAAACACTGCGCATTGGACGTTCGAGATGACTGGGACATGTAGAGGGAATCTAACTCAGAAGGGCAGTAGATGAAGATCGTGCCCACATGTAGAAGATGATTTCACAAGTGCGCAACTAAAGACTAACTGGAGAGGGAGGAGCTTACCGCCAACTGTAGCAGTTCTTACGATTACATGGATTGGAGCCAATCCATCCGTCTTTGATCCAATCCATCCGTCTTTGATCCATTCAACGCATCTATGATCCCGCCTCTCAATCCTAATCCTTTAGTTACATTAGTGTTTTTCAAAGTGTGGGTCGCAACCTCCAAGGGGGTTCTGAACCTCCAAGGAGGGGTCGCGAGCTTTAAAATAAAAAATAAAAACATAAAGTTCAGAGTGCAGGCAAGGCACCGTCTTGACGTCGAACTTTAAACCAAATCGTGTTATTACGGGAACACAACTACAATCACGGGTACTATAGCGACGTTTTACAAGGCACCCGCCGTTACAAAATTATTTGCATTGCAAATTTTACAAGATGATATTGCTTCATATGCGGATCATGTTGCCATAGTTTGTGTCCGGTCATGCCTAGACTGTCTGTGCTAACCAGCAGGTGGCTTTTGACATGGTCGATGAATGGTTGTTCTCTTTACAAGAAGGAGGGTTGTGACCGGTCTGACTCAGCCAGTGCTAAAGAGCGTCACTATCCAGATCTCCGATGAAGGCAAATATCTAGGAGTCTAGGTGAAACCCAAAGAAGGACCAGGACCAGCATGTCAAGTCGAAAACATCCAAGGCGCTCTCAGTTTTCTGGCAGTGTACATAAGTATACTTCAAAGAACGGATGGGCGGCCGTCGAACTTCACGGATGGCTCCTAATCCAGTCATGGGTCCGGTGCTGGTGTCTTCGTGGAAACCGATAACATTAGACTTCACTACTCCTAATAGCCACGGACTATATTGATAAGAAGAGGGGGAAGGATCGGAGAATCTGCGTCTGTAGCAATAGTTGCGGTTAAGGTCATGCTCAACCCTTTAACAAGTTCCAAGATAGTGCGAGAATACAAGGGCTTTCTGAATTCGGTCGCAAGGTTGAACTCTTTGACTCTTGTATGGGTTCCATGGGTAAAAACTGGGACCTGCTTTCTGGTAGTACAATGAACCAGTTGCGTCTGAGTGCTCCAGTGTAACCTTTCCTAACCCGGCAAAAAAAAAGTTTGCACTTTTTTTTTTTTTTAATTTTCAAGGGGGGTCGCTAAGCTTTTTTATTGGCTCGGGGATCGTTATTCTAAAAAGATTGAAAAACACATTTTGCACGTTGACCAGTGTTATTTAAACGAAATTATATGTTTCATTTGTTTTTTGCTTATTTCTGTTACACTTTAGCTTTTTACAAGTGGTGTCTGTGTGTATTTCAATTAAGAATTAAATTTAATAATAATCATAATTATGTAAAAAGTGTACAAAACCAGTCTTTAAATATGTTTTTCTTTTTTTTTTTTTCTCATCTATATATATTTATGTTTTCTATAATATACGTCCTTTTCTGTTTTACTTTATGTGTGATTTTGTTTATAATCATATTTAAGGAGTATTTAATTGTATTTCTATTTTATAACTTAATGGATATTTACAAAATTAATTGAAGTCTAATACATTTAATCAAGCACACAAGGAAATCTTAGTTTATTATTTTTAAATTTTATACATTGTTTTAGAGTTTATTTTTGTTTTGTTTTTTTTTAAATAATAAAAGATAAACCGCATTGGGACGGAAGGTATTTTGGGTGAGAGACAGACAGACGGACAGACAAATACATACACATCACATGGTCACATTTATACAAATAAAATTAGATTTAAGAAACGAATTTCATGCAATCATCACCGATTTGTGTTTATTTATATTTTTTTCTTATTTTTCTCGTATAAATTGTTAATAACTACATTTTGTTGTTTTGTGTTTCTCTAGTTTAACTATATTTATAAAGGGTGCGCTTATTTTTCGGAGGTTTGATGCCTCCAAGTGTGATGCTTTGCTGAAGTTCTTACAACACTATCTTTTTATAATTTATATGTATAGAGAGAGATAGAGATAGAAAGAGAAAATAAATCAGACAAACATAGAACAGAAAGGTTATTGTGAAAAATGAAATCGGTAGTTACTGGGTGGTTGGTTGTCTTTTTTTTTTTTCTCAGAACTTGGATGGGTGTGTGTTTTGCTTGCTACTATTACTTTGTGTGTTATTTGTGTGTGTTGCATTTTACGTTCTTTTTTGCTTAGGAATATTAATTTGTTATACTAAAATAATTTATTTTGTTTATCCTACAATATCTAAGCTTTGAGCATCGGTTACAGCTATAGAATTTTAATTTATATTTCCATTACCGTTAATATTAACACCATCACCAATATCGGCAACACCATCGCCAATTACACCATCATTGGCAGATGGAGTATTTGTTGGATTAGTAGTATAAATAGTAGCACCACCACCATTGCCCAAATCATTAATTGTTGGAATGATTGTTGTTGTCATTGTTGGGGTTGTTGAATCACCGTTGTTTAATGTAGTTGTTGCAGCATTATTTATAGTTATGTTAGTTAGGGTATGTGAATTTTGTAACGAACTACTAATATTACCATTGCTACAGATTTTACTGTATAGATCCGGCGTGTCCGTCGTAACATCTTCAAATTCTGTACGCAAGGCAGTGCGCTTGAGAAGCTGCAGATTACGGGGTAAGTATGACAAGATGTTGTATATTAGGCGAATGTCTTCACTAGATGTCCACACGCCCGGTCGTTTGTTGTGATACAGTTTGGCATACTGATAGATGTTCGCCGTATTACAGTATTCCATTTCGATGGACAATGATGAGATCGCACAGAAAGTACATGCCTGAGCGCCGCCGTATCTGGAATTTGAAAAAAGAAGCTAATGTTATTTTATGTAGTTTAGAGAATTGTTTTAGACTGGCAAGTACATATAACTGAGTGAACTTTAGCACGCATGTAATAAGTCAAAGAAGGCAACGCTGCTTGAAATGTTCAACTGTAAAGTCTCTCAAAGGCTTAGCGGCATTTGAACATGTCTACGATGGGATCAATGGTGTAAGCCGGTACTTTATATGTGGTATAAGGCAACTCCTAAACTGCGTTAGGGTTTTTGTAGGAGAGATATTCGAAGAAAATCCATAACGCGGCGAAGGTAGGGCTCATACACCCCGATTATGGAAACTGAGACTTACGTTGCCATACTCTTCTGTGCAAAACATGGCAAACAAAAGTTAGGATCTTTAGCAATACTCAGAAAAGTTATGACAGAGACGCCTGAAGCTTCCGACAATGCTTCTTCTCCTTAGGTGGCTTCCGACTAATCTAAACTGAACTAGTAGATACAGTATCGTGCCATTTTCAAAGAGATAACTGAGACCACAGGCCGCTTTTGGGCTACCAGCCATTACCGAGACACTGTTCATAGTCTAGAAGGGGACAGAAAAGCGCTGTAGCAAAGTCAGCGAAAGATGAGTATCAACCCAAAAAAAGGGAAGACAAGAACACCTGTGTAGCAAAAAGAGGATTTTTAAACGGCTCTTAGCTTAAGACATCAAACAACTGCTGGTCTTTCGAAACAAGGAACATTTCAGTAGATTATACTGCGAATACTTAAGTCGACCTTAAGAGGACCTATACTCCTATATCAATACAAAAAAATAAGACTTACCTATCCACGACAACAATTGGTCCATTTCTGTAGTCACTACATCTCTCGTGTACGTCCACAATAAAATCATAAATACTATTCGGATTGGTCATCTCTGGCCAACTGGGACAATGCAGCATCTTCACACTCAGCTCATAGTCGTCCTGTATCGATTGAATAACAAAGTCTCGACTCACGTAGTCACTCTTATTGGTCTTGCTTAAGAATTTCACGCGATAATAATCGCTTTCGATGGGTGTCGTATCATCCGGCCAGAATTGCGCAAAATTCTGAAAAACAAAAACAGAACACCATTGTCACGTATTACAACAACCAATTCTATCGGGCGTTCGACTTACGATCTCATCCAATGATGATAGCAGCACAATTGTTTGCGCATTGTGATCCCAAACCATTTGCCAGAAATCCTTAACGGTGTGTGACATTGGATGCTGGGTGACTATAAAATCTCTCAGCCGTCTGAAACCATGCAGCCAAGAGGCGTTTATGTAGTCACTACCCTCCTCGCCCGGTTTCGGCGTTAAATGCACCCGACTGCCTTCAATCGGGAAAATAGCACCACGATTCTTGATTGAGTTCACTTGCTTCATCGCCGATGCGATGTGAATGTCCTTCGTTTGGAACTGAATGATGTTCTTGTACTGATTTTCTAGGTAGCTGGTGAGATTTTTCAGCTCCTCTATTTGATCTGCACGGAGATTTGTTTCCCCGCTGGCGATTGCCTCTACCAGGGCATCGTGCAGGAAAATATACTGCTCCTCGGTTTGAACGAGGAAATTTCGCTGCACACGGATGTGTCGCAGGAAGCCGAATACGTTAACGACCCCCTTCTGTTGGATTTGCTTGAGCATGGCATCTAAAACGATGTATGTTCCAGTGCGACCAACTCCAGCGCTGCAAATATCAAAAATTCGTTGCTTCGGGCAAACGTGCTATTATTTATTTCAAAATACCTGCAATGGACGACAATTGGACCTGCATCTGGTGGATTGGCAGCTGAGGATTTCTTCACGAAATTTAATACTGGCAGTGGATGGTCGGGTGTTCCGTGATCCGGCCAATTTGTGTAATGGTACTGATAAACAATTTTCTCCGTATTCGACTGTTTCTTCTTTTTTAGCTGTGGACATAAAAATTTCATGACATACAGCACGGTACTCATCAAATGCAACGTTTACTAACCTTGAGGTGCTTAATCTGTAACGTTCGCACCGTATACGTGGACATTACTTCCTCTTCAATCAGTTTCACTTGAATGACACCGTACGTTTCGATGCCATCCTTTGGCCAGTACATATCGCACTTTCGTCGACCCCGTTCGACCAGGTTTGTAATCATCACAATAATCGCCACCCGTTGCTCCCAAATCATTCGCCAGAAGCAATCAAATGTGTCCGGCAACGGTCCTTGTGTGCCGATAAATGCACGAGTCTTCTGGTAGCCGTCAATGAAATTGGCATTAATGTAATCGAGGTTCTTCTTTTGGCCCGGTGTCGGGTGAAGGTGCACTCGGCTGTGGTCATCTGAAAAGAATCGATTAGTAGAATACCATTCTATTTACGTTCGGTTGGTTGGGTTTACTTACATGCAGTTATGTTGAGATAACGATTCTTGCGCTTGTTCTCCGGATGCTGAGAGTGTTCACAGGGTAGGTCATCCGATGTGCACTCATTTTGAATGGCTTCGTACTCTCGACTGAAGCCGATGTCACCGTCTGCGTGTAGCGAGGCCACATGCTTGCTAAATTCATTGACAGGCACTGCAGCACGTATCTCGCCGCCAATCTCAACGGGTACTTCCCAATCCACCTGCGGCACTGGCGGGTGATGTGGTGGATCGTCCAAGTAGTAATACGCAGCATGGAAGCACTTCCTGCTTTTGAAAAGAAATAGAAAATAGAAAGAGGAACATTAAAATCGTGCGGAAATGAAAAATAATAAAATCGAATGATTATTGGTAAGGCGAAATGGAACGACTGGGCGTATGTCGATGTGGATGTCGAACGCGCGTGTCGGCAAGAATGTGTGCAAATAGATTAAATTGTTTTTACCATTTACGAGAAGGTGTGAAGTAGCAATTGACTATAAAACGGGATATGATTGTCATAAACAGAATTTTGGGTTCGACTTAGATGCTATGAAGGTCCTTTCATATGAATGTTGGGTAATACAGATAGCACGTTTAAATGATGAACATTGGAAGCATTAACAAAAATAAATTAAATCGGCAGATATTGTTAAACGTTGTTGAGACATGTGTAAAGCGGTGGAAAAGGGACGTTCTTTAAAAATTCAACTGATTTTAAATGAAGTATTTCGAAGAGTTGTCTATAAGTGAGGTTTCTTTTGAACAACTGCCAGTGTTTTAGATACACTACTCGTTTATATTTGTTGTTTTCGCTGAAATTAGGAACCATGGAACCTGGTTCATTACAGTTGAGCTAATGTAATTAAGTAATCTCGAAGTAAAAAGTATTTCTACGAATGACTACCTCGATGGGAATCGGAATAAACTTAAAACCCCTTTCTGAATTTGGTTTGGCAAAATTAGCTTAAAACTTTTAATTTTCCGGACAAATCGAATGCATTACACATACATATGTATGTATTTACATATGCATAATGCGAGCAAGTGCTGAAAGGTAGTCTTAAAGAGTTTAAATGGGTTAAAATGAGGAATGCCCAGCTTACAGTGGTCCTCTTTGTGGGAAAAAAGTTAAAGCCGTCTACTTTCTTTATATCAAAGAAAACTTGCCTTATTCAGAATGGCAAGTATAGGCATCACAGGCGCACTGAGATCATGCCCAACGAATGAGCTTACTGTCATCCTTCACCTACTTCCACTTGACCTACATATCAAAGAAACAGTATTGTGCAGCGCAGTACGGCTCAGAGAAGCTGGCTGCTGGACCGCAAGACCTTACGGTCACAGTAAGGTACTGGAAGCAATACCAAACGAATTGGTCGCGCCCTCGACTGACTACTTAACTGCCATTTTAAACTTCACTAAATGTTTTTTAGTAAGGTTTCCAACCAGGGCAGACTGGAAAAACGGAATAGTGATCAAGGATTTTGATACGACTATTTTCACGGACGGCTCGAAAATGGACTGCGGTGTTGGCGCAGGCATTTTCTCTGAGAAACTGAATATGTCAAAATCCTTTCGACTTCGGAAGTTTGCCAGTATCTTCCAGGCAGAGCTCCTTGCCATCCGAGAAGCCTGCCGTGTGCTGAAAAATTCTCCAACACCGCCATCTTCATTGACAGTCAAGCCGCTATCAAAGCTATTGACTCGTTCAGTACATCCTCAGAGCTGGTAAAGCAATGCCAGGAAGAGTTAAATCTGCTGGGAGTCAGACCTGGGCCCCAGGTCATAGTAAAATTGACGGCAACGAAAAAGCCGACAACCTGGCCAGGCAGGGATCAGCCCTTAGGCTTAGCAACTGCGCCATATCGAGGAAGACCTGGCCCGGCTACAACAAACAGAAAACAAACGAGCTACTAAGCGATCAAGACAAGATATTGCGAGAATCGTACCCGCTAGTACGGGCCACTGGTCAGTGGGAGACCACGCAGCCAAGCTGGGTATTCCCCCACAACACTTTCTGCTGCAGATGCAAGGATAGCAGCGAAAGAAAATCTCTGCATCATTTCTTGTGCAAGTGTCCGGCCCTAGCGAGGGTCAGACAGCGCACTCAGGGCAAACCCTTCTTCGATGACCTCAAAGATATTTCTAGGAAAAAAATTAGTGAACTAATCCTGTTACTTAACTCCATCTTGGATCTAAATATCTGCGTCTATCTACCTACAACGCCCACAAACAACCAGGTCAAATGAGCTGTTGTATCAAAACGGCGCATCCAGCGCTAATTGGGTTCTTAGAACCGCCACCTCTACCTACCTGGTGCTGGCTAATTCAGCAGCCTGCTAAAATGCTCCACTCTTGGTTATGAAACTGTGCGTTCTAAGATAACATTTTAAGAGATGTAGTAAACAAGTGCCACTTTTTTAATGGCAGCGGAAAGGACACCAAAACAGGAAGCAAACTACAGTGTCGTCTTTTTCCTCATTTCTACACCTTCTACGGAAGTATTTTCAAATGATTTTCAACAATCGGAGCGTGGGCGTCTAGAAAAGAGTTACTGGCTATGAGGCTCGAGATTTTAGAAAGGTAATCTCTCCTGAGCTGATCATCCTAAAAAAGTTTTTATGTCCCAGTTCTTGACATATTATTCTGATATTGCAATGACCCAAACACTAAGAAACAGTAAAAACATTAAGTCTACGCCGTCGAATGCACGCACAATAATGTTTTTTATTAAACGCATCGCTTCTTAAATGTTCGATGACCTAAGCGTTGGATATCAGCCTTGAGATAAGGAATTGCATGTGATTTGTATTCCAAAATCGGCAATTTTGGGGGTTCAAGAACATATCGAAGCCAGTTATTAAAATGGTTGCCTCATGGTTATTTTAAAAGCTCTCGAGTGCCTCTAGGAGTGGTCTGCTGGCTCATCTGAGTTTTGTAAGTAAGTTCTTTTGAAAGAATCATCTAAAGGGAGATTATTGAAACGATAAATTGCTGAAACCAATGATGTCAATACTTTTACTTCGATATTTCTCAGAATTTTCCTCAGTTGTAGGAGAACTAACTTGACATAAAAAATTATTAAGGTCGCAGTGTATTGATGATCATCTTTTTAAACAAGAGAGATGAATCTCACAGATCATATGGATCAAATAGATCTTCTTTCCGAAATTCCAGAACTTGACATCATCTGCGCGGTAAACGATCGTTTATCTAAAGCTCTATGCTTCGCCAGGAGGTTTGATACAGTGATCCTAAGCCGAAAAGCATGACATTTTAAAAACCCTACATCTGACCTTAAAGGTAACAAGTGGTATACGGACGGGTCAAAAATGCACACAAGGGTAGGTGCCGGTGTCTTCAAAATCTCGCTATCAATAGGAAAAAAATCAGAGTGTAATTCAGGCAGAGATTCATCCCATTCAAGAACGTACAAATTTTATTATTGAGACCGGCATGAAAGGCTTTCCGTCCATGTGCTCACAGACAGTCAAGCAGCAGTCAAAGTTTTAGGTTCAAATGTAATTAGCTCCGAATCAGTCTGCACTGTTTCAATATCCGCCTAGACCTGGACAGTAAGAGCAAAGTCAAACATTGATAGATAGAATACACCGGCACCGACTCCTTCGGCTGTTTTAGAGCCGTCCGTAAAGATAGAGATGGACTCATTAAAAAGGACTTCGCACTGACTCCAGGTGCTTCTGTCCGGTAGCTTGTGTTTGTAGCCCAAGTTAAAGTCGTTTTCGGTGGGCGAAGTGTCTGTTGATTGGGGAATGCTGCGGTAAGTTGATAGGATTCTGGTATGACCCACATTCTTTTCGCACCATTGGTGGGTATCTCTCAGCCTTAAAGCCGCGTGAGTGGCCTGCTGCATGCCATAGATGTCTATTGGCAACAAGTGGAGCATGGTCTTGTGTCTTTACAAAAGCAAAGTAAATGCTCCTAATGGGATGTCCTTAAAAAATTATGGAAAATTATTGATAAACAGTCGAGCCCTGAAGTGCACCAGCATTTGACGAAGCGGGATTAAAATTACATCAATCTAACTGCAATTCCACCAGCACTTTACCTAATTAATCGCGCATACAACTTTTGTCGCCATAACCACAACAAATGTATTATAATTAAATTAGTAATTTATTTCAATTTATCCCTTTAAACAAGCAATTTATTCAAAACACCCCCAACAATGCTTTAATTTGTTTAAAAAATTTCCCCAAAACAACATGTTTGTGCATAACACGTAATTATCCTACCCCGTGTGTATATTACTGTAATTTCCCATAGGAAATAGCTTCCACTAATTAGGACGAATTTCGAAAACAAACAAAAACAGGTGCAGCACTGCATAAAAACAACATCGTACCGAAAAAAAAAAAACATCAACATCAGCGATACCTACTATAAAGAACCGTCCAGTAACAAAACCATGAATTTAAAAAGCTGCTGAATATTTAAACAACACTCCTTCCCCAGATACCATCGGCAAGGATGTTTGTTTTGCCCTCCCTCGTGCTTGACTCTAATTTTTGTTACTAAACAAAAGTTAATTGATTTTAAATTTACCTTTTAATTATACGAAAAACAATAAAAAAAAAATGGAAAATATACGAGCATACCAAGTAAATTGCACCCCTGGGACGGGGGTAGTCCTCCCCTGAGAGGGTCACATATGGCATAACCGGAATGTAATGCAATTTATCTACTGCACATGCATGCAAACTTCAAATAAACTTTTAATTTAATTTCCCGGAAAAAAATTCTATTTGGTTGCGCAAAATGAAGAGAAAAAAAAAAAAATGAAAATTTATATAAATTACTTTATTTCCAATGCACATGTGTGGAAAATCCGTTTTTCCGCAGGAGAAATAAAAAACCTCCTAAAGATGAATTTCTCGTCCTAGCTCCTTTATAATATTCGAGCGAGCAATTTACTAGTACCTCGAGAGGGGGGTACGGGTGGTGGCGCGCTCTAAATTGCACACTCGTTGTTTATCAGCAGAAAACAAGAAAGAGGACAGACCGCTTGCTTGCTCTCTTTTCGAGAATCATGAAGAGGAGGTAACGTTTAAAATGAGACGCAAAGAAAGAGGAAAAAATAAAACAAAAGAACAATGCATGACATTCAAAAGGATTACATTTTCGTTAGTTATTTCTTTTTTCTGCTGCATAAATGCAATTCCCTTCCTTGTGCAAGGATAAGGAACAAATCGAAAACGGGTGTACTGAGTACGAGGAGGACTCCCTCCCTCCTTCGCTGCTATACTCACTCAGCGTGCGTGATGTAAGGGAAAACTAAATTTGATTTTGTTCCCCGGCTCGCTACAGCTCCCTCTTTTGGAGAAGCACTCCTATGTGTGTGCGCGCTCCTTTTGCATCTAATTTTGATGAAATTTAAGCACATAAGCAGTTTATCGAACATTCAACTGAATATGATGAAATTACTTTAAAGTTTATTGTTCCGACATTGCACCGAGAGGGTATCCTTGTTGCGCTGTTATGCGTTTAACTTAATTCTGAGTGCACTACCCATTTGGAAATCAACTGAATCTTTAAGACATTATTTGTGAACGAGGTTATGAGGACAAAGTAGCAGCGGAAGAGTTTGACACGGATATAGGATCAAGTTTTGGGTTAAAATATGGATTTTGGCTGCAAGGAAGCACAGTTTTCTAGTCCACGTATAGATTTAGAACGACGAGAAAGGAGAAATTAACGGAAATCCTTAGACATTGTGAAAGGACTTCGTTTTGTCGGTTAAGAAGTTTTAATGTATTCAAAATCCCTTTTCAATTTTTGAAAGAATAATTATGGACTTCCGTTCTATCAGCGGAGACGGGCTGATAGAGTCTAAATGCAGACAGCTCGATCTACAGCCAGCTGCCTCCAGTAAGTTAAGGTCTCTTTCCACTTGCGTGCGCCAACTGAGTCAAGGTCTTCCTCCCTCGGGTGTGGATTCGAAGATTTTCCGTGCCGGAGCATTGGTGTCCATCCTCTGTACATGACCCAGCCAGGGATATGCAAGACTCAGAGGTTCTCCAAATCCATCCGGTGAAGTGTTATAAGATTTCACCTCAAGTAAGAAAAATTCCTTGTTACCCAACTTGATGTGTAAAATTATAGACTGTTAGCTTTCGATCGAGCTGTCTGAGGAGGCTTGTTAATTGAGGCACAGGTTCCAATTAAAGATTATCGCGCCATTAAACGTAATATAATAAAATTCTAAAATACGAAGGCTTTCAGATCAGGTCTTTTCTATTAACAAAATAAAAAAGTCAATTGCAAAGCAAAAAGGAAACAACGCTTCAGGTAAAATTTCACAAGTGAAGTGAGGGATAAAAAAAAAAGTTCAATAGAACAAATCTGGGATGACCAACACACTGGAGAAATACTTCCTCTACCTCAGACATAAATTCTTTGGAAGGCAATTTTTCCTTGATACCGAAAAACTAAGGTACGTACCTACCTTACCGCTAGACTTATACATGCAAGAGTCTGCCGCTAAGAGTGCCTTGAGAATAAGCCAAACGCATGGCTGGAAGTCAAATCCAAAAGGACATGCACAAATTCTGAGAAAGCTTGTAGGTGGAGACGTAAGCAGCGACCACATATCACCATATCTCGACTTCGAAAAACCATTCTCCTGCACTTTCCCAAGCAGAGAAGAATGGGATACCAATGAACCAACGAGAAACAGGTGTATATCATAGATATCATAGATGGGTCAAAGATGGATATAGGAACAGGTGCAGGCATAGTCTCTGAACAACTGAACATACACAGCTCAATGAGACTCCCTGATCACAGCAGTGTCTTTCAAGCGGAGGTCCTGGCAGTGACAGAGGCAGCCAATATGGTATCAATGATGGCAATACCACGAGATGATATCACCATTTTTATTGACAGCCAGGCGGCTAATGAAGTAATTTCTGCTATTCAAATAAAATCCAACGTTGTCGCGAAGAGCTTAAGGTTCTTGGCTCGCAGCACAGTGTTACTCTCTGCTGAGTTCCTGGAACAGGATCTACAATGGATCAAAATCGAGCACTGCAATGGATTAAGCCTCCACTCTGCAATCACAGGGAGCGAGTGGAATGAATGAAATGAAATTTAATGATGACAATATATGTAGGGGCTGCGGTGACGAAGAGGTTCAAGAGGATACTCCTCATTTTCTTTGCCACTGTCCAAGCCTATGTCACGTGAGAAACAGAACATTAGGAAGACATTATTACCAGGCTATAGAAGAACTGTCTGATATTCCAATAAACGATCTGTCCGGGTTCCTGAAGACATCACGATGGCTGGAGACCCAGGTCAACAACGAGCGGTAAGGTAGAAGCCCGGTAAAGTCGGAACCAACCCCCATGGGCATCACAATGGGTCCACAAGGACCTAAGTGTGGTGAGGTCGACTGCTTACTCCCTCATCAACCCAGATACCTAACCTAACCCAAGGTACGTACCTATCTGGGACATCTGGAGGTTAATTAAGGCTTCAAAATCGTTCGAAACTCTGGGGCAATCGGAGAGTGCTTTGGGTATTGCTCTACGAGCAAGGGTGCCTTTCCCTTCAAAAATGGGCATAACAATGGGTCTCTACTCAGTGCGGCGCAGAGGGCTTCTCTCCCCTCGTCAACCAATCTACCTTACCCAACCTAACCACCATTAGGGTGAAATTTTTAAAAAAAAATCGATTTTATTTTTTTCGCATTTTTCGATAGTCTATAGCCAACAGTTTCCAATCTTTTTTGGCAGAAGTGCACTTTTCAGGAGACAAATTCGTCGCGGAGCACTACGCCTTTCATATGCCATTTTTTCGCGGTTTTAGTAAAAACAAGAAGCATAATTGACAGCTCTTGGTATCTACCAAATATACAGCTATTTGCGAGTTGATTTCTCATTTTCACTGTCATAGATCCAAAACTGGCACTACTGAACGAAACATAAACTATACGTAAAGGCTCGGATGCACTGCGACCTGTAAGATCTATTGTGTTAGCCTAGTGGTTGACCAGAAGCCAAATTGAGGCTCTTAATAAACCTCAATAACGTTTAATGTTCCATGTTTCAAGTATCCACTGGACATAATTTTGTCCCTTGTTAGATGGAGCATTCCTTTCTTTGCGGCCCCTGGGCACTCACAAGGAACATGTTCTGCTGTCTCTTTTTCCTATCTACAGAGTCGGCACATTTTGTTGTCCTGTTTCTGTTAAAGTTCATGAACTTTTGCGATTGCTTCAGGTGTTTTTGTTGTGTCCAATTCTCAGCAGCATCTGCATACTACTGAGTGGCACAGCAAAATAGGGTTCAGGACCAACAAGAGTTCGCCAAACGCCTCTTCTCGCCAGACCGTCCGCCAGTTCATTAGCTTCGAAGCCTCCGTGTCCAAGAAACCAGGCGACAGCGACCTTATTTGCCGACGCAAGTCTTCGAAAAGGATGAAACAGTCCTAGATGAACATTGACCCTATCGTATAGGATTTAAGTGTCATTAGTTCTTTCTGGCTATCTAAAAAAGATAAATATGCGAGTACCCTTTACCGCTTGAAAGATGTCTGGTGACTTTCCAAGTGGTGCTGCACGCTGGAATTTGAGATCATAGACCCCTCCAGTTTTGCCATTTTCCAATTTGGAGCCATCTGTGGAGCAGATTTGCGAATTATGCAAGGTAACTAGAACTAACTTTTCCATTGGTGCGGTTACCTATGACAACTTCGAACTTTCTGGAAAAACGAAATCTCCTGAGCATTTTATCTGTGATTTTGAAAATTGGATCACTTTGGATGTGTCCTACATATTTGAAATGTACTGCAATTATAACTCGAAGAAAAAGCATCCGATCGATTTCATTCTTTTTGCAGCTTCTTTCATATGTCGTTCTCCATACCATGAACCTCCAGTTTTTCGATCGAATAAAAAATGTAATTTTGGCCGGCCAAAAATCATCAAATTTTCGCTCGAAATTTGAAACTTTTTTTTTAAAAACTCCGCCAATTTGCTAAATTTCAATTTTTTTTTGTTTCGATCGAGGGTCATGGTACGGGCAAAACCTTCTAGTTTAATAATATTTTTGGTTTTTTTTAATTCATGCACTGTAAAGTTCGCTATCACTGCAGCAGTGGGGGGACTTTTTTTTTTTGAGCCTTTGGAGATTGCGAATAACTCGCTGAATTTTAAATTTTTTGGTCCAAAAATTTTATCATGTATTTATTATATATCCACAAATATATCCTTAAAACATTAAAACATTCCTTGTAGTAGTTTTCTGTAAAAAAAAATTCCCAAAAATCACCTTTTTTTCAGGCGGTCACACTAGTGGTGCCCCTTAAGCAGGTATAAAGGCGCTAAAGCAGAAAGAGGAGATCTTAATCGTTGTGTGTTTCCAGTCGCACATTTAGTTTGCAGCTCGGGAAACACAAAAGAATCAGGAATGTTAAAAGAAAAATTAAAAAATAAATCACATTACGAAACCAAGTTCTTCCAAATTTATTTCATGTTCGAGGATCCCAAGGGTGAATTGAAGTCAGCAAGACGACTTCACAAAATACTGCATGGCAGCAAACATCATATTAAGGACTTTAAGACAACATACGTTCCAAAGCCTATCCACCTGTTGTCCGTATTTACAGATTTCAAAGCTAAGGGGATTTATTTTAAATGCCACAATTGAGGTCTCAACAACGTGAATCATTGATGCGAAATCTGATTTTTCTCGGAATCGACTACAATGGCTTAAAATGAAAAGTCTATACAAAGACAAGGAAGCATAGGAAAAACCAGTAAAATTGTAAAGAAATAAATCCACAAAAACATCAGCGAATTTCATTCAAGTCGACAAATTTCAAATCGTTTTCTGGTAATCCTAGATTCCCATCCAATAACCCCTGCCTAAACCCTTATCATCGGTTATAAAATTCAATTCTAATATGAAATCTCTTTTCTATCGGTAGCTGAAAATTGCTGCTATTCCACAGATAGTATAAAACATTCATATGTATACAAAAAATTACACAAATTTGCATTTAATTTGTTTACTTTCAGTGTCTCGTATGCACGAGTATTATTAGGCTAAGCCCTGATTTTAATTTTTAATTAAATCTCTGTCGGTATATGAATGTGTCCACAGCAAGCCTCATACAAATAATGTTATCGATTAAAATCTAATTGGGATCAGAACAGAACGCTCAAATTAGTTCACTGGAAATTAATTTAATCTATCATAGGCTAAAAAAATATTCAAATCCCTGCTCTGGGTCAATAATGTTTACCCTTTCGGTATTTTAATGCCATATGGCATCCTTGATACTTATAACGTTCATTTTATTTCTATAAATGATTCTTTGTTTGTTTTCGTTTTATTTTCAACTAGCTGAATAATACCCGGCGTTGCTCGGGCTATTACATGTCAATAGACAATGATGTAATGAAGATTTCGTTAGTAGAAATGAAAAACTACTCTCATAAAACTGGGCAAAACAAAAATAACACGCACGATCACCAACCGATGTGTCTCACTTTCGAGAAAATTTTTTTTCGTGTGCGGTAAGGAATTTCTTCTGACTTGCTTCATGTTTTATTTTACTGCTTAGCTCCTGGATAGGATAGCGTTATAATATATAGCCTATGTTAAGCCTAAGGGAACAGGCACTCTGTGTGCAAAATTTCAGGCTGATTGATTCGGCCGTTTTAGCGTGAATACGAAACAAACGGTCAAACAAACAAACAAACTGACAACGTTTCATTTTTATAATATTATAGTAGTGATAGTGATTTCTTGCACTTAAGGCAAATAAAAATTGTTGCCGTTTGCCGTCACTCGTCAGTGTACTTTTAGACCTCGTCCAATAAGGTTCTGCAATTGAATCAGCACTTTTTCGTCACAAGGCTATTTTAGAAATTTACTTTTTATTTCAGATAGTCAGATTCACAAGAAAGAAGACCCCCTCCCATTACAGAGGAATTAGTCTTCAAAATGTCGCATATAAGATCTTATCTGCCGGTTGTGTGAACGCCTGAAACCCTTCGTCAATAACTTGGTAGGTTCTTATCAGTGCGGTTTTAGGCCAGGAAAGTTCACAATCGATAAAATGTTCACACTTTAACAGATCCTGGAGAAACCCCAAGAAGTCCAAATCGATACCCACCACCTCTTCATCGATTTTAAGGCCGCCTATGACAGCATTTACAGAGACGAGCTATACAGAGCCATGTCTAGTTTTAGGCATTCCTGTCAAACTCGTCCGTCTGTGCAGGATGACGATAAAGAATGCTCGCTACTCAATCATGGTCGGTCAAAACCTCACGTGCCAACACCAGAGGCACAATCTTTCAAATGTCCGTCCAATTACTCCCATACACCGACGATAGTGACATAATCGGAAGAACGCAGCGTGCTGTCACGGAACTTCGAATACTTCGGCTTCGCTATCACATCCGATAACAACACCAACACAGAAATCAGGCGAAGAATAATTCTTGCCAATCGCTGCTTCATCCGGCTAAGAAGGCAATTGAGTCGTAAGGCCCTATCCCGAAAAACTAAGGAAACTCTATATAAGAACTTGATCATTCCAGTCCTGTGTTATGGCGCAGGAGCATGGACTTTATCGAAAGTGGATGAAGATATCTTTGCTTGCTTCGAGACAAAAACTTTCGTAAGATATTCGGTCCCATTTGCGTTGACGAGTTCTGGAGGAGAAGATTCAACGATGAACCTTACGAGTTGTATAGCGACGTTGCCCTAGCCAAGAAGATACCAATCCATCGGCTGAGGTTGCTGGGCCTTGTAGAGCGAATGGACACCAATGCTACGGCTCCCAGTCTTCGAGTATAACCCGGAGGGACAACGCAGTAGAGGGAGACCACCCCTAAGGTGGCGCGCAAAAGTCCATAAAACTAAAGGTAGAAATATGGGCGGACTTGCCCTGACACTGTGTGATGACGGGTTTCCTGCTTATTCCTGTCAATTGCAACTGTATGTGTTGAAGAAGTTACAGAGTTTGGCTGCATAGTGGTGCCAGAACTCTAGTTCTGTTGAGGAAGTCGTGTCCTCTTCCGCGTCTATAGGCGTGTTTTTTTGAAACCTAGCCAGCTAGTAGTTGCTAGCAAAGTCAAATTTTATACGTATACTGGCTACAACTCTTGATTTTATCCCCAGTCAAAAGCAACTGGCTAGGAATTTTACGATATCCCATGACCAGGGGGCGCTGAAAGCGATGTTTTTCATTTATAGCGTTGGTATCACTGCCAAATTGTTCTGTTCTCTTGACATTTGACCGGCGTCTGCGTACGAAGATGGAAGATGTTATGATTTCCTACCTCTTTTTGTGAATTACACATTGAATAACTTCTCTAAATTATGGTTTTCACAACAAATAAAAAAAAAAAAACAATTTGGTTTAATGCCGAATACAGTTTGACAGTTTGACAGCCGATGTCATAGGAACGAAATCACACGTACCAACTTGACGGTATAAAAAATCTACTGGGTTTGGCTGGCTGGGAATCGTCTAAATGAACGACTGGCTAGCTAGGTTTATGACGTTACAACTTCTTCAGCGGTATAGGCTACAATTTCAGTCGAATCTGTCAAATGTTTTCGCGGCAGTACCGCAAGCAACATCTCCTCCAGAAGTAAAACTTGTCATGAGAAAACTTTTTAGTTTGCCGTGAGAAGTCGGCAGTAGAAACAATAGGTTTCCTTCACCTGTGCGAATTTTCATGTGCTGGGCAGTGGTGAAGGGTGGGTTTAACAAGAAACATCCCTGTACAACGGGTTGAGCCGAGAAATCTCAGTAAAGAGGTTGCCTTTTTGTTGAGTCGTCAGCTATTTCCCCGCCTTACGAACAGAAAAGGCAAGACTTCACCTCTCTTTTAATCTCAATTTGATTGGTTCGGGGTTTAAACTGTTGCTTAATGGTCCCGCCTAGACTGCTATTGGAATTGGTTATATTGGTACTCTTGTTTTTTTAAATAAAAACAATCGTGCATACATTTTGCCCCGATAAAACTTCGAAGTAGATCGATTGCCCACACACGTTTTGTGTGTATGTGTGCAATTGAGAATCCTAGAAGCCCGACAAACAAGGACCAACCGTGGCTATACGTACGGACTGAAATATGAATTTAATAATAAAAATAAAACTGCTGGTGCTGATGGTATTCTGCAAGGATATCTCGATAAAAAACACCGCCGCTGAGAGGAATTTTCATTTCGCAGCCTTTTCCATTTTATTTATCCGACTTTTTTTCTGCTCAATGTCATAAGGACACAGCAAATATTCAAGTGAATATATTTCTTTTTAATATCACATTGAGAGGGTGTGTGGAATCTCTGTCGTTGTCGTCGTTGTTGGGTCAAATGGGGATTTACGATGAAAGCCACATCCTTGGTTAACTTTATTATTTTTATGAGATATCAAGTAAATCGTCCCCTTACGACCATTCGCCTCCCATTGACTACATGACTCTTCATCTACATCTGCATGGAGACAGACAGACAGACAGACAGACAGAAATCCATCCGAGGTCGTTTTCTTTTTGTTTGTTTGTCAAAACGTGACGGAAATGGTGAAATAACAAAATCTTAACATTCGATGATTGCATTCGGCCTCGCTGAAGGACTTGTTGGCGTAAGGAGACTCGAGTGATACGAAAAATCAATTTGATAAATGAGATGAATATGGAGGTGGTAAGGGAAAATTCGTGACGGTACTTAGTTCGCAACGATACGTAGCCAAGGATACACAAATTAAAGAGCTATTAAAAGATTTTTTTTTTTCGTTCGTCGTGTCCTTGTAGGCCAGAGCCCTTTATGGTTCATAAATATGTATAAACATATGTGTAATGGTTCAATGGGTCTAACAGCTTTCGGAAATGACTTGGGGGACATTAATGAATCTGCCAGAGTTTTCGGCGACGTCAGTAGAAATGAGAAGACCAAGTCTCCTTCTATTCAAGAGTTCAAGAGATGTCGAATGTTGTGAAGTCTGTTTTGACATTCTGAACAAGGTCGTTTTCAATCCTTGTGTAAGAAAACTTTTACTTCACATCCTTGTGAATGTGAAAACAAAATCCTCATGATAACTAGTTCTGTTTAAAGGTCAAGTGAGATCAGATGTTAAGTCATACAGTTTGGGAATATTGCGGAAGATGAAGAAATTCATTGGAGACGCATTTGCAGGTTGTATGCATTTTTGACAACTCTGTGGAAGTACATACGTACTTGACATTGTAAAGCTACGGAGTAAATGCCGTGTTTATACCTTAATCGGGGAAAAAAGTCAGACTTTTGTTCTACTAAAGACGTCACACACACAAGTTTATGAACATTTCTTTTCAAAAATTTAGAAAGATTGGTAAGTGAGTAGGTACAGTTCTCGGTTCCTGAGAACCCTATTAGCGCTATGTTGCGATGTTTTGTTACCACGAAACTCGTTCAAACCTATTTGTGTGTGGGTGTTGATTGGTTGTCTTGGTTCTGTTGATGCGACTAAATCCAGGCGGTGGAGTTTAGATACAGGATCACTTCGCAAAACTTTTGTAACTATCTCGCCGAGGTCCATGAAGAAGGGTTTGCCTAAAGTACGCCGTCTGGTCCCTGCCAGTGCCGGACACCTGCAGAGGAATTGAAGTAGAAATTCTTTCTCATTAATGTCCTTGCAGATTCTGCAGAAGTTGTTGTGAAGAATACCAAGCTAGACCGCATGGTCTCCAACTGGGCTGTGGCCCGTGATTATGGCTTCAATTCTGGCAATATCTGGTCTTGATTTGCCAAGTAGCTCTCTTGACATGACGCTCTCTTGAATTGACACAGCTTGACAGGTCGTTCCACATATGATTGGCAAGCTGGAGGAAGTGAAGATGCATATAGCCTTTAACAGTGTCCAGCGGAATTTCGACACTTTCCACAAGAGAACTGTTAAGAGCCGATCCTCTTCTGGTCAGCTCGTCGGCACGATCATTGCCCCCATGATTGCTTTGACCTGGGATCCAAATGAGTGTAATTATGGAGTGATTATTGATTGACAGCTATTTTCGAGTAGGCATTGCTTCTAATACATTGTCAGCATCCACGCATGGCTATCGTAAACGAAAATGAAGGAAGTCCTAAGAGTCTACGACGAAAAGGTTAAAGCAACATCAATCCTATTGATATCAAGTCATAATGCAAACTAAATCCGGACATCAACGAGGGCGACTGGCAAGAGGCTGAAGTATAAGACGCAGAGTCGTCCACTAGAGACGAGAGATCAGAAGAGTGCAAGCTGCCTTCTACACCTGTAGTAGACTCTTCGGGAAAAATTGGGGATCCAGACCCAAAATAACCTTTTGGATGTACCCGGCTATCGTTAGACCGATACTCACATTCGGAGGACTGGTCTGGTGGCGCGCTGCCACCAGTACAGTTAACCTCAGAGATATGACCAAGATACAGAGAATGACTTGCATCGGAATAACTGGTGCCATGAGAACGACACCAACAGCGGGGATGGAGGTAATTCTTAACCTTTTGCCCCTAGACCTCAACATGCAGGAGACTGCAGCGAAAAGTGCTCTCAGAATCAGGCCATCTAAACAATGGAGACCAAATCCGTATGGGCATGCCGAGATACTTGGCAATCATCTGGGCGCAAATGTCAGCTCGGATTACACTGTCCCGGACTTGGACTTTGAGAAACCCTTCTCATGTGTCTTCCCAAGCAGGGAACAGTGGCAAAACAACGAAGTTTTGAATGAATCCAAATCCATTTACACTGATGGCTTGGATATAGGCATAGGAGCAGACCTTTTCTCAGAACAGTTAGGACTTAACAGCTCCATAAGACTCCCGGATCACAGCAGCGTTTTCCAAGCGGAGGTTCTAGCAGTGGCAAAAGCCGCCCAACTAGTCTCAATGCTTACAATATCACGGGAGGATATTACGATTTACATTGAAAGTCAGGCAGCCATTAAAGCAATAGCTGCTACGCAGATAACATCGAAGCTTGTGAAGTGTTGTCGTGAAGAGCTTGAGGTTCTTGGCACGCAGTACAATGTTAAGCTCTGCTGGGTCCCTAGTCACAGCGGAGTACCAGGCAATGAAAAAGCTGACGAACTGGCAAGAAAGGGTTCAACCCTAGCCCCAAAACAAGCGGATTGTACGGTCAGACCGCCACTCTGCAACCTAAGGGCGAAAATTGCACAAAAAACTCTAATAGAGGCAAATAACAGGTGGAAATCTCTAACCACCTGTGAAGTATCAAGAAGGCTGTGGCAAAACTATGATAAGGCAGATTTTACAAAAAGACAGGAGATCACTGTCAATGCTGGTGGGAGTACTTACTGGCCACAACATGCTAAGATATCACACAAAGAAATTACACCTGAATGATGCTGATATATGCAGGGGATGCGGTGATGAGGAAATCCATGAGGACACAGCTCATTTTCTCTGCCACTGCCCATACCTCTGCCAGATAAGAAATAGGACCCTAGGCAAGTTCTTCTTCGATTATATCTACGAACTAGCTGATGGCTCGCCATCAGAGCTTCTCAAATTTGCCAGAGCGACTGGATGGTTAGCACCAAGGAATTAAAAAAAACCGCAGTAGGGAATATCAAGGGTATCACAATGGGTCTACATAGATCTAAGTGTGATGAGGCAGCCCTCATCGGCCCACAAACCTAACCTAACCTAAGTTGTCAACGACAAATGAACTGGAGGTAAAAGCTAATGAAGATAATCAACGACTAGGAGCTATAGGACTCTCATTCATCCAAGGAGATCGGCAAGTTATACGAATCGTTTCCTTTTTAATTCTATTTATAACCATGTGAATGTGTTTCCCTTTGGTCATCTTCACAAAGCGGTTCTTTAGCGCTCTACGGTAAGACAGGCAAATCCCTAAATTGTCGAACGCAGTCATTAATATCTGACTTCTCCATTCACTGTTTGAAAATGAAACGTCCTTGGTCAGATGTTAAAAGTTGAGGTGTGTGCATGCACTGCGACCTGAAGAGATTTATTGTGCTCTCCCGAACTCGTATCGGCCGATAAGTCTCGACCTATAGCACCTCCTCCAATCAGGTATCTGGATTTGGTCCAAAGACGGGCGATCCGTTTCAGCGAAAGTCCATAAGGAGGTGTGACGGGGTCTCCTCTGCATCACTGCAGAATTTGCGGTTTCCGTTCGCTTCTATTCTCATTTTCCTGAGACCTGCAATGGCCCATTAGAATGCAAAGCCGGTTTTTGTTGGTACCTAGGTAAGCCTTGCTCCTCCTTCGGTCGTAGCTCCCGAGGAGTTCCCTTGCTTGCCATAGTCTTCTCCTTTTGCACTTTTCCTCTCTTCGCAGAATGGCTCGGGTTCAACGATTGGTGTTTCTGATCCTTTCCTTGCCAGTTCATCGGCTGGCACCCAGTAGAGGTTGACTTTATTGTTCCGCCCGTGGTTGTAATTGTGTTTCAATCAACTCTACCTACCCATCCACATTGACATTTGGCAATTAAAAAATAAAATTGAAAAACCAGCACGATTATTGGTGCTTAAAAAGTTGAATGATTTATTCCACAATAAAGCAACCAAAACAACTAAGATCCAATCAAATTGGGGAATTAAAAGGATAACTTCAGCATTGGACCGAATTAATTGGAAATACACGCGTACACCTCAATTTCAAGAAAAAATCTATGAAAAATTCTACGAAATACCTTTACACCGTTGCACGATGTTTAAAATTTTGATTTCGCTTACCAACTGGACCGCTCCACCATTTCCCAATACCTATACATAATTCCACAATTTCTAATGCAAAGCCTTCTCCAACTCATGGCAACTTTTCAAATTTCGAATTTTTCGCATAAATTTCGTAGAAAACTCCTCCAAGTGTATGCAAATACACACAGGAACACGAGGACCAAAAAGGCTGCAACTTAGCTAAGCTCAACTCAAACGAAGGAAAGATAAAAAGAATATCTATTCAAAGAGTTTTGTATTTATCAAGCGTTAAATTTCCAAACCAAAACGATCAACAAAAAGAAAGGATTCTATTCCTTACACACATCCACCCATTCACCATCTACTTATTTTCTTTTCCAATATTTATGTAAATTTCCCTTCGAGGAGACAGCCCGCACCTTACACCTTTCTTCAGCTAGTACACATCAAGTGATTCCCTCAGGTGGTGAGTTTTCTTTCGGGATAAAAAAAAAAAAGGAAACATTCTCACACAGTTTGGTGGCGTATCCTTGGAAATGAGTTCACTCTCAAGTTGGTAAACAATCCTTTACAGAATTTCTCTATTTGCTAAACAAATTTCCCACTTTCGAGACTTGGAATACACTGTTGTGGAGGTTCTTCGTTTAATCAGTGCAAACACGCATTGCACTGCTTCATCTTAAGGATGTGACCCGTACCCAGGGGTAGAGACAATGAAAACTATCCCAGCGTTTGGCATTTTGTTCCTCCTTCCTTCGAGAACGAATCGCGTAACGTGCCTTCTTTTTTTTTTTTGGAGATTTGCAATTAAATTTTAACACTTGAACATTTGAATAGCTCTTAATAGAATTATGTCGATTCACAGAGGGCGCTGGGGTGGAAACTTTTCGATCGCACCTCAAGGACTTAACGAATAACGAATAAAGTTTCTTGAAAAGTCTTCTTTGTGGGAATTCTTTTGTTTTTTTTTCCTCTCGTTTCCTTCTTCTCGGTGGTGGTCGGCCTTTGGCCTTCGGCTGTGGCATAGTGGTACTGGTGTATCCTTTGGTCTCGTTATTCATTTACCTAAGTAAGCGCAGTGAATGGGCGAGGCACCCTCTAGAGTTCTTTGTAATTTCGGCTTTATGTGTTGATGGAGGCCCCCAAAGTGTGTATTTAAGTTTCGACTTTATTCTTCCAGGAGAAGATGAAGTGGACGGGCCTGGGTTCAGTTCAGTTCAGTTGGAGCAATTGAATTTCGAGTTGTGTTGGATACTTTTTAATATGATTTGAGATTTCCTTTGGTCTGTTAAATCTTGTGAATCGGGTTTCGTTCTTCTTTCTCCTTTCGGTTTTTTTTTTTTTTTTTTCTCGTTAGGTTCCTGGTGAATTATTTAAGGATGCGATTTATTATGATGATTTGTAGAAGATTTTCGGGGATATTCGGGTAAAACTTGTGGCGAGAAACTTAATGGATTTATGAAAAAGGGGATTCGGATTCCGATTCGTTGAATCGAGTTGAAGAGGTTATACATATACTCGGTATTTGAGGGCAAAGTTTAGTAACAATTGAAGTGGCCGCAGAAAAGTTTATTTATGTACTTTTGTACTTCTTTTTGCAGGAATCGACGAGGAGGAAATACTCAATTAAATGAAGTTTTCCGTTTCCGCTTTTGGCGGAAGAGCTCTTTTTGGTGGGCTTCGAATGCAAATATCTCTTGGTTTATGAATTATTTTCGATGGGGATTTACAATTCAATTAGAATACTTTTTTGTAATGTAAGTCTTCGTCTGCCAAATGAAGTTGGAGGAATTAAAAATTAATGCAGCTAGAGACTCGCGAGGAGGAACTTCAGTATTACTTATTCGGTAAAGTAAGTTCTTCGTAACTAAGTCAAGCTGGTTGGCACTTTTTTCGCAAACGAATTGTGTTTAAAACCAGAAGGGGGCCCAAATAACTATTAAAAGAGTTTAAACGGTTGTGGAGGTGTACTGAAAGACGCCATAGTTGGACCAAAAGTAGGTGAATTGTCACCAAAGGATCTTACGTTTTTGTTTTTTCCTAGTGAATGTTAGTTGAGTAGGGGGTGGTGGTATCGAACTGTCAGTATACTCGTACTCTTTGAACCTAATATACCTAGTCCTGCCATTAGTTATGTTGAAAAATTTCGAGCGCTTATCGTTCAAAACTTCTTGCTTTTCTTAACTTTTTTTTTCAGAACACATGCAATGATCAGTAAACAATACTAGCCAGTTTGGTTTCAGCTTTCGATCTATTGGCATGGAGCGGTAATAGCGTTGCATAAGTGCGGAAGAGGCCTGCTGGCCAAATTTTCGAGTTGCTAAAACCACTCGGAGGATAGAGAATATTTGTTTATCGGGCTATTGGTCGCTTAGGCGAATTGTCTGGAATAGAGGACAGGCAAAGAAGTGGTCGCCCGCGCGTGGTTCGTACGAGTGCGGTAGTATAAGCATTGCGTGTGCGAATTCGGAGAAATCCCCTTAGGAAGCAGAAGATCATGTCCAAGGAACTGGATATATCAACCAGATTATCTTCATATGAAAGCCTATCGTCAGTCCACGGGTCATCTCTTAACTCCTCAACTGAAAAAAATTAGGCTGAAGAGATGCAAGCGGCTCTTGCAGTGGCACGCGGACAATGGCCACGAAAACATTCTCTTTACGGATGAGAAAATTTTTACCGTGGAAGAGGTATTATATAAACAAAATGACAAGATTTATGCCACTTCATCTAAGAAAGCGAAAAAAATTGTTTCAAGGGTTCAACGTGGCCATCATCCCGCTTCCGTAATGGTTTGGTGGGGGTCTCTCACCAAGGTGTCACATCCCTCCATTTCTTTGAAAAAGGCGTAAAAACTGGAGCAAAGGTTTACCAAGAAGATGTACTAGAGGGTGTTGTGAAGGGTTTAACCAATACCCTTTTCAATGGAGACAAATGGATCTTCCAAACGGAAGCTCTGCTCCAGCGCACAAAGCCAAAACCATGCAGGAGTGGCTCAGGGTCTATATTCCTGGCTTTATAGCAGCAGAAGATTGGCCGTCAAGGAGTCCAGATTTGAATCCACTGGATTATGGTTTGTGGTCAGAATTGGAAAACATGGCCTGCAAGACTCCCCACAGAAATTTGGAAAGCCTTAGAACAGCATTAACCAGAGCAGCATCCACGATCTCTATGGAAACCGTACGTGCCGCTATAGCCCAATGGACACAACGTTTAGAAGCTCTAGTTAAAGCAAAAGGCTGTCATTTCGAGTGAATCCATTTTTTTTTTTAAATTAATATTGTGGTCTAATAAATGACACAATTTTGAATACAATATCTTAACTTGTTTTTTACTTCCCACCTAGTAGGGGAAGTATTGTAATCGGTCCGATCAAAATGTTTCGAGATATGAACAGGGCTTGACATTACTATACACTAGAAATCGTTTGCACCCATTTTCGAAATGATGTCTGTGTGTGTGGGTGTGTGCGTGTGTGTGTGTGTGTGTGCGTCTGTGACAATATTTTCCGCCTACGATATCTGGAGAACGAAACAACGTAGGACCATGCGGTTTTTTTTGTTTTATTTGTCAGCGTAAAACTTAGAGCTGATTAGATTTTGAGCACAATCGGTCTGGGGGGATGCTGAGGAAATTTAAGAAATGTCTTTTCGAGTTCGCTCAACAACTCTTTATCGAACAATTGCTGGGAAAATTGAAGAAATGTTTTCTTTGACATTAAATTGATTATCCAATTATTTTATGCAAAAACAAAAATAAAAATAAATAATGTTAATTCAACTCGATCGTTATGTGTGCGGTGGGAAGTATAGGACTGGCTCCCCAGTCGAATTTTTTTTAATAATGTTTTATATTTGTAACAGAACTTATGGCAGGACTAGGTACATAACGAGTGCGAATAAAAACGTGTTACTTGCTGGAGCCCTGGTGGAACGCCTCAGAATGTCTCGAATATGTCGGAAGGTACTTCAAAGTCAGTGATGACGTTTGAGTTGACGAAGAGAACTGGCGAAATCAGTCAGCCAGAAAGACAATGCAGTGAGGGAAGAAACCCGACTAAATCTCTACAACAGCAAGGCGGTCCTGTATCATGGTGAAGCACTGAGCTCAATCAATTTTGTTAAGGCACGGTTGGGCACTGAACGTGTCACAAGAGACTTAAAATTCTGTGACACACTAAGGGTGATTATGTACATAGCGCAGAACATTGGAAGAGGAATAGTGGTAACAGAGTAAATAGACAAACATCGAACACAATAAAATCATTTATAAGGACAAATAAGTAAGTGTCCGGAATGATCATGATCCACAGGTGAATACAGCCAATAAAGAAGAATTGTGAACTTTGATCCATTGCATTAACCAATGCACTGACATTTTGGTTTTTGGCCACTTTTCTTTTTTCTTTTTTTCTAATTTCCTGCCTTTAGCCTATTTCAAAGTCTTTTTATAGTCCACTCGCGCTCAAGGGGTTATAAAAACCTTTTTGATGTCATTCACACAGGGCGAGAGAGGTGCAGTGGTTCGAAACTCAGGTAGGATAGGTTGCAATGGCGTCCGAGGGTGGTGTCTAGACTATAATGGTGTTTGTCACTGCTATAATTAATTTTTTCCGAATCTCCTGATGTTTTTCTTTTTTCGTGATGATCGACCAGGTAATTGTCTTTTTGTTTTAAAAAAATTAAAATACACCATCTTCTCTTTTTTTGAAATCGATTCGGCATATTTAGTTCAGTGGTTTAAGGGTATTTTCGATCCCAGTTTGGAAAAGTGAGTCCAACCTTCGAATCTACAGACCTTCGCGACAACACATCACAATTTAATCTGCGAACAAGCAGCAATTGCTTGCACAATCACTTGGCTGCCAATGCAGATCGGAATGTCGATATCGTGATTGCGTTAGCATTAGGCGTGTTTTTTTGAAACCTAGCCAGCCAGTAGTTGCTAGCAAAGTCAAATTTTATACGTATACTGGCTACAACTGGAATTTTACGATATCCCATGACCAGGGGGCGCCGAAAGCGATGTTTTTCATTTATAGCGTTGGTATCACTGCCAACTTGTTTTGTTCTCTTGACATTTGACCGGCGTCTGAGTACGAAGATGGAAGATGTTATGATTTTATAACTCTTTTAGTAATTTATCCAATAATTAAATTCTCTATATTATGGTTTTCACAACAAATTAAAAAAAAAAAAAAACAATTTGGTTTAATGCCGTATACTTTGACAGTTTGACAGCCGATGTCATAGGAACGAAATCACACGTACCATCTTGACGGTATAAAAAATTGACTGGGTTCGGCTGGCTGGGGGAATCGTCTAAATGAAAGACTGGCTAGCTAGGTTTAAAAAAACACGCCTTTTGATGCTATTGGGCAGCTCTTGTTACTAAAAACACTGCTTCAATCGGAGTAGACCTGCTTCTACGCATAGCCATGTTCATATTTTAAGCCATCATATCAGTTTCAATAGATTTGCACTAACATATAAGAGAACTCGTTCCTCTGTCGAAAAGATAAACAAGAAAGGTCTTGTCGGACTACAAATGCGGAACAAGGTCGACGGGGTTAGTGGGATAAACTGAACAAAGTGAATCCCTATTTTCAACCTAGGTTTGCCTTACGTGGAGTTTTTCAGTTTAAAAGAAAACAATTATTTCTGCCAATGACTTATTAAGCAAAAAAGAAAAAGGAAATTTCCTCGTCGGAAATTTATTAATTCGCATGCGTTTGTAGCTGGCTAAATATAAGATTTGTGATCATTTACCTACAGCATCGATTTTGATTTTATCTGCGTTGGACTGGACAAACCCCATTAAGAAAGTAGTTCGTCACTAACTTTGGCTTGAAGTGGTTAGTTAGCACATACTTCTATTAAATTTTACTTGCATTCATAAGCAAGACTTGAAATGGTCCCAACCCCATGCTCCCTTTTACTGAAGCTTTTCTAATTTATTTAAATACCACTCAAGTCAAATGGTCGCTAACAAAAGACAGTTCGGCTCGGTTATAAAATAATGACAACCAACGTAAGACTCACTCACATACGAATACGAGCAGATGGGGAACAGCAGAGGGGGAACAGTAGAGTGTAACGTTCGACATTAAACTCGAGAAAATTTTATGTAAACATTTCAATTTGTTCAGCTATTCAGACAATAGAAGTCATTAATGTAATTGAAAGTACCTCGGCAATTAAAGGCAACTTGTACCAGAATATGACACCACAAAAGCTATTTTTACTTTTCCCCAAAAACTTCGAAAATTCCCAGAATACTTGATGGGACATTCTTCTAGGAAACAACTTTTTAGGCGATAACACTCTCTCACGTAAATAAAAACATAAAACAAAATAAACAGAAAACATATCACGTGGTGACGGCGCTCCGAATCATTTCATTTGCACAAAAAAGAACAACAAAAAAGCGACGCAGTTTACTGAAAATTTACAAAAAAAAAAAAAAAAACCATAGAAACGCACTGCGTAAAATGTTTTCAGCTTTCTTCATTCTCAAGCTTTTTGTGATTTTTTTTTGGAGATTAAGGTCGTTCCACTAATTTTTGCTAATTAATCTATTGATAGACTGACACAACAGAGGCTCTCATGGAGAAATGAAGATCCAGATTCTAGGGCACTTTCAACAATTTTCAAACTGACATTCGTGACGATGAGATCATTAGTTTAAACCACTCAATACTTAAGTGCCCACTTGTACAGCACTGTTGAAGCACTACGAGTTTGGCGAACTTACGTAAACCAATTCTGTCGCTTGGAGTTCTTCGGTTCCGACTTTGACATTGCGGCGCGAACAAATTTAAATGCGTCTTTCCGATTAAAAGCAAATTAATCACAACTCAAATTTTTAACGATCATTTCGGTTACAAAAAGACAAAACGAGTAAAAGAAGTTCTGTAGTCGTTTTCGTATTCGTATCCGATAGACACTTGCGCCGAACGACCGACCCCGGTATGTCTCTCTTTTTTCTGTGCCGTGGACGCGGTAAAGCGTCTCGAATGAACTACAATCTGTTGTTCCAGCCAGCCACCGTATGTACACTGCACAGTACAGCGCTCGATTGGAAGACACTCATGGCGACGACGGCGGCTGTGGCTTCCTAAGGTCGGAGCGGGACGTTATTATACTCGTACCGTACCCCACCATGGCAGGAGGAAGGGTGTATGATAGACTACGCTATCTTATCTAACAATAACCAAACCAGCAGCGCAGGCAGTTGATAATTAATCTTTGTGTGTAGATGACAACAAAAAAAAAAAGAAAAAATCGAAAAAATAGAAAAAATGAATCTATTAGAACTCTGTTTTTTTTTTTCTATTTTTTCATCAGGTTTTCGTTGTTGGTCGTGCTCTTATCGCCGGGAGAATAGGTAAATTTGGATAGAAAGCGAGATTAGAGGTGTTAATGAAATTTTCGGCAAAGCACAAACACATGTGCCGATGATTAATTTTATTTGCCCTTTGTGTGATAAATGGAGAAGGTTATTAAAAAATGTAGAGCGCCGCATTGACGGGGACTATTAACGTCTGTGGGTGGAATTCAGTAAAAGGAGAATGTTGAATGAGGTTTTTTGGTTCGAATATGGTTAAACGTTTTTTTTTTTTTTTCGTTACGACCTGAATAGTTTCAATACTATGTACGCCATCATATCATTTGAACTTCGTTGTATTGGTCCACTGACTCCTGACAATTTCTACACGTTTTTTGCGCGATCTCATTTGATTTTTGGGGAAGGCCTTGAAGTAATTGCGGCCAACAGGTGGTGATTAGGGCATTTTAAAGGTAATTGGTAACACCTTGATCTTTATATCTGAAAAAGCACTGAAATTTTTTTACAATTTAAAATTTCGGGCAAAAAATACTCTTACTGCTTCTGCTAGAGCAGTTTTTTTTTTCAATCTTTTTAGAATAACGACCCACTTGAGCCCAGAAAAAAACTTAGCGATCCCCTTTAAAAAAAAAAAAAAAAAAAAAAAAAAAAAGTGCAAACCTGCAAAACTTTTTTTTGTCGGGTTAGGACACGCTACACTGTAGCACTCAGACGCAACTGGTTCATTGTACTACCAAAAAGCAGGAACCAGTTCTAACCCATTTTACTGGCCAATAGAGGCCCTGACCGGAGCTCCGAGAAGACCCAATGCAGGCTCAGGTCTTGAGATAACTTCCTCTGAGCCTTGTCTAACAATCTCATCGGATATTTCATTTCTAGAGATTCCAGTGTGACCTGGGACCCATACAAGAGTCAAAGAGTTCAGCCTTGCAACCGAATTCAGAGAGCTCTTATATTCTCATACTATATTGGGATAAGCAAGGCCTTAAGCGCAGTCTGGTTATCGCTACAGACACAGATGCTCCGATCTTCCACCTTTTCTTATCAATATAGTCCGTGGCCATTAGGACTGCAAAAATATCTGCTTGGAATACAGATGCATGCTTGCCTAACGAGTACTGAAGTCTAGTGTTGTCGGTTTCCACGAAGACACTAGCACCGGACCCATAACTGGATTGGAGCCATCCGTGTAGTTCGACTGAAGGCCAGTCCAGGCTCGGATTCTTGCCGTAGCCAGTCCTGAAGGCAAGGAAAGTCGACAGCAGCCAAAGTTCTGGTGTCATTGCATCAAACGATATATCCATGGAACAATGGTCGTATAATAAATGTTGCGCAAAGTCATCTAAAAACCAGTGCGAATGATACCAAAACCCACCACGTTTAAGACGATGTATGTACAGCCCATGATGTAAGTATCAAGGGAAGGTAAGTCAAGCAGAGCGTCGAGAGCAGAGACAGGCGTAGTCGGAAAAGCTCCCGTGCAGCCGAGATAAGCCGTTCTTTGAAGTACGCTCATGTACACTGCCAGAAAACTGAAAGCGCTTTGGATGTCTTGTCGACTTGACATGCTTTCCCCGTAGAAGTTTTTATCCAGGATCACTCCTAGATATTTGGCTTCATCAGAAATCTGGAAAGTGACTCCCTTTAGCATTGGCTGAGTCAGACTGGTCACAACCCTTCTTCTCATAAAGAGAGCAACCTCAGTTTTGAGAGGGTTGAATGAAAGCCAGCCCCTAGTGCACCATTCATCGACCATGTCAAAAGCCGCCTGGGAGTTAGCACAGACAATCTAATTTCATCCGTATATGGACCCCCTTAGGGGTCGCGACCCACACTTTGAAAAACACTGCGCTAAAGGTTCATTTCATTATACACATCTAAGTGCATCTCCTTTTGCCATCCCAAATCCCTATAGGGTAATGACGACCATTGCAATGTCTCAGATAAGAACATTTTCACTAACAGCCAAACGGCAATGAAGTCGTTGGAATCTCACTCATTTACTTCAAAGATCCGTCCAGGTTGCAGTCTCTTATGAAGACAACTAACTATGTTTATGTTCTGAGTACCAGTCCACAGAAACAATGGACTGGTAGGTACTCAGGTCCTTGCCACCTCAGATATAAATCCTGTGGAAGGCATTTTTTTCAGGATACCGAAAAACTAAGTGGCGTACCCATCAGGAACATCTAGAGGTTCATTAAGGCTACAAAATGGCTCGAAAGCCTGGGACAATAGGAAATGTTTTGGGTACTGCTCCACGAGCAAGGGGTAATTTCCCCCCAAAAATGATCATCACAATGGATCTCTACAGACCTGAGTGTGGCGCCTAGGGCTTCTTTCCCCTCGCCAACTCATCCACCTAACCTAACCAAGACCAGCAATAGGGTAAATTGAGCTCATCTTCTAATTCTACTTCGGGAGCCTATAAAGAGAAGTCGCTGATTTAAAACCACCAAGATAAGGATATGAATCTCAGAAGGTGCCTCAGCTCGATGTGACCCACGTCCTCCAATTTCGTGAAGAAGTAACTACCAAGAGTCCTCATTCTTCTACCGGCGAGGGCAGGACATTCACACAGCAGGTGACGGACAGTTTCGATTTCTTCCTCGTTCCTACAACTTCTGCAATAGTCGTTGTGATGTATACAGAGGCGCTCCGCATGAATACCAATGGCGCAGTGCCTAGTTATGATGCCGGTAATTAAATATCCTTGCTTCGCGACGACTAAGTTTGACCAGAGATAGAGACCTCCTCTTATTATGAGTATAACCCGCCCATACATTTCTAACCGTTGTGGCTAGCTGGATTCACGTGTATTGGCTCGACTTATGGCCTCGTCTTCAATTTATATTTTTAACGAGCTTATTGGAATCTTTGCAAAGGGGTATGCCTGTGAGGCATACAGCGCTGCTCCCCTTCGAGCAAGTTCGTCAGCCCTTTCGTTACCTGGAATATTCATATGGCGTGGTACTCAACATAGGGTCACTGTATTGCCTCTCGAAATCTCATCTAGATACTTTTCGCAGATTCCTTCAAGCCTCGATCTGTCGATATAGACCGTGATTGTCCTGGCAGTGATAACCTCCTCCAGAACAGTTGTTGAGGCCTCGATGATGGCTGTTATTTCGGCCTGAAAGACCTGGCTTCTCGTTGCGTGCAAATATGGACACATCGTAATCGAGAAAACCAGCCGCGGATGAGAGGAAGGTACAACATGCCAAATAGCCAGACAAATCTGTTCTAGGCTAGATTAGAATGAAGTGCTTACACGTCAAAAGGTAAGGCGTTTCAAATATAGTTTTTGCAAAATCTGCAAGGACAAAGAGGAGAAAGAAACTGTTGTTCGAACCTGCCCCAAAGAAAAGACTGCCACATCTGAGGGCTCTTTTCATCGATGACCTGAGCGATCTTGCAAATGTTTAAACTACACTTTGTTTTAAAAAATAGCTTAAACTGATTTAGTAAGTTCTCTCAGTATTCCATGGTCCTACTGTCTCTTCGTGAAAGCTGAAGACTGTATATCTTGGCTTTGTAAAAACGTTCCGTAACACGCCTGATTCTGCTCCAGATGCATGCAAACCTACCTTACCTTGACGTTCAATTCATCACTAGCATTATTGTATTTATTCATTGAGTCTGTCAAGAATCTGATACAGACATTTTGTGGAGAGCGACAATGAAAGACTTGCGTTACCTTAAAGACCACGCACTTCTTTTGAAGACAGTTAGACTGGGTTTAAGACAATATGCCGGTAGACTCATCTAATTTTCAAGATCTCAAGTTCATGTCAACTGAAATTGCATTTTCCGCTAATAGCGGTGATAAACGCAAATAATGCTGTTTGTACTTAAAGATTGAGGTTATGTACTTCTCCGGAAAAATTGTTCAATTCACTTTCAGTATACGCGGCTATTTTCTAAAAAAAACAACAACAAAGCTTCAATGACATCATTGCTGTCAAGTTCTGTCTATACGAGGTACTTAATCATTCCAGGTGTCGCATTATTATTCACAAAACTTAAGGAGTAACCACAGAAGCGTGTCAAGTGACATACAAATGCATTGTTTTCTCTGTATTTTCCATTTACGTAAAATAAGCTGTAAAATCCTAATTCCACAAAACTTTTAAAAACCATTTTCATTTCTCTGTAAATTGATGAAAACAATTTACAAGTATCACCTCTGTAGGGCAACACTTCTATTTACTTACAAACAAACAAAGTTTATTCGTTTAAACAAGTACTGTGAAAAATTGCGCTGAATCAGACGTCACCGACGGAGAGCACAACACCCATTGTTTCAGGTTCCGGTGAAAAATTGCCAAAGCAAAGTTACACACAAGACAAAATGTCATTACTTAATTGGTTAAGTCATTTACAAAGCATACAAGGAACCACCTCATTGTTACAAATTGATGGAGCGGAAAGTTGTGACAAATCGTAGAGTCATGCCTCGTGAAGACCATGACAAGCTTCATAACGAAAAAAAAAAAATCATTTTTAATTTTTAAAATGTACACTAACCGAAGCCAACAAACCAATGAACAATTTAATTAGCTTTTTGAGAGGAAACAAAAAAAATTTACAAACCTCTTATTAAGCTAAAAGTTTTCAGACCTTTTTTTTTGTTTAAAAATCCAATCAGACTCTGGTTCGTCTTCTTTTATCTGGAGAAACTCACCGACAACTTTGCTTAAACGAAATTGAATAGAAAAGTTGCATTTCCTAATTAGCACCGTGTGGCGGTTAGACGGGACTGAAAAAAGGTAAGCCCTCGCCAACCCCGTTGGAGGAATCCTTTCATGTCAATTAAATCTTTCATCCCGATCTCAATGATTATCTCTGTCCATTCAAAGAGTTTCAAGTCTAATTTCCGCCTCAATCACAAAGTCCGCAAAAAACAAATTAACAAGAACTATCCAAGGAAATTGTAACACACAGTCCTATTTTTTTGCTGACCAAAAGGACGATGGGTAGAAACATAAATACAAATAAAAGGAAAAGGCGAAATGATAATGTGTACACAAAGAAAAGCTTGCGTTTCCATTTTCAGCATTTCTCCAGCGGATGCTATTTCAATCCGGAAAATATGGGCAAAAACTTTTCTACCACCGTCCACCGAGAGGGCGTGATAGTAGTGTTCCTTGACGGACGAAATTGTATACCTTTGGTTAAGTCAGTGTGACAGTTCCAAAAGGGAGATCTTATCTGTTTGTTGCAGTTTTTTTCTCCGCTTTGTGTAGGGAAGTCTTTCTGGTCTTTCAATGTGCACTTGTATCCTTAATAAACTTTCCTGCTGGAGTTTGCTCTTTTTTTTACGCTGCATTTGAATTTCTCATATTTTCTGTGTTCAAATTTGAAAGTTTTCTTTGCTTTGGCATCGTGGAAAAGTTTTGACTACTTTCCAGCCATCATCACCTCAGAAAAACATCTGCGGAAAAACTTGTGAAAACATAAAAATGCATAAGGGAAATGCTTTTTGCAACTCGATACGATGACAGTTTCAGGAGGGTTGAAGAGTCTGTCTGGCAAAAGGAAGCCACAATTGACGCGAAGGAATATTCCTTTGCGCATCTAAGACCGTGAAGCTGGATTTGAACACAAAAGCCCACGAGAAAACGTACAATTTCTCTCGTGAGATAAGGAATTAATTGCAAGCCAAAGTTTTATGAAAATTGCTAGCGTTTTGGTTGAATGCGTGTAACGGGGGAGCGACTGTGGACGTGTGTTCATGAAGGCTATCGTTGAATTCACTTTCATGGTTTAGTAATGCTGTGGGATGTGTATCATTTGCATATGACTTGACATGCACAAAGCGGCTTTCGACTCAAATGTGATGAACTTCAAAGAATTAGTAGAGACTTGGAATTCAAAATAGGTGCAAATTTTAATTTGCATAATTCTACGATCTGGACCGAAATTGTGTTTCAACCAAAATGTCTCTCAAGCCAGCATTATCTTCATCAACTTCCTCTTCCATTTGCAAACGCGACTAAAGTTGGAAAACTGATTGTCGTTGGGTTTTCACACACACTTTTGGACAACAGCAGCAATTCTTTCATCTGTGTGCACCGCAATATAAGCCACGAACATGCCAGTTTCACGAGCTCCTCTTATGAATCAGCTTTTACCCTTGTGAATGTGCTTCAATTCGACCAAAAATTGGTTACAAATTGCGCACAGTTTCTCTCACTCACTTTGGTAATAATTTTTCAATATTTCGCAACATTATTCAAGCGGAAACAATTTATTTCTTATCGCGTAAGTTTGACATTACACATCTGTCAATATTTCAGGCGTATTGGTGTTGCCAGAGTCGAAATAACACACATTTCAGCGGATGACCCACCCTTTACGATCCAATGTGGTCATCCATTCAACAGCATTGAAGTGCCGTGTTTTACTTTCAGCGTGACAAAATGTAGTAGTAGATCGCATGTGGAAACGTGAGGACGGAACGAGCGACTTGAAGAATTTACAGACCGTAAAGTTATAGGATGAAAGCGCATTCGAGGTAGTATTATAGGACGAAGGTGGTTGAAAAATGATGTGATAAGTAGACGTGAAAGTTTTCGGAGTTAAAAAATATCGTATAGGACCACCAATAGTTCCCATTGACATTAGGTTTATATAAATCTTTGCCTAGTTTAGACAAGGACAAACTCACAGGTAAGAAGCAACATTTGGCTACGGCTTTGAACCAGTAATTTGAGGAGCGATCGATACCTTTAAAGGACGCCCATACATAGCAACCCAAATATACACTTTTTTTGTCTTCTCATAAACATTTTTGGTCACGCAGGAACCCGGGGATCTGCTAATTTCCCGTGGGCGGTTGTAGTCCGTGTTTCCACACATTAAAAAATCGTCCGACAAAGAGTGGTTAAGTGGTTCAACAAACATTTCAGTTCGCTTTAAAACTTTAAACACACACCGTCCGTGGTTAGATGACCAAAGAGATATATTTCCACAAAAAAAATTGTCCACGGTTTGGTGGTTTAATTAGCTTTCATTAGCGAATTTAAAAATAAAAGTTGTTATTCAACTTTGCAAAAAGGCGTGTTCACGTTGGCGAATACGTAACTTTTTCCATTTTTCAAAATTAATTACTAGAAACTTTAAATGGAATAATAATTTATATACATCGAGTGAATAAATACGAATTCGTGATGAGGTTTTGTACAACATCACATGTGATTGAAAAAAAAAAAAAATAATAATTACAATTTATAAAATCCCCATTTCTGTCAACGGATTTTTCATTACTTGACGTTTCGAAATTATCAGCTTTAAGATGTACCTTAACGTCACTAGAGGCACCGTGCCGGATGCAGTACCTACTTCAGAGTAAATGGATCATGTGGTGTTTATAGATTGTCATTGAAATTTTATTGCTTACAGCTAACCGCAAATTGGTTTAATACGAAGGTGAGCAGATTTGTTAGTGAGACTGATGATAGGGATATGACGCAGTGCTACCTTAAACAATTATTGTTCCGCTAGAAGGTTATTCCCTGTACTGTGTAACTCATTTCTTGACATAGATTGACCCCAGCGTGGTCAGAAACACTTCTAATGGCAGATTAAGTACAATTAAGCGACCATAGATAAACGGTTTGGATTTTGAGACAAAGCCTAAGGGCCAGCAAGGGAAGGTTGTACGCCTTTTGCATAAAAAAAAACAATGGAATTGATTTCTTCTCGGACTGAGCCGAGAGGCTCCTGTTCTGACATTCGCAACCAAAATAAGGCTCTATAGGGGCTAATGCTTAACTGGCGAAGTGCTTCAGTCTACAGCGAGCTATGGCAGGACTCGCAGTTTCTTGATTTTCCAAACAGAATGGGCACATTTCCGATGGACTAACGCCCAGATTATCCAGGTGGCAGTTGAATGAACAATGTCCACTGAGGAAGTCAGTTTGGCGACCTTTTAGGTTATTCAAGAATATTTTGGCTTCTCTTGTTGTTTAAGTGGTTGACGAGCGTTTTGAGCTCCATTCGAAGAGCTATTCTTGGAACTCCCATGAGTTGAGTTCCAACTTGATGTGGCTGGTGGGTGAAACATGGAAGGGAAAGGTCCTACCAATGCATTTTGAATTCTTCTGAAAATAACATGAGTCCTCGTAGCGTGTCTGGTCGGACGTTCGAATACTGCGCCTAAAGGCTTAGTTTGCTTCTAGCCTTTAGTAATTCAAGATGTTGAAACATTAATCGAGTCCTGGTCTAACTTGTGTGAAATGCACACACTTAAACCTGCTAAAACTAACATCTTTGAGTTGAGCTTTATAGGATTCATTATATAGTGATTGCATTGTGTCCTCAACACTTAATTTACCAGTTGGAATATTCATTTGTATATAGGTATGTAGACCACTTAAACACTTCCCAATTCCCATGACACTATTTAGAGTAAAGTACTTTTTACTGAAAGCAATTACATATATGTTAATAATGTAGTGAAATTCCGATTTACTGTCAATCATATGATCTAAACACTATATTTCTCACGTTTCACATTGATAAAAAGAAATTAAAAAAAAAATCAATCTGTTCATTTACATAACAGATAGAGAGAATTCAGAAAGATTTTAATACGTGCCCAGGAATAATTAAGATAAAAACTTATAAACGTTCATACATATGTATCTACTGTTCACAGATGTCGGGGATACATACATTTCAATCTTATCTTTCATCACGAATTAGGAGTAAATAAATAATTATTTGATTTGTTATTAGGAAAACATTATGCACAGCTATTAAGCCAATTGTCTACCGCACCTTTAACAGTTTCAATATTAATGCTAATCAATTTATTTTCAAGTCAATCTTTGGTTGCAGTTCACTTCTCAGATTACACAACTTAAAAGCACAAAATAGCGAGGTTTGAATGCTGAGGTAGGAAGTGGTAACACTGCATTCAAGTTCTGATCTAGAAAATCATAATGAAGAGGCGAGCTTAAATCTCAGGATGAAGAAAAAGAAGTGCAATGTAGTGTGAGGTGTGCCGCCTTTGCTTATAGGCTGGGTATACAAATCACATGCTTGACGATAGAACCGTTTAGAGAATAACCCAAAAAAACTGATATAATGACCCTAACTCAAGGTAATATACGATTAAGAGTCTAGTTCCTTGCTGCCATCGGATGAGACATAACACAGGCCAACATGGCTTTGTTGTTGAAAAGCTGAGGGTCATTTCCGAATTAAAGCCGTAACTTTAAGAAAAAAAAATTTTAATCGATCTCTCAAACTCTTAAACTGAAGAGTAAGAGTGGTACTAAATGATGTAACTGGAGATAGATACCAGAAAAAATTTGCGCACTCTGTCCATAACCTCAAAGTTAGCCAAAAACGTAATTTTTGGGTACATAACCTTAAATATTTCAAAATCCTGACGTGATAGGACAATTCTGAAACCGGGTTCTACGCAATTCTACGCAAAAATTTACTTCGGAAATGACCCTCAGCTTACCAAGAACTGTCATGACCCAATTATTTGCAGGCCTGTGTAATCAAAGAAATCATAAATTTAACTAATGTCGAACACACAGATCTCCGCTTGGAATTGATCTTGGAAGACCACCATAATACAGTGAGTAGCACGTGAATACCTCCGCTTTACATCGACTTTGACGAAGTATATCAAGATTAATGAAACGCTCAGTTTTCTTGTTCGAAATTTTGCAATCCGGGGAACAAGTACAATTCATTATCCAACCACTCTGTTGTCGATAATTCACTTCCTAAGGTAAAAGAGAACATCGAAAAATCTACGAATCCAAACCCGAGAAACGGCGAAGTAGAGAAAGACCACGACTCGGTTGGTGTACGCAAGTGGAAGGGGACCTTAACAAACTGGAGGCAGCTGGCTAAAAATCGAGCTGGATGAAGACGCTTGTTGTTTGAGGCCCAGGTCCACCCCGGACTGTAGCGCAACCTTAAGTAAGAAAGGTAACAGGGCAACGTGAACAGCTTCTTTATATTTCAGGTTATAGACGTTAATAGATGTTTCCGTGGATAGTGGCTCCAATGTCGTATTCTTCGTGAATGTGTACATATGTAGATGTCTTCGTATTTAAAGAATTTCTGGTTGAACCGCATCTGAAATGATCAGCTATGTATGAATGCTTAAGTGAGAATAGGTCAGAAACCTGAAAACACCTCAATTCGTCGAAGTATGTGTGTGGCAGAGGATTGGTCACATTTTTCTGAGCAAAAAAAGCTCCGAAGAACATGGGGTAGCCCTTAGAAAACTTCGTGTAGAGCAATTGAAAACAAAAATTGCCAAGCTTAGCAAATCTGGTGAAATGAGCTAAAACGTTTCTGAATTCCGGAGACTTTAGCATGAGGGGTTATTATTTTTATTTTTTTTTTATAATCCACGCGCGGATCAAGGGGATATGAATATCCTTATAATGTTATACACACACCGCGAGCGAGGTACAGTGGTTTGACACTCAGGTTTCGTTAAGTTTTTCATTGGCGTCCAAGGGTGGTGTCCAGGCTAGCTGGGGACATTTGTGGTGTTTTTTTCATTGCTTAATTCACAGGAATTTTTTCGAATCCCCTGCTGTCATACTCAGTGTTCGCTCAATGAACTCTTCAAGCCAAGACACTCTACTGCCAGTGTTATACCTTCGCAGTAGAGTCGCCATCAGCTTTCACAGTTGATCGATTTTTATTTATTTAAGAAATAAATGTTTTTCCGACATCAGGAGTTGAACCCGGACTTTCAGCTTGACAAGTGATGATGTTAACCGCTGCACCATGGCCACCCTCAGTTGAACCCGGACTTTCAGCGTGACAAGCGATGATGCTAACCACTGCACCATGGCCACTCTTTAGTAGGAGTTCTAAGGAATGGAGTATAAAGAAGAAGAAGAACAAGCCATCAAGCGTCATTTTCTACACATAACTAGACACGATTGCTAATTTCCTGCATGCATCGTAACAAATCATCTACTGGAAACATAAAAGGTTGGCTGTGCTGTTTTCCAACCCAGAAATACCTATACGAGAACATGATCTCAAAAATACTACATGTACACGACTGTTACATGCATTAAGCTCAACACTGAGTAGCTACTGCCCAATTATACATATTTGCTTCTTCCTCTGGTTCTGCATCTTCAATTCGCAACCACTTAACATACATTTAACAATACACTCCTTTGTTGCATCTCCTGAATAACCAATGCCACAAAAACAGATCTGTTGCTTTCACTATCAAACTAATTAAAACCGAATGCATTCATTCTATTCCATTCCATTCCATTGTTGATTCTATAGTGAAGGACATTGCAGCAATTTCTCCAACCGATTCTCTATTTTCCGAGAAAATCCTTGAAAATATCTACAAAACGTATATCAATTCAACGAAGCGTACAACTACTTGCTTTATCTTCTTGGGAAACACAATAAAATCTATACGACGTAAAATTAGGTTTTATTCTCGTTCTACGTAAACAATGCGACATAAAAATCCACACACAATACACAATCCTTTTGCTGCTGCAACTGCCTCATTAGAGAAAATACGATAAAAATTCATTCGAATTGTTTGTTAAAAAAAAAAAATAGAAAAGAAAAAACCTACGATACATTTAAGAACTCCACTTACCTCCATAAAAAGAACGCCATCACAATGAGGACAATCCCGAAACAACTGAATATAATTCCAACGAGCACAGCCAAATTGTAGTCATTATGCGATTGTCTTAACAAGGGTTGAATTTTCTCGCAATTTGGTTGCAAGATTATCTGCAAAAAATAAAAATAAAACATACAATATGTACCACTACAGTATACATAAATAAAAGAAATCAAAACAATTCATTATACAATAATTATTGCTATTTGTTGTTTTGCGCAAATCTGCATAAAAGGAAAGGAAATCCACCCAGCGAACAACCGCTAAACCTCTAGCTCAAAAACTCATGAATTTCAACAATTCAAATAAAGAAAAATAAATCCCAAAAACTACATGAATTGTTGTGTGCTGTTTAGTTTTTTTAATTTAATGAATAAATGCAGAGAGTCTTTGTTTAGTTTAAAAAACACACACGAATTTATATAGACCAGCATTGTATGGCAAAAAGTTGTTGCACCCTTTTGTTGCAATTTTCGGAAAAAATTCCCGTTTTTTTAATGGAAGCGACAATTTTTTTTATGTATATGGCAACCACCAACCACGAGCAAAAAAGATGCAGCACTTTTAAAATCATCCTCGATTATAACACGAATTATGAAAAAGTCACATATACACACACCTTGCAAAAGGATGCACAGGTTTTTTTTGGTTAAATAAAATCACCAGAGGTCATGTGACAGGTGTGGGAGGGGATTAACCTCCTTAATAAGGACTCGCGTTCACGCAGAGTGAATATAAAAAAAATCACGTATTCCATGGAATATTTGTCACAAGCAGCACCTGGTGAGTACATAAAGTCATTAAAGAGGACCTTTGCATCCTTTTTTTTTGTAAACACCCTCCAAACGAGAAGACGATAGCTATGCAGGATGTATGAAAAAAAAAGAAAGAAATAATAACAGACAAAGTTTTATATTTATGCATGTGACCTCCAGGACAATCCAGGAAAATGAATGTTAAGTGTGGTGTAATTAATGTTTGGCCGATGATAATTCTTCTGACTTCTGGAAGTTGAAAAAAAAAAAAAAAATACTTAAGCGATGCCAAAAGCGAGTGCATTAAGCATCATTCAGGGATTCCTTAGTAGTTCGCGGTCCTTTGCAGCGAGTTAACCTTTGATTTATATACAGTAAGTGACCTGGAAATTGTATGCAAGGGATTTCTTTGTCGTTCAAAACTTAAGGACAAACTTTCTTTGTGTTGTAAAGGCGGGAAGTCGCTTGTTCTGCACGGGGTTTGCTCTTTTTCTTTTT